>VDFB02000013.1:33295664-33626253 GCA_007258455.2 Sequoia sempervirens | reverse complement strand
AAATTGAATGAATGGATTCATGAGCAATGATGATCCCATTAGAGATTGACTTTCCCAAGGTGAAGTTGCTTTGCTCCTCGACAATGATGTTTGAGAGCAACACCTTGATTTTGTTTTCCATTGCATTGGAAATGTATTATAAACTACATTACATAAGGTTATTTGGTTGAAGTCATCCATGAAATCCACAACCTTATTCTTTGAAATTAGTACAATGAATGTATTAGTTATGTATTTTAGCATAGTTCCCTTTCTTCTAGACTCCTCAGCTGCAACCACTAAGTAATTGCCAATAATATTCCAAAAGTGTTGATAAAAACTAGAGGGGAAACCATCTAGGCTAGTAGCCTTATCATGGTTATTTGAAAGGTGGCTAGTTTTATCTCTTCTTTTGTGAATGGTTGATTCAAGAAGACATTTTGAATTAGATGTATCAAACAAGAGATATTTCTTAGTAAGGATTCTTTAGGGGAAACATTTGGAGGATCAAACTCATTCATAAATTCCTTGAAATACTCTACTACAACTTCACAAATATCCTCAACACTTTCAATCATGATCGCGTTTATATTTTTTATTTGAATTATTCTATTGTGGCACCTCTTTATCTTAGTTGAGTTGTGGAAGAATTTGTAATTTCAATCCCCATATTTCAACCAAAATTCTCTAGAATTATATCATCAAAATATCCCCTCCTTGGCCAAAATTTTAAAGTATTTCCCTTTTAGGGATTTTTTAGGAACAATTTATGATTTGTTCTAGGCTTGATCACAATTTCATTTAGGGAAAAAAATCCTCTTCCACTAACACTTTTTCTTTAAAAATATTTTTGAAGTGGTTTTTATTCCAATGTTTTAATTGTTCTTTAAGTATCCCAATTTCTTAAAAAAATGAAAGAGTTTGGAATCTCTTGCTTTTGGAGATATGGACCACTATTCAAATATCTTATTGGATAAATCTTGATCCCATAACCCAATATTTTCAAACTTAAAGGGACATTTTGGAGGAGATTAGTCAGAAAAAAAAACTTGAAGAACA
The DNA here is from genome assembly GCA_007258455.2 of Sequoia sempervirens. Taxonomy (NCBI): domain Eukaryota; kingdom Viridiplantae; phylum Streptophyta; class Pinopsida; order Cupressales; family Cupressaceae; genus Sequoia; species Sequoia sempervirens. Next base: position 33,625,215 of record VDFB02000013.1, on the reverse strand, counting down.
ATGGAAAGTAATAGGAGCTTTTAATAGGGAGGATTTGACATTTCTGAAGGAAAGGAAAGGGCACCTAATTTCCATCTAATAAGAAGAAAATCCAACCTTTCCACAATATTTGTGAATCCTAGTCTTTTGCTAGTCCATGTGAAGCTCAAGATTTTTAGTACAATATCGTGGAGATGATTGCTTTCCAAAAATTGTTGAAAAATCCCATTAAGTTTATATAATTTTGGAGAAACCCCCCTTTTTAAGTGTTGTTCAAGGTAGTATTGAATTCCCCACTCAAAATTATAATTTCATTATTCATTGATTATATATAAGGTTAAAAAACTACTTCAAAACCTCTTTCTTTTGTTGAAGACACATGAGACCATATACACCAATCAAAATGAAATTGAGGTTCATGGTTGGGTTTCTAATTCCACATACCTTCCAAAAGTAATTATCTTGAACATAGTCTACAATTAAGAGCTTGGGATTCCAAATAATTCCCAAACCCTCCCTTTGGCATCCACAATTAAACCCTTTAAAGACCTCCATTTTTCCACTAGTGCCTATAACTCTGCATCTTCCTTCTTTGTTTCCGAAATAATGGTTATATTGGGCTTCGACATAACTAATAGATGCTTCAAGAGGTGCATTTTATTAGGGGCATTGATTCCCCTATCATTCCACATTATGACCCTCATGGCTTGAAGGGAAGGGGGGGTCCCTTTGTTGATCTCAACTTAATTTGACCCTTTTCCCTTGTTGGCAAGAAAAGTGGGATCACAAATTGGAGTTTTGAGCCTAGGAGTTTTGAGTGTTGTATGTATACCGTAGTGACTATACTAGGACAATGATTAGAGGGTCCACAACATATAATACTAACATGCAAAACCTTAATAGATATTAAGAATTCATCATACAAACTTTAAACATCCATAAGGATCACAATCATAAATTTCCTTTATATATATATATATATATCTTAGTGCATTTAATACTAGAAACAATGTCTTATATTCTTATTATATTTCTTTCTTTCTTTATGCTTACAACTTAAATTTTGCATCATCATAGTTTCTTATACATATAAGTACAATGGTGACACATCCCTTACAAAATACGTATTTTCCTACTTGGCCTAGTTGGCCTAATTATCCGCATTCCTTTTGCGACCAATTGTTATAGATTATGAGTGCTACTATGTATCTACTTTGTCATCTACGAACATCCCCATCCTTAAAACTATTTCTTGTCCTCAAGACATGAGAATCAATCAATTTGTAGGCATTATATTTTGTAGATCTCTTTAAGTTGCATAAATATGGTGTCCTAATGGTTCTTAGCTTGTTGCAACACTTGTATTTGAGTATTAATTTGAGTGAGGATTTTTTATACCTCTAGTATGATGGTTGAGATATGATTTTTTTAGGCTATGTTCTTTTTATCATGGAATAATCCAATAATATGAGAAATTCTTAAGCTAACCACTTCTCATAGCCATTTGATTTGTACTTTAATTACCTCTCTGGTCATGTAGTTGTTGTAACTAAGTGTGCAATGATTCTAACTGTGCTCTTTTTGTCTCATCCATGTATTGCATTGCATCATAAGTATTGGCCACTTTTAATAGGTGTCTTTGTTTGATCCATTTGAATTTTCAATACTTTATTCAATCTAGGTCGCTGTAGACACAATTGATATAGTGTATTGATGTCACTGGTCATGTTTTGTACTATGTTGATGTGGGACTCCAATTATGTATGAGATGCCACACATTTCTTTCTTTCATCATTCATCCTGCACTTTGTTACCTTTATTAGGATTGTGGCATAGAGTGTGGAGGCCTGATTATCCATCTTTGTTATTGTTGCCAAATATTCACCCTCAGGCTCAATTAGGAAAGGCATCTATGTTGTAGGTGTTCATAAGGGCCAAATGGGATTTCTCCATTGGGGATTATTTCATGCATCTTGTTGGAGCTATAAAAATCTAAATTTTTTTTACATATGTTTTCATTCATAATTTTCCAAATAAGTTCCCTCTTGAACACTTTCTGCCCATATTTTTACTATGCTGCATCATATGTTCCCTTGGGTCTTGCATTTTCTATTTTCTGGTTCCTATCGGCGTAGGTTTGTGACTGTTTCCCTGACTCATGTTACTTTTTCTGCTTGCATGAGTCTGTGTTGCCTATCGGCAAGACTCACCCGATGTCACGGTGATCATAGTTCTTCTGCATTCTTCATTCGGTAGGAAGGTTCTATTGGCATATGTCTTAGTTGTCGGGGTTGCGTCTTACCGATCTCAACATGTCTCCCTAACTATGTATATGGTGGTTCGTCGGCGGAGCTAGGCGATATCGGCATTATGTCTCAGCGAGGTTTTCTTGTCTCGCCAACTGGAGAAATAGAGTACATCGTATCGGCATGAGTTGCGGCGTCGGTATATGGTCATAGCGAGTTCTCTTGGTCTTACAATAGTGTACAAAATGGTTTACTTTCGGCATGAGTTCACTTTTGTCTCATCAATCGGTGGCGGAAGGATGTGCTCATCAGTGTAGGTTGGGGCGATCACCATAAGGTCTCGGCGAGTGACCTTCGGTCTCGCCGATGGAAAATAATGAAGGATCCTTGTCGACATAACAATTGCCTTGTCTCGACGACTCAGAATGCATTGAGACCTTTCGGTGTAGCAAATGCAGTCTATGTGAGGTCTCCCCGACGGATGGAACGTACAGTGACACACTTGGGACAGGTAGACTCATCGGTGGGAGACACATTATGTCTCAGCGACCCGAGAGTGGTTGAGGTATTTTTGAATAATAGGGTGCGTTCTATATGATGTCTTGCCGATAGTGGAATGTCACAGCGATGGAAAATGGATGGACTTGTTGGCAAGATAAAGCACGTGTCACGACGACTTAGAATGCATTAAAGCTTTCAGTATAACTCTGCAGTCTATGTGAGGTCTTCCTGATGTCACAAGGTCATCGCAATTGTGAATAAAACAAAGAATGCAGGGCTCGGTAGACCAAAATGCATCGGGGTGACATCGGCAGACTCTTGTCGATATGGTTTGTAATATCAAGGTCAAGGAGACTTTGGGGGAGGCCCCACCAAAGCATGAAAGGGCTCGCCAACAATTGAAGATATCACCCTGAGGTCCTGCCGATACCGGGAAGTCTTGGCGACATGGAAAGTGTTATCGGCAAAGGTCTCACCGACAGTGGAGCTTCTAAATGAAAGGGGTTTCGGCCAAAGGATAGAGGTCTCGGCGAAATATTTTGCTGAGATGAAGAGGTTATGCCGACACCAAGGGAAAGCAAACGCATCACTGGGCAGGATGGAGGCTATCGCCATAAGGTCTGGCCGACAGGAAAAATCTCCCCGACGCAAAAGAGAAAGGGCCCTCGACACAACTAAGGGCATTCGCTGAGATTTCTCGGCGACTATAAGAGGTCTCCCCGAAATGAGGGGGGCCTTCGGCATAACATTTGGAGTTCAGGAGGACCTCTTCCTGATCGGCGGGAGTCTCAGCAAAGGAAAAGAAGAGCTCGGACAGAATGAGGGTGGGGTCGGCAGGATGTCTTGCCGACCAAGCAAGCTCTCTTTGAACTCAAAGTGAACTTTCGACAAAGCAGGGAGACTTCGATATAGAGTCTCGACGAATGGAGTACGTCTCAGCGACAAAAGCAGATGTCAATATGATAAAAGACGCTCGGTATGAGGTCTTGCCGATCCGGTAAGGTCTCACCGAAGGTCGAAGGAGCTCGAGCCCGAAGGAGAAAAGCAAGCTCGGGGTAAATGAAATGAGCTCACCATAAGCTCTCAATGATAGCTCCATGTTATGCCGATAGCTTCAGGAGGGCATAATCGCATCGGTGAGACACTTTTAGTGTCTCACCGAGATGCGATTCTGATCAAAGGAGTGTTGACCAACTAAAGAGGCTGCGTGGAATTTACTCAACCAATCAGAGAGATCTGAAGGTAAACTGTGACAGTCTAAAGAATGTCAACAGGATAACAAGCGACGTGTATCTGTTGCAAGCTCAGGGCATTCAAGATGTAGCTGAAGTAGCTAACAGGACACGATGGATCAATGAATGCGGTAGCTGCGAAATATCAGAAGGCTTCTATGAGGGTATCTCTTCACCGACACACACAGTGGGGACATGCAGGCTTCAACATTAATTTCAATCAAAAGATATGAGGATTGATCTTTCTGGGCCCGATATTTTGTAAGCCCTTGGGGGTTGTCACAATCTGTATATAAGGCATTTTTTGCCTTTTTGTAAATAGGAGGAATTATGCATTCAAGAGAGTTAGTGATTTTTTCATCAATCCTTTCTCAATTAATGTATGTTTCTGTAACTCAGTTGGAATCCTTAATACAACGCAAAGTTTACTGTGGAAGCTAGTGTTCATGTTTGTACTATTCTCATCTCTATATCTTTCTTTGGATTATTCAAGTCTTTAACTATGTTTTTATAATTCTGCATTTATGTCTTAAGGCTGTGAAATTGATCTTTCCTTCCCAAGATGTGTATGTAGGCCAAACCTATTAGGACTAAAGCATTAAATCTGAAAGAAGTTGTTCTGAGTGTGTGAAGCAATAGAATTTAAACTTTCAAGTGTATGTTCTCCCTACATTCATTTTGTGATTTCTCATTAATACGGTCTATCACCAAAAGTTTAGTTCCATTTTCATGAACTTCCCTTCTCCCTTTTCCTTCAAAGAATCAGTAGTTTAGGTGGTACCCAGACGAAGCCGACCTTCTCTGGAGGTTCACTCCAATCTTAGGTGACCCACAACCTTGGAGTGATCCAATGTTTCACTAGAAAGCTCAGTTTTACAACTTTGCAGAGGGTGCATTCTAGGTGACAACAGTTTTTGGCACACCCGGTGGGACCGAAATTAGATTGAATTGCTGGTTTAGTATGCAACCAGTGAATTTTAGACCTTATAGAGGTCCTTTGACATACTTGGCGACTCCATAAGGAAGAATAACCCTAGAAATCATTTCCTTCTACAGTTTATGAGAAAAGTTCAGACAAGAGGCAGCTCAGGTCCCTTCGAATATTTGCAGCTGTCGCCACCAAGAAGAAAAGGCAAAGCAATAGAAAAGAGAGGAACAACAGTTATCTATTCTAGAAGAACTCAGTCCACTCCTCTATCTGTAGGGTCTCATCTTGCTCCACCTACAAATCTGCTTCAGATACCTCCAATGGCCACTCCAAGGAATCAACCCTTCGTTGCTTTCAATAGAGGGAGTCCCTTGAATCTGGCACAACACAATGATATCCCAATGGTAGCCTTGAAGAGTTTGCCAACTTTCACGGAAGAAGATCAAACTACTCCAACTGAACACATGCGAGATGTGGCTTCGGGGTGAAGCCACAATAGTGGTTTACAATTGAAGTGAGGAATGAAAACTCACAAAAACCGAATGCATGGCAAAAAACTTGATTTTAGGGGTTCGTACGAACCTATTGGTTTGACCGAACCAATTAGGGGTTTGGTAGAACCTAGGTTTGACCAAACCCTCTTAATACTTTCCCGCCAAAAAATCCATCAAAACCCCTTATAGAAGGGGGGTTCGAATGAACCTTGGTTTGAGTGAACCCCTAGTGGTTCACTCGAACCCCTAGTGGTTTGCTCGAACCCCTAGGGGTTCGTTCGAACCCCCTTTATTCCTCATCCCCCCTGAGATAGAAAAAAACTTAAATTTTGGCACTTTGGAGCTCGGTTTGAGGATGAAAATGGAGGAATATTCACAAACCCAACTGGAATCAGGTAATACTCAGAACAATCTATCCAACGAATATAATTTTAATATGTTTTGGTTTTATTATGTATTTGATATTTTAGTTTTATTAAACATAGGTTTTTCATCGAAAATGAAGGTCTTTGTTCTGTACATGTGGAAAAATAGCGCATTATAAAACAAAAATTAAAAATATGAGTGCACCGTGATATTGAAGTCCTTGATCCAATAGAAAAAAATTGAATTTTGATATATACAAAAAAGTTATGTTGTATAATTCGCTTATGTTTGAATTGTAATTGGTTTGACTTTGAAACTTATTAAAGAGAAAATATTTAATAAAAAACTATCTAACCAAGTGGGAAGCACTTAGATATCAAAGTTAAAAATCTAAATTCGAAAAGAATTAGAATTTTATCCTTCATGAAAAAAAGTTATACGTTATACGGTGTGCGTCACTTTTTAAAAATGCTATTTTTTGAAAAAAACCAATTTTCATGGGAGATGGAAAAAGTGGAATCTGATTCCAAAAATTTTGAAAAATATATTTTTAGAATCTGCAGACAAAATGTGACGAGACTCTAGTTTGCATCATCTTCAAATTCTTCACGTTTTAGCTGCTATAGGTGCCCGAATGTGAAGATTTAGTTTAAAAAAATAATTTCAGTGTCTAGTTTGGCCAAAAATTGTAAACCACTATTGTGGGATCACCCTTCGCTATGTGGAGTCCATCACATAACCCAAGAGGACGTAGCGGTGAGATTATTAGCTGCTTCACTGAAAGGAAGAGTTGTGCAATGGTATAGGAGCCTACTAGTCAGTTCAATTGCGACATGGGATGAATTTGGAGACAAGTTGCATAAGCAATTTCAAGACAAGTCTGACAACTTGTCTCTATTGGAGCAATTGACCACAATAAAGAGGGCTCCACAAGAGCAGATGAATGACTTCAACTTTAGATTTCAAAGAACTTGGGATAGAATCCCTACAACAGTGAGGCCACCTCCAGAATATGCATTTTTATATTTCTTAAGAGCTCTTAACAGCAACATAGCTGTTATGATACAGTCAATGGGAGGGGTCTCTCTACCAGATGCCTTTAAAATAGCTATTAGAGCTGAAAACAGCTTGATACAAGCAGGAAAACTCGCTCCTAGGCCACTAATGCCAATATTTCTAGAAATTCATGCAAACATTCCTTTGCAAATACCTCTCTTCACACCTCTACCAGTTGTACCAATGCTACTAGTTGTTGTACCAGCCGTTGATAGACAAGAGAGTGCTACTTTAGGCTCATCACAGGAGCTACAAGAGATCAAAAGTCTTTTACAGACTTTTGGCAACAAGTTGGTGAACTTGGAAAAACAACAGACCTATTCTAGGCCTTATTAATAGCAGAATCAGGCCTCAAGCCAGCCTTTTCAAGGTCAACAACAGCAATTCCAGGGGAATAGACAGCAGTATCAAGGCAACTATCAAGGCACAAGAAAAAATGTGAACACAAGGCCTTTTCAGGCCTATAATCTAGCTCCGATTAGTGTTGTCAAAGAGCTCGTCGCTATTCAAAACAATCTGGTTGTTGATTATGAATGGTGTTATCCATGTAATTAGCCACATAATCAAGCTACATGCTCTAATGGTGTCATCAATCAAGCTCTGATGGTGCAAAATGTTGTAGGCGTGCACGATTTTCCTAAGGAGGGTTATCTGCAACAATAGGATCAGCCTGGAGATGATTCAACCCTCCTGAATTGGCAAAGAGAAGAATTTTGTGGAGTAAACCAGAATGACACATTTGTTGCTGCTAATACTAGAGCCAAGAAGAGGGATTTTGAGGTTGAACAAGCAGCGAAAAAGGATAAAGGAGTTGTTGATTCGTCAAATCAGCAAGTGCCACACACTTTGCAGCGAGGTCTCGACACTAGTAAGGAGCAATCTTTGCATGCTACATCCTCAAGTCAAGTGCAACCTGATCATGTTGTTGCAAAGATGCAGCCAAAGGTAAACATATCTGCACCTTTCAACATTGTTGAAAGTATGAAAAAAATGAATGTTTCAATTTCGATGTGGGATTCTTTAGCAATCCCTGGTCAGATCAATTTGTTACAGTGAGCCTTATCAAGTCTAGTTAGTTTGAATCCTCCAAATAAAGTCTCTTTAGGCCAAACAAAGCCAGTCTTAACCAATGCACCTTTGGATAGTACCCCACAAAAAAGTGATGATGTCAAGCCCCCTCCTTTCTATGTTTCCTTAATAGTGGGGAATAAATTAGTGCACAATTGCATGGTTGATAGCGGGGCTAGCAGTTCAGTAATGCCAAAAAAGATTGCAGACCAGCTAGGTTTGCAATACCAGCCATTAGAAAAGGGAGTACTTCAATTGGATGGAACAACAGTAAACACTATAGGTGTTATTAAAAATTTGAATCTCACACTACATGCCTGTCCCAACTTTTCAATCCCGTAGGATGTGTTTGTCATAGATTTGCCACCATTTTTCGCTTTATGCCTATCTAGAGACTTCATAGCTAAAATTGGAGGGTATTTGTCTTCAGATTGGTCCCATATGCTTTTTAGGACCAGATATGGTACTAAGGTAACCATAACTTCTGAGTCCCTTGCCAAGGATCACATCGAACCCTACGTGCCATCTACTATAAATGTTAACTCTATTGTTTCAGAGAATGTTGAACTTGCTACAGCACAAGAGTTACAAGCTGAGAATGTACCTGAAGTGCTCCTGAATGAATGGGCAGTTGAGAACATGGTTGATAATCCAAATGAGCTTATTCAGAATGATGGCCTGGGCAATTATATATTGCATGAAGCTAGGACATAAATGCCAAATTTTGAAAAGAGTGCAGAAGGTCATTTCGAGCAACAGAATGAATTATGGGAAATGTATTTTGATGGTTCAAGAGGCAAAAATGGCACTGGATGAGGTGCAATGCTGGTATCTCCGCAAGGTGATAAGTACTATGCTGCTTTTCATTTTGCTTTTGCATGCTCCAACAACACTGCTGAATATGAGGGTCTGGTTCAAGGTCTCGAGTGGGCAAGAAAGAGAGGAATAATCTGCTTGAAAGTGCATGGAGACAGCAAATTAGTTGTTAATCAAGTAAGGGGCCTGAATGTGGCTAAAAATGACATGGACATGGACATGGCATTTCAAAGCTTGATCAACAAGATTATACTGATTTATTTGGATGACATTACAGTTTATTCCAAGAATGTTGATAAACATCTGTTACATCTTAGGCAAGTGTTTGAAAAATGCAGAGTTTGGTATCTCCCTCAATCCAAAGAAGAGTATCTTTGCTATCCACGAAGGGAAATTATTAGGACACATAGTGTCAAAGCAAGGAATCACTATTGACCCTGAAAGAGTCAGAGCCATACTTGAGTTGTTGCTGCCTAATCACAAGAAGGGTCTAAAGAGATTTCTGGGACATATCAACTTTCTGAGAAGATTCATCCCAAATGTGGCGAACCTGCTACAACCTTTAACAACCATGTTAAAGAAGAATGCAGTCTTCAGTTGGACAAAGGAGGCAAAGCACAGTTTTGGAGAAATCAAGGGGGAATTAGCATCTGCTCCGACATTGGTAAACCCAGACTTCTCTAAAGACTTCTTTTTATATGCTTTTGGTAGTAGTGGTTCAATCTCTGCTATGCTGGTTCAGAAGAATAGTGACAATTTGGAACAACCCATAGCCTTATTTAGCCAAATACTTGCTGATTACGAAGAAAGGTATACATTTGTTGAAAAGCACGTTCTCTTTGTGATTAGAAGTCTGAAGAAATTTAAACCTTTTCTTTCAAACAATAAGGTTCATATTCTGGTTGCACACTCAAGTGTGAAGGAATTTCTATTGAATAAGGATTTGAATGAAAAAAGAGTAGGGTGGATCACTAAGGTCATGGAGTACGATGTAGATATTAATATCACCAAGCTAGTTAGAGGTAAAGGTCTTTGTGAACAGCTTGCTTCAGGGTCGAGCAGTGAAAGTGAACTAGAAAAGGATGATGTGCTTGCCAATACAAATGAGCCTTAGAATGCTCAAGATGATGTGCCCATGGGGATAACTAATTGGGTTCAAGATATGACCCAATTTCTACAAACTGGTCAATGCCCATTAGGTCTGAACAGAGCCAAAAGAAGATACTTTAGACTACAATCCATACCATATGTGCTGATGGGCAATGTTCTTTTTAAAAAAGATCTTAATGGTGTCCTGTTAAGATGCATTCATAGTGATCAAATTGAAAAAGTGCTTCATGAGTTTCATGATGGAGCTGCAGGAGGTCACTTTGCTCCCAGAACTACTGCCTGGAAGGTCATGAGAGTTGGTTACTACTGGCCCAGGTTGTTCAAGGATGTGTATGCCTGGTCAAGAAAGTGCATCAAATGCGCTCTGTTTTCAAGAAAGGAGAGGTTGCCTGCTATGCCCCTGCATCCAATTCAAGTAGAGCAGCCCGTCATGAGATGGGGCATTGATTTTATTGGACCAATAAATCCACCTTCCAGTGCTAGTCACAAATGGGTACTTACAGCCACTGACTATTTTACAAGGTGGACAGAAGCGGTTGCATTGAAGGAAGCAAAAGAATCTTCAGTTTTGAACTTCTATGAAGATATAGTCACCAGATTTGGAGTTCCTAACTCCATCATATCTGATAATGCTATGGCATTCACGGGTCTAAGAGTAACTGATTGGGCCGTTAAACATGGCATTCACTTGAACACATCCTCAAATTATTACCCTCAGGGTAATGGTTTAGCTGAGAGTACCAATAAGAATCTCATTAGGATTATCAAGAGAACAATGGAGGATAATCAAAAAGCCTGGCACATCAAACTAAAGTATGCACTGTGGGCAGACAGGGTGACTCCTAAGAGGTCTATTGCTAACTCACCATACATGTTAGTCTATGGCAGAGAGACAAGATTGCCTTTGTCTATAGAGCTTCTGGCTCTCGATATTGTTCACCAGTTGGAGATGTTTGAGGAGCAGGACCCCATGTCTGTGAGGTATGCAGAGCTCATGGAACTCAGAGAATCAAGGGACAGAGCAATGAAAGCTTTGGAGTATCATCAGCTCCAAATGAAAAGAACTTTTGACAAGAAGGCTACAGAAAGGTTTTCAAGGTAGGAGACCTCGTGCTCAAATGGGACATTCTGAAAAGCAGGCCAGGCCATCACACCAAGTTTGACAACATGTGGATGGGCCCATTCCTTGTTAGAGATTGTAAGGAGCACAATGCTTATCAGCTGGCTACAACTAACGGGGAAGTACTTCCTATCCCAGTCAATGGGATACACCTTAAGCCCTGCTTTCAAATCTGATGGGGTTCCCCTTTTGTACATATTTAGTTAGGATTTTACGTTTTCAATAAGTCCTTCTGCATTATAGCTCGTTTGTTTTATGTTTTTCTCCCTTCCCTAAGTACTTTTTAGCACAGTAGTTGTTTTTGTTTCAGTTCTCCTTGTATCGTTTTGACAACTTGTGTCCTGTGGATCTCAAGGGAGTTGTGGCCATGTGCAAAACTAACATTTTATTTGTTTTCGATTTCTCCTGACGACTCCATGCCCAATGCATAAACCCAGTCACTGGTTCTCATGTTTAGCAGGCAAACATCCAACAAAGGTCGCTAGAAATATTGCCAAATTTTCACCCTCAGGCTCAATCAGGCAAGGCATCTATGTTGCAGGTGTTCATAAGGGCCAAATGGGATTTCTCCATTGGGGTTTATTTCATGCATCTTGTTGGAGCTGTAAAAATCTGATGTTTTTTTTACATATTTTTTCATTCATAATTTTCCAAATAAGTGCCCTCTTGAACACTTTTTGCCCATATTTTTACTATGTTTGGTGCAGGAGCACCCAATAGACACATTTTCAAAATTAAAGATCAAGGAAGACATTAGGAAATAGGGGGTATTTGGGTCATTTAATGATTTAATAAGGAATTTGAGCCCATTAATGATGTAATTAGGGGTCTATGATGTTATTTAGTTAAAAAAATGAAAAAGGTTGCATAAAAATGTACTTATTGTCAACAAATTGTTAAAAGTGCAAAACTAGGCAATTAGGGGTCTAATTGGTAAAAAGTTGGTTTCCAATGTCCAACTAATTAAAATTCCAGTTGGAGGATGTTTTTAAGGGTGGTTAGATGTTAAATAAGCCTCTCATGGTCAAGGCATGGTTGTTGAATCATTTTTTTGAAGTTGTAATGAAAAAAAGGTTGCTTTCTAAAAAAGTTTGTGTGTAAATTTGCTGCTAAAACATGTGGTACGAATTTTGTACGACCTATACGGGCTCAACCCTATTATGGTTGGAAAGAGGAGAGTGTCAGCTTTCATTTGAAAGTGGTTTGGTGAATTTTCATTGAGTTTAGAGGGTTTTATTGACGTTTTACTGAAACTGCCCTGTTTTGGTGTAAATTGGTGGTTTGAGAGTAATAAAATGAGTTTTTAGGGCATTCCACCTACTGTAGTAATTCTAACTCAGCGGAATGACCCCATTTGTTGTAAAATAGGTTTCCAAATTATTTTCAGGTTAGAGGAAGTGTGTTTGTGGGTTTTGGGTGTTACCCTAGGTTGAATTTGGGTGATTTTCCTTGTGAAAGTAAGGAACTAAAGGATGGTTTATGAGTTTTTCAGAAGAAATAACATATTAAATGAATTTTGAAGCTTGTGCAGGCATAATTATGAGTGTTTGAACAGGTGGCAGGGGCTGGAAAGGTCTGGAGGTATGATTTACAATAAACCATCCTTTTGAAGGCCTAGAACCAAGGGTTTTTGGTTTTGCTATGTTGGAAGAGTGATTTCTGGAAACTAGTGGTGGATTTAGTAGTTTTTGGGCATTTTAATTGGTTCCCCAAGGTTTCATAAGGTTTGGTGGAGTTTAAAAGGTACTTTGTTTGTAAAAGTGGGTTAATTCTACTAGCCCTTGGATATGGTGTCTTACTGTTTTTCTATGTTTTGACAAATGAATCTTACTTGTAAACTTGGAAATGTCTTTTTGATGGAATATGGATGCTATATGGATGATCAGTGGGTGTTCTTACAATTTTCTTTGAGGAATTGGTCTTTCAGTTGCTCAGTTGTGAATTGGAAAGCCATAGAGCTGACCCTATGGAAGTTGTGCTAGTTATTTGATTTTGAGTTGGTGTTTGGTTTCCAAAGCTTGGTTGAATGTTCCTCCATCCTGCTCTGCATCAATGTTGCATCATATGTTCCCTTGGGTCTTGCATTTTCTATTTTCTGGTTCCTATCAACGTAGGTCCGTGACTGTTTCCCCGACTCATGTTATGTTTTCTGCTTGCATGAGTCTGTGTTGCCTATCGAAAAGACTCACCCGATGTCACGGCGATCACAAATATTTTGCATTCTTCATTCGACAGGATGGTTCTATTGTTTTGGCGACCGTGGAGGCTTCTATCAGCATATGTCTTAGTTGTCGAGGTTGCGTCTTACCAATCTCAACATGTCTCCCTAACTATGTATATGGTGGTTCATCGGCGAAGCTAGGCGATATCGGCATTATGTCTCAGCGAGGTTTTCTTGTCTCGCCAACTGGAGAAACAGAGTACATCTTATCGGCATGAGTTATGCTGTCGGTATATTGTCATAGCGAGTTCTCTTGGTCTTACTAATAGTGTGCAAAATGGCTTTCTTTTGGCATGAGTTCACTTTTGTCTCATCGATTGGTGGCGGAAGGATGTGCTCATCGGTGTAGGTTGGGGCGATCACCGTAAGGTTTCGGCGAGTAACCTTCGGTCTCACTGATGGAAAATAATGAAGGATCCTTGTCAGCATAACAATTGCCTTGTCTCAGCAACTCAAAATGCATTGAGACCTTTCGGTGTAGCAAATGTAGTCTATGTGAGGTCTCCCCGACAGATGGAAGGTGCAACAACACACTTGGGACAGGTAGACTCATCGATGGGAGACACATTATGTCTCAGTGACCCGAGAGTGGTTGAGGTCTTTTTGAATAATAGGGTGCATTCTATATGATGTCTTGCCGATAGTGGAACGTCACAGCGATGGAAAACGGATGGACTCGTCGGCAAGATAAAGCATGTGTCATGGTGACTCAGAATGCATTAAAGCTTTCAATATAACTCTGCAGTCTATGTGACGTCTTCCCGATGTCACAAGGTCATAGCAACTGTGAATAAAACAAAGAATGCAGGGCTTGGTAGACCAAAATGCATCGGGGTGACATCGGCAGACTCTTGCCGATATGGTTTGTAATATCAAGGTCAAGGAGACTTCGGGGGAGGCCCCACCAAAGCATGAAAGGGCTCGCCAACAATTGAAGATATCGCCCTGAGGTCCTGCCGATACTGGGAAGTCTTGGCAACATGGAAAGTGTTATCAGCAAAGGTCTCACCGACAGTGGAGCTTCCAAATGAAAGGGGTTTTGGCCAAAGGATAGAGGTCTCCACGAAATATTTTTCCGAGATGAAGAGGTTATGCCGACACCAAGGGAAAGAAAACACATCACCGAGCAAGATGGAGGCTATCGCCATAAGGTTTGGCCGACAGGAAAAATCTCCCCAACGCAAAAGAGAAAGGGCCCTCGACACGACTAAGGGCATTCACCGAGATGTCTCGGCGACTATAAGAGGTCTCCCCAAAATGGGGGGGGGCTTTGACATAACATTTGGAGTTCGAGAGGACCTCTTCCCGACCGGCGGGAGTCTCAGCGAAGGAAAAGAAGAGCTCGGACGGAATGAGGGTGGGGTTGACAGGATGTCTTGCCGACCAAGGAAGCTCTCTCTGAACTCAAAGTGAACTTTTGGCAAAGCAGGGAGACTTCGATATAGAGTCTTGGCGAATGGAGTACGTCTCGGCGACAAAAGTAGATGCTGATATGACAAAAGACACTCGGTATGAGGTCTTGCAGACCCAGTAAGGTCTCACCGAAGGCTGAATGAGCTCGAGCCTGGAGGAGAAAATCAAGCTCGGGGTAAATGAAATGAGCTCGCCATAAGCTCTCAGCGATAGCTCCATGTTACGCAGATAGCTTCAAGAGGGCATAATCGCATCGGTGAGACACTTCCAGTGTCTTGCCGAGATGCGATTCTAATCAAAGAAGTTTTGACCAACCAAAGAGGTTGCGTGGAATTTTCTCAACCAATCAGAGAGATCTGAAGGTAAACCGTGATAGTCTAAAGAATGTCAACAGGATAACAAGCGATGTGTATCTGTTGCAAGCTCAGGGCTTTCAAGATGCAGCCGAAGTAGCTAACAGGACACGATGGATCAATGAATGCGGTAGCTGCGAAATATCAAAAGGATTCTATGAGGGTAGCTCTTCACTGACACACACAGTGGGGACACACAGGCTTCAACATTAATTTCAATCAAAAGATCTGAGGATTGATCTTTCTGGGCCTGATATTTTGTAAGCCCTAGGGGGGCTGTCACAATCTGTATATAAGGCATTTTTTGCCTTTTGTAAATATGAGGAATTATGCATTCAAGAGAGTTAGTGATTTTTTCATCAATCCTTTCTCAATTAATGTATGTTTCTATAACTCAGTTGGAATCCTGAATACAACGCAGAGTTTACCTTTGAAGCTAGTGTTCATGTTTGTACTGTTCTCATCTCTGTATCTTTCTTTGGATTATGCAAGTCTTTAACTGTGTTTTTATAATTTTGCATTTATGTCTTAAGGCTGTGAAATTGATCTTTCCTTCCCAAGATGTGTATGTAGGCCAAACTTGTTAGGACTAAAGCATTAAATCTGAAAGAAGTTGTTCTGAGTGTGTGAAGCAATATAATTTAAACTTTCAAGTGTATGTTCTCCCTGTGTTCATTTCATGATTTCTCATTAATACGGTGTATCACCAAAAGTTTAGTTCCATTTTCATGAACTTCCCTTCTCCATTTTCCTTCAAAGAATCAGTAGTTTAGGTGGTACCCAGAGGAAGCCAGCCTTCTCCAAAGGTTCACTCCAATCTTAGGTGACCCACAGCCTTGGAGTGATCCAATGTTTCACTAGAAAGCTCAGTTTTACAACTTTGCATAGGGTGCATTTCTAGGTGACAACAGTTATCAATCCACTTATTAATTTCTTCAATTGTTGTCTTAGTGATTGCATTGTATCCCTTTGAAACTAGGGAATTTTTATCTGAATATTACTTATTGTTGAAGTTAATTCCTCAACCCTACAACTCCTAAGGATCACCTACAATCAAACACCTATCACAAAAATAGAGAAATAATAAAGCTATGGCCTAAAAAGTAATGAATTATTGTGTGCATTCAAATTATGAATTACAATAATAAATGCTTATTGAGTAAAAAAGAAACCCTAGGCGAGGATAAAATTAGATCATGAAATATGTCCTCATAATATGACTTGAGACACAAAAATCACATGACTTAAGTAAGTTTAAGTAGTTGGAGTGAAAAGAAGCCTAAGTAATTAAAAAATTAATTAGGTAAATACTCTTTTACTCTAACACTCACCCTTAAGTGCAAGTTAGGGAGTGGCTAAAACCTCTAAATGAAGAATGCATTAAAAAAGGGTCCTAAAAACTAGGCTTGATGAGGTACCCATGTACAAATGAAAGAGATCTCTCATAATGAGAGCAAAGAAGAAAACCTCATGGGAAAATCTCCTCTCCAAAAGAGATAAATACAAATAAAAGATTGAGAATCCTCTAAACAATGTCCCAAAAATAATTGGAACATGAAGAACACCACTAAAGTGCAAAGAAGCTACAATTAGCTAAATATAGAGGATCGTAGACATCGACATTGTCATTATCTTCAAAAGGAGGCATTGATAGTAATTGTTTCATTTCCCATTGTGAAACATGACCATCTCTAATATTCTCACATTATAGAGTATTTGCATTGGTCTTAATGCAATCAACACAAAAATATGATTTTTCTCTCACATTAATTGCATAAGGCTTGCTATGTCCTGTTGTCATGACTTGATGCAGACTTCTATCACCATCAATTGTTTGAAAATTATAAGGATTTAATCGATCGGTATTTGTAAATTACAAACATCAAAGTGATTAAAAAGTGTATATATATTTAAATTTGAAAATTTAATTTCCATGTACACACTTTGAAATTCAAATAACAAATTCTTGACTATGTACCTTTAACTTCCCAAAAATAGTGTGTTGTATATAGAGACGCGAGCAGAAAAATGAATTTTGCGCCATTCAATAATTTCATTTGCATTTTGTATGGCATTACCTGCAAGTACATGTTGGAAAAATTTGTCAGGTTAAGAGGTTTAAGAATTTAAAGTTTAAATAGAGTTTTAAAAAAAATATC
Organism: Sequoia sempervirens; assembly: GCA_007258455.2. Classification (NCBI taxonomy): domain Eukaryota; kingdom Viridiplantae; phylum Streptophyta; class Pinopsida; order Cupressales; family Cupressaceae; genus Sequoia; species Sequoia sempervirens. The sequence goes on along the minus strand of VDFB02000013.1, from coordinate 33,608,153 downwards.
AATTCCATATATGGTGTTACCTACAAGTTCATGTTGACGAAGTGCACACTTCACACATGATCCTTCTCCATCATGCTCTCATTTTCCATGTCCACTCCCATAAAAAATCCACAAAAAATTGGTGTCACGTCTAGCATGTTGTTAGCTTAACCAATTAAAAACTTTTGAAGACTTAAATTGTCCTATGAAGTTACAAATACTTTCATTCAAACCAAATTAGTTGAAAAAAATAGATATATATATATATATGTGTGTAAGAGAGGGGGACCAACCACGTCAAGGCCCCAGGTCACAGAGAGCCGAGAGCGGAGGGCTTCTCTAACTTACGTCACTCTAAAGGGATGTTTTAGGAATAGGGATCGAGAATGATGAGGACTATAATGTGCATCAATCACTCTACAGATCCAAACTTTAGTTTGGGCTAGGCGAGTTGGTTTTTGGAGTCCATATTGTGCCTCAGAAAACTCTCTGTCCGAGGACGACAACACAGTTCTAGGAAATTAGTGTGACACACTAGTGTCTCTCGGGCGAGGTGGTGTCCGTACGATCAAAAAACAATGAACATAGTACAAAATAATAAAAAACTAACTAATCGGCCTAGCTAGTTGGTTCGACAGGAAAAATAGAATAATAAGGTAGGATAGATACAAGTGAAGATGATAAAGCAGGTAGATAAAGGCTAAAGTAATAAAGATAATCTCACAAAAATGCACATTCGCCAGCTAGCTCCACATGCTCTTTCACCTGCACACAAAAAGGAAGGGGAAATTGTTGGGGTTGTATAGGGGTCTGCCTCAGTCAAACCCCCATTTTGGTGTTTCCACCTCCACAAACAACTAGATAGCAATGAGATAGAAATATGCGATAAAAAGTAAAGAAAGTAGAGATTGCAATAAGCTACTCAACCAAATCGCAAAGGAGAGGAGCAAAACATTACCACCTCCACCAAGAGATCACTAGCCAATGGAGGAGAATGCAGACTTGGAAAGGAGAGTCTCACAAGACCCCAATCCCACGCTGCTAATGGCTTGCTTCACACTTGCTTTGCGAAGTTGACAGAGTGTTGTTGCTGCAATGAAGTGTTGAAGTGCTGCTTGAGATTGGAGAGAATGTTGGAAAAATGCTTGAGAGTGTGAGAGAAAGATGGATTGAATGCTTAAAGGTCCAAGTGAAGTGAGAATGAATGAATTTTAAGGAGAAGAAGGAAGAATCTACCATTTTTGGGGTCGGTTGGTTGAAGAGAGATGTTACAAATTGACTCTAATCAAAAGTGTAACGCCTCTACCAACTTCAAATGCAGGAATTGTCAGGGATGTAAGCGCACCGTGCAAATGTCTGCATGTCGTGCATGTGTCCTTGAAAAATACTTTCCTACCAACATCACAAACGGATGCCAAGTGGAAGGAAGGCAACCAGTTGATGTGGAATTTCAACTTCAGATTTGGTTTTCTAGGGTGAGGATGTGTAAAAGGGGAATTTGCATAAGGGGTGCAAATTTTCTCCTATACATTTTTCCCCCACTTTAGCGAGCATAAATACTAATGAGTGCTTCGGTAAAGTAGATCGAAGAGTTAGTAGGGTTAGAAATTTATACCTGAACTGTCGAGGAAGCAAACTACAATCTGGCGAGCTCGAAAGCGTAGGGTAGGTAAAGGACTCCATAGCCCTGCATAACTATGAAGTTGTAGAATTAAAGTGTCTTATAGGCCCACAACCCGCAAGGAGGTGACCCCCAAGATCTCTCACATGAAGGACACCTTGAGAATTAAGCACCTCACAGTCCTACAAACCTGCAAGGAAGGTGTCCCCCAAGATCTCTCACATGAAGGAAACCTAGAAAAAGTGCCCTACAGGCCCGCAGACCTGCAGGGAAGGCATCCTCCAAGATCTCTCACAGTAAGGAAACCCAGAAAAAGCACCCTACAAGTCTGTAGACCTGTAAGGAAGGCGTCCTTTGAAATCTCACACATGAAGGAAACCCCATAAAAAGTGCCCTACAGGCCTGTAGACCTGCAGGGGAGCAACCCCCAAGATCTCTCACATGGAGGAAGCTCAAAGAAAGTGCCTTACAGGCCTATAGACCTGCAAGGAAGGTGCCTTCCAAGATCTCTCACATGGAGGAAACCCAAGAAAGGAGACTCCGTAGAGTCGAAAAGTGGCTTTACAAGTGCACCTGCAAAGCGACATGTTTACCCACAAATAGAACACATTCGAAAGTGGACACGCAAGCAAGTAAGCGAAAAACCACACTAACCGTCAACAAGTTGGAAAACTTTCAAAGGGTTCTCTTGGGAACCGAGTGTGAAGAAAGGGATCCACTCAAGGGACGCGCTATTTGAAAGTACAAAGGAGATGTTTTTTCTCAAATTGATTCAACACCAAGGAATCCTTTTGAAAGATGTTCACTTCATCAAGGAATTCAAAAGGAAGAAGATGCCCCCTTGTGAGGGGAAGGTCAAAGCTGCTTCCTCCTCAAAGGAAAGTTCTCAAGTTCTTTCTTTACGAACCCATGATGAAGGAAACACGTTCCATTAGGGGTCCAAGTTGAGAATGCGATTTTTTGAAAAAGTTTGCAAAGATTCTCGAGAAAAATATTTGTTGGCAACGACTAAATTTTTTGAAAATCAAAGTAATGGTGATGTCACACATCAAAGGGACAACTCAAGCAAAGAAGAGAGAAAGATAAGAAAAGAGCAAAAAAGAGATGATCACAAACAAAGGGCACAGGGGTGATCTGATATTTTGGGGTCAAAACTGCTCATATATATATGTATAATAATATGTATAAGTATAATAATATATATAAGTATAATAATAGTATATAAAATGAACTATCATCAACCCCCTACTATATCAAACCATGTGAAGAATGCATGAGAAGAAAAAGTAAAAATAAAAAATTGGGTCAACATGGAAGGGAAGCCTAAATGCCCCCAACACTTTGTATCATCCTCAATTTACTGAAAATCAATCAAAAACATGGAAGAATGATGATACAAATAGAAGAAGGTTCACGACATAAAAACCATGCATGTATCCAAGCACCAACAAGGGTGAAAAGGGTCATCCAAGAACACATAACACGATCACGAGGGAACACATCACAACACACACACACACATCTAATCTAAAGATAAAGAAGAGGTCTCCCCCTAACACTCATCAAAACCAAGAGGTCGTCTGCTTCCCACTCTAGATTATCATAAGGGAAAGGAGGATGAGCTTGTAGTGGTGGAATATTAAAGGGAGGAGCTTCCGACCCTTCCGCAACAAGGGCTAAGGAAGAAGGCCCCGCAAGGTCTCCTCCACTCGACTCTTGTGGAGCTATGGTCAACAATGGGACAATATTGATGAAGTTTGAAGAGTGAAACTACTAGTTCATCTCATTTGTGAATAAGGATTCATGTATTATTTCACACCTAAGGAGTTTGATGTAGGGGCACAATAAGCTGGATAAGGGCTTTTTATAGTCCAATATAGGAATAGGTGTTTTTGGGATTCTAGAGGATTGACACAAAAGGAGAGGGTGTGAGGAACATTATGTAAAAGGATAGGGTGAACACATGAGAGTAGATCATGTTACAAGGGAGGAGTTGTGCACAGGAACAAGGGATGAAACCAACACATGAGAAATAAATGAAAATTAGAGAAGAGAAGAGGTGCAAGGGAAAACTTGATTGTGCAAAACCACATAAAATGAGGACATGGCTAATGCCTCAAGAAGATAGTTATCTAAAATTTATAATGATTATCTAAAACACACTAGGTGAAGTGAAGCATATGTTTGCAAATTTCATAGTACAAGTTTGTATGTGCACTTGAATGATCCAAAATTGTGGGTCCTTGTATGTGTACACCATAACCTAATAACCCTAGTTCTCAACCATACTCAAATGAAAAATAGTGAAAACTAACTTCAAATGCACCCATGAAAAAAGTGGCAAAATCAATTATAAGTTGAAGATCAAGGTACCTTCAAAAATAGCTCTTTTTTTGTCGAAATAAGTCTTCTTTTGTTGAAATGAACTCTTGCTTTGTATTTTTTCGAATTTCCTTGAATTGAAAAAAAATAAAAAATAATTATATGAAACTCTCAATTGGAACATGCTCGACCAAAAATGGTCCAACCGAAATCATCTAGTTGGCATCCTACTTGGCAACCAACTCAGTTTTTTTCATAGTTTTCTGAACTTTCAACTTCAACTAAGTATTTCTTCAGTCAGAATGATTAAAAAAAGGCCCTTTTGTAGAGTTTGGAGTGGTGAATCCAAATATGTAATTTTTTTCATATTTTGAGTAGTTTTAACACATATATATTTTAAATAATGCAAGTAGGTTTTTAAAGTTAAAAAGGGGTTGATTAGAAATTAAAAAAATAGTATAACATATTTAAAAAGATGAAAAATATATGGTGTAGTAGAGGAGAGAATCCTCTTCAAAAGGGTATAATTTGTTTTTTGAAAATGATTAAAAAAGTAGACAATAGTTGACGTCAAATGAAAACTATCAAATTCTCGTAAGTTTGACTTTAAAATGTTATTACAAGAAAAATATACATCAAAAATTGAATTTTTTTTCTATGCACTAGATATTGAAGTTACCTATTTGGGGAAAAAAATTCAGGGGAAAATGAAGTTTTTTTCAATTTGTTTCTTGACGTTAAATGAACATCACTTTTTCTTGAAATTTTCAGCATTCCAAAATCTATTCTTAAATTGATAAAAAAATAATGAAAACAATTTCTAAAAAATTTGAAAAAATTACGGGAATAAGCTTCATCAAGAGTTCTACATTTCATTAGTTTACATCATTTTGAAATTCAAAACATAAGACCACTTTTATGTGGTTGAAGTTTAGAACCTTTTTTGTTGTTGGCCGATTCCTTTATAAAGTGCGACAAAGGTTTGTACTTTTACCCTAATAATACCCCTTCCAAGCCACAACAAGATGATATAAAAACCAATTATCACTAGGGTAAAACTCAATAATAAGGAAATTTTATTCTTTTCATAATAAGGATATTAATAATATAAGAGGGAATATTGTCAACCTTATGCCAACACCTCCAACCCATGAGTTTGATACCATAATTGGTTAGGGAATCCAAACCTCAATTACCCTCCCTATAGATATGAACAATTTGGACATTAGAAAACATGCGAAGTAAGCCATGAACATAAAATTATATCTCTAATATTCCAGTTAGGAATAGTGTGATTTCTAATAAAATCAAGAACTTTTGAGTCACCTTTAATCAACAAATCAACTATCCCCAAATAGTATGCCAACTTGATCCCCCAAAAAGTAGTGAAATCTTCAAATTCATTATTAGTTTTGATTCCAGTGCCCCCTGAATAAGCAACAATGCAAGCTCCTAAGATGCACCTTATAATTCCACTAGCACTAGCCACACCTAGGTTTCATTTGGAAACACCATCAAAATTAAGCTTAGCCCAACCAAAAAGAGGTGAAGACCAAAAGGTATTTTGTCTAATAATCTTCTTTCTATTATCAAAACCATACAAATTCTTTTTTATGTTGCAACCAAGAGAAATTTTGGTTTCCTAAGTAGGAATAAGGAGAGCAAGTTTCCAAGTATTGTCATCACTAGCATTTTCCGCAATAGAACTTATAATAGAATTAAATACAACATCAACACTTTTGAGCCACTTCTCTAAAGATACAATTATTTTTCTCTTTCTAAAGCTCCCATAATAACTGTGGAGGAACTTGAGCCCTTAGGGATTTAAGGATTAGGTGAATCCAAGGAGGAACCCAACACTTCACAATCTTGACCAAAGAACTTTGCATAACCTAGCTAATCTCTATTTTTCTTACAAAACCTTATCCCATTTAGCAACATTAAAATCAAAAAAGAAGAAAAGGTGATCTACTAACTCTTTTGTATTATTGCATAAGACACATTTATTAGGAAAATTGAACCCTCTTTTTTTAATATTATCCTATGTGAGAATTTTTTCATGAACAACAATACATAAATATAAATTAATTTTAGGAATTAAATTGGAATTCCAAACAAGTTTCCAAAAGTTATTACTATTAGGGGTATTTAGCAACAGAGTGAAGAAAACTAATAGCATAATTTCTTTTATTGTCCTAGGCCCAAAACAAAGCTCATCTTCTCTGTGAAAAATTGTCATGTCCACTGAAACTGTGACACCGGAGATATCAAAATGCAATAAAATATCAAAATACAAATACGAGTAATAGCAATAAAATAATAATAATAATAATTATCACAATATTAATAATAATTATCACAATATTAATAATAATTATCATAATATTAATAATAATTTAATTATTATTATCTAAATCATTTTAATCACAATATAAATTTATTAGAATGACTCATATTATAATGAAACTAGCAAATATGTGAAAATTATAAATATTACTACTCTAAAGAAATCTAAGATATATATATATCATAAAATATAAACAAACAAATATAAATTATAACTTATAATATATGAATTAAGGCAAATCAATGACAACCTAAATAAAGAAAAGACAATGATTACTAAAACATATCTCCTTTGACCGAAACCGCAACCCTTGGGCAAGACATCCCTCTTGGGAAGAGGTGCAAAGAGGTTTAAATATCTTCATGCTATGTATCATAAAATATAAACAAACAAATGTAAATTATAACTTATAATATATGAATTAAGGTGAATCGATGGTAGCCTAAATAAAGAAAAGACAATGATTACTAAAACATATCTCCTTTGGCTGAAATCGCAACCCTTGGGCAAGACATCCCTCTTGGGAAGAGGTTTAAATATCTTCATGCTATGTATCAATCGGGGATATACAAAAAACTTTTATGTTATGTTATTTTTATATTAATTCTATGCTATATAAAAATGGTGGTTGGAAGGAATAAAAGTCAGAATACATTCTGACAAGCATCCAAAAAAGAATATCTAGGCATAAAGAAACATTTGAATATCCTCTAAACCCAAGCAAATCATTTGAAAGACACTTCACATTTCTATACCAATGATCTCTGATTATTTATATCCCTAGCATCGTGGCTGGCTGGAAGGGAGGAGGATACCAAGAAGATAAATATACTATCTACAGGAAGAATATTATCGTGGCTGATAAAGGAAAGGAATACCTGCAGACAAAACAACAACAACATAAGTGAATGTTTCATGAGTTTAAATAATAAGTAAGGTAAGTAGTCAGAAATTAAATAAGAATGAATAAATGCTTAATAATAAATGTGAATAAATACACTCTGACATCAATGGCTAAGGATTGTTAGATAAATTAAGGACTTAATAACAGTTGGTAATTAACATATAATTTATATATATATATAAATATAATATGATTGATAAATGATAATCAATGAATGGATTAAAAGTTAGTAAAGGTTAGTATTTGAGATATATGTTTAATACATATATTTAGGATAAATATAAATATATTAAATATAATATATTCACTATATATATAATTTATATGATGATAAATATATGTTGGTATTTGATAATTATATATATATATATATATTTACGACTATCCAATAACGATGCTTACAACAATTATTGCTCCTTATAAGTAATAATGACTATTCATTCACTATGATGATAAATGGTATATAGTATTCTGTCTATGAGATCTTGAAAGACATTTAATATCTACCTTAATGTACTTATGAAATATAATATGGAAGAATCATTCATAGGAGTGATAAGAAGGAAATGAATATTCCTTTGACAAGAATGAAATATTTATATCATCTTTGACCTTATTAGACATTATCAATGAAATTTATGGATCTCTAACACTCTAATGTCTCTTTGAGGAATCCTTTGAATGCAAGATTTGGGTTTGAGTGTTTCCACTAGAAAGGGCACATTACAAAAATAAAAATCATATAAGAGGCCAATTTGGCTTGCAATTTAGTAGCCATGTTGAATAATCTTCGATCCACAAGTGGAGAGTCTTTGATGTAGACAAACATAACATGCATTCAAAAGTTGGAATGAAGCATGGTGAGATAAACCAAGGATTTCATAATCTTTAGAGAAGAGGTTGACCTTATTAGATTTACAAGGGAGTTTTTAAAAACTTTTGTGCTCACATATTAGATTCAAAAACTCTCATCTAAGTGTCTATTACACAATAAAGTAAAATAACATTTGCAAATACAAATCTAAATTTGAAATCAATGAAAACACCAAATCAATAAAAAATATATATTTACATCATATCCATAAAAAACCCACACAAAATAAAATAATACGAAAGACTTTTCACCCCTACAATCTTATAATCTAAGATCTTTCGCTTATTAAAATCTCATACATAACTACTGAAGAGGGCTTTGATGTAACTGTATGCAAGATGTATTCAAAAAGTTACAATGAAACATGATGAGATAAACCTTGATTTTATTATGTTGAGAGAATAAGTTGACTTTACAAGAGACTTTTTAAAAGATTTTGTGCTCACATGTTATGTTTAAAGCATCTCATCTACAAATGTCTGTTGCACATAAACTTAATGGCCCACTCACATGACATATGGTGATATAATTTGTTGGAATAGAGGAAAAAATATAATAAAAAATGTTATTGGGGATAGCAATTGAAGAAGTCCATATCCTTGGGCGGAGGTAGAGGAGAGTGTTAAGGAAAACATGAGTTTCAAGTCAAAGGAACGTCACACGGTTTGTGTGAGCGGTACCCGCGGGTGGACGTTATCGTTGGTTGAACCGACTTCACCGACTTTAAAACTGACATTTTTAGGGATCCATTAATTCAGAGAGTTCAATTTGCAATGGAACTTTTTTGGGGGCAATTCTGGTCTAATAGCATGAGGAATACGTGTTCATCAAAGGATACAGACACTTTGGGTTTTGGATTTTGTAAGGATGTCAAATAAGGGTCTAATAAGTTCCTAATAATCTCAAAATTTTCTTCAATTCTAATTATATATGTTACTTTTCTCTCTATATATCATATTCTATTTTTTCATATATCATGCTTACATTTATAATAATGTAAGGATTGTATGATAGCTATAGAGCAAGACATACTTACACTTAAAATGTAATGATTGTGCGATAGAAGGATGTAACCAAAATTATGTCATGACCACAACTATCTTAGGGTGATACCACAATAGCATGTCCCAATTTTTAGTCTAAGTGAAACATTGAAACCAATATTTTAATCAAATTTTCACTTATTGTCACTTATAACAACTAATTTGTTAAGAATTTGAAGATGTGAAATGATCATTTTTGAGATTTTGTGTGTAGGTTTTTTATATAAAATGATTTATGAATTTTTTTACATAATTTTTAATTATTTTTTTATAGTTAATAATATTTTTTAAAAAGATATTAATTCCATAGCACATTTTTTTTTTACAAAAAGGTCCTATTATTCTACCTACTCTTACACATACTAAATTTTCTTCCCTAGCTTCCAATATTAAGTTTTTGATATTTTCCATCTCAAACCACCATTGTTGTAGATCAAACATGTCAAAGACTCCATTAACTAGCCCCTTGGCACACCTAGTGAACTTATATCACTCTACTCCTTATCCATGATACTACAAACACCACAATAGTATTATTAAGCAACCTCATGTTTTATATTGATATCCATCGCGCACAACACATCCATTGTTGTGCCTAAGAAGTGCACACTCCAAAAATTCTAATAAATGAAGGAAAAAATATCTCATCCTTGGGGAAACCATTCTTTTTCCCCTTTAGACTTTAGGGAGTGATATGTTCACACATATATCTTGCTTCTAGAATTTATATATAGTAGGTTAGCAATAAAAAGTAAAGTGAGCAACCACTACAAGTCTCAAACTAACATGACACAAGGTCACCGACATTTGTTTTGGGTCACTAGTTCCCTTGTTGGGTCATTAATGCTTAGATAGGATCATTCACCTAGATGCCTATCAAGTCACTTGCATTTGTTGAAAATCTATTTTTTTGTGTACACATCCAAACCACCTCCAAATTGGTCCTCTATTATTATGCCACTTTCATATCTACATTGAACATCATAAATTAGTCATGCATCTCTCTTTTACATTTTCATTTCAATTCCCAACTTAGGTGTTTTGTATACTTACATTAGAATTTTAATTTATTATTTTACTATCATAAAATTATATTGTTATGTACTATTTAAATATGTTGTATTTATTTATTTACACCATGACGTGTTATTGACTACACATTACCTATTAGTCAAAAATTTGAGCATAGGCTTGGATGATGGTGCTAATAGAAAAGTCAATTTCAAAATAGGTGTCTCAAATGAAGTTCAAATCTAGTTGCCTTCAAGATGTTGAAGACAAGAATGTATTGATAGTGAAGTTTGACACCTTAAAAAATGTTGGTGATACTTTAATGAACCCAATAAGTAATGGGAATATGGTTGGTGTAAGAAAGTTATGGGTGGTGTTGCCCATAGTTGCTAGTCTATGTTTATTTTGTTGGACCCCTTATGCAATGTATACAAGAAGTGGGAGATTGTTAAGAAAAGTGTGTTGTAGACCTTGTATAATATTCTCATATTGTAATTGTGGTCCCTTGTGGAATGAAAGCCACATTGAAGAGATCTTGAGTTTCCCTTTGTAAAGTTCATCCTATCACTTAGATTCTCTTATTACACATAAGAGTTGCATTTAAAGAATTTTCTTGGGGGTTACAATGAGACTTTGATGGAGCTTCTTTGACTAGCTAAATATAGCCATATGTAAGTATCTTGTATCTATTGTGTCAAAGTTGACTGTTTGATTTAATTAGGTAGACTCCTTGATTGTGGGGGTCAAGGAAACTCATGGATGAGTGAACATGCATTCATAAAGTGCATCCATGTCTAATAAGAGTGTTGATTAAGTTTATGCTCATGGTTTTGGGTCCATGGTGTTAGAAAACATTCTCTATTTCCTAGTTTTCCCATTACTAATAAACCAAGTGGTTGTGATTATATTTGGACAAGTAGTTGTGATGGTATTCTAAAGCAAGTGCTTGTCAAATTGATTACAAGATTGAAAACATTTGATAGACTGTGTTGAAAAAGGTTCATGTTATTAGATTAGACACATAACTGAAGATACAAGATCAAAACAAGTAAAATTCTCTCCATATACATGATTATCTCGAAAGGATTTCTAGGGTATACCTTTTTGCACCTATTCAAAGAAGGCTATACCTTGAACTCATTGTTGTTTATAAATTTCTTATTTAAATAAGAAGGATAGCATATTTTTCTTTGGCATAGAAGAGATGAGAGATATTCAAAGAATTTTAAACCTAAAACATATTATAGATCTACACATTTCATTGAATGAGAAGAAAACCTATTTTTATTTGGCATGCACAACTCATTGGAAGCCACCCTAGCTTTTATTATGTTTAATGTATATTTAAATTAATATGATTGATAATTAGCAACCCTAACCTTTATTTTTTTTAATGTAAATTTAAATTAGTGCTTTTGATAAGTAGTAACTTTAGTGGATTTATTCTTACACATTTATACATTCATCTAGCATATTTTTTAAACAAAATAGTATGAAATTTTATTGAATTTAACAACAAAATTACTATTAATTTTGAGGTAATCAATGGATTACAAACACCATTCTATTAGAGTATTTTCCTCCCTTGGCTACTCTGTAAAAATAAAGGCAAAGGTAATGTTTTAGGTTACTGTAAAATGAAACACTAATTTAGTACAAGAGACTTTGTATTTATTTTTTATTAGATTAAATATTCAAATCACAAACTGAAAAATTCTATAACCTAAAATCCTCAACCCTGCCTCAATCAAATAATATTCTTTTAGAAACAATCAAATCTGTAACCACCACTCTAAAGTAGACAACACCTTCATTAGACCAACTCAAACTATATTATTCTTTTAGAAGCATATTATTTACTGTTAAATCTGAAGCCCGAAGTGTGTACTCAGAAATACTTAGTGAGATTTGAGTTCAGAAAGTTCATTGTGGGCAGGATAGTACAAGTCAAAACCGTAGCTTAACTATAGAGATTAATGTTTCACGTTCAAGTTTCAGTTTCTTGCTTTACCTCAGTCCCGTAGATTTGGTAGCGGTGTAATTGTAATGCAGTGGTGCATGAACACGGAGGTCCTGGCCATATTCTCTTAAACTAAGATGACATCTCTTTTTCAGCCATTTGAGAGGTAGCGAGTATGATAGAACAATGGTAAGGTTTGATCAAGTATTTATAGTAATTGAGCAATATTTGCAGTGGAAAAACCTAGCAGTTATTATTCATATGAGAGCTATGGCAGTACTATATTTCGAGAGAAACATTGCTAAAACGGTAAAATGGGGGCATCTACAGATCCAAGGTGGATTCACTTGCAAATTTTATTGCAAACATGAAAATTAAGGTTCTCTTTACATAAGATTAACTACAAAGTAATGATGACTTACAGAGAAAAGAGTTTTTCCACAATGTATAACCAAGCGGAAGAAAATCCTAATAACACCAAAGGAAACCCTACATTTTTAAAAATAAACTTTAACTAATATAACATATAATCATCTAAACATTTTGTTGTGAGTAGATACACAACATACACATCGTAAATTTGTTACTAGCTACAAAGCAAAGATAAAAAATCGCTTAATTTTGGGTTTGAATAGATTGAGTTTGACCTTTTATAGGTAAGAAATTTATGTGCAAAACCAAAACGATTGTAGTTTCTCTATGCTTGTCAGAATTAAGTATTAATAATAATAACAAAAAGTTATTAAATTCGAGAGAAGATTACCGAGAATTCTATAGAAGAGAATCAAATAAATTTCTTCAGAGTTTTTGACTGGTTTGTTCAGAGAAAAGACCAGATATCAAACTAGGATCAAAATAAAGCATAAAAAAGATTGGTGATGCCATGAAGAATCCTCTAGATCCACTGCATTATTTACACAGTCTTCTATTCACTCAATATTTTCTCAAACCGCTTTCACATGTCTGTCTCTTTTGGCCTCATAATCTGCAAATTTCTCATATCCTTGTTTAGCAAAGTGCCAAGACGAGAAATGGCATCAGTTTGTTGGTTTATAACCTGCGATGTTAGAAACAAGAATTCAGTCATCTTGGATACTGATAGCACAAAAAGCATCCATGCCCCTGTAATTCCTTCAGTTACTAAAATGCCTGGCAGAAAGAGCCAATTTTGCTGTTCAACAAGAATTCCAAACCTCCTGCATTTCACCAAGGCATTGATCATCAATTTTTTCCAATTCAGGAAACAATGTGGCAGCTCCTCCAAAGTGATCTTGCATTTGACTCATTGATGAAAGTGTGCGTACCCTCCTCAGTAAGTCTGCACCCTGACCTTGGAACTGGTAGTAGATTAGCAGAGTTCAGCCCCCAACATCAAAATTAAAAAATAAAGCTACACAAAGGATTTAAAATCATCATTACTGGCTGTAAATTTTGCTAGAGTAGTTCAGATTTTCGACTGATTCCCATATAGACAAGGAATTTCACATGATACTGCATGTCAATAAAAATACAGTCCTTACAATAGCTGTACAGGATCACTACTTACTTGTCGACAAAGTGCAACTAATTTTTCTCCCAAGCAAGTTTCTTCTTTTGTTCCTGGAAGAAAGAGAGCAAATCCTTCCAGAGCTTCAACCATCCTCATAACCTGAATTTTGAAAATAATCGACAAACTATTACCCTCTATAACTTTCTCAAGGAATCAAAACAATAATTCAAATAATCATCAAAAGGAAATATCAGAATATTAATAAAATGGATTAAAATTTTGGGAAAGTTCATCCCATTTACTGCTGACAAAGGAGCAGAAGTGGACATACCCTTGTCTTTTTAAAAAGCCCACAAAGAAAAAACAAACCAGACATATAGCTAAGGGCTAGTATGACAGTGACTCGTTTCTCTGCATTCTCTTGTTTAAAGCCATAGCTACTAGGTTCAAAAAGTTCAATTCATTCTGGATGTCAAAAAAATTAGAAATCCCAAATCTTCGAAGGGTTCAAAAAAGAATCTATAGCAATTGAAAAATCCAGACCAACAGACAAATCCCTCCGGTCCAAAAAATTCAGGAGCAAACCAGATTTGGTAGCGTTTACCAAACATTTACAAAAGAAGCAAACAATTTTGACAAATTAATTACTAGATTTGTCTTCATAGTAGGATTTATCAAAACATTGATTTTATGATTTTTATCTAATAAGTAATATGTGGTCATGAAGGAAATAAGAAGATAAAAAAATACAAATCAGACAGTAAAGACTTAGTATTTCAGTTTTGAATGTTTACAAATGCCATGGTTGTAGGCACAAAACTGCAAGGGACCAGAATATATTATCAGGGTTACACAGGGACACATCCTTGCTCCTTTCCTCATGTCCATGTCCCTACAAGCATTTCCAGTCTGCAGGGATAGTAGGAGTTATCTCCTGTCTGTCAACAGTTGGGGATGCATTTCAATGCTGCTTGATATCCCATAGACGTCTGAGATGTCTCTTGACTGTCCTAGGGATGGCAAGACATCCCCATGGCATTTATTGTTTTCCCTCACAAGGATGTAGATTAATCTCCCCTGTTGGTTCCTGATCTTGCACCTTAGGATTTATCAGAAATAGATGATCCTGGGGCATCAGATTATCATTTTTTCTTGATCTCTCAGGGAGGTCCAAAAGGAAACTAGTTCTTTACAAAAGAGCATCCTCCCTCCTCACTTCTGGCTCTGCAAGTCCATAGGGGGTTTCCTTAAGGTTCTATTTAAGGTGAATTTACTCAAGAAGTAGACAGATATGCAAGGCAAACATTACTATCATCGTAACAGAGACCCTTGGATTTTGCGAAAGATGGATCTACTGAAGTCCTAAGATCAATGCAAGTTTACTTGATGATCAAATTAAATGGACTCAAAAATATTTGTATCAATTAGCTACAGTATCATTATTATGTAGAAAATGGAAACACATTTAAGAGATTTGATCAATTTCATGCAATTCAGATCGGTGCCAAAATCTATTGGGCGAAAAGATAGAGAATTTAGAAAACTATCAAAAGACTTACTACTTGAGTGCTTGAATCACTTAATTGGCATCATAAAACATTATATATTTATTCGATCAGAAATGAACTTGACAAGCATTCAAATTCAATCACACCTAGAATAATAGGTATCAGATCAAAGTAAACATCATCAACACCGAAAACTACCCAAATGCCACAGTATATTAATGTGAAAAGAATTTTACAGTATGTTTGAGAGCCTTTCCCCTGGTCCACCTTCTTATAACAAATGACACATCACAGTCTAATAAATGATTACAAATAACCCAGGATCAACAAGTTATCCTCTGTGACATTCGTTAATTCACAGCAGCATTTCTTTGACAGGGTAGTTCTACCAAATTACTCAGATCTATACAAACATGTAAGAATTCTGACCCTATGTCTTGTCCTCTTTTTTGGACTAAAATAATGTTATTTTATGTTGGGCCTGATAATTTCCAATTTTAAAATAAATAGTGTTTTTTAAACATTAGTATTAAAATAAAAATGATTTTAAATACTTAAGGGGAAATTTAAATCCAAATGCCTAATTTGGAAAGGTATATCAAGGAGGTGCCTAGCTTCATTTCATTATCAATTTATCACGATTTCATTTGGCATTCTTCATTTTAAGTCTGTTTGCCAAGGGAAAAAACCCTTGGCTGTATTTTTGAGATCCAGGACGATGAAAACCCTCTTGGCTTTCTTCTCTAGAGGTGAGGATGAAAACCCTCACCTTTGGCACTGGCAATTTCCACATAGGATTCAATTGCTGAGATAATTTGGAAACGTGTGCAAATTTTCAAGGTTTTGGCAATCAAGACTAGCAAGCAAATAATTTATTGCCATCAAGGGATCTCATTTCAGTATTTTCGGACTTATCAAACATTTTATGTTGCTGATTTTCATATTATTTTTGAGTTGCCAGCATTTTCAGATTGTGGCACTAGCATAAGGAGAATTCAACAAGAAAATGTCAGGAAATTAATTGTTGTTCATCTGGATGTGCTTGTTTATGAATTTCAGGGTTTATTTCTCATATCATATTGCTGATTGGGTGAGCCACCTCAATTTGTAATGTACCCATTTTCCAACATGATCACCTAGCATGGAGAAAGAGAGAACTAGCCTATTCATCATTCCTGTAGGCTAATTCATGAAGTAAGGGAAGGTGGTTTGAACCTTGGATAATTGGAAAATAATTCTTTATGGCTACTCAATTAATTTTTATTTGGCTTGGCAGACTTGGAAAATATCTCCCCATAACTTATTGCTATTTTTGGTGGCACCAAAATATTTTAATGGTTTTTCTTAAGATGTTGGGTGGCCCTTTTTGGAGGATAAAAGAGGGAAAACAATAATGAAATAAAAATTAAAATAGAAATTGGGCGCCCAAGTGAAATTGGAAAGGGGTTGGCCTATTTGGGAAAAAAGAAGCAAGCTTGGTATAAATAGAAGACTTGTTATGGCACTTGATTAGGTAGCATATGGTGTAAATTTATTTCTTTTATGGACTGCACTTTTGGGCAGCTTATTCCAAGGATGAAAACCCTTGAGAATAAAGGGTGAGTTGGACGAAAACCCAATCTCATCTTGGGAAGACTTCATAACGGAGGTCTACGTGTGCTTCATTTGTGTCATTTGGAGAAGAAGAGCAGAAATCCCAATCAGATTTATAGTTCAGACTTGCTGGCACGTTTTGGAGGGTGAAATTGGGCATTTTGAGGAAGTTTGAAGTTGTGTTTTATTTCAGATTTGCACCAGCAGCAGAGCAGATCTAATTCATCATCTTTGAGTAGCATTTTGGGTACATCATACCTCCATGTTACTAGGGTTTCTTCCTAGGGTTTGAGCGCCAACCTCAGGTGAGTTTGTTGGGTGGTTTCAGAAGTGTTTGGCATCATTAGGAGCAGAAAACCCTAACTGTTTATTTGCAAACCTGGGCACCTACTTTGGAGCAGCAGTCTTGGTGCTTGTGTCCTCATTGCCATAGGGTTTGGCCCTAAACTGAAGTGCCACTATTTTGGAGGAGATTGCTAGGTTTTGTGGTGAAGTAATTCACAATTGAAGCAGCGAACCCTAGCTGGTTTTGGAACAGCATTTTCAGACCTGTTGTGAAGGGAGAATTCATCTTTGGAGGGCAGTTGGTGTTCATTCATTGCACATCCCTAGGGCAGATTGGAGCGCCATCATTTGGAGGGGTATTTGTGCATTATTTATCATCATTTGGTATGTGTAGACCTAGGGTTTAAATCAGATTTGGACAACAGTAATTGCTGGCCATATTTGTCATGTTTTTGCCCATGTTTTGATGTACTTTCAGACTTCTACATTCTGATTTATAACAGCAGACTTCTGAGTTGAATTTCATTTCATTTTTGGTATCATTTTGGCATTGGATCCATGAGTATTTCATTGTATAATTCATTTAAGGTTTTGGAACACATTTTGGCATGATGTTTATGATGTATTTGACATGATAAGTGGCTGTAATAAGCATGTAATCAGATCTGAAAACATAAAATCAGGACTCAGATTGCTAGGTGTGATAGGTCGAATGTGAGCGTTAGGAAGCAAGCAACAAGTAAAAGAGTGCAAATAAACAACTAAAACAACCTACACCTCAAGATTAGCCTAAGTTGGAAACAATGCAAGATAAAAGCAACGAAATAGAACCTTATACCTTGCGTTGAGTCGATCCTTTGGTTGGCCCTTCGATCTTGGATGTGTATGCTCCTTTGATGGCAAGTAGATGCAAGTTAAATGATGTTGTGAGGATGAGTGCAAGTGGATGAAAATATGAAAATGGCTAAGTGTGGATTGAGAGACAAAACTGCAAGAGTTTGGCTAGCAAAATGATCTCCCCAAAATGAGAGAAAAGAGGGGGTATTTATAGGATTTTTGGAAAATCCTAGGGGAAATGGACGGTTGAGATTGATCCACCAAATATCAAGATGTAGGGCTAAGGTGAGTTGAGAGCTCACAAGCCCTCACATCTTGACATGTGGCATGTGAGATAGCCCTAAAAGGTGAAGTGGACATGAGGTGGAAGAAAAAGGACATGACATGGAGAGGGGTACAAAGTACCTTGGGATTGGACAAGATCTCCTCATAAAGGGGGTCCTTGTCCCCATGTGGGTGAGAGGACAAGTGGGGAATTAAAAATTCCTCAAATATTCTCATGGGGATGAGAGAAAGAATAAAGAATGAATAGAGGACATGTGGGAAGAAGTGAAGGAATTAAGAATTCCTTTTGGGTGCCTTGGGGGATTAAAAGGTGAATTAAAAATTCACATGGGGAAGGGAGATGCCTTGCCCAAAAGGAGGAAGCCTTTAATAAGGTTGACTCAAGGACATATGCCATAAATAGGATGAGGATTAGGTTAGGCTAATCAAATGATTAAGGTTGTGCAAGTACTTAGTTAGATGGACTAATGACTCATTAGAAGCAAGTGGGAAATTATGGAGGATGTGACCTTAATGATGATTAAGGGTATGCACATGCTAACCCTGGTTAATTAGAAGAAGATGAAATAATTAAAATGGATTAGGGACCAACTTGCAAAAGTTGGAGGATGTGACCATGAAAGAGAAAAGATGAATTAAAAATGAATTTTAATTTAAAAGGGGAATATGACTAAATTAAAATAAAAGGAGATATTTATTTAATTTAGAGGGGGAAGAGGGGTAAAGTATTAAATTAAATACTTTAGGACCTTTGTGCAAGATGCAGGGTATTAATTAAACAACTGGTTTAATTAATATTGACAGAAGGGATGAGGAACCAGATGAATGAGGAGACGCATTTGATCATATGGAAGTGATCAAATTGTACGTCTACACTAGGGTTACAACAAAAAAATTAAAGTGCAGAAATCTAGGGCAGCATTCAGCATTTTGTTTCAGATTTTAGGGCAATATCCTAGTTGGGATATTTCAGTGGTATCAAAGCCATGTTATCTTGCCAAAATGTTGGGTATGTGATTCAAAATGTTTTGAAGTTTTGGCAACACAGAATTGATGATGTAAAGGTTGCTTATGAAGAGTACTATACACTTCCACGACATGTTGTAGGTGAGTTTTCCTTGAATCAATACATGAAGTAGTAAAAGGACATAAAGAGAGCAAAGTAGGAACAAAGACTAAAGAAGCACCATGAGAGTCCTAGGAGACATGAGCAGCCAAGTGTTGAAAACATCTTGCAACAAATGATGCAAAATTTTATGCAGTCACAACAACAGTTGCTTACATCCATTGGTCACATGTCACAAAACGGAAATTTGAGGAAAGAAAGAAAAATCCCAAATAGGATTTTCCCTAAAATTCTGATTTTTATTTTCACAATGCTGCACTAATTTTCTGCACCTTAATTTTCTGCTCAAAGCCCTAGGTTCTGATATAAAATTTCTAATTTGAAAACAAATACAACAGCAAACATATATATTCCAAACTTGCTCAAAATAAGAGTGAATATGAATCTTCTCAATTATACTTTCAGTAAGATGTATAACAGTAACATAAAATAGCAACTTTGATCAACAAAATGGGGGAACAAGTCTAAAAACTATTATCCAAAATTGCTGTTACAACTCTAAGTTGTTGCACATGCAAATTACATCAAAGTATGGGCTCAAACAGGCCCAAAAACATCCCAGAAACCTGCTGTTACAAATAGTCCCAAAAAAGAAAAGTTTACATACCAAATTGCATGAAAGGGCTTCTCAAAAGCTTGCCCTAGCTGGGCGAATGATCCCAGATATGAAACTTGCCCAAAATGGTGCAAAATAGGAATGATGTTGCCTCCAAAAACCTCCCAAAGTGGTGCACTCAAGGCTACGGTTAAACCCTAGGTGATTTATCAACAATCCACCCAAGTAATCACCTCCAATGCTAAGTGAATCAGTTCTGCCCTTCTGCTGTAGAAAAATTAGAATATTTTCAAACCCTAATCGCCAACAACTCCACAAAATTACCTCCCAAAATCATACCAATGAATCTCCAATGGTGGCACACCTATCTAGGGCCAAACCCTAGCCATGTCATCCCCCAAAACGTGCCAACAAGTCTGATCCAAAGATCTGATTGGAATTTCTACTCTTCTTCAAACGATGCCAATGAAGTACAAGTAGGCCTCTGTTGTGAAGCCTT
This sequence comes from Sequoia sempervirens, assembly GCA_007258455.2. NCBI lineage: Eukaryota > Viridiplantae > Streptophyta > Pinopsida > Cupressales > Cupressaceae > Sequoia > Sequoia sempervirens. The sequence goes on along the minus strand of VDFB02000013.1, from coordinate 33,587,914 downwards.
CCCAAGATGAATTAGGTTTTCGTCCAATTCACCTTATATCCTCAAGGGTTTTCGTCCTTGGAATATGATGCAAATAAATTGTAGAACAAAGGAATAAGATAATATGCTGAATGATAATAATCCTCCAAATAATAACTTGCATATATATCAACTCCCCCCTTAACTCTCCAAATTGGCCGACCCAAATTAGCCACCACCTTCATATTTTAAAACTGCTTTTTATTTTGAATTTAACTTCTCCATTTGGGTGCCAAAATTCAAAATTAAAAATTATTATATAATTTATTTTATTTATTTATTTTTATTTTTTATTTTTTAGTTTTTCCTTATAACTCCCAAAACCTCCCTTCCTGAAATTGCTTGTCCTCAAGCAATGACAAACATACCACCATGAAATATACTGAGCCAAATTTTTTCAATTTTTGCAATGTGGTTACAAACAACATGCACCCGTTAGGGTTAGCAATAACTAAACAATGCAAAATTCAACTCTAACCAAGAATGTACACCAGGATCCCGAGATGGGCAAGGTGTTAGCATGTGGTCAGAGGGTCTCGATGCAAAAACTGAAATAACTCTAACCAAGAATGCGCCAGATGACAGCGTGCATATGGTTAGAGGTTCCCTATCTATTACAATGCTGAAAGTAACTCAACACCAAGTATGTGCTACTCAATCCAGAATGGAAATGAGGCGACCATATGGTGGAGATATTGAAAACAACAATGCAACTCAAAGCAAACAGGCGGCAAGCCAGCCTCTTCCACTTATTCAGTGGGCATTACAAAGAATGAAACAGCAGAATAAGAAAGTTGCTGACAGTACTACTGTCCAGCTTACAATATGATATAGAACGCCTGCAAGATCAAGGATTAGAGCTCCACAAGGTGCTGCAATAGTAAATAGGTCATCCATTATATCAAATATGAATTCCTAACACCCACCCTTCACTCATACACAATTTTCTCAAGTCTGATATGACAGACCAGCAACATGAATATCAGACCATCACTCTAATTCCTCATTGAAATGCCCATATCTCACTCAATACCCACCCAAAACTCATGAGATAAAGTGCAAAGCGACCCTAAGATGATGGCGCCCAATTTTAAAACAAAAAACAGACCCAAATGATCTTATATTTTTTTGCACGGAATTCAAGGCAAGTACAGAAATGTACGTCCCTCTAAGAAGGGCGACTTTCTTCTAGAAAATTCAGCACTCAATGAAAAAATCTGAAACTTGCTAAACTTGGTCGCCCCTAGCATAGAAATTCAATGGATTAATACCCAGAACAAGAACCTTTTTTGTTTTTGATATATGAATAAAAATAACTCCCAGCTACATAGAAAACAACTCCAGAAATTGATGTAAAGAGCAGAAATGAACTACAAAGCATTAACTCAAGCTACAATGCAATCCTCACTACAAAATCCACTCAAAACCAACAAACCTCTCCACTAGGTGCTATCTCTCAAGCACGAAGTCGAGCCAAAGCTAGGAGGCATTCATTCCTCGAAGCAGTCCAACACCATTTCGGCAGCATAACATTACTCAAGATATCAGATGATGCAAATGAAGACCAAGACCTCCTTTTATAACTTTGTGAAGACTCTCCAGAAGCTTCTAGAAACCCTGCTTTCAAATTTGAAATAACTCCTTTTCCCTCCAAAGATGGCGTCCCATTTCCTTCAAGGTTATTTTGACTTTAATTTAAAACTCCTCCAAGATAGGCGTCCAATTCAAGTATTTGTTTTTTGAGCCTTAGAAAAATATAAAATATCCCCATGAGGCGCCACCCCCTCAAAGACCACCTTTAAAAACAACTTAAGTTCAATCACTAGGCTAAGGGGGGGTCAACAGCAAAATATAACATTAAAACATGACTTTATTAAAATAATTTGAACTTATCTCTCCAATTGTGCCCCCAAGCCAAAAATGAATAAGCCAACTGAACAGTCTGAAGTAGAAAGCCAACCGTGCCGAAACCAACAGGACCACTGCCAGAAATAGAATTTACTAAAAATAGTAAATTCATGAAAGTGCTCAGAATCCCAAGAAAATCACATCACCGAGAAGCTCATGAAAAACCCAGAAGGAATCCGCATTTCAATCACCAATCCGTGAGCAAAAGAAACCACCAACCATGAAACCCTAATTTCACCACCGAGAAGCCTATGGGTCTCCAGAATAGGCCAACGGTCAACAGAAAAAGCCATGCTCGAGAAGGGGACATTACACACCATCTGGATCCCATATCATCACACTAACACATTTATCAAAATTGAGGAGATAGATGCACCTCAAGGAACTATCAACATCAACCAATTCTCCAACTTCGAAGGATTCCCCATGAATGTGCAAGATGCCCCTCGTAGGTGCATAGAATTACATACCAGCCCTTCCTGTGTTGCTGATATAAATTAGAACAACAACATCCCATCTGAAAATCAAACCCAAGTGAGTGCAAAAATCATTGCTGATGTCATATGAAAATGGAGTATCACCCATATGCTATTTCCCCACGATGAAAAGATGATCCGAACCTCTCCAAAACACCCAAACAACCGTTGTCCTCCAAGTGGCCTGCAAGATCCCCATGTGCAATAAGGTAGAACAGTCATCTCTTAACAAAGAATGGAATGGATCCTCATGAACTAGGGCAGGAACACCAAGATCTTCATGCCTTTTCCCAATCCCTATGACATAATCCAACTGGAACATAAGCATTAGTAACTCAAAACCAAACATTATGGCAATACCTCCATACCTTGTGACAAAGTGCAACTTCACCTCCCAAGTATTGGTAATAAGGGCAAGTTTCTCCATGGCATGCATCACAAATTTCTGAAATAGAGCAGCAACATACTTTACCCAAGAGTCATCAAAATGATGAGACTCATCACAAGCAAACTCTTCAAGTGCTCCATGAATGATCAAAGACCAAACCAAATCCGCATACCCATATCTCCATCTACATATGAAGGCATAATACTAGAGGTTGATCCACTAAGTGTGTGCTCCATAATGCCATCCCAGTCTATGATGTGAGTCTTCAATTGGCTCTCCAAAAGAGGTGACACCAAATCCTCATAAAACAAACTATGTGAACAAACAAAGAATCCTGAATCATACCTCAAACCTGATTGTTCCACTTGCTTGGTCACCATATAAGGCTCATTCCTCATATGCCACATACTTTGAATCTTCTTTGACTCTCTCATGACATGCTGTACTAGCTTGATTCCCTTGTGACTTGGACACAAAAATGACACCTCATGTTTGTCTCCCAAATGAGTACCAACAATAGAAGAAGTCTTCTTACTTCCCATAATATCTTCATTCAATTTTGCATCCATGATGTGTGCCATAAGTCCCAAAAGTAGGGCAACCTCATGCTTCACCAAAGAGTCATCCATATGATGGGATTGTATCTCATCGCAAGTAAACTCCTCAAGTTCTTCATGAATGACCGAGGGCTCAACCAAATCTGAACCACCAACTTCTCCACCTATAAGGGTATACATTACATTGTTGGCTGGTCCAAAAGGGGTATGCTCAACTCCCCCATCCACATCTATGGTTTGAGCATTCAATGGGTTCCCTAAAAGAGGTCACTCATGATCCTCATGATGCAAACTCTATACAAACAAAAATTTCTGAATCATACCTCTTTTCATGTTCGCTCAAATCTGAATGTCCTTCCTTGCTAACCTCAAGAGGCTCATCCCCTGCATGCTCACCCTTAACGCATTCCTCCCTTGGAAGAAGTAGTGATCTAAGGTGTGACTCCCTTTGCCTCTTTGCCTGATCTAGTTGGTTACAACTTCCTTGACCTCTTGCAAGTGTTGTTTTGCTTGGGAAGCCAACATCTTAGCATCCTTTGCTCTTTGTAACCAACTATCACACAAGACTTGAGTTCTCTTGACATCTTCCATGGCATGATATACAAAACTAGACTTATTGTGGCTTGATTTTTCCACATATTCCTCATGCCAAACTCCCATCTCACGAGTGCCAACAATGGGAGACTTTCACCTCATTTAAGTAGCTGCTATCTCATGAATATGTGAGGAAATAGGACTACTATTACCAAACAGAAAATCTGCATTTCCATCATACCTCTTTGTAGTGTCTTCAAGGAGCTCGAGCAAATCTTCACCCTTTGTTGAATGCCTATCATCAAGAGCTGTTCCAAGAGGTGTATCTAGCTGAAAACCAAGTGAGCCACTTGTCATATGGTTGCAAATTATATCTTCATGTCCACTCTTCACAATCTTCACATTGAATTGTTGTTCTTTGGATGTGGCTGCCATGGAAGATTGAATTTATGTTGTAGATGATGAAGAATGTGCCAATCTAAACTCCAAACAAAACTCATCAACTTGATTCTTTGATTCTCAATGGGCCTTTTAAGTGTTCTTCAAAGAATCCATAGTGTCCTTAAGCTCAAAGGTGAGCTTATCCACTCCATCTTCCTTTCTTCTCAAAGCATCAACATAAATCACATTAAGTGTGAGGAGATGATATCTATCCGCAAGTAAGTGTATGTAGTTTGACTTTACTACCACCAAAGCCTCCTTGAGTTCGTGCAAGTCATCAAGAGATAGACCTCCTTCAAACCCTTCATGCTTCCCTAGAGCCTTCCAACACAAACCTGCCATCATCTTATGAATATGATCAAAATGAGTTAGGGGTGCCATAATCTTACCTTCACTTACCTCCAATTGTGACTCCAAAATGTGCACCTCCAAATCTTCTTCCTTCATGGCCCCTCCTTCAATACATCCATGTGTAAGAACTAGGTCATCATTATGCTCCATCAAAGGATCTCCATCAAAATAATGGTAAGAGTCTTCTACATCATGATCTTCCTCATTAGCGGATCTAGAATGAATATGCATAGCTATAACCTCCTTGACCTCCAAGTGATCCTCCATATCTTGCAATGTTAAATCAATCTTATCCAATTCCCTTTGTTCACTACATTGTGAAATTTCTAAATTGCCATCATATGTATGAACAACATCCATCTCAAAGACACCCAAACCGCAATTTGATTCCTTGGCAAAATGATGTAAAGGTGATGAATCAAAGCTAGACTCAATTAATGAAATATCACAAGAACCCATACCTTCATGTAGCTATCCTAGCATGGCTGGTTTGTCAATCTCCATGGTGGTATCTTCGTCAATCTTCATGTGCTCTTCATCCGTAGCTTCAATAGGAGAATCTCCTTTATTCTTGTCCACATAGGGCTGAAGAGAACTCTTGAACATGTCTTCTTTGGGGCTGCATACTGACTGATTTTTGTCCTCATGATTACTTGCAGGCTACAAGTCATAAATAATTACTTCTTCTTCCTTCTCTAACCTTTTTCAATGGTAATTTCTGATTTTTCTGTCTCTTTCCTCAATTTTCTAATATCTTCATGTATTCTCATGTTATTCCTGTTTTGTGACATTTGACCAATGGATGTAAGCAACTGTTGTGGTGATTGCATTAAGATTTGCCTCATTTGATTCAAGATGTTTTCAATACTTGGTTGCTCATGCTTCTTTGGTTTCCTTTCTTGCTTGTTTTTCTTCTTATCCTTCTGATACTCCCTATAGCAACCGAAGGAGAGATCATTTCTAATCTCTTGTGGAAATGCAAGGTACCCTTTATAAGCAACCATTATATCATCAACAACTTTGAAACCCATGATTCCAATTGCATCATACAATCTAACCTTCCGAGCTAGCAAGATCCAAGCTCTAATACCACTAAAATATCCCAAATAGGATTTGCCCTAAACTTCTGATTTTTATTTTTAGAATCCTGCCCTAATTTTTTTCACCTTAATTTTCTACTCAAGGCCCTAGGTTCTGATATGAAATTTCTGATTTGAAAACAAATACAACAGCAAACATATATATTCCAAACTTGCTCAAAATAAGAGTGAATATGAACCTTCTCAATTATACTTTCAGTCAAATGTATAACAACAACATAAAATAGCAACTTTGATCAACAAAATGGGGGAACAAGTCTGAAAACTATTATCCAAAACTGCAGTTACAAATCTGAGTTGTTGCACATGCAAATTACATCAAAGTATGGGATCAAATAGGCCCAAAAACATCCCAAAAACCTGTTGTTACAAATAGTCCCAAAAAAGAAAAGTTTACATACCAAATTGCATGAAATGGCCTCTCAAAAGCTTTCCCTAGCTGGGCGAATGATCCCATATATGAAACTTGCCCAAAATGTTGCAAAATAGGAATGATGTTGCCTCCAAAAACCTCCCAATGTGGTGTGCCCAAGGCTACAATTAAACCCTAGGTGATTTATCAACAATCCACCCAAGTAATCACCTCCAATGTTGGGTGAATCAGTTCTGCCCTTCTGCTGTAGAAAAATTAGAATATTTCCAAACCCTAATCGCCAACAACTCCACAAATCACCTCCCAAAATCATACCAATGAACCTCCAATGGTGGCACACCTATCTAGGGCCAAACCCTAGTCATGTCATCCCCCAAAACGTTCCAGCAAGTTTGATCCAAAGATCTGATTGGAATTTCTGCTCTTCTTCAAATGATGCCAATGAAGTACAAGTAGGCCTTTGTTGTGAAGCCTTCCCAAGATGAATTAGGTTTTCATCCAATTCACCTTATATCCTCAAGGGTTTTCAACCTTGGAATATGATGCAAATAAATTGCAGACCAAAGAAATAAGATAATATGCTGAATGATAATAATCCTCCAAATAATAACTTGTATATATATCAACTCCCCCCTTAACTCTCCAAATTGGCCGACCCAAACTCGGCACCAACTTATTTTAAAATTGTTTTTTATTTTAATTTTAATGTAATAACCCAGCCCTTCGGTGAAGTAAAATTTCATAATTTACATCCTACAAGAATGTAAATGTGTTAAAATGACATTGCAATAAAAATTTTCCTTTTCTTTATTGATAATACATGAAGAAGATGTCATACCAAATTACAATAAAGATTCCATTTCCATATAATAACTTTACAAGTACATGAAACAAGACTATGTACCTTAACTAACATAGCTCCAATGAGCTTTAGAACAAACAGTAGTAAGAAGGTCTAGGAAAGCGTCCTTTCAAATCTTGGTACATCGGCCGCTTGCTGTGGAGGACAAACATCACTCAAACACTTTTCTGCCAACCAAAGACTTATAATACGGTCCCCCGCACACCTATCATTAGATAGATGGCCTTCCCTTTGAAGAAGAAATTGGTAGGGTATCCTTTAACGATTACCAACTGAGCATAGTGTTGTGTCCTACACAACTAGAACCTTGCTATTTCACAATCTCGAACTAGTACAAAGATCACAATGAACTGACAGTGTAGTCTCAACTAACTCACATCTAAGTGGAAGTTGTACATTTCACTACTTTGGCCAAAGTATTATCATTTAGTACTTCGAATGAAGGTCATCTATCATAAACACTACTCAGGGCCGATTTGCATAGGTTAGTCTTTTCAGAGTAGTACGTACCCTAGACGTCCTACATCAAACTTACTAGGAATGAGGACAACATAAGAAGTAATCACAATTTCCCCTCCTATACTAGACATCTTCATCCTAGGAGTTTCATTAGCTTAACTAAGTTAATCTAATAACTTGCTATCATCAATACTTAATTTAACGCCCTCAATTCCTTCCTCCTATTTAGTAACTACTTAAAAACATATACTCCTTATATGGAGTTCATACATATAATGAAATTCACACATTAATGCATCTATAATCTTAGTGTATTTCACACACCAATGCAAACAGGTGTACACATCAAAAAACATGCAATACCATTCTTTTAAAGCATAATAATTTCTTGGTGCAACATAGAACTACTCCTTTGTTCATCTAACTAAAGTATTGAACTAAATGCAATTCCCTATCTTTGCACATTCAGTAATTACACTTTCAAATTTATATTTAGAAATACGTTCTAGAACATGAAAGAAGAAACAACATGCCTAGTTTATGCCTTTCCCAAAGACGATGAACTTGATTGTGTTTACAGCACTTCAGGCCTCCAGCAAAAGACCTCCAACCAACTCTCAAACCAAACTCTAACCACTTCTTAGAAATTGAACTCTTACTAAAGATATACAGCTGAAAGGTAAACTCAACTTCTAGAACACTGTGAACTCAGAAAATGTGATGAAATCATGATAGTAAACAAAAAATGACTCTCATCCAATGGTGGTTTTTGCTCTCAAAAACAATACAGAATGCTCTTCAGAAAATATGAATTGCTCTCTAGAAAAAGCCTAAACTCGGATTGTGAATAGTGATGATAAAGAGTGAGCAGGGTGGCTTTATATAGAGCCCCTGCTCAACCATTTACCTTCTTTAATGCCATGTAAAATGCTAGACAGGGCTTAGACTGATTCAAATATAAAATGTGGCCGATCCTAGAGGTGAGTCGACCTCCTTTTGTGACAGCAAATGAAGAATGATTCAACATTGCTCAAGTAAAACTCAGAAACATGACACCTATAGGCGTCCCTCTTCTTGGTGTAGATATTCAACTATTCGTTTTGATAAATCAACATAGGAGAATTGGCCAAGGTTGCCTGCAATCCATGTTGCCAATTTATAGGGTACGATTGCCAAATACCCAGCTCAAACAAAGCTCTTCTGACCTAGTCATGGTGTGAAAGTTCTAGGTCGCGCGCGTTGCTTCTCATGGCAATTTTTTTTCCTCTTTACTTTCTTTTCCAATAGTTTCATAAAGTTTAAAATGAAATAATTCACTTTGGCGTGATTTGCCAAAGAGGTTCGATTCAAATAAAAGACTTATTATTTCTTCACTATGACTTAATCGATTTCCCATAGTTCTTAAGAAATATTTAACATTGATTTCAAAATAAAGTCTTTCATTACCATGTATCGATTTCTTATTTTAAATCAAAACCTAATCAATTTAAATTATAAATATATATTTTTAATTATATAATTATTTTATTTTTTTTTGATACGTAAGGTTATGATTTTGTATTAGTTTTAAGAAAATATACAATTCGTCTGCGTAGCAGGAGAGACCACCAGTCTATCATGAAAACTGAACCTATCAGCCTGGGAACTACCTATGACCAACACAAAACAAAATGCGGTCCCACTGCATAATTTCAAAAAAAGCTAGTACCGATTATATGTTTAAACAAAAGATTAATAAATTGAGGCCAAGCCTCACAGAAAACCATTCAACTCTGCAAACAAGGTGAAGTCTTCCACCCAATCCATGCCCACCTCTGACACTAACCCCAGCTTCCTCTTCAAGAATTTGACCGCCATGGCCGAGACCATTCTCTGTCTCATGAGCTCTAGTCCTTTTAGGTCCAGAAGGAAGGGATAAGCCTTTACTACCTCTTCCGTCTCCCAAAGGAGTTTCAGGTCCGATGGACGCGGGATTCCTTTACCAATGAAGGCCACTTTCAGTGTCTTCTCTAACCCTCCTAACAAGTCGCCCTGAAAAAGATACTCCATTATTTCCTTTGCTTCTGCCTTCGACACTTCTAGGTCCAGCAAGATAGCCAAGAATCGAGAAGAAACATGTGCGTTGTCCCTCGCGAATTCTCTTCTCTCCAAGTGGCCCTTCCCTAATATCATTTTGACCGCTACCATGATTAAGGGGTCGTCCTCAAGCAGGATTCTCTTCAATCTTTGATTGGTGATTTCCCTTAAAGCAATTTTTCTCTCCGTCGCCTCCAAAGAGACAAGAGTGTCGACCCTGAAGCTTTCCAACCCCTCCACTGAGATAGAGATGATAAAATTCGATTTACCCATCTTTGCCATTTCCAGCCCTCCAATCGGGAGTTCCTTGCACAAAGACAACCAACACAGCAAATTCAAAAACCATACAATGAAAATGCCATTAGCCATCCACATTTAAAAAGCCCGTATCCAGCAAGGCCGAGACACTAAACACGATCCTGAAATGATGTTTGTGTGAGGCAATCCATCCTTGCAATAAAATTTTGTCCTACCACCCTTGGCCTTGATTCAACTAGCACCTCGTGAGGATCGACATCTGCCACCCGGTCGCCTTGCATACACTTCCCTGACGACCGTACTCCACGTATTGCTCTGTTTATTCTTGGCTTAATGTGTCATTAAGATATCCGATGCCTCTGAGATCTCCTTGTTTTTCCGGACTGTCGTCTTTTGGAAGCTTTCCTTCCACGTTCCTTCGGCTGCTTGTGTTGGCATGTGCGATGATGTGGCCTTGCCACTACGTTGCCAACTTACGCTCCCCATCCGATGCCCCATACCCTCTCCTCTTATCCTTTTATGATTTGCCTCTTCTTTTCCATCGATCTCGTGGATGAGAGATGGAACATGGTGAGAGGCAAGGGGCCCACCCTACCTCCCGCTATATAATTATGTATTTTTACTATAGTTTTATTTTACCTAAATATATATGTATGTATGTATATATATATATATATATATATATATATATATAAATTTTACAATTTAAATATGTTTATATATACATATATATATATTTATATAATATTAAATATATATATTTATCTTTACACATATAGACATATACATATTTACATATTTGATTGAAAAATACATATATTGTGAGCCAGTCAACATACTTTCAATATACATATCTATGTATATGTGTATATATTTATATATGTAAATTCCAAGGCAATATTAAAATAATATTATTAACATCCATATATATCAAGTTGGTTGTGGGTATATATACATGTATATACGTTTGTATATTTTCCTCTATGTACATGTATATGTAAGTATATTATATCGATGTACTGGTATGAGCATATCCATTTGCCCGCATACGTTTGTATCGACATGAACATAGCTACGAATACGTGTATATACTTTATACATGTATACATGCCCACCTCCTAACCAGTAATGTAATAAAATGAACAGATACACAAATAAGCATCACTTATACATGCATTCAGAAGTAGACAAGACTCCTAATGTCAATATACAAGCCTACGGATGACTTACCCATAACTCAACAAACTGACTTAGCTTACTCAGTCTAAGGGATGTGTGTATATGCTCAATTGGTACTCGTTACTGTTTACCCGACCAAGCTCCTCCCCGAGTGATATTACTCCTCTGCCTATAGGAATGGTCCTCTTACCTACACACCATGACACGACAACGGGAGTCATATGCTCAAAACAAAGCAATATACATGAAACATTTGAAAAGTTAGATTATTCACAAATCAATAACCTTCTATTCTCCTTTATGCAGTATTTCACCAAGAATAACATCAAATGAAACAACATTCATATTGAAAACAAGGTACAAGCATCATTAATTCACCTCCAGAATTCACATTTACTCTATCTAGTAAATCTAGTAATGGTAAATAGTAACGTCACAATTTGGGACATAACATTTAACTTCTCCAATTGGGCACCAAAATTCAAAAAATATTATTTTTTTATTTTTTTCCTTCTAACTCCCAAAAAGGGGGTCACTCAGCCCCAAATAAAATATATAGAAATATTTTAGCAACACCAAAAAACATAATAAATATATTTTAACCTCCTCCTTCAACACCAAATCAAAAAATATTAAAATATCATTTTTTCACTTTATTTTTCTTGCTCGCCTCCAAAAGGGACATTGCAAAGAAAAGGAAAAATCAGAAGTTGTCCAAGAATGAGAAGAAAGAAGAATTGGTTCCTTGTGATTTACAGCCTATAAGTGATCCTAAGAAGAGCAAAAATTAGTTGAGGAGAGAACAACGTTGCTTCACATTCCTAGAAGTTTGGACACCTACTCATACATGTGGAAGCCCTGTAGAAGATTGTAATGAACCGGACCAAATTTTTTTTTATTTTTCACAAATGATTACAATGCAACACGCACCCATTAAGGTTAGCATAAACTAGAACGATGCGGAAAGTAACTCTAACCAGAATGTACACCAGGATCCCGATGTGGGCAAGGTGTGAGCATTGGTCAGAGGATCTCAAAGGAAAATGCTGAACAAGAACTCTAACCCAGAGATGCGCCGGAGAACGATGAGCATTCGGTCAGAGGATCCCTATCTAATGCAATACTGAGAATTAGCTCAACACCAAGTATGTGCTACTTAATCCGTGATGGATAAGAGGTGACCATATGGCGGAGTCTTTAGGAAATTACAATGCAAAACAGTAAAGGCGGCAAGCCAGCCTCTTCCACTTATTCAGTGGACAGTACAAACATGAGGAAATTGCAGGAATTGTTAAAAGATGCTGACAGTACTACTGTACAGCTTACAATATCAGAAAATTCATCTTTTAAGCACAATATAAGAGAGTCTTCAACAATACAACAATATAGAATGATAACTTCAAGTCTTCTCAATAACTTTCCTTCAAAACAACTCAAATGATTATTTCTAAGCTCGCTGTTATGACAGAGTAAAGACTGAATTCTGTTATCAGCAACACAGTAACACCAAAATATGCTCACAAACCTCACACTACTCATTCAAAATGCATGTAAATGGATGCAAAAGACACCTAAGATGAAGGCGCCCAAGTTCAAAACACAAAACAACCCCAAAATACTGTCATTTATTTTCTGCTCAATTCCCAATGTAAGTACAGAGGTACGGCCCCCAAGACAAGGGCGATTTCTTCCCAAAAATTCAGCACTTCATTAAAAATTATGAAACTTCACACTAATTGGCGCCCTAACAAGACCAATGAGAATATGCAATACCCACAATGCAATCTTTTTATATTTTTGAGTTATGAGTAAAAAGTGCCTACAGCAATGCAACATCAACAAAACTAAAACATGACAAAGTGCTTGAACATCATCACTAAATGCAATAGAACTCAACTACAATGCAAAACTACCACTAACAAGCTAACCTCTCAACTAGTTGCTGTCTTTCAAGCAAGAAGATGAGCCAATGCTAGGAGGTGTGCTTTCCTCGAAGCGAGTGCCTAAAGTCAATCCAGCAGCATAACGGTGTAGTAGACAAAAGATGCCAAATGAAGAGCTGAGGCCTGATTAAATAGACGAGAGAAACATCTAGAAGCTTCCAGAGGGCGCCCAAAGCCTAATTTCAAATTCACCTTTTCCCTCCAAAAGATGGCGTCCTTTTTCATCAATAAAATATTTCACTTTTTAAAATAAAATCAATCTCTCAAAAAGGCGTCCCATTTCTTAGTCTCAATATTTGACATTAAAAGTATAATTTATCTCCTTATGACGCCTTGACCCTCAAAAGTCCCCTTTTTAAAAACAACTTAAAGTTGTACTGCTAGGCAAGGGGGTATAATATTAAAATAATAATATTATAATGAAAATACTTATCTCTCCAAGAAAAATGCGCCCAAGGCCAAGAACTGAAGTGCCAGCTGAAACAACTGAAGAAGAGGTCCAACTGAACTGAACCCAAACTGTCCACTGCCAGAAATAGAATTTACTAAAAATACTAAATTCGCGAAGTTGCCCGGAATGCCAAACTGAACACACCACTGCGAAGCTCTCTGAAAACCCAAAAAGAATCCGCAATCAGAATCCCAAACTCCAAGCAACAACCTCCTCAAAACTAGGAAACCCTAATTTCACCATCCGCATAGCCTACAGGTCTCCGGAATAGGCCAACGGTCAACTGAAACGATCACCGCTGAGAAGGGGACATTACAAAGATGAAGCCCCAAGTTCACTTCAGCCCTATGAGGACAAGGATGAAGGAGAGTCACCTATTGAAGCCACAAGTGAAGAGCACATGACACTTCGAGATGGCTACAAGATTGAAGGAGATTCCTGTTTATGTGTTTTTTGTGACCTACACCAAATAGCAAAATAAAGTGTCCAATAGCTACTCTATTCTCTCTTGATCAAAGTATTTTGTATGCTAAGATTGCGAGAGAGATCATACGTTCAACTCCAAGGTTCCTTTGATGCAATGCAGTACACTCAATTGGTTTGTTGTGATATGTTGTTTTCACGAGGGGACTTACACATTTGTTCACAAGTTTACAATGCAACAAACATCAGGTTAATGATAAAGAGGATTTTCACGTGATGCGGATGATTTGGCAATAAGGTACAAATTTCCTATACTAACTAGAAATGTGCGGAATTTAAATGAGTGACCTAAAGCGGAACGCAGGATTAACTATAGCAAGCTTCAACCAAACTTTGCTTCGCCTCACATTGGACAGCTTCTACAAAATCGGTGCAATCTTCAAGGGGGTAGAAAGGAATGTTCAAATCACAATTCAGCATAGGGACACCATCATGACGACGCATGCCAAAACGTCAATCATAACCGAGTTAAGCTTAAAAAGTATTCCAGTTGACCACACAAGGAAAACTTACCATCAACAAGCTCACTAGTGGTATGGATTAAACGACGTTGCTTTGACCAAACACCACAATCCACAACTAACTATGTGCATGAATATGAAAATTGCTCTACTTTAAGTCCTACTTGAAGTAGGACAAAAAAACCTCACTAGCTACTCACAACAAAAGATGAAAACATCATCAATGATAACTCTTTATATTGAGAGAGTGTTCACAACAATTTCTTACAAAGCTTTCAAAGGAAAAATTTCCTTCTTCAAACTATGCTAACAAACTAATGCTAAGCTATCTCTCTGCTCTATCAAAATGTCTACTCTATTTGTCTATCTATGATCTAATCTAATGAGGTACAAATGAGGGGGAGTCCCCTTTATATAGTTGGCCAATCTCAATGGACAGTCCAAATTGAATTACAATGGATGGCTCAAATTGAGCCACATCAGCCCTAGACTAGATTCTGCCCTAGTAACTGCCAAAAGGTGGAGGAGTGGTGCAATTAATGAGCACAAAATGACAGATTCTTCCTTTGACCACTATGGGCAATTAATGCCCACTACCCTTCTAGAAGATTCTTGTCCAGGATCCTGTTCCCATTATTCTTCTCTCTAACCGCGAAAGCAACAAATCAAGCCAACACTGCATTAGCTTCCTGCTCAGAAATGGCCGGAGTAAGATTAAGCTGATACTTGAGGATGGCAATTGTTTGCTCTTGCCGGATACAAGATTTTCTCCAAGCCTTGATGGATTCCTGAGTGCTTTGAATAATGGCAGAGAAAGTGGAGATATTCTCAGAGTCAACTTGAGCAAATATTCTCATTTCAGAGAAGAATGGGTGCAATCTTCCCTTCAAATCATCCACTGTCACCTCCTCAGGAGTTAACCGTTTTACGAACAATGCCTCGAGCGTGTTGAAGATGCCCTCTTGAATGTTTCCCATGGCCTTCCTGATCTTGTCTAACTTTGTCCTTGCCATGTCAAAGAAACCTTGGCCGGTGAATGTTGCGGAATACCAACTGGGAAAATCATATCTATCTCCAACCTGAATTACCCCTCCTTCAATCAAAGTCTACACTGGCACATGCATCAGAGCAGCTAGGCGTGGAATACACTTGTCTTGAAAAATGTGAGTATCACTCCATGCCTGTTCACTATTTTCCATACGGGAGAGGATGCTAGAAGCATGTTGGAAAGAGGAGACAAGATCCTCAATGAATCTCTCAACCTCAACACGAACACTGCCAATCCACTTGTCTCCTTCCTGAATTTCCCTCTTCATTTTCATTTTGCACTACTTGAATATTTTCCAATCGCTTGCTCAAGTGGGGCGCATTTAGCCCTCTGCACTTCCAATTTCATTGCCTTAGAGAAATTCCTTCATCATTTTTCCCTCTTGGGCACCTTTAGGGGGGTGTGATTTCAATTTCAAACACTTACAAATTCCTAGTGTCTCCCCTTCTAGCTTGGGTGCATATAGGAGTCCTTACTTTCATTCTCTAGTACTTAGAAAATTCTCCAATGCTTCTTCAAGTGTAGGCGCATTCACCAAGGTGAACTTCAAGTTTCAACGCCTTAGAAACCTTTCTTGTCCCTTCTCAAAGTCAAGGCGCATATGAGGGATCTTACTTCCAATTTGGGTGCCTTAGAAAAATTTTGAAGGCTAACTCTCCACTAAGGCGCATTTAGGGATCCCTACTTCAAGTTTGCAACACTTAGAAAAATTTCAACACACAATTCTTGACCTAGGCGCATTTGGAGGTGCTTCCTTCCAATTTCCAACACTTTGTGAAATTTCTACTTCATCTCCCATCCTAGGCGCATTTAAAGGGTCAAGCTTCAAGTTTTCAATACTTAGTCAAATTTCAAGCCTCCTTCAAGTTTGGGCGCATTCAAGGGTCTGAGCTTTAAATTTCAAGGACTTCGACTTTTCATGACTCTCCTCTCAAGCTAAGGCGTGTTTCACTAGCTAAGCTTCAAATTTCAATGCCTTAGCAAGATTTCCATCCATCTATTTGCTCCTTGAGGTGCATCTGGAAGGCTGAGCTTCCATTTTTGCCAAACTTAGATGAATTTTCTAGCTTTTTGTCTGACATAGGGCAGATTGTTCATGATGCCCTTAGCTTGCCCTAACCTGCTATTTTTAGAAAGCTTCGCATTCTTCACATGTTAAGTTGATTTCTAGCTCCGGAAGGATTGATTTTTGTTTTGCCCTGATTTTTGTGACATGACCGACCTGTTAGCACCTGTTGCTTGCATGCACCTGCTATTTTTAGTAACTTGCTAAAAATAGTAAGTGCTCAAAATGAGCTCAAATTTTGTGTGTAGATTGTCTGAAAGATGTTGATCGTGATCGGATACTGCTTCTGGGTGACTCTCGTGTTTCACTCTACTTTTTAGGAAACCCTGATTTCTCGGCATGGACCTACTAAAAATAGTAAGTGCTTGATTTTCGAACCTCTGCAACTCCGTTTGATTTGAAATTCGCTCCATGGGGTCCTTGTCACTTGCTTGACTTGCTCACACTGGTGCCTCGCACTGACCTGCTATTTATAGTCGTGTTTTCAAAGTGACTTACTATAAATAGTAAGGGCTCATATTGCCTTCAAATTTTACCAATGGATTCCTTGAAAGATACTGATCATGATGGGATACATCGGTTTTCAGAGATTCTGGCATTTGACCCCTCATTTTAAATCTCGAAGCTGGAAACCCTAATTTGACTTGCATGTGGCTCAAATGACCTCTGTTTGACCCCGTTTTTGTTGCATGTCGCTTCATTCATGTTAATGAAGTACTGGGTAGCTACCGGAGTAGACCTGCTAAAAATAGCAAGTGTCTAAAAAAGTGACCAACTGCTTGCCGGATCAGTTTGCATGTCATACTGCCCGAGAGATCTCAAAAAACCCTAAAAAACCAACAAATTGGCCTGCATGCAGGCACTGGCTAAGAATAGTAAGTTCCTAAAAAGTGACCATCTCTACTCGCATGTCACATTGTTGCGAAGCCCTCGAAAAACCCACAAAGAATCTCCAAACATGCATATGAAAGTCCAACATGCAAACCCTAAAAATGGCCCCTGAAGCAGAATTGCTAAAAATAGTAAGTTGTCCATTTGCACTTAAAATTTGCAAGTGATGAGTCTTAAGCATTCTAAGTGTAGTGCAGTTGTCAGAATTTGAAAATCCCAAGAAAATAGGCCCCAAATTGGCATTTACTAAAAATAGCAAGTTGTTAGAATTTAGTGAAAATTCAGTGGGAGCCTACCTGAAGCATCCTAACAACAATGCTAAGCTTGGAATTCGATTATCCAACTCAATTTGACCTCAAAGTAGCCTGAAGATTGTAAACCCTAATTCATCAGAAAGCCCTCCAGACTTAGCCAAAATTCAAATCTAGGTCAAATGGCAAGTACACCACTAGACAGAAACAACCGACAGAGAGAGACAGACCCAAAACCAAAGCCAAAAGACCCAAATGGAGCAAATATCAAGGGGACCCCATTTTGAATGGGGTGATGTCTGAAAAGGTCACAACAATACCAACATGAAGATTTCCAAACCAATCTTATTGCATCAGCTATAAGAAGGTATGAGTTTGGTTGATATTATTGAGTATAGCATTGCTTCATCACCTTTACCTCATATTGGCAAGGAATCAAATTGTGGTTTGGGTGTTTTTGAGATGGATGTTGTTCATACATATGAAGGCAATTCAAAAATTTCAGTATGTGGTGAACAAAAAGGTTTGGATAAGTCTGATTTGATATTGCAAGATATGGAGGATCACTTGGTGGTTAAGGAGATCATAGTTGTACATACACTTTCTAGATCAGCCCTTGAGGAAAAGCATGATGTAGAAGATTCTACTCACTACTTTGATGGTGATCCTTTAATAGAGTATGATGATACTCTAGTTTTTACACACAAATGTAATGGAAGAGAGGCCATGAAGGAGGCTGATTATGAAGGCCAATCAGAAATTTTGCATGGAGGTGTTGGGTATCATAAGTCACAGGTCAACTAAGGGTAAATGAAGGTATCTCTAACCCATTTTGATCATGTTCATAAGATGATGGCAGGTTTGTATTGGAAGGCTCTAGGTTTTGAGGGAACTCCATCTCTTGCCAACTTGCACGAACTCAAGGAGGCCTTGATGATAGTGAAATCAAACTACCTACACTTACTTACGGATAGAGATTGTCTCCTCACAATTGGTGAGATATACTTTGATTCCTTGAGGAGAAAAGAAGATGAGGTGGATAAGCTTTGTAAGGAGTTGAGCATGGAACACTCTTCATCATACACAGGAGAATTTCAGACTTCTATGTCAGCTACTTCCGATGAAAAACAATGCAACATGAAGATGGTAAGAAGTGGGGACATGGAGGAGGGACTTGAAGGGTCCTATGATGAAGTCATTAAGGTAGAAGAGACGCATACACATGAAAACTCAGCTTGCAGCCATGGGACAGAGTTTGTAACACATAGTACACTTGATGTTCACTTAAATACACCTCTTGGACCAGCGATTGATGATGGACATTCAACAAGGGATGAAGATTTGCTTGAGTTCCTTGAAGACACTACAAAGAGGTATGATGAAAGTGCAGAATTTATGTGTTGTAACAGCATCCCTATTTCCTCACATATTCATGAGATAGCAGCTAATTCACATGGGGAAAATGAGGTGGAAGAGTTTCCCAATGTTGGCACTCATAACTTGGGTGTTAAGCATGAGGAGGGTGTTGAAGATTCAAACCACAAAAAGTCTGATTTTGTATATCATACCATGAAAGATGTCAAGAAGACTCAAGTCATGTGTGATGGATGGTTGCAAAGAGCTAGCAGGGCAAAGTTGTTGGCTGCCCAAGCAAGACAACACCTACAGGAGGCCAAGGAACATTGCAAACAACTAGATCAAGCAAGGGAACAAAGGGGATCATGCTTAGATCTCTACTTCTTCCAAGGGAGGAATACATAGAAGTGAGCAAGCAAGAAGAGTATGCAGATTTGGGTGCACTAAAGAAAAGGTATGATTTAAAAAATTCTGTTTGTGTTCCTAATTTACATCTTGAGCCTCATGAGTTACCTCTAGTTGAGAGCCCATTGAAGGCTCAAGTCATAGAGTTGGTTGGAGTAGTTGAGCACACACTTAATGGATCAGCCACTAGTGCTATGACTACATATGCAGATGAAGACATGAGTGATGAAGATTTGGTTTGCTCCTTGAGCATTCTTCGCACACTTGATGAGATACAATCCTCTCATGATGATGATCCTTTGGTTGAGTATGTGGCTGCCTTACTTCAGGGATTGAGGCTGGAGACACTTGCATTTGTGTGACATACACTTGGTGGAATGAAGCTTCAGCTGAACTATGATCCTAGGTATGGAGGTATTGCTATGCTATTTGATTTTGGACCTCTAATGTTTGTGTTTCAGCTGGACTATGATGTAGGGTATGGAAGTGAGCATGATGGCATTAGTGTTCCAGCCCTAGTTTATGGGGTTCTACTCCATACTTTGATGAAGGATGGTTGTTCTACTTTATTGCACATGGAAATCCTACAAGATACTTGGGGGACAACAGTTGTTTGGGTGTTTTGGAGAGTCTCGGATTATCTCTTCATCATTGGAGGATGGCATATGGATGAAACTCTATCATCATATGACATTGGCAATGGTATTTGCACTCACTTGGGTCTGATTTGCAGTTGGGAGGTTGTTGTTCTATTCTACACCAGCAACCTAGGAGTGATTATATGTTTTTTTGCACTTGTGAGGGGTTCTCTACACATCCACTAGAGATCTACAAGGGTTGGAGAGTTGTTTGGTGTTGCTAGCACTTTGAGATGCTTCTATCTCTTCATGATTGTTAGAGGTGATGATATCAAGATTTGGGATCCAGGTGGTGGTATGCTTATCATTGTTTGAGGACAAGCAATCTCAGGAAGGGAGGACTATAATGTCCCCGTTTTTCAACATGATCACCTAGCACAAAGAAAGAGAGAACTAACCTATTCATCATTCTTGGAGGCTAATTCATGAGGTAAGGGAAGGTGGTTTGAGCCCTAGATAATTGGAAAATAATTCTTTATGGCTCAATTAATTTTTATTTGGCTTGGCGGACTTGGAAAATATCTCCCCATAATTTATTGCTTTTTTTGGTGGCGCCAAAATATTTTAATGATTTTTCTAAGATGTTGGATGGCTCTTTTTGGAGGATAAAAGAGGGGAAAAAATAATAAAATAATAATATTTTAATTCCTAAAGTGGTGCACCCCAATTAGTGAAATGCAAAATTAAAATAGAAATTGGGCACCCAAGTGAAATTTGAAAGGGGTCAGCCTATTTGGGAAAAAAGGAGCAAGCTTGGTATAAATAGAAGACTCGTTATGGCATTTTATTAGGTAGCATGTGGTGTGAATTTATTCTTTTATGGACTGCACTTTTGGGCAGTTTATTACGAGGATGAAAATCCTTGAGAATATAGGGTGAGTTGGACAAAAACCCAATCTCATCTTGGGAAGACTTCATAATGAAGGTCTATGTGTGCTTCATTGGCGTTGTTTGAAGAAGAAGAGCATAAATCTCAATCAGATTTATAGATCGGACTTGCTGGCACATTTTGGAGGGCGAAATTGGGCATTTTGAGGAAGTTTGGAGTTGTGTTTTGTTTCAGATTTGCACCAGAAGTAGAGAAGACCTAGTTCTTCATCTTTGAGTAACATTTTGGGTGCATCATACCTCAATGTTACTAGGGTTTCTTCCTAGGGTTTGAGTGCCAACCTTGGGTGAGTTTGTTGGGTGGTTTCAGAGGAGTTTGGCATCATTAGGAGCAGCAAACCCTAGCTGTTTATTTGCAGACCTGGGCACCTACTTTGGAGCAGCATTCTTGGTGCTTGTGTCCTCATTGCCATAGAGTTTGGCCCTAAACTGAAGCAGCACTATTTTGGAGGAGATTTCTAGGTTTTGTGGTGAAGTAATTCCCAATTGGAGCAGCAAACCCTAGCTGGTTTTGGAACAGCATTTTCAGACCTATTGTGAATGGAGAATTCATCTTTGGAGGGCAGTTGGTGTTCATTCATTGCACATCCCTAGGGCATATTGGAGCGCCATCATTTGGAGGGGTATTTGTGCATTATTTATCATCATTTGGTATGTGTAGACCTAGGGTTTCAATCAGATTTGGACAGCAGTAATTGCTGGGCATATTTGTCATGTTTTTGCCCATGTTTTGATGTACTCTCAGACTTCTACATTCTGATTTATAACAGCAGACATTTGAGTTGAATTTCATTTCATTTTGGTATCATTTTGGCATTAGATCCATGAGTATTTAATTGTATAATTCATTTGGAGTTTTGGCACACATTTTAGCATGATGCTTATGATGTATTTGACATGATAAGTGGCTGTAATAAGCGTGTAATCAGATCTGAAAACATAAAATCAGAACTCAGATTGTTAGGGTTACAATAGAAAAGTTAAAAGTGCAAAAATCTAGGGCAGCATTCAACATTTTGTTTCAGATTTTAGGGCAATATCCTAGTTGGGATATTTCACAATCCTTGTCTAGCTGCAGGGAATTACCACACATCTCATAACGAAGGCACAACTATTGGAAAATGGTTTTATGGCATATGCTGATTTAATTATGTTCTGGCATCCACACCAATCCATTACTCAATCAATAATACTAAAAGGGGCGGTGGAGGTTGGGTGGGGGTGGAGCGAGGGGGGCTGGGGGCGGAGTGGTGTGAATCAGTATTCTCTTAAACCACTTAAGCATTTAAACATTCATTTCATACATTATATTCAATTTGAAGTAAGGAAAGAAACCATGAAATCAATCATCAAAGTACATAACATGTGAACACTAGATTTTTATGTGGAAAATCCAAAAAGGGAAAAACTGTGGTGAGGATTAGCTCACAATATATTATAACTGTGGTGAGGATTAGCTCACAATTTATTATAACCATTCATATTACAGAAAGACTCACTACCAGGTAGACTCACTGCTAGGTGGACTCATATCTGGTGGACTCACTGCCCACATAAAGAAAGAGTGATAGAAAAGAGGGGTGGCTCACTTCCAAGATTTGAATTGCTACAACTGCATCTATAATATGCTAAAGATACAGTTCCGATAAAGCTCAAAACACTGAATCAACACACTTCATACTACTCTACTCTAACACTTTCCTCTACTTGCATTCACATCACATTCTCACTTTGATTATGAGG
The DNA here is from genome assembly GCA_007258455.2 of Sequoia sempervirens. NCBI lineage: Eukaryota > Viridiplantae > Streptophyta > Pinopsida > Cupressales > Cupressaceae > Sequoia > Sequoia sempervirens. The sequence goes on along the minus strand of VDFB02000013.1, from coordinate 33,565,310 downwards.
AATTCACACACATGACTTAATCATTGCTCTTCAACACCAAAATGATCTTATACTTTTATCCATTCCATCCACAAACATCTACAACATCAATTAGGTCAGCCTAATTAGATGAACCGTGTAGAATAATAACTTGTCGGCTCAAGATCAAACATACACACTTCACTCCATAGTTTAAAACTTGTAACACATCAGATAGGTCAGGGTGGACCTATCATAGCTCCCACATAATCAACCAAAACTTCTTTTAACTCTGCATGACCCCAAACTTGTTAGTTCAGCACCGTTGGTAACACACCACCCAAATACACCAACTGATTATCCAAAAACTGACAGGCGAACCTCCAAAATACACACACTTGGACTACACATCCTTTTGACACCTGTCTACACTCCCACAAATCCACATAGCCAAATATGCTTCCACAGTGGAATGTGGACCAATTCAAACATACACTCGGTTCTGATCACACTGTCACTGGGAAAGCCGATATTCTGTCAACCATAACTTTGCATCAGAGGACATAAAGACATGAAACTTTGGATTTAAGGTCCTCAAACACACACCAAAATTACCTTAGAACTGCAGAACACAATACCTCAATATGGATTAATGTGTACCAACAAATTGATGCTCTATACACTGAAAAACTGTGTTCTAATACTTAGTCAAATAATCAATCCATTTGTTCTTCACCAGAGCAAAACATCTGCATCTCTCTATTGGAATTAGACCTCAATGTAGACTTCCATTCAAACCACAATGTTAACATCAATAACAACACTATATAAGCTCATGCTCATGCTGCCAACAACCATACCAATGACAATCTCCTCAAACTTCCAACAAATAGAATATTTTTTTGTTGATGAAACAACATCAGAAAAATCAGATCAACGGTCTAATTTGGAGAGTAGTGAAGAGGAAAATTTATCGGATGTGGAACCAAAGAGTGATGGTACCATTGCCCAACTCTCTAGCATTCAAAAGGCAGTTACATTCAAATTTAGAGGGACATTGCATGGGCAGCGAATTATAGCACTCACTGATATAGGAGCCACTCATAATTTCATTAATAATGGGTTCATGAATAGGAGAAGGTTGCAAATGGAAGAACATGATGGGTTTAAGGTCATGGTAGCTAATGGGTACAAAATTTCTTGTACCCATAAGATCTCTAACTTGAGTTTACGGTTGGGGGATTATGAGATGAATGATGAATTTTATGTGGTTAGCATTGGGGATATCGATATGGTGTTGGGGATGCATTGGATGAAGTCCCTTGTGGAGTTCTCTTTTAATCTACAGAAATTGGAATTGAAGTTTGAGGCCAATGGGAAGAAGATAGTGCTCAAAGGACTATTAGATGGGGGGCCTAGAGTGGTGTCCTTCAAAAGGATGGAACGGTTAATCAGACATGAGCAAGTTGAATGGGTAGCAGAGTGCCTCATCATGCCTAGAGTTGCAAATCAATAGAAGAGCAATTGCCATCCGGACATCCAAAAGTTCATATCACAACATAGCATGGTATTTGGGAGCATCCCTGCTAGAGTGCCACCAGAGAGAGGGATAGAGCACATAATAGAGATGGAGGAGGGTTCCAAACCAGTAATTGCCACACCTTGCAGACATCCTAAGTGACATAAGGATGAGATAGAAAAGGAAATTAAGGAACTATTGGAGATGGGGCACATTAGACCCAACAAAAGCCCTTTTGCATCAATAGTTGTGTTGGTAAAGAAAAAAGATGGAACAATGCAGATGTGTATAGATTATAGGGCATTGAACAAAAAGACAAATAAGAACAGGTATCCCATTTTGGGGATAGATGAGTGATTGACGAGCTACATGGGTCTTGTTACTTCTCCAAGATAGATTTGAGATCAGGGTACCACCAGATCAAGATGAGAAAGGAGGATATAAAGAAGATAGCGTTCAAATGCCACTTTGAGCACTTTGAGTTCTAGTGATGCTTTCGGGTTGACAAATGCACCAACCACTTTCTAGAGTTGTATGAACTAGGTGTTCAAGAAACAGTTGAGGAAATTTGTCTTAATATTTTTTTATGACATCTTGATATTCAATAAGTATTGGGAGGAGCATTTGAGGCATCTCGAGGAGGACCTGAGTATATTGGAGAGTGAGTCCTTGTACGCCAAGGAGTCCAAATGCGATTTCAGTGTGACAAAGCTTCTCTATCTTGGGTATATCATTAGTGTAGAGGGAGTGAGTTGATCCTAAAAAGATCAAGGCTATTGTTGACTGGACTACTCTTATGAATCTCACCCAACTTAAGGGATTCTTTGGTCTGCAGTTTTTACAAGAGGTTTGTTAGGGTCTTTTCATAGACTGCAACTCCACTTACTAATTTGACAAAGAAGGGGGCATTTGAATGGTTTGATTCAACACAAATGTGTTTTGAGCACTTCAAGCAATTGATGTCCTCATGTCCAGAATTGGCGATACCCAATTTCTCCAAACCATTTGAGGTGGAGTGTGATGCTTCATGGGAGGACATTGGAGTAGTGTTGATGCAAGAAAAGAACCCCATAGCATTTGAGAGCAGAAAACTAAGAGGTGTGGAGAGGAGCTACTCTATCTATGATAGAGAGATGTTGGTATCATGCATGCATTAGCCAAATTCAAGCCATATATAGTAGGGGGCAGATTTATCATCAAAATGGACCACAATAGCATTAAATACTTCATGAACCAAAAAGATCTCAACAATAGGCAGCAAAAGCGGGTTAGTAGATGTAGGCATATGACTTCGACATTGTATATGTCAAGGGAAAGAATGTAGTTGTTGATGCACTTTCTAGGAGGCCACATTTATGTTATCTGGTTGAGAATGTTGTGGATTGGAGTGTAAAATACCACCCTTATTTTTTTCAAAAACTTCACAACTTGCACCCATTAGTGTTAGCCCAAAATGCAATGATAGATAAACTAGAAAGCAACCCTTCACTTTCTTATCACCCAGATCCCAGAGTGGGCAAGATGAGAGCATACGGTGTAAAGGGATCTTTGCAAATATTGGAAGTGATAAAGCTAACTGATGGAACACCTTCCACTTTTTGATCACCCAGATCTCAGTGTGGGCAAGGTGAGAGCATACAATTGTCGTCTTCCAATTAAGAGCTTGGCTAAGCCACCACTTCTTCAGTGGGGGGAGTAGTGCATACGATGGTTGTCTTACAATTAAGAACTTGGGTAAGCTACCACTTTTTTAGTGGGGTGAGTAGTAATAACAATGCTAGAAAGTAAACAAGTAAGCTATTGGCAGCAAGCCGACCAATAGGGAAAGTAAAGCACTTGGCGGAAAAGTCAGCCACTTCCACTTTTTAGCGGGCAACAAGAAATGAAATAGAGGAAACTCAACCACTTATTTAACAGGAGTGAAGTACAATAAGAAAAGGCTCAACCAATTTTTAGTGGGAGCAGCCACTTATGCAATGGGGTAAGTATCCAAAACAACTGAAAGTAAAGAGCTGAATGGTACTACCATATCAACATTACAGTATGATATTCAATACAATATAGCATGAGATAAACATGACTATAATTTCTCAATGAATCAAATAGCAACCCCTGCAACATAACAACGATTAGGCATCATAAAACATGAGGTAACATGATTATATCAGGTCTAATATGACTGTAACAACAGTCTGATATACTTGGACAGCGAGCTGGAAACCTCAATCAACACCCCCCAAATGCTCATAACTCTCCCAATACTCATCAAAAACTCCTCAAACCACTTGCTAATGAATAAGTAAGCCTAGGTGTCCAAACTCAAGAAGAAAGTCACCCCAAAACAAGCAATATAACTTTGGAATGAACTCCAAAGCACCATCAGCAATGGTACAACCTCCCTAGGAAGGTTGACCTCCTCTTAAAAATCCAATACACCTTTAAAAATCCTCAAAATCTACAAAAAAGGGCGCCCAAGCTAGAGGAAAAGGATGAAGCAATACCCACAAATTAGTTTTCACTCCTCCAAGCAGCATGAGCAAAAACATGGGTTAGCAAGGCAATAACCAACAACATGAAAAGTCTGATAAACACTCCAAAATGATCTTCAAACTGCAAACTAACACATACCCACACCATAATATCCTAGAAAACATCAAACCCAACAAAAATTGAAAGCATAATGAAAGCCATCACCGTTGTTCGCCCTACTGCAACCTTTGAATGAAGCTGCAACCACTGTTCATCTAGGAGTTGTCTCACAAACTCAAAACTGAAGTTAGCTTGGAGGGGTATCATCCTCAAGCCCAAGAATTTTGTTACCAATTCGGCAACACTTCGTTATCATAAAATTGCATAACTGAATGAGAGAAAGAGAGGCATATAAATAGGCCCCAAATCTAGAAGTTTGAAATCCCCATTCCCTCCAAAAAGGGACGCCACCTTTTGGAGCATTATAATATTCAATTAAAATCATAAAATCCTCAACTTGGGCATCCACTTTACATTGGCATCAAATTATCATTTAAAATGCATAAGTCTCCAAGAAAGGTGTCCAACACATGAGTCCCACTTTTAAAAACAAATTAAGTTGCTCAACCTAGGCGTGGGTGCCAAAAAGCAATTCAACAATAAAACATTAACTTAAGTTGCAAACCTTCCATTTTTGGACTCCAAGAACGTTGGAAGAGCCACTGCCAAATACTACACTACCACACTGCCAGAAATAGAAACCAAGTGTTGAACTGTTGCCAAGACCCACTGCCAGAAATAACACTTACTAAAAATGCATACCACTAAAAATAGTGTCTCCAAACTCCATATGAACACATTCTAGATAGCTATCATGACTTACTAAAAATAGTAAGTCTAAAAATAGACACTAATAAAAATAGTAGTGACTGCCCACCAAAGCTCTTTGAAAACCCAGAAAGACCCATAAATCAAACTAGCAAACTACTGAGAAGAACTCTTGAAAAGTTGACAAGAAACCTACAAGAATTTAGGAAACCCTAAAAATGCCTCTGAGTAGCACATAGGGCTTCAAAAATGGGCAATCGGACACTGAAAAGCATAGGGCTAAAAAGGGACATTATATGGAGGGAGTTGAATTCAGCAAAATATGCTAAGGATTCTTGGCCAGCACGAATCATAAAGGGCACTATTCATGATGACAGGTATACAGTACTCAATGAGTTGATCATTCACAAGGAGAGGATCTATTTATTGTCTACTTCACAGTTTAAGGGGAAGATATTGAGGACATTTCATGATGCACCCAGGTTTCTTCAAAACCTACAGGCAAATCCAAGAAAGATTCACTTGGAAAGGACTTAAAAATGAAGTCCTTAAGTATGTGAGAGAGTGTCCTACTTGTCGGTAGAATAAGAATGAGCACACTTATCCAACTAGTTTACTTCAGCCCTTGCCCATTCCCAATCAAAGATGGGAATGCATCTCCATGGATTTCATCACTGGGTTGCCTAAGGTGCAAAACAAAAATTGCATATATGTGGTGCTTGACAGGTTAACCAAATTTGAGCACTTTTTCGCTATTTCATGACATAAACTACAGCTCAGGTGGTTGATTTATTCTTCAAGGAGATTTTCAGATTACATGGGATTCCCTAGAGTATAGTAAGTGATAGGTACAAAAATTTCCTAAGTCTCTTTTGGCAAGAACTTCTCAAATTGAATGGGACAAAGCTCACTCCTAGCACGAGCTACCACTTGCAAACAGATGGGCAAAGAAAGATAGTCAACAAATGGCTGGAAGGGTATCTCAGAAACTATGTATCAAGGTAGCAGAGAACTTGGATTAAGTGGCTACATCTTGGTGAATATTGCTATAATTCCAATTATCACATGTCCATTAGGATGTCACCCTTCATGGCTCTTTATGGATATGAGGCACCTAACTTTTTGGATTTGCTTTTTGCAAATAGTAAAGTGCCTAAGGTTAAATATTTGTTGCAGGAAAGTCAAGATATTATGAAATCTTTGAAGGAGAACTTGCAACAAGCTCAAAATCAGTAGAAGTTATATGTTGATCAACATCGTGTGGAGCACAGTTTTGATGTTGGATACATGGTGTATTTGAGGCTTTAGCATTACAGACAGTCCTCTCGCAAGAAGAGTGGTGTTAAGAAGATTAGGCCCAGATTTTATGGTCCTTTCAAAGTGTCTAGGAGGAATGGAGAGGTCACCTATGAGCTTGAGTTACCAGCTAGCAGCAGGGTTAATAATGTTTTTCATGTATCCAGGCTTAAGAAGGAGCTAGGATACAATGTGGTTCCTTCATCGAAGTTTCCACCTTTAGATGAGGAAGGTAAGTTGATTTTGATTCCAGAGGCCATTATGGATTCCAAAGAGCAGACTCTTTGAAAAAGGGTTATTAAGGAGTATTTGGTCAAATGGAAAAACTTTCCCATGGAGGATGCGACTTGGGAAAATGAGCAGATTCTTCAGCATTCAAAGTTTAGATTGCTTGAGGACAAGCAATCTTGGGAAGGGTGGACTGTAATGTCCACTTCCTAGCCTATTCAGCAATTTGGCAGAGTTAGCCTATTCAGTTGTTCCCTTAAGCTTATGGGGCTTGGTTAGAGAACTTTGGAGTTAGTTTATCCATCATGGTGTGGTTGGGTGTTGTGCAAAACCCTTTTCTGTAGCATTTTTGGTGATTTCTTCCATACTATTTTTAGTAAGTCAATTTCAGGCACTAACAGAGCCAATTGTCTATCCTGCTATTTTTAGTATTGTGGGTGGATGTCATTTTCAACGTTATTGTGACTTTCGATATAGTCTGGTGAATTTAAATTAATAACAATAAGTTATAAATAATAAAGTTAAATTAAAGTTTTAACTTTATTGTTATTTTAATAAAGGACTATTGTGGGTGCTAAAGTTAAGTGAAATATTCAAAATTAAAAGGTATGGTTCTTTTTATGTTTGGGGGCCGCATTGAGTTAGAAATAAAGATTTAAATATTTTAAAAAGTGAACAGCCAAAAGGAGGCGTGGGGTTTTTGGCATCATATAAAAAGTGCTCCATTTGAGAATTTCAATCGTCATGCTGATTTTGGTATGAGAACACTTCTATTGCTGGAGGAGCTTTCTTTAGAAGGGTTTGTGGGGATGAAATCCCTAGTAGGCAACATCTCTGATGTTGATGAGAGATCCAATCTTGGGGATTAATGGTGATTTCCATTCAGGAATCGCACTAGGGCTTTATTGTGAAGTTATTGAAGACTCAGTTTTGAATATCTGGAGTTTGTGTTCGAATATCAAACAGTAGGATTGTAGAGTTATTGGCAAATGAGAAAATCTTCTCTCAGCTGGTCAACCCTTTCCAGAACAGGCTGTACCACCTCTTCATTGCATTTGCAGACATTGTTTGGTGATTTATATGGCATTCAAAACATTTGCTAAGTGAAGGAGGGTTAGGCGTTGGGATTTGAGGCAGATTGGCAAACATTTCATGGCATTTTTAGGCTGTCATAGGGGTTGCACCATTCCTATCTTGGACATGGGAGCTTGCAATTTTGTAGCGCCTACGGTTTTGTGCAATATTCTTCCTTTTGTGGTGGCGCCTAGCTTCCTATTTCTGTCCTGCACATTTGCTGATTGTATGGAGCTGTTTTCTGAGTCACGGTGATTTGAAGGTTTATTTCTGTAGCTGAAGCCATTCTTAGACCTGTGTATGTACTATGAACAACAGTGTTGGGTATGTGTAATTTGTCAATTTAATACAAGAAAACCATCTGGGTGTTGCTGCTAAGTGTTATTCTTGTTTGTAATGTTATTTGCTTCATGTTTGGCATTGTATTTGCAAAATATTGTTTATGAGATCATTGTTTTAATTTCTGCAACTTTCTATACAAAAATACCATTTGCAATACACACAAACATACATCAAACTGCAAGTGCAAAACTCAAGAAAATCAGGAATAAAAAATTGGGCTAGACACTAGAGTTTTATGAGAGGTATGTATGTGGAAAGAATATGAAAGCATATGTAATCATGCAAGTACATTTATATTATGAGAAAGAGGGGAATCATGGAGTGAAAGAATAAAGATTGTAATGTCCACAATCCATAGAAGAAGCAACTTAGAGGGTGGTCCTTTGTTTTGGAGGTTGGTGCTTCCTAAAGAAAATATTGGTGCCTCTAGTAGGTTGGTGCCTACAAATTCTAAATACATTAAACATTGACAAAAGAAGTATTAAATGGAGGAGTTTACCAATTACTTAATTATTTTTTATAACTAAAAGTAAAATTTTCAATCATTGGGAATAGAGGATAATTATTTAATTCCCAAATTCTCTATATAAATGATATCAAAACGAAAAAACGATAATACATTCTATGTTTAATAGAGCAAGAAACATAAGATGAGTGTGATAACCCCTCCTCTCAAAATATAAAATAAAATATATCCGTTTTGGGACAACTCCCATCCTTGCACCCAAGACAAAGTTTATACATTGCTGGCCGACCATATATGATTCAAATTAAATAACATTTTGCTGGCCGACTTAATCACCAAAGTCAAAAATATGCTAGTAGCCTATATTAATGTGAGTATGTGTATATTAAAAGTCAGGGTTTAACTAATGTACAAAAGTGATTAAATATATGTATAGAAGACAACGATTATATTTAAAAGTGCAGCACCAATAAGAAATAACAAAAGGCAGCATTTATATTTGTTTAAAGGACTGAAATTAACTAGTGTTAAAGAAGCAACAATAAATAAGTAAAAGGAAGTGCTTGTATTTATGAAGGTAATGATCTCTATTTAAAAGGATATATGATAGCATTTGAAGATAAATAAAAGTATTTAAAAGGCAATCAACATAAAGGAATTGTCAACAAAAGATGACATCTTTTCAAAGAGTCATCTCTATTCAAAGAGGTGCCTCTTTTCATGGAGACATAAGGATATAAGAAGAACACTTCAAATGAAGGAGGGCAGGGAATGAAATCAAAAAAGTCTGATATTGAAGGAAATCAGAAATAGATATCTGCACTCAGAAAAGCAGCAGCCATTGCTATAATAAGTGATTGGTGTGCAATTGAATGTGTATGCATTTAATATATAATTTGATACGCAGCTGAATTTATATATATTTAATTTCATAATAACTAATATGAGATATATGATGTGTCTAAATTGGCAAATGAGGGAATCAGTGAACCTATTTATATTATTATAATTTACATCTTTTCTTTAAGCAATCATGTGTAAGGTTGGCAAGGAGACATATTGGCAAAAGGAAACTTAGGGATTGTCTTGGTGGATGTTCCTAAAGGAATTGACAATATTCCTAAGATGGAAAATAATTTCCTTGGTTGGATATGTTGATGTGTTTTTTTTTACCGCACAAATCAACAGAACAAAGTATCCGAAGGCTACTCCATTCTCTCTTGATCAAAGTATTTTGTACGCTAAGATTGCAAGAAAGATCGTATGTTCAACTCCAAGGTTCCGATAATGCAATGGAATACCCTCAGTTGGTTCGTTGTGATTTGCTATTTTCACGAGGGGACTTACACAATTGTTCAAAGATTTGCAGCTGATAGTAGGTTAATGATTGGAAGGGGATTTTCGTGTGCGAGACGAGTCATTTGGCAGTGAGGTACGTGTTTCCTATACTAACCAGGAATGTACTGAATTTAAATGAGTGCAAGGTTCTAGAAGATCTAAACTAAAGAAGGACGTGGGATCAATCTCAACAGACTTCAACCAGACTCTACTTCGCATCAGGTTGGACAACTTACACAAGGTTGGTGCAATCTTCAAGGAAGCGGCAAGAGGTTTTCAAGTCACAGTTCAGCTTAAAGACACCATCAAGACGATGGACGCCAAGATGTGAATTATAACCGAAGTTAAAGTTGTAAAGTTTTCCAGTTGACCACACAAGGCAAACTTGTCGTCAGCAAGCTGCTAGTGGTATGGATTAAAACGAAGCTGCCTTGATTAAACACCACAATCCATGATTAATATCTACTTGCATGAAAATGAAAATTACTCTAATCTAAGCTACTTGAAGTAGAAGGGGTGAAGAAATCTTGCTAGCTGCTCATAACAAAAGACGAATTCACCATCAATGAAAGCTCTCTTTATTATGATAGTTTTCACAACAATCTCTTACAAAGTTCTCAAGGGAAAACTTTCCTTCTCCTTCAAACTATGCTATGCTAACAAACTATGCTAATCTATACTATCAATCTCTCTGCTCTATTCTCTAGTCTGATGTCTAATCTAATGATATACAAATGAGGGGGGATGCATGAAAGATACCGAACCAATTTTTTCACTTTTTTTTATTACAATAAGCAATGCAACACACATCCTTTAGGGTTAGCACTCAAACCAAAACGATGCGGAATACAACTCTAACCAAGAATGTACACCAGGATCCCGAGTTGGGCAAGGTGTGAGCATATGGTCAGAGGATCCCTACCAACTACAATTGCTGAAAGTAAACTCGACGCCAAGAATGTGCTATCCAACCCAGGGTGGGAATGGAGCCACCATATGGCAGAGATACTACAAACTACAATGCAATTCAAATGTAAATAGGTGGCAAGCCAGCCTCTTCCACTTATTTAGTGGGTATTACAAAAAAAACATGAAGAGAGATATTAAGAAATGTTGACAGTACTACTGTTCAACTTACAAAGTAATAGGAAGTGCCTGCAAGAACAAGGATTAGAAGCTCTTCAATTGCTGCAATAGTAAATGTGACCTCCACAAGGCTTAATATGACTTCCTAACACCAACCCTTCACCAAAATGCAATTTACTCAAATCTGATATGACAGACCAGCAGCTTGAATGACAGAACCAGCACTCTAATAACTCACTAAAATGCACATATCTCACTCAATACTCACACTAATGAAGTGAAATCAAATGCAGAATACCCTAATAAGTAAGGCGACCAAGATGGGACACCAAAATCATACCACATAACCCTTAATTCTTTTTTGCACAAATCCCAAGGAAGTACAGATGTACGACCCCTTAAGGAGGGCAATTTCTCTTTATAAAATCCAATCTTTAATCAAAAAATCTGAAACTTGCCATGAGGGGTCGCCCCTATCAAGGAATCACAAATGATCAATACCCAGAAAGAGATTATTTTTATTTTCTGATATATGAGCATAAACACCCTTCAGCTACACTAAAGCAACACCTCCAGAAATGACTATAAAATGCAAGAAACTGAACTACAATGCAAAACTGAAGCTACAATGCAAACCTCAGTACAAAATTCACTCAACTTCACTATCTCACCACTAGTTGCTATCTTTCAAGCAAGAAGCAATGCCAAGGCTAGGAGGCATTCATTCCTCAAAGTGATCCCAGTACCATTCCGGCAGAATAACATTACTGTAGACATAAGATGGTCCAATGAAGGGAAGATGTCTCTATTTATAAACTCAGCAAGAATCTCCAAAAGCTTCTAGAAGTGGTGCCCTAATTTCAAATTTGAAATAATCTTTTTCCCTCCAAGAGTGGCGTCCCACTTTCCAAGCAATATTTGACTTTATTTTTAAATTAATTCCCTTCTCAAAGATGGTGTCCAACTCAAGCATGATAATAGACCTTTGAATAATAATAAATTACCCTCAATGAAGCGCCCACCCATGAAGAACACCTTTTAAGAACAACTTGAAGTGATGTAGCTAGGCCGCAAAGGGGGGGGGGGGTCAACATTAAACATAACATTCTCTCCAAAATGCATCCCAAGGCCAAAATTGAACAAACCAACTGAGCCGACTGAAAAAGAGAGCCAACAATGTCGGAAACAACAGGACCACTGCCAGAAATAAAATTTACTAAAAATAGTAAATTCCTGAAAGTGCTCAAAATGTAAAGCAAGTCACACAAATACGAAGAGCTCTAAAAACCCAGAAAGAATCCGCAATTCAATCACCAAGTTACGAGCAACAACAACCTCCAAAACAGGAAACCCTAATTTCACCTTCCAAGTAGCCTACGGGTCTCCGGAATAGGCCAACAGTCAACTGAAATTATCATGCTCGAGAAGGGGACATTACAATGCCCCTTTTATAGATGGTCCAATCCAATGGACGGCTCAAATTACAATCAAATGGAGGGCTCAAATTAAGCCACATCAACCCTAACCCTAAAAACTGCTAGAATAAGGAGTGGTACAATAAATGAATCAAAAGATTCCCACTCACTCCTAAAATAGAAAAGGCAATTAATGCCCACAATCAATCATCTAGAAGGTCATCATCCAGAAAGGAATTTCCATTCTCCTTCTCCTTGGCTGCAAAATCAATGAATCTGGCTAGCACATCTTCAACCTCCTGAATTGAGATCGGCAGAATGTGATCAAACTGGAATTCTAACACTGTGACTGCTTGCCCATGCCCCGTACAAGACTTTCTCCAAGCAACTAGAGCATCCTGAGTGTTCTAAATAATGTTTGAGAAAGTCGAGGTGTTCTCAAAGTCATTCTGGACAAAAGTCTTCACCTCTGAAAAGAAAGGTGGCAGCCTACTCCTCAAGCCATCAGCAGTCACCTCATCAAAATTCAGCCTCCTAGCAAAGATAGCCTCTAAGGTGTTCAGGACTCCATCAATAATGTTCGTCATAGCCTTCCTGACTCTGGCCGAATCCGTCTGTGCTGCATTGAAGAATCCTTGGCCTATGAGTACCGAAGAGTACCAGCCGGCAAAATCATACCTATCACCCTCCTGAATTACTCCTCCATAAACCAACATCTATAAGGGAGTATGCATCAAAGCCTCCAATCGTTGAATAACCTTGCTCTAATAGATATGAGCATCACCCTAGGCCTGATCAACTGCATCCATTTGTGCCATAATGCTAGAAGCTTGCTGGTAAGCTAAGTTACTAGTTCGGTTTTGGGTTTGGGTTCGGGTTCGAGAACCCGGTTCGCCGGTTTGGGATTTTTTTTTTTTGGTTTGGGTTCGTTTTGGGTTCGGTAATACAAAAACATATAAAAATCAAAAATATATACATATTTGCAGCAGTATTTAAGTTCAGAATACACCACCATATTAATAGTCAAATAACATAGCAAAAATACACCACCACTTTATACTCAAAAGTCAAATGCCATGATATACAATTATAAATTAAAGTTCAAACTTCAAACATAAAAATGTGAAGTGTTTACAATGTCAATCTGAATCATATGGGTCATCAAAAAAAGCAGCATCATTAGCAACATTAGATGCTACATTTTGTGTAGAACCACAAAGAGCATTAGTGGCACTCGCACAAGCACTGCCACTAGCACTACCACTAGCACCGACACTAGCACTGACACTACCACTCTCATGCTCAGTAGTTGCTTCAGGCTGATAGTCATCATCAATATCAAGTGCAACTAAGTGGCTTGTGGAAGCATCCAAGTCAAGCTGCTCTGGCTCAATATCCCACCTCCTTGTGTCTCCTTCTTTGTAGGAACTATGTTTGTGTGTAAGGAGGCGCAAGTTTGAATGCACATACACCAAGTCCTCAGCCTTTTTTGAATGTAGCCTATTGCGTTTTATTGAGTGGATGGAGTATGTGCTCCAATTCCTCTCAGAAGAGGATGAACTAGCAACCTATTAAGACCAAATCAAATTAATAAATTGTTAAGAGTTACAAAATTTAACTAAACAAAATTATTAATTAAAATTAAAATTACAAATATAAATTATAAAACTTACTTGGGATAAAACTTTTATTGCAATAGGTTGGAGGTGCATGTATTCTTGCCCATGGAAGTACCACCAACTATGAGCATCCACCCTACACTTGTCTCGAAGAGCATCCATATTCTGATCAACACTCCCAGAGCATGCAAAAGCCATAAACTCAGCCCTCACTCGATCACGTTGGTCACGATCAGTGAAGATTCTATGAATTGCTGCCTTGTACCCTTGGGCCACTTCACCATCCCTATATGGAGCAACTCTTGATGAAGCAGAAAGTATCTCAGGGCTATAATATTTGGGACTCAACGCAAAAGCGAGAAGATGCAAGGGAGTGGTCATTTTGTTCCATCTATCAACCATGATTTCCTGTAGCTCTTTGAAGAATTTTTCTTCAGGATCTTCCTCTTTTGCAATGATGATGGATCTCATCTTCTCAATCATTGAGTCGATACCATCATATACTTCGCCCAAACAAGGTCTATCCAAGTCAGTGTAATGGATCATGCTCAGTATGGGCTCGGTGAAACTGACGAGATACTCAACACGATCCCACCAACCATCATCTAGGATCCTTTGCTTGATCCTATTTGCCCTTTCATTGCTAGATTGCCTCCATATAACCCAATTAGGGCTGATTACCATGGCACATAGTGCCTCACGAACCTTTATAAGTCGTCTCAACACAATTGTGTTGGAGGCAAAACGGGTCTCGGCAACCTGTTTGAAAATCAAAATTAAAATTAAAATATAATTTAAATATACAAAATCAAAATTTAAAAATTAAAATTAAAAGAAAATTCAAAAATTTAAAAATATTGAGAATTAACTTACCTTCAACAACTCCAATTTAGAGAATTGTCTAAATATTCCTTGCGTCATATGGTGGTTGGTGACAAACATTTGGATGTCTTCGCCCTCGGCATACACCTGTTTGATCCATTCAATTTTGGATCCAATTTTTTGTAGCATTAGATTGAGGGAGTGGACAGCACAAGGTGTCCAAAAAATGTGTGGATACTTCTCCTCAACCAATAACCCAGCAGCCCTACAATTTTTGGCATTGTCGGTTACAACTTGCACAACATTTTGATGGCCCACTTCTTCAATAGCTTGGCAAAGGATGTCAGCAATAAATGGACCATCTTTCACCTGTCCTTCACAATCCACTGCTCTCAAAAACATTGCCCCTTTAGGGGACACAGCAATAACATTGATCAATGGGCGATTTCTTGCATCTTTCCATCCATCAGAAACTATGGTCACCCCTGTTTCGATCCACGAATCCCTTATGGGCTTCAAAGAGTCTGCTACATGTTTCACCTCTTTCTCCAATAAGGTGCAACGCACCTTCTCAAAACCTGGGCCCTTATACCCCTTTGGAGCCTCATTAATAGATTTCACCATTTTTTGCCAATATGGTGAACGAACAACATTGAATGCCAATCCATTGGCATAGACACATCTTGCTATGTCTTGATCAGCAATCTCTCTTGCCTCATTCTGAAATGAAGCTTCCAACGGTCCCTTGGATCTTTTATTTGAAGAGGGCATGGTTTGCTCTTGAGGGATGTCCATAAATGGATGGCTTTCTGTAGGTGGAAAATTAGAAGGTGGTGTAGGGGGTTTCATGGTTCGAGATCCTTTCTTCAAAGGATGGCTTGTTTTACCACCGGTTGTTTTTTGGTCTGCCTTTTCTTGCTCAGCAATATATTTCAACACTATATGTTCTGGAATGCCTGCGTTGTTTTCACCTGGACAATTTTTGATCCATGTTTCAAGGATCCCGCACAAGTTCATATAGCTAAGTCGAGTTCTAGAATAAGCCAATTTCAGCCAGTTTATTATATTTCCAATACTTCACTACAAGAATTTGAATTTCCCTCCTCTGGCAGCTGCAACACTTTGCATTCGGCATCTAGAATACTTTGACCTTTTAGAATCTCAAAAAATTCATCTCTACTGGTCTAGACGTATTTCACTTTAGCATTTTAAAATTATCCTTTGAAAATACTAAATCCAATTGCTCCTTTAAGAAATCCATTCTGCTGGCTGAGGCACCGAACTTTGATCTGGCTCAAGAAGACTATTCTCACGAAGAATTTAATCAAATTCATCTAGGCAATTATCCTCAATTTCATCAGTCAAGGCATTTTATCTTCAACAACATCTTTTATTCCTTGCCTTGTAAAAATTTAAAATTTTTCCCTTAGGAAATTCATCAATCAAGCATCCATCAAAAATCTTCATCTCAAAATCCTTGGCGAGGTGTAGAAAAATTTAAAATCCATTCCTTGTCGAAGATGTTCAGTACCCAAAAAAAAATTTCCTTCAGAAAGCGTCAAATTCATGTGTCTACAAACGAAGGGGTACATTTAATTTTTGAATTTTAACCTTAGAAAAATATTTTTCCATCAAATTTATTCTCATTCATCACCTCTGGGCGTATTTTTCTTGCTTGGCCTTGACAATTTTTATCATCCTGAAGCCGGCACATTCTGACATATCCACTGCCAATTCATCCTAGCCTCAAAAAATTTCATCATCTCCATCAAACTTGGGCGTATTTTCCTAGAGGTGGGATTTTATGCCTTAGAAAAAATTTCATCACTATGAACATGGGCACATTTGAGGGGTCAAGGAGGAAATTTTGAATCTTTCCTTAGATATCTTTCTCCATTAATTTTCTAGTCATGGCGCATATAGCATGTCAAGGAGGAATTTCGAATTTTGCATTAGACAATTTTCCTCATCCAACTTTCATTCATTCTCTAGTCATGGCGCATTTATCATATTGAGGAGGATTTAACTTCAACGCCTTAGTCACTTTCTTTCACACCTCTAGAGATGGGCGCATTTGACATGCCTAGGAGGATTTAACTTCCAACGCCTTGGAATATGTCTTGACTTCACTTCTAACATGGGCGCATTCAAGGGGTCAAGGAGGAAGTTAACACTTTTTGTCCTTTTCCTAGCTCTCTTGGGCGCATTTGGCATGTCATGGAGGAATAAACCAATGCCTTAGTCATTTTTCATCACCTTGACTAGAGGAGGGCACATTTAGGGGGTAGTGAAGGAATAAGCCAACACTTAACTTTTTTTCTTGATGCCTCTTGTAGTTCAGCACATTTTGGGGGTCAAGTACGAATAAGCCAACACTTAGAAATTTTCCATGACTTTTTCCTTGACATGAGGGTGCATTTGGAGACCCCTGCAGGATTTTCATACTTAGAAACTTTTCATTCACCTAGCATCTTGGAGATGGGCGCATTTGGGGGTAGGAGCAGGAACTTTCACTTGCCTTAGAATTTTTTTCTCAACCTCACTTCATGACAAGTTGCATTTAGGGGGTCCTGCAGGAATTTCTTCAAACTTAGAAAATTTTCATCACCTCCATTTCTCCTTGAGGGGGCATTTGAGGGTATGAGCAAGAATTTCATGCTTGGAAACTTTTTCATCCTCCTTCCATTCTCATCTTGGGTGCATTCAAAAGGGGTGAAGGAATTTGTTCAGACTTAGAAAAAATTTCATGGCTTCTCGCTCCTAATTTACTATATTTAGTAAGCCCTCTGATTTTCCTACCTCTGAAGCTTGGATTGATCTGAAATTTCAACCACAGGATCTTCATGACCAATTTGACATATTCACACTGCCAGCTTGTGCTAACTTGCTATTTATAGCATGTTTTTGGAGGTGATTTACTATTTATAGCAACTGCATGATTTTGAGACTTCCACAACTCCGTTCATCTTGAAATTTGAATGACATGATCCTCATGGGATGACTTGCCTACTCACACTGGCACCTATTGTTGACTTACTATTTATAGCCTGTTTTAGAAGTGCCTTACTATAAATAGTAAGTGCTCCAATTGCCCTCAAATTTTACCAGTGGATAGCTTGAAAGATACTGATCACAGCGGGATACACCCATTTTCGAAAATTTTGGCATTTGACCCCTCATTTTGGGTCCCAAAACTAGAAACCCTAATCTGACTTGCATGTCGATCAAATGACCCCCGTTTGACCTTGTTTATGTTGCACTTTTCCCTATTCGTGATACTGAGGTGTTGGGCAGCCGCTGGAATGATCTTGCTAAAAATAGTAAGTCTCTGAAAAAATGATCAACTCTATTTGCATGTCACATCACTGCGCAACTCTTGAAAAACCCATAAAGAATAATCTGACATGAGCTGAAAAGTCCTGCATGCAAACCCTAAAAATAGCCTCTGAAGACGGCTCCTGAAAAAGATCTTGATCCTGGGTTGCATATTATACCACTGTGAAGCTTTCGAAAAACCCACAAGTAATGTCCAGACATGCGTAGAAAATTCCAAGATGCAAACCGTAAAAATAGCCTCCGAACACTGAGTACTAAAAGTCATCGTTTCATTTTGCATGTTATATCACTGCATAGGTCTCAGAAAACCCAGAAATATTCTTCAGACATGCATTGAAAAACTTCGTATGTAAACCCTAAAATCTACTCCTGAAGGTGAACTTGCTAAAAATAGAAAGTTGTCAATTCTGGCTCAAATTTTGCAGACAAATAGCTTGACGTGCTTTGGATGCAGTGTAACGATCGAAACTGCAAAGGTGCTGAGAAAAATGTCCCAAATTAGGCACTTACTAAAAATAGTAAGCTATCAAAATTCGATGAAATTTTGTTGGGGACTTGCTAAAAGCATGCTGACTGCATTGCCAAACTCAAATTTCAACTTATTCACTCCATTTGACTTCAAACTGACCAGAAGACTCAAAACCCTAATTCTCAGACTTAGCCAAAATTTCACATTTAAGCTCAAAGGCGGGCACGTCCCTGAAAAGGCAGACAGTAGAAAAGAGACAGTAAGAGAGAGACAAAACCAAAGCCAAAAGACTAGAATGGAGCAAAAATTAGGGAGTCCCCATTTTGAATGGGGTGATGTGTGAAAAGGTCACAACAGGATGTTCCTTTTTTGGCGCCCTACCATCTGTTTCTCACCCATCCCTACCATGACTGGTTATTGGAAAGGAGTCTATAGATTAGATTCAAGTTCAAGTGTTATTTCATAAATGTTGATAGTTTATTTATTCTTAAGTTCAATAACTATTATATATGATTTGCTATGAAATATTATGTGTTAAACAATTTTATGTTGTGTAATGGTCTCTTAAGGAAAATTCAGGCATACTCCAAGTAGGGGACATTACAATGAGAGACAAAACACAATAGACCTCCCTTTAGCCCTCAATACCTACCCTAGGTCCTCATTTTATTATAATGATAAATTAAGCATTGTGGAACTTCTTTTTTCCTCTTTCTAGCACCATGGTATTTTGGTCCTCTTGGACCATGATTCGGATGATGACCGCAGATGGATATTGCTATTATTGGCCATGGGTGTTATTATAGGTTGTAGGTGGATTATCCTAAATCCTCAAATTACCCATCCTAGCACCCTCACCCATGACCTTTCTTTTGATGGAAATTACTAGATCTTGCCTAGCCACTTAATAGTGGTTGATGGTGATTTTCTTTGTTCTTCTTGTGCAAACCTTGTCATTTGTACTTGAACAAAGATCTTATGGTTAGGAGATTAACCATTTTCAGTTTACTATCTTTTATTTTCTTCTTTTTCTTTTAGCTCTTCATGTTTAGTTGATTCACATCCTAGGATCCTTTTTACCCCAATCCATTTCTATTGCCACAGATACATTCAAGTGATATTGACCTACTTTGGTCATTGAAGGATAGTAATATAACTCTATGTTACCTCAAGTTTTCAAGATGGGGATGGCAAGGAATGGCAAAGGGGATGACTATATAAAATTAGGGAAAATTTAAAATATTCATATGATAATAATATAATATTGATAAAGCATTCATCATATACATTATAGATCCTTAATAGTTAATACATAACATTTGTGTTGAATTGAGAATAAACAAGAGAGTACATAGTTTTTTTCATAATACTTATGAACCACTTAATTGCTTTCATAATTCATTGTCAATGTGCTAGTGATTTTAAAAATAGTATACAAGTTACAACAAAATGCTCAAAGGCTGCAAGGTTCACTTTAAAGTTTACACTACAATATGAAAATACAAAAACAAATAAAGTTTCTTATTATTTCCTCCTCATTTTATCTAGGCTATGCCCTTTTGTTTTCTAGGACGTCCCCTGTAGTTTTTCAAAAATTGAGGAAATCCCAGGGACATCCCCTAGTCATCCCCTGTCCTCAAAGCATTTTGGAAATGGGGATGCCCCAAAAAATGTTGGGGACACATACCCGAGTTTCCTTGATATAACTTAATTTCTTTTTTCTTTCTTTTTTTACCACTTTGGAAGTTTGGACCTACTAGTGTATTTCACAAATATTAGAAAACTTCTAAAACAGACACAACTCTTTACCTACTAGTGGATATACCCGTAATCTTAACTTTATATGATGCAAATGATGATCTCCACTAATAAAGTAAACAAATATTTATGAGTCTAACCCTATGGATTACTATACAAATTATAAAATTGTAAATCACATCTACACTAGTTCGCAATACAAATATGACATCACAATCTTAAAAAAGATGCCTTTGCAGTAATTTGTTGCTCCATACTCTACCATATCATTTGGAAAAAGAACACATCAAACATAATAAGACAATCTCACCCTCAAAAGGCGCCTTTGTATTAATTGTTCCTTTTGCCTTAGACGTTGAATGCAAGGCATAATTTCCACTTGAAAATGTCTTTCAATCTGTGCAATATCTCATTCAACAAGATGTCCCATGTTAGAACCATAACATAATCAAACAATGAGGACATAGAGACAACCAATATAGACTACTGATTTCCAATATAAAATGAATCTCACCAGTTTTACATTTTTTTGTGTGGCTTGAAGTCTTTGAGCATCAAGAGCTAATGCCTCATCTTGCAACTGTCTTACCACATTTTCACAATAAATTAATAATTAGTTGGAAATAATGCAAACAAAGATAGGACAAAATGCTGAAACTAAGAAAATGGAAAGAACAAGAATTGCTTTGCTTTCATCAATTAGATCCGAAAAACAAACCTGATTAACACATCAAACTAAAAAATTTGAAAAAATGGCAACTAATTGTCAGCTAATTATTTTGATTATGAAGTTTTGTTTTGCACAGCTTGATATCATGTCTGAATATCATGAATTTTTTCTTATGCCAATGTTTATTTGTAATATATGTTGATGGTTATACAGAGGTATTCTGTAAACATCTCTACTACTTGCTCTTGAGTTGGGCCATATATCAACTCAATTACACCTTTCTCAACCAATAAACAAGCAAAATGGAAATGAACCTCTACATGCTTTGGTGCACACATAAAAAACTATATTTATTTTACAAATCAGAACAAACCCTGATTATCATAAAATTTCTAGTAAGCTGCTCTTGATGTCCTGGAAAATGTAATGTCCCCTTCTCACTCCTGAGCAGTATTGAGACTTAATTAGCCTATTCCAGAGTCCTCGTAGGCTAGTTGATGTGGTTAGGGGACTCAGTTGCCCGCATTGATGTCAGTTTGGGGTTTTTTTGGAGGGGTTACTATTTATAGCAATGGTCTATTTTAGTGTTATCATCTTCAGTTGGTCATGTTGCCCCCAGTGGTCTTCAGTTTTGCTCGATTCAGAGCATTTGGCACCCACTTACTATTTATAGCGGTGCTATTTTTAGTAAGTCACCATTGGGAGTTAGTTCCAAGCTTGGTCCTTGATAGCAGCATATTAATCCAGTTTCAGTTGGAGAGCTAAAGGTTGCAGTTTAATATTTATTTTAATTGACCCCTTGGCATTTAAATTAAGTTGAAAATATAAAGTTAAATCATAACTTAAGTTGAGGGGTAAGAGGGTCATCAAGAAGACCAAGGCTCCAAGAGTAATGACATCAAGTTGTTTTAAAGTGAATTTAAAATATTATATTTTCCCTTTTGAGTGGGACGCCTATGTGAAAGGGGTAAATTATTTAAAATGTTTATTATTTTTGGAGGCTTCTAAATGGGACACCAAAAAGGTAAAGAGAGTTTTAAAAATGTTAAATATTTTAAAGAAAAAAAGTGAAAGGTGAAGATGGGCACCCATTTTCTAGAGAGAAATTAAATCTTTTTTGGAGTCCAAAAACCCCTAAACCTTTAAAAGTGAAGTTTGGCTCTCATTCTGGTTTATGCAAACTTGACAACTTAAAGAAATGCTGCTGGATTTTCATCTAGTGCTTGGGAAACTTTGTGAGGACGAAAACCCTCCATTGTTGGGCTGATTTCGGTGGTGAAATATCCACCCTAGTCAGATATTGGTGCTGGTTACTAATATATTTCATCAAGAGCTTCACAGAGAATCAGTTTGGGTGTGATTCTCTGAGGTTTGGAGTGACTTTTTGGGTTTTCTGGGTTGCTCTCAGTTTGGACCTGAACTGGGGTTTTGACTTGCTGCTCTTTAATGGTGAGACAAATCAAAATGGGTATTGTTCTAAAGGAAGGGAAATTGTAGGGCAATTCCAAAGAGCCCTTATTTGTATTTTTTGCTAAAGAGATTGAATTTTGAGGAAGGATCGACCCTCTAGAGGAAGCCGTCCTTTTTGCTGCTGCTGGGAATCAGTTAAAATCAGTCAAGAAGATTTTGAATTGTGTACCTAGCTGGTTGGAGACTAAACACTAAGGCGCTGGAGGAGAAAGGAGTATAAACTTCCACGGGTGGAGTTCGAGCCAACAAGAGGATTCAATGTTGCTGCAAATCATGAGAAAATCTATTGTACCAGGTCTGAAATGCATGATGTAAATTTCTGATTTTAGTTATTGAAAGGAAGCTCATGTTTTGGTTGCAAATCTCATTGAAAGGTTTCAAAGTTTGTATTTGTTCTTTCAATCTGTCCTTGCATTTACAATCTCTTGCATTCACAAAAAACACAAGCAAACAACTATCAAACAAACACAAACAGCCACAGCAGTTAGAGAATTAGAGAACTACAAAAAAAGGGGTCGGAGGGGGGGAGGGTTGTGCATTGTTTCAGAAAATCAGCCAAGATCCTCCTTGGTCAAACTACCTCCATGCAGCTAAAACAGTAAACCCATGCACAACTTCTGTCCAAAAGAATTCTGTCCAGGTCAATATTGTATTAAAATGACCTACTGAAGAGAATCATTTGAGTCTGACAGTCCACTATCTTGCATTTCTCAAGTAATCATCTCAAATACTTGTGCTGGAAAAGAAACAAAAATTATTTGTTTGGAAGAATTTACTCCCTAAACAATAGTGTGAGAGGCCTAAATCTATGTCCAAATTAGAGAATAATCTGAATTCACCTTTGTTAATATTATTGGTCTCACTTCCTGTGATTGATTAACTTGTGCAAGTGAATAATAAAAAAGACTATATCATCCATCAAAATATTGACTTGAAGATTGGGATCAAAAGAAAGCCTAAGCCTTGAAGTCATCAAAGAAATAGTTAATTTTGGTGTACCATGTTCTTGGCACTTGCTTCAGACCATAGAGTGCTTTGACCAACTTGCAACAATGCTTTTTCTTAACAGCAACCAGAATACTATCTGCTAGCGTGTTGTAACCACCTCCATGATATAATCACTCAAAAATGCCATTTTGACATCAATCTCAAACATTGTCCGATGAAACTAATCTTCCATTCTCCAATGAGAGGCAATGGCAGTCACTAATCTGATTGCTACCAGCTCAATTGTAGGTGAAATGGTAATGGATTTACAAAAGGAGAGGAATACTCCTTAAATAAGAAATTACAAATGATGTTTCTAAATCAGAAACAATCAAGAACAAAAACAATAAAAAGAAAGTTACTAAAACTAACTAAAGCAAACTAAACGACTAAGATGACCATTACACACTAAATATAACAATATTAACACTCCCTTAATGATCATTCCACTAACTACACCAAGTTTTCCCCCAAATTTTCCAAATTTGTCTAGACTCAGGGACTTGGTCAGAATGTCTGCAGTCTGATCCTTAGTTAGAACATACTGCAACATCACTGATCCATCTTCAACAAGCTGTCGTATGAAGTAACAATGAAGCTCTACATGTTTCGTGCACTTGTGGAAGACTTGATTTTTGGAAAGCTTTAGCACACCTTGGTTGTCACAAAACAAAGGTGAAGGCCTTGCTTGAAACATTTTCATGTCAGAAAGCATCCTCCAAAGCCATACTTCCTCACATGATGCTTTAAGAGTTCCCCGACACTCTGCTTCTATCGAGGAAAGAGCTACTACCTGCTACTTCATACTAGTCCATGTGATTGCACCCATACCAAGATTGAAAACTTATCCAAAAGTAGACTTCCTATCATCAACAAAACCTACTCACTCTGAATTTGTAAAACCAACCAGCCTAGAATCATTGCTTCTACTATACAGAATGTCAAAGTCAAGTGTCCCTTTCACATATCTTAGTACTCACTTTGCTGCAACCCAATGTTCATCCTTAGGGACAGTCATGAAATGAGAGATGTAACTCACAGCATAACTTAGATAAGGTCTAGTGGCTATAAGATAAACGAGGCTGCCAACTAGTTGCCCGAAAGATGACTCATTAACCACTAGTAAGTCTGATTTGGCTGAAAGTTTTAGCCCTTTCTCCATGGGTGTAGATGAGATTTTGCAATCTGTCATTCTAAACTTTTCCAGCAAACTCTTGGCATATTTAGACCAAGAAATGAAAATACTGCCACTTGTCTGCCAAACTTCTACACCAAGACAATAGTGCAAAAGACCTAAATCTTTCATAGCAAACGCCTAACACAAATTCAATTTGATTTTCTCAAGCAAATGTGCCCCACTACCAATAATGATGATATCATCCACATAGATGACAAGAAGAATGATATCACTACCAGTGCTCTTGACATATAAATTGGATTTTGATGGACTCCTCTAAAAACCCTGTGCAACCAAATGCTTGTCAATCTTTAGGTACCATACCCCGGGGGCTTGCTTTAGGCCATAAAGAGCCTTCAACAGTCGGCATACTTGGTGCTCTATGCCTACAACTTTGAAACCAAGAGGTTGCATCATGTAGACCTCTTCCTCCAAATCTCCATTGACAACGACACTCTTTACATCCATTTGATGGACCTTCCATCCAAACTGTGTTGCAATGGCTAGGACAATTCGAATGGTGCTCATCTTTGTTGTGGGTGCAAAGGTCTCCTCATAGTCAATGCCCTCTCTCTAGGAGAACCCTTTAGCTACCAATCGAGCTTTGTATTTATCAAGTGTTCCATTAGCTTTGTATTTCACTTTGTAGACCCATTTGCAGCCAATGGGTTTTTTCCCTAGTGGAAGATCTAACAGAACCCAAGTATTGTTCTTCAAAAAACTATGATGTTCAAATTCCATATCCTTTTCCTATTCAAGTTTACCTTTCGCCTTTGAATAGTCCTAGGGCTCATAAACTATTTGAATGTTGGCCCATAAGAGCGAAATTCACTGTATCCTTCTTGCTCTTGCCTCTAGATGATCTACCCTCAACAATCTCATCATCTCGAACATCACCAATAAGCTTCTCCCACCACTTAGGCCGGAGAGTATATGCATCTTCTTCCAAATCAGGATGATCATGATGACTTGGGCTGCCTAGAATGAAATCATCTGGATGTTGATCCAAGTTGTCTTGAGGTAAATCTGCTAGTATAGGGTCATGCCTTGGAGATTCCACAAGTTCGGAATCATCAGAATCCCTTCCCTCAGGTGGAGCTAATGGAAGCCTAACACCCAAATCTTTAGTCTTCAAAGGCTGATCCTCAGGACTCTTGATGGAAGAAGAGAGCTGAAAGGGCCCACCTTCTTCATCAAAAACAACATCCCTGTTGAATGTTAGATAATCAATGTCCACATCAATCAGCCGATAGGCCTTATGATTGTCATTGTATCCTGTAAGCATCAACTTCTGGATTTTGGAATCCAGTTTGGTCTTCTTTGCATCTAGAATTCAAACACATGCAATAGAACCAAAAATATTGAGGTCGTTGACTCTTGGTTTCCTTCTAGACCATGCTTCCTCTGGTGTCATCCTCTTGACGGCTTGTGTGGGAGACCTATTAAGAAGGTATACTGCAATATACACTACTTCAGCCCAAAATTTCTTTAGAACATTTTTGTTCTCCAGCATACAACAGACCATTTCCATAATAGTACAGTTTATCTGCTCAACAACTCCATTCTGTTGAGGAGTATAGAGTGTGGTAAGCTGACGCTTGATACCATGTTTAGCACAAAATTTAGTGAATTCGTTGAATCAAACTCACCCCCATTATCTGACCGAAGAGTGATGATTGGACATCCTAACTCTTTTTTCAACTAATGCTTTAAACTTATGGAATTGATTAAACACATTTGATTTTGCTTTGAGGAAAACACCCACATTTTCCTACTGAAATCATCAACAAACAAGAGAAAATACCTGGCACCAGTGACCGATGCAGTATTCATTGGCTCACAAAGATCTAAATGAACCAGCTGAAGGACCTTAGATGCTCTCCAAGCTCATCTATTTGAAAAAGGATATTGATGTTTCTTCCCTGCTTGGCAAGCTCCGCATACACCACGTGTCTACTATTGAATCTCAGGTAAGCCTTCTACCAAATGCTCTCAAGCCAACTAAGAGAGGTATGCTAGGTTGAGATGCCCATACTGCTGATGCCAAAGAGTACTAATGGATGAACTGTTCACAGCCATTGCATGCTCTTGAGACTCTCCAGTATCAACCATCCTATACAAGCCATGATCTTCGAGCCCAACTACAATCATTTTCTTGGACTCATTGTCAACAATGTGACACTTATGTGAACTAAAGATGATTTCCAACTTTGGACAATGTCGCATAATCTAACTCTCAGAGAAAATTGAGTTCCATGCCCAGAACATAGTATACATTGAGAAATATGAGATTTCTCCTACCAAATGTAATTGGAACGTTGCCTTTGCCAATAGTTGTATACTCTTCACAACCTCCAAAAATCACTGAATTGGAGCAAGCCTTATACTCTGTGAACCAATCTCTCCTGTGTGTAAAATTCCAAGATGCTCCAGAATCAATATACCAGGTAGAATATTTGACATGATTTGCTGGTCTTTTGGCCATCAATGGATAGAAGGCAGACTCCTATTCAGAATGCTCTGCAACATGGACCTTCTATTGAGATCCTCCCTGGTTGGATTTTTGATCATCCAACCGCTTCATGCAGTGTTTCTTCATGTGGCCAAGCTTACCACAATAGTGACATGTATAGTCTTCTTTGAGCTATCCTCAAATTTTCCTTGTCCTTTCTACTGAGAGGACTTGCCTTTTCCTTTTTCTTTGGCAATAAAAGCCTATTCCACACTAGTTGTCTCACGGCTGCTCCCAAACTACTTCTTCCACCTATCCTGCTACAAGAGCTTATGGCACAAATCATTAAAATTAAGGTCAACATTGGTGGAGTAATGTTGAGAGTTTTGATGAAGTGCTCATAGGATCGTGGTAAGATTTTCAACGTGATAACCAGCATATCCTCTTCTTCCATCTTGCGACCAATGGCCTCTAGTTGATTGCGAATGTCTTTGATCTTCATGAGATGATCCTACAAAGACATCTTGTCATCCATTATAATGGAGAACATGTTTTTATGGAAGAATGCTCTTCCCTTGTTTGAGGTCTCGTGCGAATCCTTCAAGTGTATCCAGATCTCTACAACAGTCTTGCCAAATGGTACTTCTGGAAGCATCTCATTGGTGACAAATAACTTGAGCAACATAATCGCTTCACAATTACGCTCATTGAAATTTTCATGGTCTTTTCCTGCAGTTGTATGACGAACAAATGTACTCAAAACAATTGAATCTAGACACCGATACTCAAAAATGGTGAGCATCCTCTATTTTCAAGTATTGTAATTTTTATTGTTGAATCTCTAGCTATTTTCCAACATGATTGGGCACATTAAGATCAAATTCAATATATAAATGGGAATGACTTCAAATTCCACTTGTACCACTAGCCGGAAAGCTCTAGTAGCAATAGATCCTTTAATAAACCTACTCTGATACCATATTGGAATTCAGACTGCAAATTGTTACACACAAATAATGTTATATTCTTATTCTTATTCATTCAATAAGCTATTACATATTTATAGGAGTGTTATCTCTTAAATTATAGGAGAACTAGTATAACCTCCCCTAACCATTTCTTTCTATAGACAAGTTCTAACAAACTTGAATAGTACAATCCCGTACAATATTTCTTCACACATTTTAATATTTAAACTAACAAACCATAACAAATATAATATTCCTAACACCCATAATAATTATGTGACCTCACACATTATTACTCTACTACATGTGAGCAGTAACATTAAATCCTGACAGAGATAACACTCTCCAGCCACCATATTCCATTCATTTTTGGTCATACCATCCAAGGAGGGAGGCGTAGGAATTCTGGAGCAAAGCGCCCTATTCTAGGAGTTGGGTATTGTTTATTTTGAGGCACCTTATTGTTTGTTGTTGTAGTATATCATTTGGAAAGTGGTTGAACATTTTATTGAATCCTTTTTGGAGCTATTTGTGGCATCTAGCTAGCTGTATTATTTTATATCAGACGTGCAATTTATGAACAAGTAATATCCCACTCACTTGTCCAAGGAAATTAAGTAAATTATGCCAAACAATATTTAATAGGAAGATATAGATTATGATTAAATACTGGTCAACCTTCATAATAGAATCGTGGATTTGAGAAGTGAACGATTTCCTTAATAAAATTGGATTAAATATAAGCAAAGGCAGCAATCAGTTAATGATGAAAGGCAGCAAGAAGAGATGATCATAAAGCATATAAAAGCAATGAACATACTCAAGGAAGGTCATCGATTTCAATTTAAGAAATAATGTTAAATAAATTTAATTATTCCTAAACAGTGATTAGAAGAGCATCATTTAGTTAAAGTGATTAGCATAAACAAAGAGACATGTCCCTTGTCAAGTGAACGAAATGAAAGGTTATGTCCCTTGCCAAATCATGGATATAAAAAGGGATATATTTCAAGGAAAAGAAGCATTGATTAAGTTGC
This sequence comes from Sequoia sempervirens, assembly GCA_007258455.2. NCBI lineage: Eukaryota > Viridiplantae > Streptophyta > Pinopsida > Cupressales > Cupressaceae > Sequoia > Sequoia sempervirens. The sequence continues at coordinate 33,536,526 of VDFB02000013.1, read as the reverse complement.
AAACATATACCTTTGTAATGTCCCCTTTTTTGGGCCTCCTTACTTGGGCCAGTTTGGTGATTTGGCTCCCTTAGTATTTTTAGTAAGTGCTATATTTAGTAACTAGTCTTGGTAGCAATGTAGAGTTTCCATTCTTGATAGGGGTGAGTTCTCTCAATGGTTAGAAATTATATACCCTAGGAAAACCCTCCTCTTGAAGGAGAAAAACCCAGCAACAATGTATCACATATATTGAATGTAAACAATGATCACTTTTACAATGAGGCCAATTATGAGGCCAAGCAATTGCACCACAACCTGATGCAATTACAGAATGATATAATACTTCTTTCTGCTGATAATATCGATCTCACTCAATAAGATCTTCGCCTTCGATAAGTATATGATCTGCACTTGAAGTATATCGCTATTATGCAATGAATTGATATCGAAAACGAATGGAATGATGAATGTTAAACTATCAACCTTAATATATACAAGTGAGAGGAAAGAACGCATCTCCTCATATCATGATGTCAGACTTCACAAGAATCGCGACTTCTAGAATCATAATGTCGGCCTCCAAAGATCATATCTCTTCAAGAATCGTGCCTCCATGATGTTGGCCTCATTAACAATAATTAAATATTATAAATGACGAAGCACCTCTTCATCAAACGTTACCTTAACAAATTAAATAGTCGTTTAGGCTATGCATTTAATTTGTTCTTCATTGAATGAGCTGGACTGGAAGTAGAAGCCCGACACTGTCATAACATCAACAACTTCGCCATTCTTCGAGCTTGAAACGATAGCTTCCTAGATGGCTACTGAAGACCATGCTTCACTTAGGAGTGCGGATAGTGCTTAATTTCTGAATTATTACAAGCAGATTGTTGATGTATAGTCTATTTGTACTGCTCCTACAAAGTATGGCTGAAGTGAATTTCTGCTCGTAACTTCACCACTGATTTTTATTTGGTTCTGGGTACTGGCTCATGCTGTTTCTTTATGTAGAGAACCCAGTCTAGCAAAGTATTAGATTTTATTACTGAGTATCTGATTTTTAAGAGGTCGACCCTTCTTGGAGACCATACCATCTCTTGCCAGTTGCATTGGAATTCATGTCACTTTATTATTGTTGAATTGGCACGTTTTGACTATTGGAGTTTGGATGCTTTGATTAGATGCTTCAGTTGACTGTTGTTTGAAGTCTTTCCAAGTTGCATTGAAGAAGTTGCGTCCATAATGGTGAATACTTATCTTGCTGGTCTGATTTTTTGTGTTTACTGTTTCTAATCAAATATGATATAATTCTAATTTATACTATATTTTCTATTCTATAGCATATTGTATTAGTTGGAGATTATTCTCTAACATACTGAGGTTCTTGATGATATATCTTTACATTATTGTCCAGCTGAAGCTATCATTGTAAAGCTAGTTTAGTAGTAATAATAGCTATTTATATTTCTTCTCTTTCATATTTTGTAATTACTCCGACTAAAAAAGTGGTTGAGTTTATATTTTACTTGCAGCACTACTTGTTTAAATTCCCCCCACTGAATAAGTGGTAGTGTGGATTCATGGCTAGCTTGCTGCCTTATAAATTGTAATAACTTCGCTCCCGCTAAATAAGTGGTAGAGCTTTATGGTCGATTATCCGCCTACTCTTTGTATTTCCAGTATTTACTTCCATTCATGGTCGGCTAGCCGCCTAGCAACTTAATATTTCACTTCCAGTTTGCTAACAATCCCCAACACCGTATATTGTCACTTCGCCCTCATCAAGATCTTGGTGATCAAAAGGTGAAGGTTCACCATTCTTTCTGGTTATCATTTGGAGCTAACGTTAATCAGTGGTGTGTTGTGCTAATAAAATCTGAAAAAAAAATAAGGGGTGTAATGAACCGGACCAATTTTTTTCAATTCTTTCAAGAACACATCAACTAAGAAGCACCTGTTAAGGTTAGCACAAACCCAAACCAGCAGTTTGCAAGTAACTCTTTGCCAAGAATGAGCACACAATCTCGAGATGAGAATGATGCTGTTATATGGCAAGAGGGTCGTCAGTATCAACTGGAAAGAAGTACAATGCTGAAAGTAAACTCAACGCTTAGAATGTGCTTTCCAACCCAAGGTGGGAATGGAACTACCATAAGGCGGAGATACTAAGAAAGGAAATTACAAAGCAAATGATAATGCTGAAAGTAACTCAACGCCTAGAATGTGCTTTCCATTCCAAGGTGGAAATGGAGCTACCATAAGGCGGAGATACTAAAAAAGGAAATTACAAAGCAAGTACAAAATGTAAAATAGGCGGAAAACCAGCCTCTTCCACTTATTTAGCGGGTATTACAATGAGCAAGAAGAGATAGATTAGAAAATGCTGACAGTACTACTACTCAACTTACAATTTAATAGAGAGTGCCTACCAAAAACATAAGATTAGAAGCTCTCCAATGCTGCAATAATGAATTAGATCTCTCCAAAGCTTAATAATAACTTCTAGACTCAAACCCCACTCAAATGATGAACTCCTATAATCTGCTATGATAGAAATATGACTGAAAATGCAAAAATAGAAACACTGTAACTCACTAAAATGCTCATAACTCTCTCTAGACTAGTCCAAATGACATGAAATCCGATGCAAATGAACACTAGGAGGATGGCAACCAGATTCTAATCAGAAAATGACTCTAAAACCTTGTAAATTTTTTTTCTAAAAAATTTGCAAGGCAGAACAGAATGGTACGACCTTTAGAAATGTTCTACCAACAAGATAAAATCAGATTCTTCATTAAAAATCACCAAAATTTGCACAAATGGGCACCTAGGGCATAGAAATGGTTTTAGCCAATACCCAGAATGAATATATTTTTATTTTTTGACTTATGAGCAAAAACGACATTCAACAACTTGAAGTCAGCAACACCAAAACTTCACTAACATGCTCAAACTGGACTACAAATGCATAATAACTTCTACAATGCAATTTTTCACTACAAAAACTCACTCAACTACAAACTAACTCTCCACTAGTTGCTATATTTCAAGCAAGAAGTCGAGCCAAGGCTAGGAGGCATTCATTCCTCGAAGCAATCCAAATACCATTCCGGCAGCATAACTTTACTGAAGACGTAAGATATCCAACTGAAGAGCAGAGGCTTCCTTTTATAAGCTTGAGAGGAATCTTCTAGAAACATCAAGAAGATGCCCTAATTTTCAAATTTGAATTAATCTCTTTTCCCTCCATGGATGGCATCCCTTTTCCTCAAAGCAATATTTGACTTTTATTAATTTAAAAAATCATCTTTTCTCTTAAGTTGGCATCCCTTTTCCAAGCTTGATTTTTTGACCTTAGAAAAATATAACATTACCTCCTGATGAGGCGTCCACCCTTCAAGTCCCCTTTTTTTAATAAACAACTTAAAGTTGTAATGTTAGGCCAAGGGGTCATAATATTAAAATATAACTTTAGCCACTCAAATAATTAAATATTCATCAACAATTTCACCACAAAGCCCAAAATCCAAATTACTCCACTAAACTGCTGGAAGAGGAAAGTCTGCTGAATTGATGCCAACTGGACTACTGCCAAAAATAGACTTTACTAAAAATAGTGAATTCAGAAAGTTGCTCGGATCAAAGTGCATGCGATACCATTGCGGACCTTTCTAAAAACCCAGAAAGAATCTGCAATCCAAAATCCCAAACTGCAAGATGTAGCCGTCATAACTTACTAAAAATAGTAAGTCCGAAAAGGTTGTTTGACGCAATTGCATGTCATACCTCTGCAAAGCTCTCTAAAACCTAGAAGGAATCCAGAATCCAAACAGCCAAACTCCAACGTGCAAACCCCTGAATCTTCAAAAGAACCCACCAAGCAACCAAAAACCCTAATTCTGCCTCTGACTAGCCGACAGCACACCGAGGATAGGCCATCAATCACTGAAAAGTGCAATGCTAAAAATGGGGACATTACAAGGGGGAATATTATAGTGGTAGCAGAGCTTGTTCTCTTGCCATCCTCTGAGTTCAGTGCTTCTTTTGTCAATTGAGTGACAAGGAAATACGATACTACACTAGAGGGCAGAACAGAGTTCAGTTTCAACTTCCAGAAGTTCCTGAAGTTGATACTTTCTAGAGGTTCGAAAAACCATGTTTGCCAGTTTAAGTCATGGCTACTAATGAAGAGAAAAGTTTGAAAAAGTCACTTTACATTGCAAGAACAAGGCTCAATGAAGAATGTCAATGGAAGAGGAAGTAAGCGTTCTTCATATGTTGGTACAATGTTTGATCCAGGTGAATCAGTCACCCCCTAAATTATTGAAAAAAGCATTAACATTTGCAATGATTCCTATGAATCAACCTTATTGGTTGATGCATCCTGATGAAGAAATTAATTTGCTGATCACTTCTTGCCTTAGTGAAATGATGAGAATCCTGGCACCTCTAATGCCTTATGATGATACTATGAAGAGAGTGCTTCATATGATTGTTGAAAGTTTCCAGGATCTTGATGAAACAAGTAGTAGTCTTTTCCCTAGAAGAGCTATTGTATTAAACACATTCTCAAAGCTCAAAAAAAGTATACTATTAATAGACTTGGACATGCAAAATCAAATATATCACTTGTTCCATTACCTCTTCAATTCAACTTGGAGTGAACAAGAGGAGGATGTATTTGCAGCCGTCAGAAATATCCTTGTTCTGACAGTTAATGAGGTTGATGACATTCCCCAAAACGTCCAATCTCCTCTACTAGACACATATGAACAAGAAGAAAATTTTGATCAAAGAATTGTTTAATCAATGCGAAGAAAAATTAAATCCTCTTTTGATTAAGATTGTTCAGAATAATGAGGAGAACTCTTATGCCAAAGGAAGGAATGAAATCGGGCCTCCCAATGATTTTGTAGTAGAATCTCAAGAAGTACTTACGGATATGCATTTGCCCATGCATTCTACAAAAGAATGCAATGAGACAACATCAGTTTCAGAGACGCATGAAGAATTCAGGCATTCTACAAAAGAATGTAATGTGGCAACAATAGTTTTGGAATCTCGTGAGGTGTCCATGCTTCCTACTAAGGAGTGCAATGCATCAACATTAGCTAAGGAGATTCATGATGAAGTTTCAAGAGCTGAGCCTACAAAAACAGTTATTATGTCTACAGTTGATGATATCCTAACAGCTAATGAATTCCTTCTACATCTTCATAATTCAGGAGGATTTTGGTTAGAACAACAAGAATAACTAAGAAGGTAGAAGTGGAAAATTTCTCCATCACAAATGCTGAAACATGTATGGAGGAAGATACAGAGGGAGTTGTTTCTAGTGGACACAAGTCTGATTTCTCTTTACTTGAAGCCAATTTGAAAAAAAGAGCTAATGACCTTGAGAGCACCATTGAAGAAATGAGTAGTGTTCAACAGATGTGCGACAGTCTGAAAAGCACAGCTAATAAGATTTTTTATTTCTTCTTCTCCAATTGCAGCACTTCATCAACTCAACTAGGTCGTGAATGGAGCAATCAAAATGCATTAACTACTGAAAAGGAGATTCAAGTTTTATCCAAACTAGATGACATTCATTAGTATGTGGAAAATCTGATTTATAGAGTACCAAGGAATCAAGATGTATGCCACATACCTCTTGCTGATTTGAAGTAAATGAGGGAAGTTGTGGAAGAAATCAAAATGAATTTTTTGCAAATAATTGGTGACAAAGATAGGATTGCTAAAATTGTGGATGAGGCATTGGAATGGAAAAAACAATCAAAAACTAAACTGATTGACGTTCAAGAGGCATTAAGAGAAGCTGAAAATCGAATCAATGCTGCCCACTATTTTAAGGAACAAGAAGACAAGAAGAGAGCTGAAGAAATTCAAAAAGTCCTGGAAGAGCTTGATCTCAAAGAAGAGACTTTTGACTTGAATCGTTGTCCTAAAAGAACGGAGAATTCAAATTTACATCAACATGTCTTTCAAGCTTATGATAATCCTTTATTTGAGGTTGGTGCTAATGAGTTTCATGGAAATCTTTTTTTTGAGATTAATGAGGAAATCTCTTTTGATACTAATGTTGAAGGGAGGAATTCCAGCTCTTCTTCCAACAGTAGAATAATGATACATGAGTTGCATAATGGTGAAACTATTGCTGATAATAGTGCATCCACTCTTCAGGAAATGGAAAATCAAAGAATGAGGAGGAATGAGGTTATGGTTCTTGATTGGCATTCCGATGAGGAGTTTATTCAGTATCTGATGGGGATGTTGGTTAGATTTATATCAGATTTTATGTTTGCACCAGATTCCTTAAGAATAACTGATTTCAGAATTGAGTTTGATAATGGGTTCATTGAATCTTTTCGGCAATTCATGTCTCGTGATTTTGAATTCAATTTTTTCAGTGAATTCAAATTTGTTGAATACTTCTTGGAGTTTCAACAAGTAATGATTCAGATGGAACGTATAGATTAGAGAATTCAAGTCAAAGTAGTTCTTTGATTGTGGAATGGTTCTTCCTTGCTTATGATTTGGGATCCTGGTATCAATTTGCATTTGATGATACTCTTTATGTGTGGAAAGGAGGATGTAAGGAGAATTAAGCATCAAATTCTCAGATTGTTGGATGTTGATTCCTTCTTTATCAGCTTTTTGTTGGTTCATTCTACTCATCAATTGGTGGCTTGGAGAGGAAAATTAAGCAAAGAAAGGTTCTTTGTTGTAATGAAGTTTTTTTGTGAGGGGGTTTTTATCTTTAAACATGAGCAGATTTGTCAAAATGAATGTTGATTTTCAGTATTCCAGCAGCAATTCAATTCCTTGCATGATGATTTTCCTTAAATCAGATTTCAAGTCATTTATTTCAGACTTGATGGGCAGTTGGTTTATCCTTTTTAAAGATTATTTTTGGCCTCAAATGGAAGAGAAGATGGATTGGGGTGACCTGGATCATTATGGGATAGTGTTCAAGCTCTTCTCTAGTGGCTATCTTTGTACATTATCTTGTACAAATGTTTGGGGCAGCGAACCCTTGCTCAATTGGGTTCATCTTTTTGAGACTCTTGAAGAAAAATTGGTGGGAGTCTCTAGGAATCTACTTGATTATATCAGAATTATCTAGAGGAAGCATTGTACATCCTTGAGAAGTTGTGAGAATGAGATTGTTGAGTTCTCGCAAAGGATTGCTTTCTTCTTTGCAAGAAGACTTGAAGGAGTCACTTATGCAGTCGTGACTCTATTTGATGTTTTGAGGAGTTGTGCTGATGAGATTATCTTGGAGATGATTAGATTATTTTTCTTTGTGCTCAGAATGGTGTTAGTCATTGGTGTCGCAGATGTTAGTTCCTCAGAGTCAATTGGTTGTGAGATGCTGCAGGGTTGTGATTCCAATCCTTTCACAATTTCCAGTTTGAATTTCATTGCATGTCAACTCTTTGAGGTTGCAAGGAAGGTTAGTGAAGTTCTAGTACAATGGCTTTATTCATGTGATCAGAGTGGTCCAACATCAGCTTGGTGGGTCTTTCCAGAAATGGTTATGGGGCCATGGGATCCAACTAAGGTTGGTGTAGATCATAATTAATGTTTGGAGTGTGGTGGTATTGCTTGAGGACAAAAAATTTTGGGAAGGGTGGATTGTAATGTCCCCATTTTAGCTCTACATTCTTCAATTGGAATTATCCTATTTCCAAAAACCCATAGGCTAATTAGTATATGTAAATGATTCACCGGAAATATTGGGTACAGGGATTGGTACATTGTCTAAGTTCCCATAATGGAGAATCCTAGCAACTATAGTTTCAAATGAGCTTTTGAAGGTTTCCTTGCAAGAGTTTGGCAATGAGCTTTTTAAAGCTTTATGGGTTTTTAGAGAGCTTCAGGGTGTGGTAACATGCATTTCATGAAAATGACATGCATTTCGATCTGGTACCTTGCATGTAGAAAAGGTTTCTAGGTTTTTCTAGATTTTCAGAGATCTCCAAGGGGGTGTAACATGCAGCTGAATATGTTAACTTTTCCAAACACTTACTATTTTTAGTAAGTCATGAAAGTTGCCCGGTTTGTGTTCAAATGAAGTTTGGGAACACTTACTATTTATAGCAGTTTGCTATTTTTGGTAAGTTCTATTTTTGACAATGTCATCCTAGTAGCAACACAGTCATTTTTAGTTCATCATTCTTTTTTTGGCAATAAGACAATTCAGTTGGGCGTTGACTTCTTCTTTCCTCTTGAAGTTAAGTTTTAATAACTTAGTCATTTCTCAATGTCGCTTTTGGACCTCGTGCCTAGGCGAATGACTTTAAGTTGTTTTAAAAGAGGGGATTTGTCTTGGACGCCTTAAGTGAAGTTTAATATTTTTAAAAGTTAAATTAATTACCTCTTATCTTGGACGCCTAGGGAGTTGTGCTAAAAGGTAATTTAATATTATAATTGCATTTTTGATGTTTGGGCATCCCTCGTTGAAAGATGAAGTGATTCAAATTCTTTCTTGGAGGTTACTGATGTTGGAAATCATGTTAGTGTTCACATGTTTAATTATGTGTAACAAATATTATAATGTGGGTAATTGTTTGTGATAATAATAATGTGAGTTGTTAATACAACTCACGTAGAGTATTTGTAAGGATTTGAGTTGTTAAAACAACTCATTAAATTTAGAAGAGTTGTTATAGGAGGTTTCTTATAAAATAGGATATTAGAATCCTATAAATATGTAATATGAATTGATTGAAAAGTATAGTGAAGCACGTATATCTCGTTTTTAATTATTCCAGCTTCTTTATCTCTACCCATATTTCTAATATGGTATCAAAGCATATACATATTATGTGCCTACAATTTAGTTTCAATGGCTATTTGGTAGCTTGAATTTGCAGATCAACTTTCTTGATTACTGCATGGGAAAGAGTGTGTGAGAAGATTGGAATGGTGGCATGAAAATCTGCTATTTCTAAGGAAGTGGTGATCCTGTAATCTTGAATGACTATCAACAATCTGAAGAAAATTCATTGTTTATGCAAATTCGTTTTTTTAAAGATAACAAATGCAATCTTGGTGATTGTATTTTGCATTTCACAATACCCACTGGATGTGTGGTGTAGTTTATGTGTGCAACTGTAATGAGAAAGTGTCGCATACGGATTTGATGATAATGCTATTTATAGGCAAAAGATTGAAAAGAGAGGGCCGCATCATTTCTGCTGCAACTATGATTTGTGTTTGCTGTTTTTCCACAACGAGAGAAACTTTGACGCCATCTTCATCTCAGTCATCTGGTTTTGCTCATCTTCATTACTTTACCAATTTGATCATTTAACTGATTTCGATTAGAGTGTTTTGTCTTCTGCAGTTCGTCTAGCCGTAATATTGAATCTCTAATGAATGGTGGACACGATCTCCACTGAAGCAAGTGGGAAGGTACTGCTAAAATCAATGTGCTAGTGAAAATAAGTATCCACTAGTGCCACATCTGCTCAACTTTGTTACGCTTAAACTTTGGTATGTTTGATACTCAAAGAGATTTGTTTGCTAGTTGGAGGAAGTCATGAATATTACTCTAACAAGATCTCACGACCTATAGTGCTTATTTCGGTTAATTACAATGATTTCATTTATTGCTAATAGAAAACAGTTCATGATTGCCATGAAATATGGCTATTTCACCAGATGATCAATTCAGAGATGCCACTCGAGTGGAAATACTGAATCAGAGATGTTGCCAAAGATATCTTTTCTTTAGAGATGTGGTTTGATGTGCTAGTCAACTGTTAGCCTCGAATTGCTCAAGTTGTGTGAAGTAAGGTGTGGGTTGAAAAGTTACATTTGTCTTAAAAGATTTAGGTTTGAAATTTTAAAATATTTTAAAGATTACAAAAATAAATATTGCCTCAATTGTACTTGGACGCACTAGCGCTTGTATGCGATGTCCATCTTAAAGGGGGCATTATAAAAATGAGTCTCATAGTCAAATTCGGATGAGTTAGCAGCAGATAATTGGAGGCAGCAAGCAGTGGAGGATGGAAGACAATCAACGTCCTCTCATCAATCACCAACGACGAGGCCGCTCATCAGCTTTGGTGACATTTTATTTCCTTTTATGCAACATGATATAATTTGTTTTTCAATGTTATAGGAAATTTCACATTGTGGGGGGGAATCATACACAATGTTCCATTCCCAATTTATGATATGTATGCTGATTTCTATATAACTTCCCTGATGTACAAGCATAGCGGCGAACAAAAGCACCAGTGTAATGCAGTTCATGGATCTTGAAAGGGTTTGTGGGAGGATCTAGAAAACCACATGAGGTGAACAAATGAGTGGGTTCTTGTTCATGTCTAGGTTTGTGGTAAACCTGTGTGAAAACCATGAAAGGTTGATGGGAGGTGCCTTTTGTTTTGAATCAAGATCATGATCCACAAGAGTTGGTTTACTATAGTTGGAAATACTAAGGGGGAGAATGTGGACATCGTCAATATTGTAAACAGCTATATAGAAGAGCAATTGAATACAAAGATCCTCTGATTGTCGAACTTCTTGGAAGTATGGTCAATCAGTGATAAGTTCACTAGAAGTGAAAACGAGATAAATTCTTGTATGTAGGTGATCATGTGCAGCAAGATCCAGATAGCAGTATGTAGACCTAAAAATATGCATAGGCATACAATTTTATTTCCAAGTTGTGTGATGATCTTACTCTCCATGTTCACACTATGGGGGGGTGTTGGAAATCATGTTAGTGTTCACATGTTTAATTGTGTAACAAATATTATAATGTGGGTAGTTTTTTGTGATAATAATAATGTGAGTTGTTAACACAACTCACGTAGAGTATTTGTAAGGATTTTAGTTGTTAAAACAACTCATTATATTTAGAAGAGTTGTTATAGGAGGTTTCCTATAAAATAGTGTTGGCGTAACAATTAGAACCTCTAGTGTGCGAGTTGGTGCAGACAACTATGCACAGTGCGTAATGACTGCTCTTCAAATTAGGAGGGGAAGCTCTCTCTTTTGCTAATATGCGTTGAAAAATAAAGTATTCTAAATCCTATCTTTTTCAGCTCAGCTAGAAGAGGCACAAAGTTAAGGAAACCAAGAACATTGCAGCTAAAGATTTCCTCTAGTTTTGTAGATCTCTAACTACAACTAAACTAAAAGCTTTAATCTATCCAATTCTCCTCAAGAAAACAAAGCATGAGGAAAAAGGAGCAGGAATGATTTTACGATAATCTTTAAGTCAGGATTTCCAAGGAGATGACAACACCTATTCGAGGTGTAGATATGAAACAAAGATTGTTAAACATAACATAAGAAAGCCAACTAGGACAGAAAATTGCATTGGTGAGACACGCATACAATAAATGATCAAACTAGCCACTCCATTTAACTAAGGTGAACAAGTACCATAATAATAACATTCAGGCAAGGTTGCACAGCTATTTATTATCATAATAAAAGTTCTTGAACAGATACAAAAATAGTAGTACTACAGGTAAGGTTGTTCAACATGTATGCTATTATGTGCAAAAGTTAATTACAAATGAGCAAAGAGCTCTTATTTATAGACATCAAAGGTGTAGGGAACCCTAAAATCACCTTGAGTCAACTACAGTCTTGCGAGCATGCAAGATCTTATTGCTAAACCTAAATAAAGGAAACTATACAATCAACTGGAAAACTACCATCAATTAACCGAAACAAGACTAAACTAAATGGACATGTGCAACATGCACGTCCTTATTGAAATGAAAACTAAATGAGAACTCCAACTGTACATTGATGATTTTAAGACAAACATAGCATGAAAGGTGAAACAACGAGTTAACTCAAAAAGAAGCATCGAGTTAACTGTTGTGTTTGATGTCTATCCTGAAAAGGTGGGACGTCACGATCTGGAGTTCACTAGTCGCGATCTCGAGCAAGTAACCCCTCCACGAGGTCGTTGACTGCATCACCATCTGGAGATCATCACATGTCTCAACTGTCAATTCACTGCTTGTCAGCAACTCAAGCAATCCTGGAAATCTCTACACACTTAAACTGGCATTTCATTGACTGGTAAATCTGGCGGCTTTGTAACTGAAGTGATGGCCACTGTTTCTTCTAAAGCCTGACACTTCTCACGTTTTTCACGATTTTCTCTATAGAAGAGAGTTGCATGATGAAACCACGAAGTTTGACTGCGAACCCTCTGATAGTGAGAAATGTAAATGAACTTGGTGCACAGGAAAAAATCCCAACGGTATCAACCCTCTAAACTGGCCTTGGAAGACAACCAACCCTACGAAACATGAAACCATGTGGATACAACCCTTTGAATGCACTTCATACAAATCAGTGTCAACTTTTCTGATGAAATCATGAATTAAGACCGATTTGGTCTTGAATTCAGTCTATGTGAACTGCATTATGAAAAACTCACCCATTGACTATAAACACGGCTATGTTCTGACAACTTTCTTTGGAAAGTTGAAATGACTCCTAATGAGGCTAAAAATAGCCTGTCGAGGGCAATTCTCACGAAAAAATTCCGAGACATAGGTTTTGTGCAAAAAATGATTTTAAGAAAAACCACAACGTCAGATATTTGAATAAACACCTTTTAGCTTGACATGCAAAGACTTTTCTGAAAAAAGCAACTGGGGGTAGTAGGGGCTGCGGGGGAAGATTTTCCTGAAAAATTCTAGAACATGGGTTTTGTGCAGAAGATAATTCTAAGCAAACCCAGATCCTCCGTTTTGAAAAATACTAACTATTACTCCACCATGCAAAGGAATTTTCGAAAAGAAAGCAGAGCTTCGAAAAATGAAGCTCGAGGCAATTTCCTCTGAAAATTTCTAACACATGGGTTTTGTAGAGGAAGTCGTGCACATCAAACCTAGATGATCAAAATTGTCAAAAGTCACCAAAATGTTGGACATACGAAGAAAACCTAAAGACGAGAATAGAAGAATTTAAGATAGAAGATAGAAGTTTTATGTTTCTGCTTCTGCAAAAATTGCCATGCTTGTCTAAAGTCTGTTGATTATTCTGGTCCTATATCTACAAGGAAATCTAAAAACTAATAACTGTAGCACCTTCAAATGCTTCGACAATGAGAAAATTTGCTTGCTCTTCAACCTGTTGTGAGATAAATGGACACCTTTTGCATATTAACAAAGAATTTTGAGAGTTTAGGTGCCAACTGCAAGTAGAAACTCAGATCTGGAAAGAAATTATCCAATTGGACCTCACTTCGTTCAACAAAAACTGACTTGGAGTTTCAAAAATATTAAAATATTCAGCTTAACTCATCATGCGAATTGCAATTGAGTCTCAAAGATAGGCCCCAATATTAAAATATTGAAGAAAATCACCCCATTAAAGTTGACATGTTGAAACTGAAAATTTAATATTTTTTAATTGAGTTAGCTGAATTCTCTGTTTTTGGGTTTGCTTAGAATATTTTACTAATTTTGAAACATCAAAGTTTGACTTCCCAGGCATCCCCCTTCAAAAGTACAAATTTTTAGCTAACTTCCTATTTTGTAGCTTGTTGAAAACATCACAGTCACATCTGTTGAGCTCTGATTTTCGGGTGCCCGGTTGATGCTAGAGCTAAGCTGACACATCCACTGTGTAGCTAGAACAACTCTGAAGAAATGTCTGTTGGGAGCTGCAAGTGCTAAAAACTACATCTGGTGCCTCAAAAACAAGAGTGCATTTTTCAAAAAGAATGTACAAGACACCAAACTTAGTCATTTACCTGTTTTGCCATTTCGTGCTTCAAACTGCCACTACTGATGATTGATGACTCCTATCGATTAGATGCTAGATCCGTTGCGTAACTATAAGAATTCCGCAAACAATGATTACATGTAGAGCATCTGAAAGTGAATTTAAGGCCCTCAAATGCAAGGGCACCCCTGGCCTGTAGAGGCGCAATTACCATCTTGAGAATGATTTTGCAAATTGCAACTATCAACTAAACGTTGTACTTTGACCCTTGACACCGCAAGCTGGATTTCTCCAATGCACACATCGTTGATCTCATCGCGAAGCTAGAACAATTGGGAGATGTTCCTGCAAGTGACAAAGCGAGAAAACTACTTCTAAGACCTCCAGTAGAAGGGCGCCTTTTCCAAGGGAGTATGTAAATTCCATACTTAAGCCATTTTTCTACTTGTTTTCATTCTTCAGTACTTTCCGTTGATTCTTCACTCACAGGAATTTGACAAACCCTGAGGGTTGACTGTTGCATTCACTAAATAGCTAGGAGGATTCTACACAGGTCTTGTGAAAACAACAACTGTTAAAAGCCTCATCTAGCTGGCCAAAACGCTAGGTGCCCCTAGCTTATAGAGGTATAGTTTGATATTTTTAATTTTATCTACCCTCCATTTTACGTGCTCGCTGGAACCACTGCCATGGTCACTCAACACATCTGATGATCTCGTGAATGGATGCATCGTGGAGCTAGGATGAATCAGAAAAGATCCCCCAGAAATAGAATCTACAAATTCATTCATCTAATAAGTCTAATTCAAGGGTGCCCTTGGGCTACAGGGGTGCAGAAATTGCAAATTTGACTTTGTGATGTGTAAATTCTTTGTACCTTTCGCTTCCGCCTTCGAGTGTTGTAGTTTCGCAACTTGGATGGACTCGCTTGATAGCTTGCCAAAAAGCTGGCTGAAAACCGAAGAGAATGAATGTATCTGCAACTAGAAACAACTAAATCTAAGGCTCCAAATTGAAGGGCACCCTGAGCTACAAGGGCGCAAATTTGCTCTAGACTTTATGTTTTCCTCCATTTCGCACTCTGTGAACACCGTGTTGACTGTTGAGTTGACCACCTAGAAGCATTATTGTTACTAACGCATGTGTGTGACTGTATTTCACCACTTTCACATGTACGAACACTATAAAGTTGATTTGCACATTGATTGCGCAAGCGTCTCCCACACTACAAAGTGAAATGTTTCCAGACTTAAAATATTTTTTCCAAGTTTTGCCATGTGAAAATCCCCTCTACCATGAAGCATCTTTCATCATATAATGTTTTGCTTTGAGTTTCAGGCTTAGATTTTGACACCTAGTACTGGTGAACTGCCATTGACGACCTTAGAGGTCCTAACTTTTCTCCTGAAAAAGTGAAAACTACCCGCTAGGCTTAAACTGACTTTTAACTGAAAATAACTTCACCACTGTGATCATGATGTGAAATAAGCCAACCAAAATTAATTTCAGCCAATTCTGACAAGTTTCAATTTTTAGGGTTTCGCGACCTAAAACAGGGGTGCTTGAAACCATAATTTTCAATTTTTCCAAATTTCACTAGTATCTTCTTGACACCAAACTGACTCAAAGTCCTTACTTGATTTTCCCAAAAACTATGTTTTAACATCATTTTACCAAGGTGTAGACTCTTTTAAACAAAATGCCTTAATGAAGCAAAAAATTTGGTTTGGGTACAACATTAGGCTCTGTTTGGTGACCGTGTCGAATACTTACGGCATAGGAGAACCGAGATACTCTATATTTTTGTAGACCAGTGCCTTATCAGTTGGGCATCGGAGTCAAGACTCTTTCCCCAATTACCTAACACACTTTGAGTTTTCCTAATCACCTAAAAACAATACTACCTAAATCACCTAAAACACGACAAAACATCACAGAACGGGGAAACATATTACGACATAATGATAAAGCATAAAATAAAATTATTTACAAAAAGTCACTCCTCCCCTGGAGGTTTGAAGTGTTTGAGATATTGCCCGCTATAAGGAAGCGGGAGAAGCCTTCCATCTAAATACAAGAGCATGTATGTATTCTCTCCTCTTGACTCATGGATCTAAAAAGGCCCCAACCATAAGGAATCAAACTTGCCATGCATTCCTTTAGGTTCGCGTCTTTTGTCCCACAATAGGACTTGATCTCCAATTTCGAAGTCCCTTTGACGAGCCTTCTTGTCAAAAATCTTCTTCACTCGCTCTTGATGCTGAGTGATTCTATCGACAACCTCTACCATTTCCTCTTCAAGTTTCATCAGGTACAACATCCGTTTCTGAACAAGATCTCTGAACTCTTCATCTTCCAATGTAGATGTCAACAGTACGGGAGACAGCTCCAATGTGATGGGCAGAGCTGCTTTTGTAACATACAAAAGTATAAAAGGAGAGGTGCCAATGACTCTTTTGGGAGTGATTTTATTAGCCTAAAGAGCGTCATATAATTTTTTGTGCCAAACCTGTTGATTTGAATCAACCAGCTTACGGACAATTGTGACTATGTTCTTGTTTGATAACTCAGCCTGTCCATTACCTTGAGTATACTAATCTAATGAGTGTGACTGCATGATGCCATCATCGAAACAAAAATTCAAAAGTTCCTCTGACGAGAAACACGTTGCATTATCAGTCACAATTTTATGAGGCACTCCAAAGCATGAAATGATGTTCTCCTTCAGAAAGTCACAAACAACTTCAGAAGTAGCTCGTTTGGTAGGAACTACTTCAACCCATTTCGTGAAATAATTTGTTGTTGTCAGGACATAGACATGCCCCTTACTGGAACTTGGGTTGATAGGACCTACAAAATCTATACCCCATTGTTGAAATGGAGCATCGATAATCACTAGCCTAAGTGGAGGAGATGCCAATCTGACTTTGCCAACAAACCACTGACACATCTGACACCTGTACACCCATTCATATGCGTCGCCAAACATAGTTGGCCAATAGAACTGTGCTCGCAGGATTTTGAATGCAGTGACCCTCAATGAAAAGTGTCCTCTGCATGCTTGATTGTGAAAAGCTTCCAACAACCTATGTTGCTGGTTCCTCCTGACGCATAATAGAAAATTTTCGTCAAGGCCACGCTTGTACAGAACGTTATTTATAAGCACGAAATTTGTGCTTTCAGCTTCAATGTTCTCTTCCGTTGTTTGTCCATGTGACAAGGACATTCTCCATAAGTCGAATTATACCACAAAGGTGTTTACCATTCTTCCATAGAATCAACAAATAGGACCAAAGGAAGGTCCTCTTCAATTTCTTGCTCAAGTTCAATTCCACCATTGCTCTGATGCTTGTGATCTTCATCTTTTTCCAAATATCGACAAAGACCTTGGCTGCGGTCGAGCTTGGTTGGCTTGATTTCTAGATCATACTCTTGAACTTTTGCAATCCAGTTTCCTCTTTTCATGCCCATCTCCTGTTGAGTCAACATACTTTTAATTGTTGGATCGGTGACAAACACCATTGTATGAGAATTCAAGATATAAAACTTGAAAGCTTTGATAGCTCTGACGACAGCATACGCATTCTTCTCAATTTGAGAATAGCGCAATTCACTATCCTTGAAACTGGCGCTCATGAAAGCAATTGGAGATTCTCCTTCTTCACTGAGCTTATGTGTCAATATAGTAGATAGCGTGTGTTCCGACGTGTAACAATAGAGGATAAAATACTTCCCAAAGTCGGGTCGAACCAACACTAGTGCATTAGAAATAGCTTCTTTGATTTTAATAGAGGCCCATTTTCCTTCTTCTGTCCATATGAAAATGGACGTCTTTTTCATCATGGCTGAGATCTCCTTCGTCAACTCCGAAACATCTGGTACAAAACCTCCTAATAAAGTTAACTTTACCGAAAAAGGAGTGCACTTGTGTTTTGTTATTTGGAAGAGACAAGTTTTTGATTGATTCTACCCGATTTGGGTCAATTTTAGTCCCCTCTTTGGAAACAATGTGGTCAAGTAGCTTGACCTTCGTCACCGCAAAGATGGTCTTCTTTGGATTCAATGAGATCTTATGATACCTACATCTCTCGAACGCTTTCACCAAGTGTGATAAATAGTCTTCCCGTTTATCTAAGAAAATGGTCAAGTCATCAAGATAGACAACTATTATCTTATTCCTGATATCTCCAAACGCCAAGTCCATGGCCCTTTGAAAAGTAGCACCGGTGTTGATAAGGCCGAAAGGCATCATTTCATAAGCAAACATTCCCCACGGCATGGTGAAAGTTGTCTTGATCTGATCCTCCTCTGCCACTGCAATCTGATTGTAACCAGAAAAACCATCAAGTGATAGCATCTCTAATCCAGTGACTGTCTACAAGGTATGTTCCATGATTGGTAATGGGTAATTGTCCTTTAAGGACGATTGATTTAAATTCCTGAAATCCACACAAATTTTGATCTCACCATTCTTTTTGCGCATAGGAACTATGTTAGACACCCAGGTGGAATGATGAATTGGAAATATTATCTTCGAGTCCACCATCTTTTGACTCTCTGTGTAGATAGTATCTTGAATTCACGGGTTATAATGTCTCTGCTTTTGCCTAAAAGGTCAGGCAAAACATCAGACTTCAGAGGAATTGTATGTGACAATTCTATGGGTGTGAAGACCTTCAAGTCTTCGTAAGACCAACAAATACATCCTTGTACTGTTTGAACAAGGCGGTAAACTTCTCAGCTTCTTCTAGAGTACAACACTTTCCTAGATTAACAAGTTGAGGCTTGTCTTCAGTGCCGATGTTTACGTGGTAATGCCCTGCAGAAGTATTAACACCTGGCATCCTTTGATCTTCAATGTATCGGTCATGCCGGTCAAAAATATTCTGTAAAGACACCAGACCCTTGGGAATTAGATTTCCTTTTAGTTGTATGATCCCAGAATCTTTAGCAATTGATTCCTTAAAAGGAGTGGTACTTCCTTCAAAGAACAACTCTTTGTAGTTGTCTCCCATGACGATAAATTCTTCAATATCATCATCGTCATCAAAGACTTGCCAATTTTTTGCATTATCTAGAACAAGTGACCTATAGATCAGCTCAATAGCAAATGTATTCTGATGAAAGTCAGAATGTGGCATGAAAAGAGCGGCTGACACTGCAAGGGCATCAACTCTGCTATTAACTGATCGTGGAATATAAATGATGTTGAACGCATCGAACCGATGGCATTCCACACCCTCTATCTATATGATCGAAGGCGTTGATTTATGACTTGGAAATGATCCTTGATTTGCTTGACAATCAACTCTGCATCTCCTTCGACTTTAAGTAACATGATCCCCATATCCTTCGCATTCTTGAGACCTAATAAAAGTGCCTCATATTTTGTTGTATTGTTGGTACATTCAAATTGTAATCGGTATGCAAATGGATATAGACAACCTTCAGGAGAAGTAATCACGACTCCCGCTCCTGAACCTAATATTGAGCAACTATTGCCGAACTGCATTGTCCACACTTTTGATTCTTCATATGATGTATTTGTGGAAAGTACAAACTTCTGACTGTCTTCAGTTACTTCAAACACCATAGCATATGTGCCCGGACCCGTGTCTTGATATAACACTTGTTCCTGTGGGTCCTGGGATCTTACCACCATCAACCTTGACTTTGCCTCAGGCTCTAGCTTGAAAGTTCCCTTCTTCAATGGAATTGTCGCGAACGACCAATCCAATTGAATTTCGCCTCCGAGGTCTTTGCAGAAGCTCCTGCTAAGTAACATTCCATAACTAGTAGGAATTTCAACTACTAAGATAATCATCATAATTTTCTTCTCAGGACAAGACACTAGCCTAACTTGTGCATCTTTCAATTGACCGACCAACGGCACCGGCTTTGACTCAAGTGAGTAACACTTTTCCTGAGTTTTGGTGCACGAAAGTCCCAACGAGTTCATGATCTAAAGGGGCATAACGTTGTCTGAAGCTCCACTATCTACGATACAATTGTTGAGTTTAAAACCTCCTATATACAAAGATATATAGAATGGTTTTGGCTTTTCTTCTCCTGGCATGGATGACTCTAGCAGTATAGGCTGGATTGCAGCCTTCTTCTTTACAACCTTGAGGATTCTCTCCAACTACTCTGGGTGATCCTGTAGATACTCCAATTGTGAGATTTATACCTTCGTCTTCATCATGGAAGACACAATGTCAAAGTTTACAGAAGATGGTTCTTGAGCAACCAACACAGTGTTCTCTTGTGAAGATTTGGGATTGGAAGTGGAAGGCACATCCTTTCCCTTTTCATTTGTATTTCGCTTTTCCTCTTCTTTTTGTGCTTTGAAGTGTTGCGCACGTGTGAACACAAGCGATGAGATGTTCTCATGATTTACCACAAGAGAAAATTGGTGGTATTTGTTGATGTGATTTTTGTGACCACACCAATCAGCAGAACAAAGTATCAGAAGGCTACTCCATTCTCTCTTGATAAAAGAATTTCGTACGCTAAGATTGCAAGAAAGTTCATGAGTTCAACTCCAAGGTTCCGAAAATGCTATGGAATACCCTCAGTTGGTTCGTTGTGATTTGTTGTTTACACGAGGGGACTTACACAATTGTTCAAAATGTTTGTAGCTAACAACGAGTTAATGGTTGGAAGGGGTTTTTGTGAATGATGCGAATGATTTAGCAATAAGGTACGAACTTCCTAAAACTAACTAGAAATGTGCAAAAATTAAATGAGTGCAGGGTTTAGAAAGCCTAAATTGTAGTCTAAGTGCAAGATGTGTGGAGCTTGACTTCAGTAGACTTCAACCAGATTTTTCCTTGCCTCACGTTGGACAGCTTCAGCAAAATTGATGCAATCTTCAAGGGAATAGTGAAAGATATTCAGATTACAACTCAACATGCAAGTACCATCAAGACAATGCATATAGACATGTGAATCACAATCAAAGTTAAGCTTGTAATGTTTTCCAGTTGACCACACAAGGCAAACTTGTCGTCAGCAAGTTGCTAGTGATATGGATTAAAACGAAGTTGCCTTGATCAACACCACAAATCCACAGCTAACATCTACTTGCATGAAAATAAAAATTACTCTAATTTAAGTCCTACTTGAAGTAAAAGGACGAAGAAATCTTGCTAGCTGCTCATAACAAAAGACAAAATCATCATCAATGAAACTCTTTTTATTATGATAGTTTTCACAACAACTTCTTACAAAGTTTTCAAGGGAAAACTTTCCTTCTCCTTCAAATATGCTATGCAATGAAACTATGCTAACTCTAAACTGTCTCTCTATGCTCTATTCTGTGATCTCCAATCTCTAGTCTAATAATGTACAAATGAGGGGGAGTCCCCTTTATATAGCTGGCCAATCTCAATGGACAGTCTAGATTAAATTACAATGGATGGCTCAGATTGAGCCACATCAGCCCTAGACTGGATTCTGCCCTAAAAACAGCCAAAAGGTGGAGGAGTGGTGCAATTAATGAGCACAAAAATGGCAGATTCCTCCTTTGACCACTATGGGCAATTAATGCCCACTACCCTTTTAGAAGATTCTCATCCAGGATCCTATTCCCATTGCTCTTCTCTCTGACCGTGAAAGCAACAAACCAGGCCAACACTGCATCAACTTCCTGTTCAGAGATAGCCAGAGTAAGATTAAGCTGGTACTCAAGGATAGCAATTGTTTGCTCCTGCCGAATACAAGACTTTCTCCAAGCCTCGATGGATTCCTATGTGCTTTGAATAATAGCGGAGAACGTGGAGATATTCTCAAAGTCCACCTAAGCAAATACTCTCATCTCAGAGAAGAATGGCTGCAATCTTCCCTTCAATCCATCCACTGTCACCTCCTCGGAAGTTAGTCATTTTGTGAACAATGTCTCAAGTGTGTTGAAGATGCCCTCTTGAATATTTTCCATGGCCTTTCTGATCTTGGTTGACTTTGTCCTTGCCGTGTCGAAGAAACCTCGGCCAATGAATGCAGCAGAATACCAACCTGGAAAATCATATCGATATCCTTCCTAAATCACCCCTCCTTCAATCAAATTTTGCACTAGCATATGCATCAGAGCAGCTAGGCGTGGAATAGTCTTGTCTTGAATAATATGGGTTATCACTCCATGCCTGTTCAATGTCCTCCAAACAAGAGAGGATGTTGGAAGCATATTGGAAAGAGGAGACAAGATCTTCAATAAATCTCTCAGCCTCGGCACGAACGCCACCAATCCACTTGTCTCCTTGAATTTTCTTTTTCATCTCCTCGAGCCCTCTGATTGACTCTCGTAGAAGCTCAACTAAAAGTTCCACCATTGGGTTCTCCTGAGCACATGGACATGCTAGATGCTGCACATACCCGACTAATGCCCTATGCTCCCTTTTCAACCTCTTATGCTTTTCTCCCTTTCTAAGTAGCATATCTTTCAATGCCTAGAAGGAGTTTTCAGCCTCCTCAATAACTTGTGCTCTAGTAGGGCGTCCCAATTCAACTGTAGTGATCGTGTAGTTTTCAGGCATTGCTTCATCTAGATCACATTCTTCCCTCGGAACCGCAACATGGAGAGTGCGAGAACCGGACTCATCTGTTTCCATCCTGGAGTACTTTCTGGCTCTCTTCCTCTTAGGTGACCCGCTTACTCTATTAAGGAGCTCCTCCATCTCTATTGTTGGGTCGGTGTCGTCCTCCTAATCTCTTCTTATTGCACTTGTGAGCCAATTTGGGACATCTTGTTGAGCGCTACAAACGACAAGTGGTTGTTCTTCCATTGCTTCTACTTCATGAACTTCCTCTTCAGCAACATTCAGTTGTGGCTCATCCATTTTCATGTCCTAACTATCCTCCTCAAGAACCCGAACTTTAGGCTCCATAATGTCCTCGTCTTCAAAAGCTGCCTCAATTGCACGATCCAGGCGAGTGTCTGTTTTTGTTTCATCTTCATCCGGATGGTCTGCACTCCTAGGAGCATTAGCGCTCTAACTATCGGGCTCCCTAGGCAATGGCTGGTTGACTTCTTCCATTTCTCGTTCTTCATTCACTCTAACCCTCTGATTTGCGAAGATTGAAATCTCTTGTACGCTGGAAGAGTGAGCCAACAGCTATGTAGGTGATGCTTCCTCCGTCCTCTGAGGCTCAGGCTAAACTGGTTCCTCTTCCTGTGGCTCCATAGCCTGGGCGATCTGTTTTTTCTTCTTTATTGATATCGGTGGCCTTTGATCGCCCATGAAGTTGTATGTGAGGGCAATTGATTTTCTCTTAAGCCTATGAACATGCCCATCCACCCAGCTCCTTGTGAATGTTAAGACAGGCATAGACAAAGTGTCTAAGTCTGTGATCTTTGACTCTGCCCAATCAGGTGGTGGGATGGGCGTGTCCTTTATTGACTCATAATCTGGGTGAATAATACTAGCATCTTCATCCACTTGATCTGGAACTTGGACAACCTCGCATTCTCTAATCAATTTCAGAGGCAATCTGAAGAACATCCTCTTTCTGATTTCAACTTCATCTTCCGCATTTTCCCAAAAATCTTGTGGGCCTTGTGTTGATATTCTTCACCTTGTACCACTCCAATCTTTCCATGAGGATCAAAATCTTGTCGGCTGGTGTGGAGAGTGAGGTGATAAAATTGCAATTCCTCCTCTGCTTCCTTGGCTACTTGCAAAGAAGGGCACTCCTCAAGTGAATTTCCCATAACAATAGGGAAGTGCACTCCTCTCTTCTTTTTCCTTATAATTTTGTCATAGGCCATGAGTTGCCTAGACACTTCAAGCATCACCATTCTATCTATGGGGTATCTTGGCAGTCGGTAGGCATATGAATGGAACCCCGACAGCCTTATGTAAGTGAAATTTGGGAATTGGATGAGCCAATACCCGTACTCTTCAATCAACTTTTGTGCCTCTTTAGATATTCTTTGTTGCGTTCTCTGTTGAAGAGTTCTTGTGATGTGCATGGTGAAAGCATCATTCACTCTTTTGAAGCTGGAGGTATTTGTCAAATGCAACTGTCTACAAGCTTCATGGATTTTAAATTGACCAAAACCACATCCAATCGGCTCCTAGTATGTCAATCCCTTATACTTCGTCATTCAAGCTAGCATATAGAGAACATATGAGCTCATATAAAACGTCTTCATTCTCTTCAAACTTCTAAAATACTCATCTATGTTGTCGTTGATCATCCTCGCCCAATCTACATATTCTTTCCCCTCTAACACCACGCTGATGTAGAAGAACATCCAAGGCTCAAAATCATATGCCTATGGGCTGCCATTCACCCGACTGAGCATCATGATTAAATCACAGTATTCTTGTTTTAGCTCCTCTAAGATGATCTGCTTTGGCAACTTGGCACTAGGAGGTTTTGGCTTCCTCATCCATGTGTTGATTCTTTTTGCACACCTATCGAAAGATGCGCCATACATTTTATCAACCCTTTCTTTAGACTTGTAGAACATTCTGTCCATAGCTGGAATCCCAAACACCTCTCCAATAGCCTTAGGTGTGAAGTTGGCCAGCAACTTTCCTTCTGAAGAAACAATTGTTCGGTGGTCTAGCCTGTAGTAGTTTGCACATTCCATTATCAACTCAGGATATCGAACTGCTGGTGGAAAACCAGCAGCCGCATACAATCCACTTCTCACAATGTTGTGCGATGTCACTGATGGAGGATAACCACCTTGTCCGTACATTCTCCTTTTGAATGCCTCGAGGTTGAATGAACCAAGGTTGGTATCATTCAAACCTCCTAGCTTTCACACGAACTTCGATTCAGGAATGAATGACTTCTTCAACTGCTTGATGATTTCCTTCCTAGAGGCATTCTCTTTGCTTGCTTCAGCATTTCTAGCTCTGCTTGTAGCCCTGCTTGTTCCGGCAACATCTCCTCTTCAAACTTCAGCCATCTGCAAAATAAAAATTCAAGCATTACAATTCTAATTTAGAAATTAAAATCACCACGAGATGGCTGGCAAGTGGAGTTAGCTTCGAAAATGAAAATCTTCAGCATTAAACTACCAACTCCAAACCTTGAGAATTTTGACACCGAAATTCAAACTTCGAGCTTCAGCAACTTCTAGCAATATCACTTTCAGCACTTCAAAAAATCAAGCTCAACTCCCTTAGTTCAGAATTTTCTCCTTCTCAGCACTCACTCACTTCAACTTCAGCACTTAGAAAAATTATTTACTCAACTCAGAAATTCCTCACTCACTCAGCAGTCACCTTCAGCACTCTCACAATCTCAACTCTGCAACTTGTGAAGAAAAATGAACAGCTTCAAAGTTTATATAATTGAAAGAGGATGCCCAGTTTAGCAATTGCCATTAATTCACTCCCCCACTACTTAGAAAATTTCCAATTCGGGAGAGATTATGCTTAGTCGTCATAGAGTTGTCATAGGAATTTACTATTGTTCGAGATTCCTTCCTTGTTCAAAATTTAAAATTTCCCTCCTTGACTGCAAGTAACATTTAGTTGACTGAAGCATTTTTGAGAAATTTATTAAAATTACTCCAGCATAAAAATTCATCTTTGCCTTAGGAAGATTTTATTCCATTGAGAAATTTTATTTATTTCACTCGTCAGCGCTTTTTTTTAAAAATCTATATTTCTCCCGGAGAAATTTCATCAATCGTGAGCTCCAGCATTTTTTTTTTTTAAATCACAAGGCAAAATTATTTTCTTTCCAGAACATTTTTCAAGACTTCCCAAAATATTTCCTCCTTGATAAATATTTCTCAACTTCAAAATTTCATGTGTCTAACCGAAGGGGGCCATTTAATTTTAATCCTTGGGAAATAATTTTAATCAAATTTTATTTAACTTCTCCAGCCTTGGGCATCTTTTACTAGGCCAACTTTCATTTTTCACTTAGAAAAAATCCAAACTTCATGTTAGGTGCATATCCACTCTTGAACCTTTAATTCTAATGCCTTAGGAAAATTCCTCAAGCCACACTCAAGCTTAGGTGCATTTATCATAGTGGACTTTCAATTCCCCACACTTAGAAGATTTTCCACTTTATCCCTCAGTCTAGGCACAATCAAGGGGTCTAACTTTCATTTTTCATCACCTAGCCAAAATAATCTTAATACGTCTTCCTTCTTGGTCTAGGCGCATTTGAGAGGTGGTACTTCAAATTTCAAAGCCTTTAGAAAATTCTCCAATTATCTCCATCCTCAAGGGCGCATTTGAACCGTCATACTTTGAGTTTACACGCCTTAGTAAAATTTCTCTTATCAAAATCCTTTGGGGCACAAACAAGGGTCTCTACTTCAAGTTTTAAACACTTAACACTTTCAAATTTCTCCATGTAAGTTGGGTGCACACAGAGGGTGTAATGTCCCCTTCTAGTTGACATCTCTCAGATCATTGATTAGCCTATTATGTGACCCTCGTTGGCTGATAGGGTGGATAGAGGGTCTGGTTGAGGCTTGGCTTAGCTTCAGTTGCAGGATCGTTTAGTTTGGCTTTCGTTCGGGGTCGTTCAGACATCATTTGCTTGACTTACTATTTTTAGTAAGTGGAGACACTCAGCAGAGCACCCCTGCTATTTTTAGCAGTATGGTCTGGTCATATGCAAATTCAATCACTTATTCTCCAGCTTCAGACGGTTCGTTAATCGGACTTATTTTGAGGAAGATATTAATATTTATCTGTCAAATTAAATATTAATTATTATGAAGCTTATATTATAAAGTTATAATATTATTAATATTATAACTTAAGTGATTTTTAAAGGGGTCGACCATCATTAAGAAGGGGACCATTTTTAATTAATCTTTTTAATTAAAAGTGCATTCGAGACTTTGGAAAAATTAAAAGAAAAGTTCAAACTTTATTTAAATGATGATTTTTTGAGAGAAGTCGACTTTTTAAAGGATATAAGGGTTTCATTGGGAAAAGAGCTCATTATGTTGAAAAATCGAATTTTTGCTAAGTCCTTCTGAGAACAGAGCCAAGGGTTCCAGTTTTCGTTTTGCATTGGAGAACGAGCCATCTTCAGTGTTGCAGTTCAGAGGCTGTGAAATATCAGCTGATTTATTGCTTATCAGAGAGGTAGCTTCATTCAGAGGTTATCACAGAACTTATTCAGAGACTTTTCTTCAGGGTTTGGATCCGGCAGTTATCAGACAGTGAATTATTCTGGGGCGCCTATCTTTGCATTCTCATCTGGCATCTTTACTAAGGCCGTATGGATTTCTTGCTACTGCTAGGGTCGTACCATCTAGTACATGCCGTACTTTTCACACTAGGTCATACGCCTTCCCTTTTTGCAGTCTGCCTTCACCAACAGGGGCGCATATCTCACTGGCTCCTTTTGCTATCATCTGGCGCAGGGGAAAGAGGAATTCCATGATGGCCGTACCATATCATGACTCTCACAGGTGGCTGAAATCAGGTTTTTAGTTATTGAAATCAACTTGCTTTTTACCTTGCATGTTAGGGTTTGAAATTTGTAAACACTGAGAAAACATTAATAAACTATTCGCCATTGATCTAAGATTCAAATCTGTCAGTTTTCAACTTGTATGATTTACTATAGATTTTTAAAGCAATTTCTTTCAAAATCGCACTTTATCTATTATTGCAAAAAAACACAAAAACATCAAAAACACTCAAAAACAATCAATTTCAGAAACAGTGAAACCAGGGGTTTCTACAATGGTATCAGAGCTAAATCCTACCATCCTGAGGGTCTAGCATTCTTATGCAGCCACAAGAGGTTGGGCCTCACAGATATTACACTCGCAGGAGAGCCTTGATTGACAGGGAACAGGGATTGAACAGGCAGCCGGGTACCATGGCTGATGGAACAGATATTCCTCGAAACCCTAGGGATCAGGACGATGCAGAGGTTCTACACACTCTTAGAGATTTACGGACAGGTCAACAGCAAGTGACTGATGTACTACAGCAATTGATAGTGGCGATCCAGAGAATAGGTACGCCGAGGAGACCGTCACCACGTCGTGACAAGAACAGGAGTGATGCAGGTTCACGGAGAGCACCTAGGACTGTTTCACATACAGCAGACAGGCCAACACGGCCTACTTTTGTGAGACAGGAGCCTAATGAGGCCATTGCAGGTGAGGAGCCTCAGGAGATGTTCGATGATACTCTTATGGCAGCGAACGATGAGTGTGAGTTGCTGACACCGGATGTCAGAGAGAGGATTACCTTCGACAGATTTCTCACACAGAGGAGAGAACACCACAGGAATCGACATGATTGGAGGCCTAGAAATAATAATAATGATCTGAAGCATGCCACAAACAGACTCACTCTAGCTATGTTTGACAGTAGTGGCAAGGTCACAGCACAGGCCTGGATCAGTAAGCTGGATACCTTTCTCACATTGCGTCCTATGGCCGAGGAGGATGCTATTAGGTATGCTACATTACATCTTGAGGGAGCAGCTTATGACTGGTGGCATCACGAGATGGTGACACTTCAGCATGATCGTATCACCACATACCAAGAGTTCATAGACAGGTTGGTGGAACGATTCGACAAGAAGGATCCTGAGTCCTATTTCAAAGAGTTGGCCCAGTTGCGACAGGTTGGTAGTTTGGAGTCCTACATAGGAGACTTCCAGCGACTGTCAGTGATGGTTCCCAATATTTCAAAGAGGCGTCTAGTTGTGCTTTTCATGGAGGGGCTGTTGGAACCATTGAGAGGTTGGATCAAAGCATTTGATCCTTCTTCATTACAGGAAGCTATGAAGAAGGCACGCAGTATGGAGTTTGCCGCACCATCCAGCAAATTCAACTACAAAAATACTTCCTCATTCCGGGACAATAAAGGATTCAACAGAAACAAGGAGAAATCTGATTTTAAGAGTGATTCAAAGGGGAAATCAGCACCACCCTTGGATCGTGAAACTCTTAACGATTTGCGCAGGAAGAAGCTTTGCTTCTACTGCAAGGGTCCCTAAGACCCTAACCATGATTGTCCTTTGCGGCCTAAGGGCAAGGCCAATAGAGTTATGTGGGCCTATTATGAGGATTCGGAATCTGAGAATTCCGAACAGCAGGAGAGTTCCGAGGAGTTAGACTCAAAGGCTTCAGAGCCTAAGGCAGAGACAGAATCAGAGCTCCAAATCCAGGACGCACGATTGTCTAGCATTCAGCAGGAGGGATCTTTTAGACTTCGTGGAGTTTTGGCGGGTCAAAAGGTTATCACCCTTCTAGACACAGGAGTGTAATGTCCCCGTTTTTAGCACTTCACTTTTCAGTGATTGGTAGCCTATTCCCAGTGTGCTATCAGCAAGTCAGTGGCAGAATTGGGGTTTTCGGCTGTTTGATGGGTTCTCTTGAAGATTCAGGGTTCTGCTTGTTGGAGTTTGGATGTTTGGATTCTGGTTTCTTTTTGGGTTTTCAGAGAGCTTCGCAGAGGTATGACTTGCAACTACTTCGGGCAACCTTTCCGAACTTACTATTTTTAGTAAGTTATGACAACTACATCTTGAAGTTTGAGATTTTGGATTGCGGACTCTTTCTAGGTTTTCAGAAAGCTTCGCAATGGTGTCGCATGCATTGCATTCCGAGCAACTTCTTGAATTTACTATTTTTAGTGAATTCTATTTTTAGCAGTGGTCCAGTCAGCATTAGCTCAGCAGGCTTTCCTCTTCTGGCAGTTCAATTGGTAATATTGTTTTGGCCTTTTGATGCATTTTCTAGAAAGATAAGTATTTTAATTAAAATAAAGTTATATTATAACGTTATGACCCCTTGGCCTAGCTATATGACTTTAAGTTATTTTAAAAAGGGGGACTTTGAGGGTGGTCATCTCATGGGGAAATATTTTAATATTTCTAAAGTGAATAATTGCTTAAGAGAAATTGGACGCCAACCTTTGGAGAAGAATATGTTTTATTTTGAAGTGATTTTATCACTAAAGAAAAGGTACACCCTTTTGAGGAAGCAGCCAAGTCAAAGTCAAAAACCTAAAAAGGTCTTGAAGTGGGGCGCACCTTCTAGAGGTTTCTTGAGATTCTCTCAAAGGGTCTATATAAGGAGGCAGTCGCTCTTCATTTTGCTATCTTTTGTCTACCTTATTGTTATGCTGCTGAAATACTTTCAGAGTTACTTCGAGGGATGCATACCTCCTAGCCATTTCTCTTGGTTTCATGCTTGAAAGATAGCACTTAGCTAAGGCTTCAGAGACTACTTTTCATCTAGACAAGCAGACAGATCATCAAGGTTGAAGATTTCAAAGATTTTTGTCAGTTTTGCATTTGCTATTAGGGTTTGGCTGAAGTAGAAATCTGCTCATAAGTCTTTGCATGAATTTTTGTTGGTTCTGGGTACTTTACAAATGGCTTCCTCATCCTAGGGCGCCCCTCTTTGGTGAGTTCCAGATTTTATTATTGAGTGTATGATTTTATCTTCTCTAAATCGCCCTTCTCCTTGGCCATACCATTCTGGGCTGTCTTGGGAAGTGTGCCAAAAAAAAAAATCACAGTTTGTCAGTAGTTTCTCAGTTAGGTTTTCATTGTCAGCATTCTAGCTCTCGTTTGCATCTGGTTTTAAGTGATTTGGTTGGGTTTTGAGTGAGTTATGAGCTTTTTAGTGGGTTACTGTGTTGCTGGTTGGTGTTTCCAGAATTGCTGATTTTATATCAGACTTCCAGAAGTTCAGTTCAAGCATTGTTTTATCAATATTTTGAAGTCAAATAAGTCGGAACAACATTCTATCAGTTGTTGCTTTGGTTTAACAGTTTGTAACACTTTGTAATCTGCAAATTGTGCATTGTAAGGCTATTAATAGTAGTACTATTTCAGTCATTTTTATATTCTGCAATTACTTAGTTTTAGAGCAGCAAACCTAATAATCTTTGGACGGTTTACCGCCAGAGATGGGTGAATGAACTACACACTTAAAGTTCTTGGATGGTATTCCGCCAAGAAGGGAATTGAAGCTTTGCACCTCTTACATTGTATTCGCTCCCGCTAAATAAGTGGTAGAGCTTTCTTTCAGCATTGTATTTACTTTTGTTACTCCGCCAGATGGTTGCTACTTGCCCTACTGGGGTTTGAAAGCACATCCGTGGTGTTGAGTCTTTCAGCATTGTATTTACTTTCTGTTACTCCGTCATATGGTAGCTACTTACCCTAGTCGGGTCGGAAAGCACATTCTTGGCGTTGAGTCTTTCTTTAATTGTTGGTTATGAGTTGAGCTGACCTTTAACGGGTTCTTGTTGTACTGGATTGTTCATTGTAAAATTTGAAAAAATTTGGTCCGGTTCATTACAAGGAGCCACCCACAATTTTATTGATGCTAAATTTGTGGAGAAGCGTGGGCTCATAACCGAGGAGTTTGAGGAGTTTGAGGGCATTCGGGTTAAGGTGGCAGATGGTTACACTCTCAAGTGTGATCGTATGATTAAGGATCTTCCATTGCGTTTGAATAACTATGAATTCAAGGCTGATTATTACGTAGTGAATATGGGAGATATTGATTTAGTATTGGGCATGAAGTGGCTTCATTCCCTTGAGGAAGTCACTCTTCGTCTCAAAGACATGGAGATTCGGTTTGATGTGGATGGAAAGACTCATATTCTGAAGGCCATCCGAGATAGTAACGTCAGGACTATTTCCTTCCAACGGATGGAGAGACTTATGCGACATGACATGGTTGAGTGGGCTGCCGAGTGCACTTTGACACCTATACAGGAGGGACAGCATAAGGCCGAGTATCATCCTGACATTCAGCAGTTGAGAGTTAAGCATGAGAAGGTTTTCAGTGACATTCCACCAGGGAGACCTCCAGACAGGGGTATTGAGCACATTATAGAGCTTGAGGAGGGCGCTAAGCCCGTCATGATTACTCCTTACAGGCATCCTAAGCGGCTTAAGGATGAGATAGAGAAGACTATCAAGGAGCTGCTTGCTATGGGTCACATTCGACCAAGCAAATCACCATTTGCTTCTTCAGTTGTCCTAGTGAAGAAGAAAGATGGTACACTTCGCATGTGCATCGATTACAGAGTCCTGAATAAGAGGACCATCAAAAACAGGTACCCCATACCTCGTATAGATGAGCTTATTGAAGAGCTCCATGGTGCCTGTTATTTCACGAAGATAGATTTGAGATCAGGATATCACCAGATTAGAGTCCGTGAGCAGGATGTTGAGAAGACTACTTTCCGTTGTCATTGTGGACACTTCGAGTTTGTGGTGATGTCATTTGGGCTAACCAACGCTCCGGCGACATTTCAGTCCACCATGAACAG
This sequence comes from Sequoia sempervirens, assembly GCA_007258455.2. Taxonomy (NCBI): domain Eukaryota; kingdom Viridiplantae; phylum Streptophyta; class Pinopsida; order Cupressales; family Cupressaceae; genus Sequoia; species Sequoia sempervirens. The sequence continues at coordinate 33,504,565 of VDFB02000013.1, read as the reverse complement.
GGTCTTCCATTCACTTCTGAGGAGATATGTACTTGTCTTCTTCGATGATATTTGGAGAGGGAGTCCTTGTACGCCAAGGAGTCCAAGTGTGATTTGGGGATGACTGAGTTGTTATACTTAGGCCACATTATCAGTGCAGAGAGAGTGCGGATGGATCCTGAGAAGATCCGTGCTATCGTAGATTGGCCTACTCCAGCGAACCTTACACAGCTACGAGGATTCCTTGGGTTGTGCGGTTTCTATCGCAGATTTGTGAATGGTTATTCACGCCATGCAGCACCTATGACGGATTTGTTGAAAAAAGGTGCATTATGTTGGACTCCTGAGGCACAGGAGTGTTTTGTGAGGTTCAAGGAGCTGATGACTACGTTTCCAGTGTTGGCACTGCCAGATTTTACGAAGCCTTTTGAGCTTCAGTGTGATGCTTCTGGTGAGGGCAGTGGAGCGGTGCTTATGCAGGACAAGCACCCGATTGTATATGAGAGCAGAAAACTCAGAGGACCAGAGACACTCTACAGTATTTATGATAAGGAGATGCTGGCCATAATGCATGCCTTGGCAAAATTTAGGCAATATCTCGTGGGCAGTAAGTTTTGCATTAAAACTGACCACAACAGTTTGAGGCATTTCCTGGGGCAGCGAGACTTAAATGATCGTCAGCAGAAGTGGGTGAGTAAATTACAGGCATATGACTTTGATATCACCTACATCAAAGGTACCCAGAATGTTGTTGCTGATGCTCTCTCACGCCGGCCTTATCTGAGTTCTATGGTGCATATTACAGAGGACTGGAGGTATTTGATTGTGGCAGAATATGCCAAGGGCACTTGGGCATCTGGTATTGTGGAGGGATCGATGGTAGACACTAGGTACACACTTGTGAATGACTTGATCATTTACAAGAACAGGATTTTCTTGATCCCATGGTCAGAGATGAAGAACACTATTATGTGATCCTTTCATGATGTACCCATTACAGGACATCCCGAGTATTTTAAAACATACAGACAGATTCGGGAAAGGTTTACATGGAAGGGTCTTAAGGCAAATGTTCTTCAGTATGTGTGTGAGTGCCCTATTTGTCAGCAGAACAAGCAGGAGAACACGTATCCAGCAAGATTGTTGCAGCCCCTTCCGATTCCTGATAGGAAGTGGGAATGCCTGTCGATGGATTTCATTACGGGCTTGCCCAAAGCCCAAGGACGTGATTGCATATATGTAGTTGTGGATCGGCTGACGAAGTATGCCCACTTCTTTCCGATCACCACCACTTACACAGTGTTGGCGTAACAACTAACACCTCTGGAGTAAAAGTTGTTATAAATAGCCTATGTACACTACGCAATGAGGGCTCTTCAAATTAGGAGGGGAAGCTCCCTCGTTGTGCTTTGACAAAAATACTTGCAAAGGAAAATAAGCTAAACTACGTCCTGTCTTTTTGTTTCAGCTGAGGCACACAAGGTTTTCTTGAAAGAACTTATACGTTGCAGCTGAGTTTTCTCTGGTTTTTGCAGATCTACTAACTACAACTTAAATTTAATCTATCCAATCTCCTCAGGAAAACAGAGCAAGAGGAAACGGAGCAAGGTTTGACTATCTGACGATAAACGAGTTTAGATTCTCTACTTGAGGGCAAGGTGGCGCAACTATCATCTCAATCTAAACAAGCTTATTGGGCACAAAACAGATTTAAGAATTTACTATGACAATCTTATGAAACCCTATGTGGCATAACACTTGATCAAAATAGTAAAGACTTCACAAACAACTTTTATCATCACAATCTCACGAAACCCTATGTGGCATAACACTTGATCGTAATGATAAAAGTCTCACAAAACAGATTTATCTAAACTATGGGAGGAATTTACCACGCCAATCTTATGAAACCCTATGTGGCATAACACTTGATCAAAGTAGTAAAGACTTCACAAAACGATTTTATCATCACAATCTCACGAAACCCTATGTGGCATAACGCTTGATTGAAATGATAAAAGATTCACAAAACAGATTTATCTAAACTATGAAAAGAATCCACCATTACAATCTCTTGAAACCCTATGTGGCATAACAATAAATCGTAATAGCGAAGACACATGAACAAATACCAAAAGAGCAATATTGAGGGCAAGGTAGGCGCAGCATATATTTCTCTCTCAAGCAAAAGTTATTTACAAATGAGCAAAAGCTCTTATTTATATACATCAAGGTGTAGGAACCCTAAAATCACCTTGAGTCATCTACGTTCTTGCAATGCATGCAAGATTTGCTGCCAAACCCTAATGAAGTAAACTATATCTAACCTGGAAAACTACCATCAGTTAATCAAACATCTAATCTAAAAATGGACAATTGTGCGAGCATGCACGTCCTTATTGAAAGCAAGTTAACTGGAAGACTATCATCGTTAACGAAAAACCCTAAAAAGAAACTCCAAGTAAATAAGGGCAGATCTCGGAATAGGTATGCATGTGATGACAACATCGAGTTAACTTGAAAGGGTAACACCAAGTTCAACTCGTGTGTGTAATGTCTATCCCGAGAGGCTGAACCGGTTTACCGGTTGTGATCTCGAGCAATCAATCCCTCAACGATTGTTAACTGTATCACTATCCGGAGCTATGAGACTCTGTCGAAGAATGCTATGTCGATGCAGCATATCCTCGCCAGCTGTGATCTGAGATTGAAGTTCGCCCCTACTCCTTGTTGCCTCGTCAAACAATGCTGACATGACTGTAAGCTGAGTAATCTTACAGCCAACGGTCTCCCCACTGAAAATGGTATGAATGAGTGCCTGGAGTTCTGACTGAACATCGGTAAGCTCCATGTAGGCACCACCCTCGATCTGATAACGGCACGGTAAGCGAGACACTAAAGTCCTCACAAACCGGAGTGCACTAGTGACGTGCTCTCTACTCTCAGCCAACTCTGATGCTAAACTGTCCTCTATCTTTACCCTGAAAACCAATTGTGTCTTCCAAGAGTAGATAGCCTCTCTGTCCTCTGCATCCGTGACTGCATCATAAGCCACACTCAGGTGAGCAATCATAATCTCGTCCCGGGGTTTATTAATTGCCATATCCCGTTCTTCATCTTGAAGACGGAGACGGAGTTCTCGTGCATTGTACCGCAACTGATATAACTCTATAAGCATAGTACGACCTCTAGCAACAAACTCCTCCTCCCATTCCTCCAAACGCTTGCCATATGCAACTAAGTGATTGAGTTGACTTTGCTCTGTTGGAGGCTCAAGCATCGGTGGGAGTGTGTTAATGGCATCGGGTCTATGCACAAGGCTAGAAATATACTGACGAAGCTATCTAATTTCAGCCTTGAGGGCTGCCTTATCCTCTCTGTCCTTTAGTATTCTATCCCTGGCACTGTCCGTAGCAACTTGTAGAAGATCAACCTGAGTCTGGCGTGTGCTGCGACCAAGGTTGACTGTGATAACTTCAAAATCCTGAGATTCTAATTCAGCCAAGTTCTTCCCTTGTGGAGGTACGGCAGTCTCAATGACAATCTCCATATCAGTGTTCCTCTCTATGTGAACCATGTTCTTAACTCTCTTGTCCGGCGCATCCTGGTAAATGTCATCAAAATCAGAATGATTAAGAACATAGGATGGCTGCCTCCTCTTCCTTCCTAGCTGAGCTTCGATCCAAGATTGATCTCGGCTAATGCTACTAGAAGAGTCTGCACTAGCGACAAGAGGTACTGATGAGAGTGAATGTGTAGAAGACCCACTTTGCAAGGTGGAAGTCTAAATCCAATTGATGTGAATTGGGTGGTGATGCTTTCTGCGCGTGGACCTGGTATAGCGGACCCTACGAGCTGACCTCTGAACTGATTCTGTGATAGGATGTCTATCAGGCTCCGTATGTGTAACAGTGGCAAGCGCCTTGCCCTTTGAATTGTTTGGCGCTTGACCTTTCTTAGGAGGATTACTCCTTTTCTTTTGTTTAGGTTTTGACGAGGAAGGTAGCGAAGGATTCACCACTACTGGCGGCTCTGCCCTGGGAACACTTACCCTCGCGATATTTCTTCTTCCGAGGTAAATTATCAGGGATCTTGACCTCTCCTTGACCGTTGCGTATTCCTTGGCGTACCAATCAACTGCTGGCAACGGTTGTGTATCGACCTGCTCTCTGAAAAACTGAGGAAGAACTTCTCCCTCGTCATCTGATAAACCTCCCACATCTTCTGATAAGAAAATAGAAATTTGTGAGAGAGAGAAGCGGCCGTAACTGCGTCTGCGAACCTCGAAGTCATCTACGCAATTTGCCCAGTAATCCTCCATAGAAGGCTCGTGATATGTACCTCCAGCAAGGTGCGCTGTATAATGACCTGAAAGATCATAGGCACGTGCTTCAACAAGATACTTAAGATGATATTTCTCAAGTTCTTGCCCTGCGATCTTACTATCAATTACCGACTTGCACCAATACATTCCAAATTGAAAAGGAAAGTTAAGAGATGGTCTGTGCCTGCGGCGTAGAAGACGATGAACTTCATGCATCTGTCTTAGGAATTCCTGAAAGATTGTCTTATCTGAAGGATAACATGGAAGCATAGCTGGATTTCCTGTAAAGCCGTACACTCGGATGTAGGTGTATGTTGGGAACTGAATAAACCAATCTGCCCATCCATCCATTGCTGCCCTAGCAACTGCCGAGATACGAACATGCAATTCCCGGTCCAAATTCCTCACTGTATAAGTCAGAAAAGCCTCGTGAACACGCTTGAAATGACGTTCAGCTCTGGTGAACTCAAGCTGATCATAATATTGATAAACTTTATGAACACTGAGGATGCCCACGGTGTTTAATCCTCGGAACTGACCCTGATAAGCGATCAAGTACACGAGATATGAACACATGTGAAACTCATGGGCAACTAGGAAACCGGTGATTTGCTTGTGGAGAATATCGCTGATGAAGGATGCCTAGTCATAATGCTCCTGCCCAGAAATGATGCGACCAATAATGTAATACATCCAAGGCTGGAAAACATTTGCATGTTCTTGACCTGAGACACGATTCAAGAGTGTGATTAGAATCGCATACTCATCCTTGTATTCACCGCGACCCACATTGTTTGGCAATCTGTTCTTCGCTTGTTTTAACCATCTTTCTGCCATCTTCTTTTGACATTTGTCCATATCAGCATCAAATGCCTGCGCACACTGCTCCATAGAAACAACTAGGCTACGGTGTTGAGGAATGCCAAAACTCCTTCGATGTCAAAGGTTTGAGACTGCAAATGACCCGTCCGTCAACTGACACTATCTCACGAGTAGTAGAATTGTAATTCTTAATGCAAGCCATCACGAATTCAATACAGTGAACGGAGATAGGTATGGAAGCGGCCTCTAGTAAACCAGACTGCTCAATATTCTGAATGATTGAACTTCTGATCTTGACTGGGTCTAGCACTGCTTCTGGTAATACTTTGTGAAGATCTATCTCAACCAACCTGCGGAAATCATGAGTAAGGACGGATTTGGTCCTGTATTCAAGCTGAGTGAACTGCATTCTGAAAAATTCGCTTTGTTGGTGAACTTGACTATATTGACAAGATTTACGGAAAGCTAAAATAGCAGAGTTAAAATAGCCTTCGAAGAATTATTTTCAGCGAAAAATCCGAGATATGGGTTTTGTCAGAAAAGGATTCTAAGACAAGCCAGAATGTCAGATTTGCGAAAATTCAACTTCTACTCGATCGTACAAAGATTTTTCACTTGAGAAAATTAGTAACTCAAGAACAAACGTTCTAAAGTTAAAAATTCGTGAAAAATCAAACGCACAATTTCAACTCGAGGAAATTATATGAGAATGATCCAGATACTGAGACTTGTAGAATTCGCCAATTTCAGGAACATGCAATTTGTATTCTGAGAGAAATCTGAGATTGAAGGATGAAAAAGACGTTTTTATTATGCTTCTTCTGTGAAAATCGCCCAAGATTTCTTCAAATTGCTGACAATTATGAACTTTGATCTGCAAAAAGATATGTTAAGTAAAATCGCCTCTGGAAATTGATGTGAATTTTGCCTTTGAACTGGAAGAATTCGACTTGTAGTGAAAACCACGAATTTACTCTCTTGAAATTTGCGCCTTTATGAAGAAATTCGAATTTTCTTTTGAAGAAAATACAAATTTATATTGAATTTGAGGATTCGCCTTTGAATATGAAATTCACCTTGTATTTTGAGGAATTGCGAATTGCTATTGAATGAATACGCCTTTGAGAATTAAGGAATTTGCGAATTGCTTTGAAGATGTGCGCCTTTATTCCCTTTTGAAGAAATACGAATTTGCTTGAAGCTTGCTTTGAAAACTAATAAAATTCGATTTCCCTTTTGAAAATATGAACTTGCTTTGAAAATACGAATTCCACTTAAGATTAAATTTTCTCTTGAGAAATGCGAATTATTGAAAGCTCTGTGAATAATAATGAAGATGGCGCCATGTTTATATAAGAAGAAATTCGCACCAATTGGCAACTGCAAGAATTCAAAACCCTAACCAGAATAGAAATCCTCTGATTGGTTGCCTTTCAGTTGCACTGCCACTGACTGGAAGCTCAAATTTGAAAATAATAATAAAATATTTATTATCATGCAATTAGCAAAGGCGCCTAAAATAGAAAATCGCCATCTTATGCTAAAATTGCAAATATTTTGAACTTCAGTTGACAATTTTGTTGAAGCTCTGAGATTCATCGTCAGACTTCAACGATTCTGAAAAGTCATCTCTTGAGCATATAGGCGTCCATTTGCTCAAGATACCTCATTTTTTACTAAATCCCTATTTTATAGCTAACAGCACTGTCACGACTGGCCAACTTCGACACTGATTTCCGGATGACCGGGTGATGCTGAGACTAATCTGAAGAATTCATCGGAAAGCCTACTGAACAAGGAAGAAATGTCTGCTGGGAGACACTACTGCAAAATCCATCGTTTAACCCCTTGAAAAAATAGGTGCCCCTGATTAAATTGCTTTTACGGGTTCCAGTTCTCAAACTGCCATCTGACGCTTCAAACGGCTGCCGACGGTGAACGGTGAACGGTGAACCCTGCTGACAAGAAACGAAGCTCACTACATGACTAGAGACATTCTGCATCCAACGACTGTATGCACGACACCTGAAAGCTGTGTTAAGGGCCTCAAAAGTAAAAGCGCCCCTAGCTCTTGGTTGCACTGGTGTCATTTTGACGAAAATTGAACTTTCATCCAAGTACCCTACTTTGACCTCTGATATCTGGAGCTGGGATGACCCGATTCAGGCACAATTTGTTTTAACGGACAACCAGAAGGGCCCACAAGAGAAGTCTCTGGAGGTAATGAAGCAAGAAAACTGCTTCTAAGACCTCAAAAACTCCAGTGCGTATTTTATTTAAAATAACCGCTCCAGACTTGGCCATTTTCCGGATATCTTCACTTTGCAATATTACACTAAAGACCTCGCACGTACGAGCGACTGCCAAATCCCGAAGGCTGACGGCTAGGCTCGTTGAATAGAAAAAATGATTACGCTCAATAGCCGTGAAGACTTCGAACGCGAACGGGCACATCTGACAGGCCTAAAGGCTAGGCGCCTCTGGACTGTGAAAATACACTGCAAATCGTTTGTTGTTTCGCCCGTGAAATTACATGCTTGGCAGAATCTCCGCCACGATCACCTGGAACGTCGGATTGACAAGCAGAATGGTGCATCGCGGAGCTAGGCTAGAGTATTACTGATGTTAGGAAGACTCTGTCTGCAAATTTCGCCATCTGGAGGGTCCTTTAAACCAGCGCCCCTGGGCTGTACTTGCACTGGGAACAAACGGAGAAGCTCAGAAACGTGAAAACTCCATTTTAAGTTGATCTTCGGATGACTGCCGCCAGAGTTCTGAAACTCAGATGACTACGTTTGATATCTCGTTGGATAAGCAAACTAGTCGAGAACAAATTAACTGTATCCGTCTTTGAAAATGACAAAATTAACCCCCTCTTCAAGATGGGCGCCCTCAGGCTAGAGGCGCACTTTTGCCTGAAAAAGACAAGTTTCTCACATCTGGCAATTTAGGAATTTCAACTTCTGTCGTTATTTTCCGGAGCTGTGAGTCTCGGAAAACTTTGCTGGATAGCTCAACGGATAGCCAGACTGATTCTGAAGAGATTGACTGGATGCTTGAACATTTTAGCGAGATCTTGACCTTCAACAAGCTGGGCGCCCTTGGGCTATACTTGCACTTTCTGACTTTTCCTTTGAAAAATCTTCATAAATTGATCACTGAAAACTCTGTCTCGATCACTGAAATGACCGTGTGCAACGTGAAATGCTGTCGTGAGATGCTCCTCCATCGTGAAAAGCTCTATTCTGAGTCTCTGCTTCAAGCTCTGTTCAATAAAACTGACTTTGACTGACAAACTATTGACAAAAACTCCATGCTTGATATTGCCCAAAATCGTGTCTTACATCATTTTAGCAAGATTTTAAACTAATTTATGCAAAATGCCTTGATGAAGCAAAAATTTGGTTTGGGTACAACACACAGCTACACAGGTAGCAGAGGTCTTCTTTCGTGAGGTTTTCAGACTACATGGGTTGCCTCGGAGCATAGTGAGCGACAGGGATAGTCGGTTCCTGAGTCACTTCTGGCAGGAGGTGTTTAGACTTTGTGGGACCGAGCTTACACCGAGCACCAGTTACCACCCGCAGACCGATGGTCAGACGGAGATAGTGAATAAATGGGTGGAAGGTTACCTCAGGAACTACATTGCAAGGCAGCAAAAAGCGTGGGTCAAGTGGATATATTTGTGCGAGTATTGCTACAATACTACTTTCCACATGACCATTCAGATGTCCCCCTTCATGGCGTTGTACGGTTATGAGGCGCCTAGTTTTCTGGATTTGCTACTGAGCGACAGTAGAGTGCCGAGTGCTGGAGATTTATTGCAGGAGAGTCAAGACACTATGAGGGCTCTCAAGGAAAATATTGCTAAGGAACAGAATCAGCAGAAGCAGTACGCAGATCAGAAGAGGACAGATAGATCTTTTGAGGTGGGAGACATGGTATATCTCATGCTGCAGCCCTACCGTCAGTCTAATCTTAGGAAGAGTGGTTCAGAGAAGCTTAAGCCGCAGTATTATGGTCCTTTCAGGATTCTGAGGCGTGTTGGAGAGGTGGCTTATGAGCTAAAGCTTCCGGCGGATAGCAAGGTCCACAATGTTTTTCATGTGTCACACCTCAAGAAGGCGTTGGGACACCGTGTGGTACTTTCAGCAGTTTTACCTCCCTTAGATGATGAGGGAAAGTTGATCTTAGTTTCTGAGTCGATCCTTGATTACAGAGAGAGACAGTTGCGCAGGAGGACTATCAGGGAATATTTGGTGAAATGGAAAGATTTACCAATGGAGGATGCTACGTGGGAGAGTGAGGAGATTTTGCAGCATCCGGAGTTGAGATTGCTTGAGGACAAGCAATTTCAGGAGGGGCGAACTGTAATGTCCCCTTCCAGTTGACATCTCTCAGATCATTGATTAGCCTATTATGTGACCCTCGTAGGCTGATAGGGTGGATAGAGGGTCTGGTTGAGGCTTGGCTTGGCTTCAGTTGCAGGATCGTTCAGTTTGGCTTTCGTTCGGGGTCATTGAGACATCATTTGCTTGACTTACTATTTTTAGTAAGTGGAGACACTCAGCAGAGCACCCCTGCTATTTTTAGCAGTATGGTCTGGTCATATGCAAATTCAATCACTTATTCTCCAGCTTCAGACAGTTCGTTAATCGGACTTATTTTGAGGAAGATATTAATATTTATCTGTCAAATTAAATATTAATTATTATGAAGCTTATATTATAAAGTTATAATATTATTAATATTATAACTTAAGTGATTTTTAAAGGGGTTGACCATCATTAAGAAGGGGACCATTTTTAATTAATCTTTTTAATTAAAAGTGCGTTCGAAACTTTGGAAAAATTAAAAGAAAAGTTCGAACTTTATTTAAATGATGATTTTTTGAGAGAAGACTTTTTGAAGGATATAAGGGTTTCATTGGGAAAAGAGCTCATTATGTTGAAAAATCGAATTTTTGCTAAGTCCTTCTGAGAATAGAGCCAAGGGTTCCAGTTTTCGTTTTGTATTGGAGAACGAGCCATCTTCAGTGTTGCAGTTCAGAGGCTGTGAAATATCAGCTGATTTATTGCTTATCAGAGAGGTAGCTTCATTCAGAGGTTATCACAGAACTTATTCAGAGACTTTTCTTCAGGGTTTGGATCCGGCAATTATCAGACAGTGAATTATTCTGGGGCGCCTATCTTTGCATTCTCATCTGGCATCTTTACTAAGGCCGTATGGATTTCTTGCTGCTGCTGGGCCGTACATTTGCTGCTGCTAGGGCTGTACCATCTAGTACATGCCGTACTTTTCACACTAGGTCATACGCCTTCCCTTTTTGCAGTCTGCCTTCACCAACAGGGGCGCATATCTCACTGGCTCCTTTTGCTATCATCTGGCGCAGGGGAAAGAGGAATTCCATGATGGCCGTACCATATCATGACTCTCACAGGCGGCTGAAATCAGGTTTTTAGTTATTGAAATCAACTTGCTTTTTACCTTGCATGTTAGGGTTTGAAATTTGTAAACACTGAGAAAGCATTAATAAACTATTCGCTATTGATCTAAGATTCAAATCTGTCAGTTTTCAACTTGTATGATTTACTATAGATTTTTAAAGCAATTTCTTTCAAAATCGCACTTTATCTATTATTGCAAAAAAACACAAAAACATCAAAAACGCTCAAAAACAATCAGTTTCAGAAACAGTGAAACCAGGGGTTTCTACAGAGGGTCATACTTCAAGTTTTCAATACTAAGAACATTTTTTATCTCTCACCTTCCAGCTGGGTGCATTTGACCCCTTGTAGTTTCATTCCAATGACTTAGGGCATCTCCTTCCAAGGGTGCATTTTGGTGTGCTTGCTTCAAGTTTATAACACTTAGAAACTTTTCAAGTCTCCCCTCTTTACCTTAGGCGCATATAGGGGGTCTTACTTTTAGTTTGCATGCCTTAGAAACTTTTAATCACTCTCTCCTCTCCTTTGGCGCATATGGAGTGTCAAGCTTCAAATTTAAATGCCTTAGAATATTTTTAAGTCTCCCCATCTTCTCAAGGCGCATATCGAGGTGTCTACTTCAAGTTTAAATGTCGTTGGAAACTTTATTCTGCTGTTTTGTGCGGTCACGAAAAACCCATCAACAATACCCTCCTATATTGAACTCCACCCAACTTTGTTCATTTACCAAAACATACTGACCCTCATTCAACTAAGAAACTTTATAAGGAGTATCATGTGGTATTCTAGGCAGCTTGAGTTTTTCAACCATCTCAATTGAAACCATATTATTTGTTCTTCCTGAATCAATTACAACTTTACATACCTTACCCAAGCACTTACAAGTTGTCTTGAAGAGAGTCTTCCTTTGTGGTGGCTCCTTCTCTACTGATGTCTTGATGAGAGTTCTTCTTACCATAGTTGGAAGACTCGCCCCAACAAAAAAACTCACCAAGGGAAAAATTGGAGAGCTTTTTAAAACTTGACAAAAAACTCAAGAAATTAAAAAATTCCTTACATTTCATTAGAAACACATTTTTTTGCAAAATTCAATGACAAGATGAATCCAATGAATCCATAAATGAGTACAAAAGTGTTTTCTATTAATTTTCATTGACTTTAATATAAACTGATTACAAAATCACATTCTCATGTGATGGCTAAAACCCTGAAAATCTGATACATGAAAATAGTAAAACTAGAACTAGAAGCAAATAGTAAACAGTAACTAAATACAACATTCTAGGATTTCCTCTTCCCTAGTCTAGCAGCAGCTAGGGAAGAAGGGGTGAGTCCTTTGGTCCCTGTCCTGCCGCGTGTGCGTGGTGGTGGTGGCGGGGGCTGCAATGCTACTGCTGTTGGCTCCTCAATTGGCATGGAAGGTTGTGCCTATGGCTCTAGCTGAATAGCATCCATATCCTCAGGAATGTCCTCCAACCCTACATCTCCTGATGCACCCACATCCTCCATTGCCTGTCTCTCAAAGTCAAGGATCTCATCCACGCTAAACAATGGAGGTTGCTCATCTCGCCCTATCCAATCACTGTAAGGATCTATCTCTTCTAAATCAATAGGATCTAGTGATTTTTCTTCTACTCTCTTTGTGCATAACCAAAGGTTGTATTGCACAAAGACTAGGTCATTGAGGCGCTTTTGTGCTAGCTTGTTCCTCTTCTTCGTGTGAATAGACTCAAACAAGCTCCAATTGTGCCCACAATTGGATGCACTACAAGGCTGACATAGAATGCGGAGGGCAATTTTTTGTAGATTTGGGGTTTTCCCACCCCAATTTTTCCACCAAACCTCTAAAAAAAAAAAAAAAATATTGAAGAGTTAGAATACAAAGACAAAGACTCAAAAGTCAAAACACATTTTATCAAATTATAAGATGCATGTGAAATAAACTTAAAAGTTAAAGACTCCCAACTTTATACCTAGTGGTAGAGTGGTTCTTCCTCTAACAGCCAGCTTCGAAGAAAACAGATTACCAATTGCCTCACTGTACATATCCAACTCCCTGACGATGAGGTCTCTCACTGCAACCTCAGATTCCATCCTCTGAATGCATGTTGTGAGACCCTCCATAACCTCTCCATTAGGATCAGAGAAGATCTCTAAGAAGAGATAAGAAGGGTTGAGGAAGTACCCTACTGCGTGGATGGGTTGGTGGAGTTGATTGTTCCACCTCCTATCAACAATCTCCCATATGGGATCAAATTTGAGGCTGTCCCCCATGTAATAACTTTTGATAGCCTCCTTGGCCCTATCCATGGCCTCATAAATGTATCCCATTGGGTTTTCATCCCCATCTATCAAGCGGAGGACTCTAACCAAGGGCTCCGACACCTAGATTAAAAATACAAAAAGATCAAAGTTAGAAATTTATAATGAAAGGCTTAAAATTAAATTAAAAAATATATATATTTATATTCAACTTGAGTTTAAAATTAAAATCAAAGTTTTGAAGTTACCTTCACGATCTCTGTAGTTTTTTGTGCAAACAAGGGGTCAAAGACTATTGCAGCAACTCTTTCTCCTTCGTTCTTCTTTGAATATGAGGAGTAATTCCATGCTTGACTCACGAACATTTGTTTTAGAGAGCCCAAAGAATCCAAAATGCTTTGCAATGTTAGGAAAATCGTTGTCAACCTTGTGGCACCCGATCTCGCCAACTCCTTCCCTCGCATATACTCTCTCATCAAATTAAGAACTCAAGGGTGATTGTAGATATATTTTAGGAGCATCATCTACAATCGGTGCCACCCAAACAAGTTTTCCTATGTCCTCGAAAAGAAGGTCAATGCAATGGACCACACAAGGTGACCAAAAGAGTGATGGATGTCTACTCTCAAGCATTCTTTGGGCTGCCACATACGCTGCTGCATTATCTGTGATGACTTGCACCACATTAGCAATCCCCACCTCCATCACAACTTCTTCCAACAACACACACAATGTATCTGCAGTTTTTATCTTGTTGGAAGCATCCACCGACTTCCAAAACACAATTTCACCTTTGGAAGCAACCAAAAAATTAAGGATGGTGCGGTTTCTCCCATCCATCAACCCATCAGAAAGAATGGAGCATCCATATTTCTTCCATTTATTTTTTTGCTCTTCCACCACATGCATTGCCCTTTCGGTTGCATTTGTGAGCAACTTGCAAGTACAAAGTAAAATAATTAAATAAGTACAAAACTATAAGTTTTAAACAAAAAATAGCTTGAATTCAACATAAATAATAAATTAATTTAAATTTTAAATTAAAGAACATAAAATTAGCATAAAATTTAAGTTGACTTACCTCCCACTCAAATCTTTGCAAGAAGGTGGCTTGTAGCCTTTTCCCGCAATTGTCAATGTAGTGACCATATTGTGCCAATAGGGACTACTCCCCACATTGAATGGTATGTTATTGAAATACCAAAAGTCAACACATGCCATGTCGGCATGTTCATGCACCTCCTTGTTCCACCCTATAGCCTCCAATGATGTATGTGCTCCTGGTGTGTTTCTTGGCACCAAAAAAATATGTGGGTTACGTGAAGATGAAGGTGGTGGTGGCACTAGCACTCTACTCGAACTAGAGGAAAAGGGGGGCCTAGAGGATGGTGTGGTTGTAGTTGTGGCAGCTATACCATGAGTGTGAATCTGTGGACCACTAAGAGAGCCCACAATGCCAATAATATCTACATCCTCAGCTGACTCTATCTCCATGTGCTCAGCCCCAAGCTCCTGAGTTTGACCATGGGCATGCGCATGTCCACTGGCTATGGTTGTTGCTATGGCATATTTTTCCCTCTCCCTTTGCATTTTTTTTTCCTCAGCAAGTGAAAGTAGGGCAAGCATCTCTCTTCCAATCTCTTCTTTGGGCTGCCCACAAGCCTTGGCATCACATTGAGGAATGCTTGCTAGATGGTATTTGAGGCGATTATGCCTCCATGATATGTATTTTTGCACTCACTGCAAACAACTGTTCTAGGTACATGCCCTCTAACAACATATTTCCATGTAGGGTCCCTAGCCCCTGGAGGACGAGTGCCTGGAACCCATGATGTGGTGTGGGAGGGGAGGAACTTGATGGGGCAGGGGCAGAACCTAATGCTGAACCATAGCCAGTAGCCATTATAGTGTGTATTCAATGATCAATGATCAATCTACACATTCAAAAATTATGTACAACATATTACTTTTTTAATACAAAAAAAAATTAAAAACAACCTAAATCATTAAAACTTAAAAAAATCTAGAGCTAAATTTGATTTAAATTGATAAAAATGTGTTTAAATGAACTATAAATTAACATTATTAACTAATATTATTATTCTACACAAAAAATGAACCTAGGTCTGAAAATTTCAAAAAACAGTGAAAAAAATGAAAAAAATCAACAAAAATCAACAAAAGATTGTGATGAATCTTGTTTTTTCAATTCTAAATGCAAAAAAATTGTTTCTTTGTGCTCCATCATGTCTTTTTTTCAATTTGGAATGAGTATTTTGTAAGAAGAACGAAAAAAAATGATATAAGCAAAAACAAAAAACAAAAACAAAACCCCTACTTGTGAATCGAATTTCCCTTCAAAATCCACACAAAATAGCGTTTGAATCCACTCTCCTTGATGGCATATTGTTGGAAATGATGTCTCCTTGCTTGGGGGGATTTTGAGCTCCTCACACAAAGTCTGGTGTAATTTTCAATTGAAATAAAACATTAAAAAGACATCTCTTCCTTTTAAGCCTGTGCAACCGAGTTTTTCGCTCGGACTTGCGAGTACTCACCACTAAAAACTCACGAGTTTTTTGGAAAACTCGAAAAAACTTAGCGTTTCTGGGTTGGCAAGTTAAACTCGTAAAAACTTGTTTTTTATTGAAAACTCGGCAAATTTTCTACAAGTATGCCAACTATGCTTCTTACCATAAGTGATTCACCAACTTCTAGAGCAGCATGCTATGATGGAGAGTTTACACTCTCATTGTCATCTTCTTGCACCAATTGAATTCTTCTTTCTCCACCATGTGAAGTAGAGGCTTGACCTTCATTACATTGCCATGCTTGATGTCCAAACCTGTTGCATTGATAACACCTTCCTGTGAATCCTTGTGAACCTCTCCCTTGACCTCCAAATCTGCCTCTAAAGCCTGATATACCACCTCTAAATCCACCTCTTGAATCTGCAACTTGATCCTGTACTTTTCTTGTATCTTCTTGACTCTCATATGACTACCTTGCATTAGAAAATGATCCTCTTTCTCTAGAGTTGTTGCCTCTTCCCCTAGTTTGTTTGTCTTGCCTTCTCTTTAGCTTTTCTTCAGCCCTAATTGCCATTTGATAGCATTACTCAACCGTTCTTGGATTTTCCAAAGTTAACTCATCTTGAATGTTGAATCTTAACTCACTAAGATATCGAGCCACCTTCTCCACATCATCCTCCATGTAACCTACTCTTATGCTCAACTTATAAAACTCATCAGTGTAAGCTTTGACATCCATCTCTCTTTGTTTCAAACATTGAAGTTTCTTGTACATTTGAATTGCATAATTAACCAGTAAAAACTTACCCTTAAACTTAGCCACCATTCTGTCCCAAGAAACAATTTTCAACTTACCTTTCTTCCTCCTTTCAGTCTACTCATAATCCCACCATAATAAGGCATGACCCTTCAATTTTATTTTTACAATCTTTACCTTTTGTTCTTCAGGTGCATCTTCACATTCAAAATAATTGTCAAGTGCTGCAATCCAATCTAAAAGTTCTTCATCATTCAAATTACCTCCATACATTGGTACATCCATTTTTACCTTGTGTTTATCTTCCTTGACTGCTCTCAGTAGCTTAGCCATTCTCTACTAATCAAGATCCAATTCCTCTTCCTCTTCTTCATTCTCTTCTTCCCCTTCCTCTTCAAGGTCACTCTAATCACCTAAAACCACACCTCTTCTTTGACTGGTTTCAACAGCCTCAAGCCTTACTACCACCATACCTTGCAGTTTCTTCAACCTTCTAATCTCCATTGCAGTCTTCTCTTTCAACTCATTCATTTCCCTAGCCATATTGTTATTCTTTGGAGGCATCTTGTTCACTTTTTCACTTCACACTCTCTCCCTTACAGACCTACCTATGCTCTTGTAATGTCCCCTTCTTGTCAGTAATCAGCTCAGTTGCTCATCAGCCTATTCCGGAGGCCCATAGGCTCGTTGAAGTGAAATTAGGGTTTCCATGCTTGGAGGTTCTATGGAATTTCCTAGTATTTACTAAAAATAGTAAATACTATGTTTGGCAATGGTCCTATTAACAGTACTTCAGTATGTTCTTATTCTTGTTGGAGCAATTGGTATTTTTGGTATTGTTTCCAAAATGCAATTTTTGATGGCAATTATTTAATACAAGGCAAATAATGTTTTAAAAGAGGGTCATTGAAGGGGTACACCTTCATGAAGGAATTTATTATTTTTCAATAAAGTTTTATGTTGCCTTGAAGTGGGACGTGTTATGTGATTTTTGTGACTGCACCAATCAGCAAAACAAAGTATTCCGAAGGCTACTCCATTCTCTCTTGATCAAAGTATTCCATGCACTAAGATTGCAAGAAAGTTCACACGTTCAACTCCAAGGTTCCAAAATGCTTTGGAATACCCTCAATTGGTTCGTTGTGAATTGCTATTTACACGAGGGGACTTACACAATCATTCATAACACTTGCAACTAACAGTAGTTGGATGATTGGAAGGGAATTTATGCAATGTCGATGATTTAGCAATATGGTGGCTTTCCTAAAACTAACAAGAAATGGACAGAATTGAAATGAGTGTAAGGGTAAGAAGGTTCTAGATTCTATTCTAAGGTAGGACGTGGGATCAATCTCAACAGCTTCAACCAAACTCTGCTCTGCCTCACGCTGGACAACTTACACAAAGTTGGTGCAATCTTCAAAGGGATGGCAAGAAATTTTCAAGTTACAATCCAGCATTAAGATATCATCAAGACGACGCATACCAAGACGTGAATTACAACTGAAGTTAGGCTTATAAAATGCTCCAGTTGACAACACAAGGCAAACTTGTCGTCAGCAAGCTACTAGTGGTATGGAATAAAACAAAGTTGCCTCGATTGACACCACAAATCCACAGCTAATATCTACTTGTGTGAAATGAAAATTATGCTACTTTAAACTACTTTACGCTACTTGGAGTCGAAGGGATGAAGAAACCTTGCTAGCTGTTCATAACAAAGATGAATTTCACCATCAATGAAAGATCTTTTATTATGAAATTTTTACACAACAATCTCTTACAAAACTTTTCAAAGAAAACCTTCCTTCTCTTCCACACTATGCTATCAAACAAAATGTCTACTCTCTGATATCTCCTCTAATCTAATGAATCACAAATAAGGGGGACTCCCCCTTTTATAGATGGCCCAGTCCAACAAACGGCTCAGATTACAATCAAATGGATGGCTAAGATTAAGCCACCTCAGCCCTAACCCTAAAAACTGCCAGAATGGGAAGTGGTACAATAAATGAATCAAAGATTCCCACTCACTCCCAAAATAGTAAAGGAAATTAATGCCCACAATCAGTCTTCTAGAAGATCATCATCCAGAAGTGCATTCCCGTTCTCTTTCTCCTTGGCTGCAAACTTGATGAACCTGGAAAGCACAGCCTAAACCTCCTAGACAGAAATCGGTGGAATACAATCAAGCTGAAACTCTAGCACCATGACTGACTGTCCATGCCTCATGCAAGATTTTCTCCAAGCAACTATAGCAGCCTACGTACTCTAAATCAAGCTGGAGAAAGTAGAAACATTCTCAAAGTCATCCTGCACAAAGGTCTTCACCTCCGAGAAGAAAGGTGCCAGCCTACCCCTCAAATTATCAGTAGTCACCTCATCGAGATTCAGCCGTCTAGCAAATATTGCCTCCAAAGTATTCTAGACTCCATCAATGATGTTCATCATAGCCTTCCTGACCCTGGCTGAATCCGCCTGTGCTGCGTCAAAGAAACCGCGTCCTGTGACTACTGAAGAGTACCATCCAGCAAAATTATATCTATCACCCTCCTGAATGACTCCATCAATCAGCATCTGCAAAGGAGTATGCATCAATGCCTCTAGACGCTGAATGACTTTGCTCTGATAAACAAAAGCATCACCCTAGGCTTGATCAACTGCCTCCATTCGTGCCATAATGCTGGAAGCTTGCTGGTAAGCACGAGCAAGCTCTTCCATGAACTTTTTTGTCTCGGCACGAACTCCTATAACCCATTTATCTGCCTCTTGTGCCATCCTCCTCAACTCCAACAAGCTGCTAACTGACTACCTGGATAACTTAGCTGGAAGCTCTATCGTAGGAATCTCCTGCCCACAAGGATGAGACAATTGTTGCATATATCCTATCAAATTCTTATGCTCTTTCTTCAATTTCTTATACTTTCCTTCCGTCCTGAGCAGTCTGTCCTTGAGCGCCTGATAGGAGTTGTCACACTCCTCAACAATTTGTGCACCTGTGGGACGTCCTAACTCCATGGTTGTGATCACGTAATTCTCTGGCACTGCTTCATCTCAATCACAATCAACTCGTGGCACCGCTACATGAAGGGTGCGAGATCCATCCTCATCAGTTGATATCTTTGAAAATTTTCGTGCTCTCTTCTTTGGTGGAGGCGCGCTGATCCTATTCAAAAACTCTTCCATCTCAACTGCTGGATCAACTTCTTCACTGGGGCTCCTTCTCATTCTATCTCTGAGCCAATCAGGTACTACCTGTTGTATATCAAATGGTTGCTCCTCTCTAGCTTCTACTTCACGAACTTGTTCAACTTCAACTTCATTCTGGCAAGGCTCATTGGCCTCTAGTGGCTAAGTGTCTCATGAAAGTGCATCATTGCATTCCTCTGAAACAAAAAGCGAAACCTCCTGTATACTTGGAGAACGTGTCTCCAATGGCGTGGGTGACTCAACTACAACTCGCGGAGGCTTTAGCTAAACTGGCTCTTGCCGAACTGGCTCCTTCCTTCGAGATTCTAGACCCCGAGTAATTTGTTTCTTCCTGCTGGTAGTGGGTGTCCTGTGATCTCCCCATCAAGTTGTAAGTCAAAGGGATTGACCTACTCTTCAGTCTGCTCACATGTCTGTCAACCCATGCTCTGGTAAATGTCATGACTGGAATGCAAAGTGTGTCCAAATCAACAATCTCTGGTTCTGACCAATCCGAGAGTGGAAGTGGAGTATCTCTCACTGCCTCATAATCTGGGTGGAGAATGTTCATGTCCTCGCTCACCTGGTCCGACACTGGAATAATTTCGCACTCCCTGATCATACTCAATGGCAACCTAGAGAACATCCTCTTTCTGACTTCTGCTCCATCTGATGCACCAGCCCAATAATCCTCAATGTTTGCCTTATGCTTAAACTCTTCTGACAGTATCCATCTGATATTACTGTGTGGATCATAATGCTGCCTACTGGTGTGATAGGAGAAGTGAAAGAACTGAAGCTCACTTTCAGCTTCTCTAGCTGCCTGAAGTGTAGGACACACTTCGTCTGAATTACCCATGACAATCGGGAAGTCAACTCCTCCCTTCTTCTTTCTCTTCTGAATCTTATCGTAGGCAACCAATTGCCTAGATATCTCTAACATCAATATTCTATTGGTTGGGTACTTAGGCAGCCTATATGGATATGAAGAAAAACCTTGCAACCTGATATAAGAAAACTGAATAAACTGAATAAACCAGCACCCATACCTCTCTATGAATTCTTAGGCTTCCCTCGAGATCCTATGATGAGTACGCTGCTGAAGTGATCTCGTTATGTGCATGGTAAAGGCGTCGTTGACACGCTTGTAATGAGTGGTGCTCGTCAAGTGCAGCAGCGGACAATCCTCATGAATTCTGAACTGATGAGAGCCACAACCAATAGGCACCTTATATGAAATTCCCCTATACCTCGTCATACGAGCCAGCATGTAAATAAGGTAGGAGCCCATGTAGAATGTCTTTGTTCTTCTCAAACTCAGGAGCTGCTCGTGCAAGTTATCGCTAATCATCATAGCCCAATTGATGTGCTCCTTTCCTTCCAACACGAGGTTGATGTAATAAAACATCCATGGCTCAAAAATAAATGCCTGAGGAAAACCTCCAACTCTGCTCAGCATCATGATCAAGTCGCAATATTTATGCTGCAAATCATCTGATATTATTTGCTTCGGCAACTTTGTACGAGAGGGCCTGGGTTTGTTCATCCAGCGAGTATTAATCACCTATGTACATCTCTCGAATGTAGAAGCATACATTCGTTCAACACGCTCTCTTGTTTTGTAAATCATCTTCTCGTGTGTTGGGATTCCAAAAGCTTCGCTGATAGCTACAAGAGTGAGATTTGCGAACACTTGACCATCCGATGAAACAATTGACCTGTGCTCAAGCTCATAACAGTTGGCGCACTCCATCATCAGCTCTAAGCACTGAACAGCTGGCGAGAAACCAGCAGCTGCATACAGCCCACTTCAAACAATGTTGTGCGAAGTGATTGAAGGACGGTGACTGCTAATTCCCAGCATCCGATTTTTTAAAGTCTCCAAGTTGAAAGAGTCCAAATTCGTATCAGCCAACTTGCCCAACTTCGAAGCAAATTTTGACTCTGGCAGGAAAGGTTTGCTCAGCTTCTTGATGACAGCCTGTCTGGATGCACCATTGCTATCTCTGCCAGTTGCTCTCACTTTAGCCATCCTACAAAATAATAAACAGCCATCAATAAATTAACTTAGAAAAATAAATAAAACATCATGCAGGGGCTGCCAGTCGACTTTTAAAAACTTGAGAAGTTACAACATTCTACATTTACAAACCTCAACTTCTCCTCTAGAAAATTCAAACTTTCAACACTTAGAAAGTTTCAGCAAGCTTCAGCAACTTCAACTCTTGAGAAAATCGCCCAACTTCACACTCTCAGCAACTTCAAAAAGAAACTTAGCAAATTTTGCACTTCAGCAACCTTCTTCTACTTCAAGTCGCACTTCTTCAATACTTAGCCACAAACTTAGATTTTTCAAACTTCAGCTTCAGCAATCCTCTTCAACACTCAATTCAGTCACTCACTTGTACTGCAAATTCAATCTCATAGTTGAAATCGAACTTCTTCAATTGGTGAAGAAGAATGAATAAACTCTCAATTCTTATAGCCAAATCGAATTCAAGAAAGAGGCCATTTTTAGCTAATTCATTAAGTCTCCACTATCTCACAGCAGGAATTTGAATTTCCGTCCTGTCCATCTCAACACTTGTCACTTGACATCTAGAATCTTGACCTTCTAGAACTTCAACTTTGACTGGCATATTTTCAATTCACTTTCGAAAATATTTACTTTAAATTCACTCTTTAACAAATTTCATTCACCAGCCGGAGCTCTGTTATTCAACTTTTAATTTTATTCACCTCTGAATCTGGAAAAATTCATCCCACAGAGAATTCAAACAAAATCATCTAGGCAATCCATTTCAAATTCATTGTCTAAAGCATTTTTCCTTCAAAAACACATTTTATTCACTTTGCCTTAGAAAATTTTTAAATCTCTTTAGGAAAATTCATTATTTCAAGTGACGATTAAATTCTTCATCTTGAAAGCCATGGGGAAGTGCAGAAGACTTTGAAATCCACTCCTTGTCGAAGATCTTCAGTACCTAGAAGAAAATTTTCTTCAGAACGCGTCGAATTCATGGGTCTACGACAAAGGAGTACATTTAATTTTTGAATTTTTAAACCTTAGAAAAATAATTTTCACCACATTTAATCCATTTCTCTACCCTTGGGCATATTTCTTTGCTCTGACTTGAAATTTCTCATTGACCCTATGAAGCTGGCATTGTCTGACTCCTTCTTTGCCAATTTTGTTCATGTTTCAGGAAATTTCATCACTCCAAGTCTAGGCGTAATTTTCCTTTAGAGAGGTGGAATTTTGTGCCTTAGAAAAATTTAAAATCACTTAGCCCATTTTGCACTTTTGCCTTAGAAAATTTCATTCAACTTCAATCATTCATTTTGCCTGCGAGGAAAATTTATTAACTCACTTAGAAAAAATTTCTTTTAAATGCCTTGAGCGCATTTCACATGTCATGGAGGATACTTTATTATTTCAACGCCTATCATATTTCCCATTCAAATTACCATCACCCTGTCCTTAACACCTTAACAATATTTTCACCACCTTATGCATCTTGGGCGCATTTAGCACCTTGAGGGGGATATTTCACTTCCACGCCTAGCAATATTCACTCTTTATTCATATCGACTTGGGCACATTCCACATGGGCAAGAGGATTTCACCTTGTTCAACATTAACGCCTTGGCAATTACCCTTCACCAACTTTGCCTTGTTTACCACTTTTCACCCCACCCCACAGTCACTCTTTACTTGGTGCATTCAAAGGGGAGAGAGGAAAGTCAACGTCTTTTGTCTTCTTCCGAGCTTGCATGGCACATTTAGGATGGGCGCATTTCTTATAGGGTGGTGGATGAAACATCTTTGACTCTTTGACTTTTTCTTCTAAGCTTGGTGCATTTCACTTGTTCAAAAGGATTTTGAAATTTTGTCTTCTTCTAAGCTAAGTTGGGCACAATTAGCATGGGGTAGAGGATAAAGCCTCCAACGCCTTTGACTTGTTGACCCTGCTTCTTATGGGCGCATTCCACACTTGCTAGAGGATGGGCACATTTCACCCATGGAGGTGGACGAAGCCTAACACTTAGAATTTTTTTTCATGCTTGACTTGAGAGGAGGGCGCATTTGAGTGTGGCAGGAGGATAAAGCTTTCATACTTAGAAAATTCTTTTACACTTCTTCATCCCTTGAGGGCGCATATGGAGGGGTCTGCAGGATAAACTCCAACACTTAAACATTTTTCTTGACTTGCAGCTGAAGATGGGTGCATTTCCTAGGTCCTACACGATGAAACTCACACTTAGAAAAAATTTCATCTCATGCCTATGAAGAGGGTGCATTTGGAGGTAGCTGCAGGACGAAACTCATGCCTTAGGATTTTTCTTTCCTTCTGCCAGCTTCTTTGGGTCCTGCTATTTATAGTAAGTCCTCTGATTTCCATACTTCTGAAGCTCAAAACAATTTGAAATTTTAAGCGCAAGATCTTCATGACTTTGTCAACCTGTTCATACTGCTATCCTGAGTTGACCTGCTATTTTTAGCCCATTTCTGAAGGTCGTTTACTATTTATAGCCACTACCTGTTTCTGAGACTTCCCCAACTCCGTTTGACTTGAAATTCAAATGACGAGCTCCTCACCAAGTGACCTGCTTGTTGACACTGGCGTCTTATGCTAGTTTACTATTTTTAGCTAGTTTCTGGAATGCCTTACTATAAATAGTAAGTGCTCCATTTGCCTTCAAATTTTACCGATGGATAGCTTGAAAGATGTTGAACGCAGTGGGATACACCGGTTTTCGGAAATTCTGACATTTTACTCCTCTTTTTGGGTCCCGAAGCTGGAAACCCTAATTTGACCTGCATGTATATCAAACGACCTCCGTTTGACCGTTTCAATTACACTTCGCCCTGTTTGTCGTCCTGATGCGCTGGGCAGTTGCAGGGACGCACCTGCTAAAAATAGTAAGTCACTGAATAATGATCATCTCGCTTTGCATGTCACACCACTGCGAAGCTCTCAAAAAACCCATAAAGAATCATCAGACATGCAAAGAAAACCCTGACATGCAAACCCTAAAAATAGCCTCTGAAGGTTTAACTCTGAAAGTTGTTATCTCACTTTGCATGTTATATCGTTGCGAAGGTCTCTGAAAACCCAAAAGGAATCTTCTAACATGTGCTGAAAAACTCTGCATATAAACCCTGAAATTTTCTCTAAAAGCTGAACTGCTAAAAATAGTAAGTTGTCCGTTTCAGCTCAAATTTTGTAAGCGAGCAGCTTGATGTGTTTTGGATGCAGTGTGACTGTCGAAACTTCAAGAATGTTGACGGAACGCCCTGAATTACACACTTACTAAAAATAGTAAGTCGTCAGAATTTGATGAAATTTTGCTAAGAGCCTGCTGGAAGCATACTGACTGCATCGTGAAGCTCTGCTTTCAAGTTATTCACTTCATTTGACCTCAAGTTGACCAAAAAGATAGAAACCCTAATTCTCAGACTTGGCCAAAAATTCTCGTTTAAGCTCACAGACGAACACATCCCCCGAAAGGCAGACAACAAAAAAGAGACAGGCACAGAGAGAGAGACAAAACCAAAGCCAAAAAGACCAGAATGGAGCAAAAATTAGGGGGTCCCCATCTTGAATGGGGCGATGTGTGAAAAGGTCACAACAAGACACCACCCTTGAGGGATAATGAATTTTGGAAATTTGAAAAGACTCAATTGTGGCTTTTGGTGTGCCTTGAAGGGGAGTTGAAGAGTTTTCTCCTTTTCTATAAAAGTGAAGCCTTGCTCCAACATTTGATCGATTGTTAATTGCTAAAGTTATGCTATCGAAATGACATTATGAATATTTCTTCGAGGGATGCTTACCTCCTAGATTCCAACCAATTTCGTGTTTGAAAGACAACACCTAGTTGGCTTATTTGTTGCTTCTCAAATCAGACTAGCAGATTGAGCTCATTAGTAGAAGATTTTTAGAGTTTTGTCAAATTCTGAGTTGCTGGTTCATATACAGCTAAAAGTGAATTTTGTATACAGCTCATTGAATAAATTAAATTTGGTTGTGAGCATTATTGATAATTGTTTGCTTACTAAGGGCGACCCTTTCCACCAAATTTGAGAATTTATTATCAAGTTTCTGATTTTATATACCAAAATTGCCCCTCAAGGAGGGACGTACCTTTCATGAATGGTCTTGGGATTCGTGCCAAATAAATAGGGATGATTTGATGCAATTTTATGATCTAATTTGGGGTGCCATCCTCCTAGAAGACCTTTGCACTTCGTTTCAGTCAATTCGGAGGTAATTTGGTGAAGTTATAAGCATTTAATTGATTTTACTATTGCTAGTTATTCATTTCCAAAATTGCAGATTTACATCAGAATTGTTTCAGTTTGAATTTCCAGTCCTTTCTTCATCAATTATTGTTGACATCTAATATGGAATCATCCAGTATCTTGATGCTTTGAAATCATTGTAATATTCATGTAATTTGCAGCTCTCTTTCCATATTGTAAGACTATAAACAGTAGTACTATTCCAGTCCTTTATTGCTGCAATTATTTCCTATTTCTCACATTAAGTACCCCTGGATGGTTTACCGCCGGTGTGGAGAATAAATATCTAATCTCTCTTGTACCCACTGTCAAGTGGTGAATCCCCACTCTTGAGTGGATGCCCGCCACAACAGATGAATTAGTAGTTGGAGTTTTCTATGGCTAGTTATCTGCCTAGTTATTTCAATTTTTAATTACTCCGCCATATGTTAGCACCTTGCCTTCAAAGGGATCTTGAGTGCACATTCTTGGTGTTGAGTTTATTTTACACTTCCAGTTGTAAACATTTTCAATTGTTGAGTTATTGATCCTAGGGATCCTCTGACCATATTCCCACCCCTCTTCCTTTAGTGGTTTTAGGGTGCATTCTTGGTTAGAGTTGCTTTGATAGAGTTTTGGGTTTTGGCACTAACGCTAATCAAATTGGCCAAGTATTGATTATTGTGTAAAAACTGTGGCAAAAAATTGGATAGCATATTTCAGCTCTGACACCAATTTGATGCAGAGTAGGGTGGGCGAATACAAACCAACTCAAAACTAACACAACAAATCAAACTTTCAAACTTAGAACCCTAATTTGGTGGGTTTCTCTCACAATCTTCCCATTCTCCTTGTAGCACTCCTAAAGTGGTCTTTCCCACATATTTTTTGAACCAAACCTCATACCCAGAAACTAATTACAGATTTAGATACCTATTATGGCATTTGACAACATACCAAATTTTCAAGTGGGGTTGTTTGGAAACATAAAGGTCAAAAAATTGCTGCTACGCTTGAAACTAGGCCTATTTAGGCTTATTCCATTAGGTCAAAATAGGGTTTTCACTCTCTAGGCCTCAAACTTTCATACAGATGGCTTAGACATGTCCTAAATGGTCTGCCCAAATATTTCCAACTATTACAAATCATTTCCCAAGATTTTTTCGACAAAACCTTACTCCTAGACATCTTATTTGCCTAAAACAAAAGGTTTTATGGGCTAGAGCATCACCCAACTTGGACAAAACGCCATCCCCTGCTCCTACAACATTATGAACACTAAACCTACCCTATTCCCATCCATTCCATCGAGTTTAAGGCTTATTCATCTGTGGACTAGAGAGAAATCCATTATTTCCTGTCAAGGCACACCCTAGTGAGGGTTTCAAACAGTTTTTAGTAAATTTGCTCTAACTTTCACCAAACTTGATGAAATCAAATGAAACCAACAGAAAATGAAAAAGGATTCAAAGCATCATCAAATCCAATCAATATTAGAGCACTCACAGGCCGTACAAGGCCGTACTATGCTGTGTAGCAGCAAATTATGCCTCTAAAATGCAAAAAATAGTGTTTCTTTATTGCTCAATCTTCAAAATGCACACCAGAACCTCGTCTTCGACTCCTCAAGGCTTATTTAAGCCATTACCAACCAAAACTAATCATCTACAACTGACTTTTTAAAAACTAATCGTTCAACTTCCCTAAAAAGCCAAAAATGCAAAAAATGCAAAAGTTGCTTGACAACTTTTTGCTACTTTCACAAACTTTACCCTATTGACTCCAAAATGACTCCTAACCACTTACAAACATAAGAAATGGTCTTAAAGACTTTATTACAAATAAAAATATGACTTAATCACAAAATACTAACATTAGACCCCTTTAGCACCATGCAAGCCCAGGTGCCCTACACCAGCCTAGGATGGTATGGCCAGCAAGAGTAACTCCCCAAAATTGGAAATGTCTCCTTTAGCCAATGTATTATTCACATAATCCACTTAATTTGCATCATAACCCTTTTGTGCAAAACTATAACTAACAACAATGAGGAACAAACAATATGGCTTTGTAGACTTCAAATATAGCATCCCAATGTTTACCTAACAATTCTTCCAATAATTCCAAACTCCAATAAATTGTCTTGCCACAAGACTTCACAAATTATTCAATCATTTGACCCAAGTGCAAAACCTATGCAATTTTCACCAACAAATCTTTCAATTGGCAACATTCAACTTACAAGCAATCTGTGTATGAAATTGCTCCAAGTCTTAAGAATTCAACACAAGCGTAGGTTTTGGATAAATCTATTGACAATCCAATTTGCACAACCGTAACACTGAATGAGTCACATAATATTAACCAGGGAGGATCTTTAACCACTGTGGCTACTCTTCTCCAAGAGGATTTTAGTCCTTGAGAAGGCTAAGACGAACAAATTTCAATCCCACATAACCAAATGGGTTTCACAAGAGGAAATAAAAATATGCATATCCAAAAGAGCTTTTCCTTTTATACATTTTCCATTGAACTTTCTAGAAGATATAATTTTAAAATTCACTTTTTAATTAAAAAAACCTTTTTGTGTTCCAAAAGAACCTTTTTATGAAATAATAATTATATTTGATATGCAAGGTCGGTTTTTCAAGCATCCATGATAAACTTTTAGTTCCCTTTTCAAGGAGCTATTACACTAAATTGTTTTTTTAATCATTTTATAAAATTAAGCAACCTTAATGAAATAATTAAATTAAAGCTCAATAATTCACCCAAAGTGCGGAAACCATCGAAATCAAAATCTAACTATACTAGAATGATATTGATGATGAATACTGAAAATCGGGGTCAACTGGGTGACATTCTATAAATAGACACTCTCTCCAAGAATCTTGGAGAATACATCAAAAGTTGAAATTCACTTCAAAAAGTGTCATAGGAGCCTTCAAGACCAACTAAGCTCACTGCCAATAACAAACATCCTTGCAGAACATAACTTGCATGCTCCAAGAACCTTGGAATTCCCCTCATCAAACACCAAGTTGTTTCAATCAAAATAGGAGCTACACAAAAGCCTACAAATCAGGATAGCTAAAAAATGGGGACATTACATCATGGAAGTATCCTATCATGACGTTTGAAAAAGCTTACATGTGATGATGACTATTCCACCCGACTCCTTTTAGTCATAGAACACAATCACAATATTTCCACAATGGGTACAAGCCTTGTTTCCCCTCACCTAACATATCACAATCTATAACAAAATTAGAATGATAAACAATAAAATTATTATAGTCAAAATAATCAAAATTTTAAAGTTTAAACGTGTTTCATGATGGATACAAAATGTTTATTTTACTAGTAAAATTTAATTTTTAAACTACTAGTTATTTCCAGCTACATCATGGCATCTAAGCACTCAAAAAAATAACACACAAGTAATTATTGATAAATAAGTAACTATAATATACTAATAACTAATAATTTATAAATTAACAATCAAACCAAAAAAAATGGAATAGTATGTCTAAGTAAATAGTTTTGTAATAGTATACTAAGTAAATAGTTTACTGTTTTACTTTTACCAATAATTAGGGCTTTGAAAATGTATTACATTTATAGTAATACATTTTTGAATCCATAATTTTTGGGAAGGGATGAAGACATTGAAGAGAAATGTAACAAAAAAAAACACCCCAATAATAATACATTTTCTGCTTTCAAAGCCCTAAAGAAATTTTAAAAAGTCTAAGTTCAAACAACAAAAATGCAAAAATGGAAAGTGAAACCTACCTATTACAAAATGTGAAAGAAAAAACACACTTTGCTTTGATTTGCACTATGAAATCACAAGAAAACGGTTTTTGACAAGTCGCATGAGAGAAGGTGAAAGTGGACTACGAATTTCAAACAACAATAAAATAAAAAGAACCCCTTTATTAGGCAACAAGAATTTAGAGACACACGGGAGACGCATCTGGTCATCTCCTGCAATGCAAGACATTTCTACCCACATCTCAAAGATGAGAGACATGTCCCCATCTCATAAACACATCCTAGGTGGGGAGAGACGCATCTCCCTACAACCTTGGAACTACCTAATAGTAAATTTTATTGATCGGTGCATTCTATACATGCCATACTCTCAAAGGAGATGTATGTTTATCTTCAAATAGCTACATCTAAGTTATGACTATTCTTATCCTATCTAATATGATGATATAGATGTATATACATAATGTGACAAATCCATGAAAGCTATGTCTAAGTTATGACTATTCTTATCCTATCCAATATGTTGATATAGATGTATATACATAATGGTTGATCTTCCATGTGATTTTTCACCTTCTAATGATTGGTGAATGAAATCAAAATGTAATAGCTGAATCTATCTTGTGAGCACTTCCCCATACCCTGTTGGCAATTGGCGGTACCACATGTTGTGATTAAGCCTTAAAAGTTCAATTTGTAGGTTTGTAGAACCTTGGCAAAGCTGATGATGAAGATTGCATAGGATTGGGTGCACACTTGGATGGCATCATGTCATCTTGTACCACTAGGAAAGTGTGTGCAACATCTAACAGAGATAGATGGATGATCTTGGAGATACTAGATCTCAAATGAGTGTTTTGGGGTATTGTAGACCATGAGACATGAGTCACCAATACCATAGGCCATGAGAATGGACTTGGCCACATAATTGGATTATTTTTTAACAATCTATCAGGATTATATCTCCTTTTGGAGTCTTCAAAGCCTAAAACTCAATAAAAGCAAGGTGAAGAATTAGTATAAACTGTGTTTTCAAACACTTTATAATAATCCACTAGGATCATATCTCCTATTGGAATCTAAGACCAAAATAAACGCAAGGTCAAGAATTAGTATAAACTATGTATGATTTCAAACACTTTAAAGCTGCCTTTTTAGTTATATACATCAAATGAAGCAGGCTGTACAATCTCGAAAAATGGGACGTTCCCTCTAAGTCCCCAAGTCTCTAGAACATCCAGGATGTCAAGGATATCACCCAACCCCAGGTGATGTCACCTGGACCCCAGGGACACATCCCCATGGAACATAGACAAAGGATAATGCAGTTTGTTGTATTTGATCACAATGTGTAGAGCAGGACCACTTTTGCATTATAACTAGGCACTATTTTTCAGATTAATACTTTTAGTTTTATTGAATACATAAATAATATGGGATATGATTTACACTGTACAGTGGATTGCTCTGTCATATTAGAAATAGTGTAAGCATCGAGCAACCTTTGTAAAATCAAATCTTCTAAATTTTTTAATTTGCTTCTGATGTGCACAGTTCTTTCTGCCCTCATGCATATTTGTAAGCATGCATTCAAACACTTATGCAGGCATAATTATCCATTTTCTGCATAAAATTACTTTTCATGGTAAGTCTTAAAAGCTACTTGAAGCAACTTCTACTTATCAGATATTCAATACATATGAACTACTATGAGCAACCAGTATTTATATCTTTTCGCTCTACTAACAGAAAATGTCTTACCTTCAACCTCTTTGAAAGATCTTTGAAACCTTGAGCAAGTTCTGGCCATATTCTTTCTCGATCGGGACTGTCCATACGCTCAATTTTGTTCATTGCTTCTCTCCACATTACCTGGGCAGAGTAATCTATATACTCAAAGTAAAAAAAGAAAATATTTCCCTCGTTCTGTCTAATATTTTGCATTATTATATACAATGCATCAGATTAATCAATAAAACAAAAGCAATGAATGAGAAGAATTTGTGATGATCTTACATCAGATACACAAACCCGCTTGACACGCATAGATGGATCAATCACACTAAACAGTAAATGCTGCAACATAATTACAAAGAATGAAAATCACAATCCATATGGATACATAAACCAGCCTAAGGAAATCATGAGCAAAGACCCACTTTAGTTAACAAGAATCAATGCTGGATTAACAATCCATTTGATTATGCATTTGCAGAAATCTTGTGCAAAAAAGATTACCTTGCCGTGATTTCAAACAACAGGGCAAGCGCTTGAGAGAGATTATAACATTCTAAAATAGGAAAATTCCCCACATTCTTGTTTGAAGGCTTTAAAAAGGCCTTTAAATTTTGCAAATGGGGATCCATAATTATTCAACTGGGATATCCATCTTATTTATTAGGACTGGATATGAATTCAAAATTATTGGGCAGACTCTTTTAGACAGATTTAAAATTCTCAATATGGGAAATTTTCAACAATTAGTTTCTAAGTATAAAAACACCATTTTCTGGTTGGTTTCTATCTGTAAGTAACACATGGTTATCCATCCTAATAACTTTCAGGTGAAAAGTACCTTGAAACCATAACCTGAGTTCCCCTGCTCGTATCTATATGAATCCAGAATTGCCTGCAAAAATTTTTAATTTCAAATTATTTGTCTATCTTCAAAAAGACTAGAAGAAAAAAGGAATTCAATGCCATAGAGGTATGAAAGAGCTGATCAGACTTGAAGTTCTCAGAGTCCATTGAGATTGCAAGAGAATATTTCCTCATAAACAAATGAATAAACAAATATATAGAAATATGAACCTTTCTGGTCATACCCCAAAATCTATCATTTTTTTAATTTTTTTTAATTACATAACTCAAGACTCCGGGTGTAGTTGACTGGGGAAGGTAAGATTACATCCAGACTTGGAAGGAAATAGAGTATAAAACTTAAACAATGTATAAGGTAAATGGAAGGAATGGATGGTCGCTATTAGGCTTCTACGAAAAGGTTTGCATCTGGCAAATTAGTGTGACCTCGGAAACAACCCACACCGTTAAATTCAAATATGCTTCTAGGATCATTGTGTGAGAATTTAAAATTCAGAACGTTTCCGTCCATCGAAGATGATTAAGAAGGTAGATTCGAAAGGCCTGCGAATTTTGTGTCCCCTGAAAATGGGTTGGTCTCAAAATACGGAATTTTGAGTTTACTGGAGGTGCATCCAGAAGGTGGACATGAAAAGTTAAAAAAATTGAGTCCCCTGAAGATAGGTGCTCCGAAAGGTAATTTTGAGTCCACTGGAGATGGTCCAATAAGTGGACCTAACTCTCAATGGACAAATCCCAGAAGAACGCCATTAAGTTTTAAAAATAATTAACCTATGCCTTCAAACACCCATATGACGAACGCAGAAGCAAACCACAAGCGAGTTGTCAAATAATTAACCTTTATCCTACTACCTTTATATTTAAGGTTTTCATACCTGGATATCTTCATCAGGCAGACAGAATG
This sequence comes from Sequoia sempervirens, assembly GCA_007258455.2. NCBI lineage: Eukaryota > Viridiplantae > Streptophyta > Pinopsida > Cupressales > Cupressaceae > Sequoia > Sequoia sempervirens. Next base: position 33,471,689 of record VDFB02000013.1, on the reverse strand, counting down.
GCAAAGGTTCAATGGGTGCCATCTGAGATATGTTGTTGAATTGCGGTACTGTAGGTGCTTGTTGCCCAAATGTTGGTTGAGTGGTATGTGCATATTGAGATGGAGCTGCATTGGCATTGGGTTGGCCAAATAAAGGAGGAGGTCGTCCAAGCATAGTATTGGTATTGGAAGAAGAAGAAGAAGCAGGCTGGGATGATGGGAATGCTGAACCAAACAAAGGAGGAGGGGTGGAAGAGGAAGCAAATGGTGATGGAGATGACGCAAACATTGATGACGGTGTTCCAAATGCAGGAGTAGTGGGTGATAAAGGATTACTAGATGAGAATGCTGTAGCTGGTGTGAAAAACGCAGGAGTGCCGGTGCAAACTCCAAACCCCCCGAACATGGTTGCTCAACTACTGAGGAGAAATAAAAAATGAAAAAAACTGAATTTAACAGTGGTAGTGCGTGCAGAAAAAAATAGAAACATCTTCGTAAGACAAAATGCCAATGAGATTTTCATGCAAGGTGGTTGAACTTTGCTTTAGGGACTATATGAATGAGTACTGTATAGTTACTAGTTTTTACTATTATAATATATTTGGAATTAATTTATTTAGTTAAATTATGAATTAATTATGTGGAAACACATAATTATTTGATAATATATATAAAGGAAGTGGAAGGAAATTTATTTAGAAGTAATATTTATTTTTAATATGTAAACATATCAAAATTTTAAAGTATATATTAATGTCTATAAATAAAACTATTAAAAAGTAACATATAGATATATAATATGTATTACAAATTTCAAAATAAAACTAAAATAAAAAGGCGACATATAAATAAGTATATAATATATTATATCTTTCAAAATAAAAAAAAGTTAATGGATTCTTGGTCTCCTCATGAAGTTGAATGGTTTGGAATAAGCTTACAAGTTTAGAGCAAGGCTCCAACATCATAAGGGATGAGATTGGGACAATGGCATAAATGACTTTGGTGGAATGGATATATTCAATCCTTGCTCTTAGTCAAAGAGGTTTCGTCCACCTTTTTCATATAGTTTTTCCACCTCTTATATTATCAATTATGATATAGATCATATTATTAGCATAGCTATCTTTAGAAAATTTAAAATAAAAGGTGCCAAAAGATATCATTCTTGAAGCACCTAATTTTTATTGAATTTTTGATTAAGTGGAATAGATTTGTAAACCATTTTTCTTTACAAAATATGTTATGCTAATAAATATAGTATAAAAATGGGGATGACCCTGCAGTGCAATGGGAAGTTGGAAGCAGTACTACTATCTGGTGTTCGAATCCCACTGGTGGATGGTGGGATGAACGCTCGTCAATTGTTGGCTAAAGAACAGAGAACGGTGGATGGTGGATTGTGCTCGGAGGACGGAAGACAAAGGATGATCAGGTGCTACTGCGAGGTCAAAGTTAGAGGGTACAGGGAAGGATGGTTGCCCAATGATTGTGGAGGATGTCATGGCGCTTGGTAGGCTACAGGTGGAGTGGTGGCGGAGGAGGATAGTAGCAAAGGTGAGAAGGACAATAGCGGAGGAGAACAATAGCGAAGGTGAGAATGATGGAGGAGTGGAGGCATGGCTGTAGGGGGCTAGTGGCGGTAGGGAGGTGACAATGCAAGGAGGAAGGAGGATGACGTATAGGGATGTGTTGTAGGAGGCAAAGAGGAGGATGCGAAGGATGGGAGGTAGAGGAGGAGGGGTAGGAGAGAAGGAATTAGAGGAGAGGAGCGGAGATTTGGAGGAGAGGAGGAGAGGAGATAGAGGAGAGGAGGAGAGGAGTGGAGACAGAGGAGTTGGAGGAGAAGAATAGAGGAAGTAGAGGAGAGATGGAAAAGAGGAGATGGAGGAGAGGAGGAGAGGAAGAAGAGGTGGAGTGGAGATGGAAGAGTCAGAGGAGAAGGAGGAATAGAGGGGATGGAGAGGAAGGGGAAGAGGAGAGATGAATGACAAGGATGAGGCCCCCTGAATGTGGCCTCACTAGTTCAAAACTCCATTCAAAAGTGTTTATGTATCAAAAACATATATATATAGTATAAAAAATAAAATAAACTAATTCTTAATAGTTATTTTATTTGCTCTTAATCAAAGAGGTTTCGTCCACCTTTTTCATATAGTTTTTCCACCTCTTATATTATCAATTATAATTGATCATATTATTAGCATAGCCATCTTTAGAAAATTTAATGTAAAAGGTGCCCTTGAGGCACCTAATTTTTATTGAATTTGTGATTAAGTGGAATAGATTTATAAATATAGTATAAAAATAAAATAAACTAGTTCTTAATAGTTATTTTATTATATCAATGAGAACATGAAAATTGAACACCATGCTTGAGGAACCATGAGCTATGAATAAAAAAGGTGTGCATTCAAATTGATAAGTAACAACTAGGTGGAAGGGTACACCTATAGTTCAATTTGAATTTGAAAGTTTTAGAGTTAATTTTGTATATGCAAATCTAAAACAAATTCAAAATGACAACTACAAATTCCATCCAAATATGAGAATGGGAAATATTTAAAGTGAATTTTACTCAAATCTCTAGTTACTTTTCCTTTTTTACACAAATACATCACTTACAGTAACTATTACATTTGAGACAAAATGAAATGAATTAATAGAATTTTGACCAAAAATTCAAATAAATTTACAAAATTTTCTAATCCTATAACTCCACCTTCTACTTCTATTTTGCAAAACATAAACATTATAATAATATAACTAATATTTTTATTTTGAAACGATTAAGATAAGAGAAACTCTCCTACGTATGCACTTTTCTCCTTACAATTATTATAATAAATATCTTAAATACTCCATCCAAAAAATGTTAAATATTAATTTCTAAATTCTTATTTTGTATTGGAAAAAGTTAAAGATGTGAAGATGTTTATCTAACTTACAATATGAATATAATATAAGCACTTCAAAGCCTTTTACAAGATTTATTTAAGATATGTATATTATTTATTTAATAATTTTTATCTAAATAGTTATTAATTAATTGACAAGCTACATATACTGTGAGATTTGAGCTGAAACAAGTCCCACGTCTACAAACCACTATTGAGTCATCAAAAATAAGTTTTAGCTACCGTTTAATGGTAAATCAGTTGTTGTTTAATGATAAAAACCTCCAAAATATCAAATAAAAGCCTTCAAAATCTCACTTATCACATAAAATCCAGATAAATAATGATTTGACAATTATATTTTATTTCTATTTTCAGTATTTTTTTGTCAATTTGATGGCAGCTTTCTTTTTTCATTTGCATTGCTTTATGTTTTAAATTTGTATGCAAATATTTCATAATCAAATAACACTTAATTTCTTTAAGGAAAAAATATAGATTTGTTGAAGTTTATTTTATTCCATTATTTAGCATTTATTATTAATTGTTTAATCCATCCACATGCAATTAGAATTTATTGTACATCCATCCACAAACACATACTCTCTAGCATATTAACATACTATAGACACTCAAAATTGTCCTTAGCCTCTCACACCATTTTTCAACTAATTCCCTGTCTATCCCTAATTATGTCTAACCCTATTTTTCATCTTCTTCCTCACACGCCCATAATTAAATAATTTGAATTATTTAATTGTACTAAATTCTTCATTTTCATTGGTTCTCTAATTAAATAATTATTATTTAATTATTTAATTACTAACTATTTCATGTCTTAGATTAAATGAATATTTTTATTTATTTAATCTTCCTAACCTAATGTTCTTCTATAATTAATTAAATTGTTCGATTTAATTAATTATTCATGCTTTTGAAAATAAATGAATTTTCATTTATTTTATTTTCTAAATTCTCACAAATCTAACTCTTCCATCACCATAATTTTTGAAATCTAATTTCTTACAATCTTCCACTAATTTCTCAATCTTCTTCCACCATTAATTTTGCTTCCACTTCCACTAATTTCTCCAATCAATTTCCCCTAATTTCAAATTTGTAAATGAGCAAGTTTCTCATGAAATTTATCTCGTGTGATCTTGACCATTCATTATCTTCTCAATCTTGTTCATTCATTTCGCCATCTCTTCATCTATAAATTCGATCTTTGAACTCTCTTTTACTCTAACCACTTTCTTTGAATCTTTATCGTTATTATCATCTTGAGCCAATTGATTTGTGTACTTAAAATTGAGAGCAACACTTCAAATATTATCCAACAAAGAGGAGAAGAGTAATAAAGGTCAACCAATCATGGCATGAAGGTATAACTAGTTTTGTTTGTTTTAATTAATCTTTTATGGCATTTGTGCTCTATTGTTTAATTTGTGTATTTTAAGCTTATTTCTAATAGTTTGTGATTGTTGTGTGTGATCTAAGCTTTTTGACCTAATTTCTTAGTTAAAAATTGGTGAACCCAATATGAAGAACAAAACCTAACTTTTTTCTTTTGCAAATTTGACATGTTTTCTATCCTAGAATTTTGTGATACAATTGTGCAAGCAGAGCAACGCATCTACGGGCTTGAGTGACGCATCTATTAACATCATTAGAATTTGGTATTTTATCTTATGTTAATTATTTTCTAGTTTCTGAGTGATCTAAAGCAGTAAATCTAACCCCTTATTTGGTTAATTAGCTTGAAATTTTTGATTTTGGTGCTTGTTCTTGTTTTTTATCTTCCCAAGTTTTTGCACTACACATTTGTGTTACAGTTGTGTCACGATGCATCTGTGACACAAAGTGACACATCTATCCAGTAGAGCACTACATTTGTCGAGACAAAGCACAACATCTGTCAGAAAAGTTTGATGCATCTATACAAATAAAGGATCACATTTGTTTGTGAGGAAAAAGGTATAAGGTTTTTAATTTATGATTTATGCTTGTGCTTTGATTTATTAGATTAGGGGTTTTTGAGTTACGAATCTCTTTGTTTTAGCTGTGTGGTGAACACTAGGAAGAGATTTCATTTTTGAAACTACTAATCCTTTGATTGTAGCTCAATTGTCAAAGTCTTTTTTTTCAAACTAATAATCTAATTGTTGTAGGATATTGTCAAAGATTTCTCTTGAACTACTAACTATTTTTATGCAAGTTTGATTGTCAAAGAATCTAACTTGAAATGTTGTTTCTTCATTTTTTAGATTAGATCACACTTAGATTAGCTAGGTTAAAAAGAACTTTATTTTCTATGTTTGGTGTGCTTGCACGTTGTGTGTCAACCTGAGGTAGTGTGTACGTATCCTCTCCCCTTATGTACTTGTGTGTCAACCTGAGGTAGTGTGTACGTATCCTCTCCCCTTATGTACTTGTGTGATCCTGGGTGATGAGAAATACACATTAATCTCTTTTTTTATTTTTAGTAGGAGGCTTGCCTAGGGATTTCATCACCTCAGGGTTTGACCTCAAGCATGTCCCCCAGAGGGCTATATCAAAGGGGGAGAATAAAATTTGTACCCCAAGGAGTGGCCAACATTGTTTGAATCCAAGCTGCAAGTCCCTCGGTTCACCGAGACTAGCTGGTGATGAGAGTGGGATTGAGCCTCCCAATTATCAGGCTATTACAGATGAGCTCTCTATTCACGAGAGTCCCCCACTAGACACCTCTTATTTTTAGTAGCCTAGAGAAGCCTTCATTTGTAAGCTTAGTAGGGTGTAGTGTATAGTATCATGCATGAAGTTACTCACCACGTACACCTTTGAGTGTAGATAGGAGTCTTTGGGTTGGCATTCTAAGCCTCTCGAGGAGAGAGGAAAGGTGAGCCTATTATCGTATTGGGATGTGTCACTGGACCTCTAGTTATCCACTCTTGAAAGAGAAACATTTCATGTTGATCTTGGTGTATTATCACCTTTGGTACGATGGACCCACATTAAGTGAACACACCCAATTGAATAACTAGGTTGTGCTTGTCTTATGAGTGTCTTCAATTGTATTAAACCCATGAAGCCATTGGGCTTTAGGCCTTAAGCCATACCCTTTTCAGTCTAGAGTCAACAACCATTCTATCTTACAACTATTTTCAAAGTGTTTTTTAGTTAAAACTTGAAAATCTCCTCACAAACCTTCTCAAAACACTAAAATTACACAAACCTAGGTAGAGTAACACATTTGTAGGGTCCAGTACCACATTTTTCTATACAACTTTAGCAGAAAGTGAGAGCGACACATCTATGAAATCTAGTATTGCATTTGTCTGAACACCTTTAGCAAAAACCAATCTAATGCATTTGTAGTTACCCTATGATGCATTTGTAATTTTGCACCACAATTGTAGTATTGTCATGCATCTATCAATTTATCCACCACAACTTTTGGCATGCATCTGTAATTTTTCCTACCACAATTGAAACTTTCCTTGACACATTTTTCTATCTTTCCAAAATCAAGGTTTCTCAATACTAATTCCATTTTGCTAATATCACGCCTAATAAAAAAATAAACTATGCACAAAGACTTGTTTGTTTCAAACCTCCATTATTTTAGTTAAATATTTTGCGTGCCTTTTTTCCCTTAGATTAGAAGCTACATCCTTAGGTTACATTTTGGTTTTAACTCCTTAGGTTAATCTTTGGTTGATTTTTTATCCTTGGGTTAACGTTAGGATTTCATCCCCTAGGTCAAATTTTGGTTGTCTTTCATCCTTAGGTTAAGCATGGGTTAGGTCTCTCCTCCTTAGGTTAATCTTAGGTTGATCTTTTCTCCTTAGGTTAATCTTTGGTTATCCTTCCATCCATAGGTTAAACTTTGGTTAAGTCATTTTAGTCATAGGTTAAACTCTAGTTGGTCTTTCATCCATAGGTCAAAACTTCATTCAATAATTCCACCCAATCACTCATAAATGCCAAATTAATCAAACCATCATCACTAGACCCTAGTTACCCCTTGAGGTGTCTTGAGTCTCATCCAATTTCATCATCTTGTCTATAGTTGGCCTAAACTCATAAGTATAGTTTGGGTTTGACTATTCTCCCACCTTTGTCTTTTGAGATTCTAGGCTTTTCTTAACGTTACTTAGGTCTATTATCATTCATACCCTATCACCATTCATCAATCATCCTCCACCAATTTTATCCTAGTTTGATTTTGGTTCAACCTTCGTCATCCTTTGGATGTTTTGGATCTTCCGTCTTTTCATAAATAGTTGGCTTTAAACTCATAAGTCTAGTTTAAGGTTAACTCCTATCTATTGTCTTCCTCACTTTCATCTTTTGGAGATCTAGACTTCCCTTTTGATTGCTTAGGTCCATCATCATCTTCTAAGGTCAAAATCTAAGGACCCATAATCATACGTCATTCATTATCACCTTCCTCAATCATTCATTGTCTATCATCCTTCATTTGCATAATCATTTAAAACCAAAATCCAAAAATACTAGCATCCTTTGCATAATCATTTCCTTCTAAAACTTTCAAAATCCCAAAAAAATCTAAAAACTTTAAAAAATCCAAGCATAATTAAAAACCTAAAAATCCCAAAAACATAGTCTTATATGGTTAAGACTAGGTCTTAAAACAGGAAAAAGGAAATGGATTCCAGCATGGACCCTTTCTTTAATTCAACAAATTCCATACAATTTGAAACCTCAACAAGTAACCAACCCATGCACGAACCAAAATATTTCGTACCCCTTGAAGATGAGGAGGACTACTTTGAAGGTCAAGATGAAGTAAATTATTCACAAGAGGATCTTAGAGAAGCATTAGAAGATCAAGTAAGTTCCTAAGCATAATGGAATCTATCATGGAAGAAGACCCCACTAGACATATCATTAAACTTATATACTTGAAATGGGACCAAACTTCCTACTAGTTTTGATCTTTCAACTATAGTGGAACCCATAACTGAGGAGGAAACACAAGAAATAAGTCTCATTGATATGCCTCCATTACATAACCCTCCTTCAGAAAAATTAAGCATGGGTATACAAAATATAAGGGTGTTTCATGAGGTGGCCAAGTTTTCCATACCTCCATGCCCTACCTTTGAACAACAATTTATCAATCCACTCTATAATATGCCACCAATTCCTCAAGAAATAATATAAGGTGACATCGGTACAACAAGATACAACAATTCAAAGCCTACCATTAAATGTCACAAAACCTATATCACAAATGAACACATCTAATCCTTTCTTGCAAATGCACACAAATATTGCTATATCTTCTAATACTTCACTTCCACCAAACACCACATTGAGTGGTCAAAATCTAAACATCGTATTGAGAAATTCAAATCTAAACACCACATCAAGGGGCCAAGATTTGAGAATCCACGTTTCATTAGCACAGGTTCCTATATCTTCCTAAACAAATCAAAATGCAAGTCATGTTCCAACACAAAGACAAGGCTCCTCTTCTCTAAATAAATGTTTTTCAGGATGACATGTGGAGCCTAACCAACGAGCTAATCATGGGTAAAAGCACAAACTTGTGTCACACTTTCAGCTAGAACTAAATAGTTTTGATCAAAACCCTTTTGACCTAAATTTTTTTTATCAAAACAGTTTCACCCAAAACCACGTGGCCTTTATGTGGTACATAGAGTTTCGGGCGAAACTCTTTCACCTAAAACTACAAAATTTGAAATTTTCCCTTTGTCCCTTTAAAATGTGACTCAATAAATGTGTAAGGTTTCTATAAAAATGGTTTCAGGCGACACCCTTTCTACCAAAACTGTCTATATGGCATCCTTGTTGGCAAGAACCTCATCCTTTTACAATTTTTTTTCAAATTTCCACTTGAACATGATATTTCTTCAATCAAAATGTTTTTTTCCAAAACACTAAAAATATCCTTTTGTAGAGCTTGGAGTCAAGAATCCAAATATATAATTTTTTTGATATTTTGATTAATTTTATTATGTTTTTTATTTTAAATAATGCAAGTAGGTTGTTAAAATAAAAAATGAGGCTGATTAGAAATTAAAAAAAAATACTAAAACATATTAAAAAAATGAAAAGTATATGGTGCACTAGAGGAGACAATCCTCTTAAAAAGGGTATATTTTTTTTTAAATAATAAAAAAGTTATATAATAGTTGACATCAAATGAAAAATATCAAATTTTGGTACATTTGACTTTAAAACATTATTATGAGGAAAATATACATCAATTTTTTTAAAAAAATACATGCACTAGATATTGAAGTTATCTATTTGGGAATAAAAATTCAGGGGAAAATAAAATTGTTTTCTATTTTTTTCTTGACGTCAACTCAACATCACTTTTTCCTAAAATTTTCAGCCATTCAAAATATGCCCTTAAATTTATAGAAAAAGTCTTAAAATAGTTTTTAAATTTTTTTAAAAATTACAGCAATAGACTTCATCAAGAGTTATGCATTTCATTAGTTTACATAATTTTGAAATTCAAAACATAAATACCACTTTTATGTAGTCAAAATTGAGAATTTTTGTTTGTGTTGGCCAATTCCTTTATAAAGTGTGACACACGTTTGTACTTTTACCCTCATACATTGGCATCAAACTATAGCATGCCCATTGTTCTACTCAATAATTTTTCTAAGTTTTACCCACGAGTGAAGAGTTTATGCATCTATCAACAAAAGCACTCAAAATTTTCTTTTTTTTTCAATAATAAATGCACCCTTGAAAAATAATCTTTCCAAACTTTTCTATTGCATTTAAAAAGAATATTTCCAATAATATAAGCATGATTTCACTTTACATAAATATATTCACGATAACATTTCACATTTACAATTTCCATATAGATGGACACATTAATACATACATAACTTCTACAAGCTTACATGAACTAGAAATATAAATGGTCTAGAATGTCCTCCCAAATCTTGGCTGCCAACTGCGTGAGGAGAAGCATCACTCAAGCACTTTTCCACCAACCATGGACTAACTGCGGTACCACACACATCTACCAAACTTGGTAAGATGGTCCTCCCTTCAATGAAGAGATTGGTTTGGTAACCTCATCCTTAAAATAGCCTTTTCTAAGCATAGTGATGTGTCCTACATATCTAGAGCTTACCATAAATCCAACCTCTATTTCTATGATATTCTTAGCCTAGTATGTACTTGGATCACAGTGAATTAACAGTGTAGACAATGGCTACCTACACTACTTTGGCCAAAGATTCAACACCCAGTACTTTGAGTGAGGGTCATCTATATTCACCACTACAATTGCTCGATTTGTATTTGACCATTAGTATTCTATTCTATTCTAGGTTATTCCCTTTCCCATGGATTATCCTAACCCCAGGAATAACCTTCCCTTTGACTCACATTAACTAACATAGCAATCAAGTATCTCAAAACAACTCTATCTTATGCTACACACTTAGAGTGTTACTATACTTTTTATAGTACCAACATTCTAAGTATAGTAAAAATAGTATTTATAAACATATAAAACCCATTATGGTATGAATATCTATATACATTTAAACCCAAATGAAAAAGTTCCTATTACAAGGAATAATTAAGAACTTTCAAAAAACTTGCAAGCATCAAAGCACACATAAAGACAATATTTTCAACATGGCAATATAATAAGCAATCTTTCCAACATAATAACAAAGAGGTATAAATCAAAATGTATGTTTAAAGCTCAAACTAAATAATCTTCCCTCTTGGCTTAAAGGCTCAAATTTGCTTGCAACTCCACTATGAACAACCCAAATTCCTCTACTAGCTTCTATCTAAATCCCTCAACAAATCCAATATGAAACAACAATACAACTCTCAACCTCACAACCTCACAACCTCTTAACTCACTTTACACCAAAATTGCAATAGAATAACACAAAGAAATCAGATTGACAAGTGATGCATTTGGTAGAATGAGCAGCTCTATTTATACTAATTTGTGAGCAACCAAAGAATACAAACAAGTCAGTATTTCTACCACCTTTCATCCTCATGCAATGACTCACCAGGCTAACTCACAGGTTTACAACACATCAAATTCATCACCATTTAAATGGTTTTGTTGATTGGATATATGGGACAACAAGCTTAAAACAAGTTCCCTAATTCAAATTCCTTTACAAAATGCTACTAAGTTTGCATTTGACTGAGTCTCTATTCTATTTGCAGGTTTATGCATATGTGAAGACCTCTTAATCATTCCAAACTCTTGATAATATGGCACCACCTTCAAATGTGGGAACCCAAGTTTATGGCACGGGCTTTAACTAATTCTCAAGGTATTTAAAATAGTTTCCACTCCCCTTAAAATGTATACACAACAGTGTATATCTCATACGTGCTTCATTCACTATTTTGAATTGGTTGCACATATTTTATGCATTGGTTGGTATTCCTTTATAAGTTGCGCCTATTCATTACTTTATGTGCTTTGCACTTTCCAGTGCTTCAATTTATAATAGCGCAATGTTATGCGCTTTAGTGATTGTCACAAAAAAAATTATTTCATATATATGTGTGTGTGTATGTGTCTATTTATATATACATTAATATACATACATATATTTATTTATATATGTATGTATATATTAATATATATTAATATATATTCATTTCATAAAGTTTATCAAATACATTTAATTAATAACAAATATATATATACAATATATAAATATAAAGAATAATATTTCGTATATATATATACTATTATATATAAATATATATAAATATATATTAATAGATATGTTACTATATTAATTTTCACATATATATTAATATATATACTATATATACACATGCATGTAATACCATTTCAATATCTTTATAGAAAACACTCAAACACATAATTTCGTCGATCAACATATATACATGGAATGTATATATATATATATGTGTGTGTGTGTGTGTGTGTGTGTGTGTCATATTAGTCCAATTGGTATTCCCATGCATATGGGTAATCTATCCATGAGCATGCATGGGTACGTTTACCTACATATGCTCATGTATATATTCACTCATATGTATCAGTTTACCATAGACATGTACATATATACATATATATACATTCTATGCATATAACTCAACAACATAGCAATAAACACACAAGGAAGGATTTCCACTTATCATCAAGACTCATCACATACCCTATTCCAAACATTCATAAACAAGATCACAAATCAATATAAACACACACAACTAATTGAAGATCACTTACCATCCACCCAAAGTTGGCTCAACTCAACTAAGACCAACTAGGGTGGGAGTGTGTGAATGCTCAGTAAGACTGAATTAGAGGTTACCAGACCAAGTTCTTCTCCTAAGTGATACTTCCCCTCTCTTCTGGAGGCTCGAACCTATTCCTGCATTCATCTCAATTTCACCATAACAATAGTTAGCCGAATCAATACATTCATATGCATCACATATATTTCATTTAGAGAATTATCATAAAATATTAAATAGATTCAAACATTCATTCATCATATTTCCTTCAGAATTCATATATGTAAAGCGCATTCACATTTATTAAAGCAATTTATCAAACAAGGTTAAATAGGTATTAACACATGGGGTGTAACATATTCCCCCCTTGTGAATCATCATTCCCGATGATTTTTTAATTATCAATATTACCATAGCATAAAACACACACCACAAAACATCACAAAACAAAATATCATTGTTTTTCAAGAATTTTCAAATTCTAGTAAGACTTGTGGAAACTTTTGCTTCATTTCAACATAGTCTTCCCATGTGGCAGATTCTTTTGCATACTAATCCCACTGGGCCTTGCATTATAGAACCTCTCGGTTACGTAAGTGAAGCTTATGTGTTCCAAGCACCCTGAGTGGCTCAATTGCTACCACCCCTGGATCTTGCACCTGTAAAGAATTCCAATCAATAACATGGTTATCTCTTGGTATATACTTCTTAAGATACATGAGACATGAAAGACATCATGCATCTTGGCAAGAGTTGGTGGCATGAAAATCCTATACGCATTGGGTTGATTTCCTCAAGAACCTCAAAATGTCCAACATAGCATGGAGCTAGTTTGGATGATTTTCCAAACTTGATAGAACTCTTATGGGGTTTAACTCTCAACAAAACTCTATCCCCTACTGTAAAATTCCTAGGTACCCGCCTAGAAGATTCAACATAAATTTTCTACCTATCATTAGCTTCTGCTAATCTCTGCTTAATGATTCCAACTTATACCTCCATTTTTTATAACATCTCTAGCCCAAGGCTTATCCTATCTTCTAGCTTATCCCAATTTATAGGAATTTGACACTTTCTACCATATAATGCTTCAAATGGAGCCATCTTGATCGTAAAATGATAGGAATTATTAATATGTGAACTCTACCAATGGTAGATAATCCTTCCACTTGTATTTCTAACCCATGCAATACATCCTTAGTAGGTGTCCCAATACTTGGTTCACCCTTTCAATTTGTCCATCCATTTTGGATGATAAGCAGAGCTTATATTCAATTTCATTCCAAGTGCAGAAAATAGGGTTTTCCAAAATATAGATGTCAGACAAGCATCCCTATCTAAAATGGTCTTCTTAGGAACTCCATGCAATCTTAGTATCTCTTGAATAAATTTCTAATCTATTTTAGGAGCTTCATTGGTCCAATTCCTTCGTATGAAGTGAGCTACTTTTGTCAACTTTTCAACCACTACGAGAATGGCCTTGTGCTTGTTCCTAGACATAGGGAGACCTTGCACAAAGTCCATGCTAATAACTTGCCACTTACTTTTTGGAACTTCATGTTGATACAAAATACCTTCAGGATGATGATGATCTACCTTCACTCTTTGGCATTCCAAGCAACTTGCTACAAATCTTGTTGTGTCTCCTTTCATACCCTTCCAAAAAAATAATGTCTTCACATCAGCCAGCATCTTGGTTACAACCAGATGTCCTGAATATGGTGCATTATGCACTACTTTCCATACTAAGTTCCTCAATTCTCCACAATTTGGTACATAAATTCTCCCCTTGAAACCTTAATAATCCATTAGATTCAAAGTGATATCCTTTGTAACTTGGATTTTGTGGATTGTTCGAGAGTGCTTGCTTGACTTGTTCATAGAACTCATCACCCTTATATTCTTGCAACACTTGACCCTTGGAGTCAGTTTGGACTGATATCATCGAGGAGATACATCTCCTACAACTTAAGGCATCAACAACCCGATTCTCTTTCCCTTCAATATATTTGATGTTGAAATCATAGTCAGATATCAACTCCAACCATCTCCTTTGTCATACATTCAAGTTGGGTTGGGTAAACAAATACTTTAGACCATGGTGATCAGTCTTCAATTCAAATGGTTTTCCCAACAAATAATGTCTCCACATTTGTAATACATGGCGAATTGGTGTTAGCTCTAAATCATGCGAAGCATAATTATTTCATAGGGCTTTAGCTTTCTACTCATAGGCTATGACTCACATGTCTTGCACTAATACTCCACCCAATCCTTCTCTAGATGCATCTAGGTACATGCAAGATCATGATGGGCCAAAAAGTGGCAATGGGGAAAAATTACTTTTTTCATCGACCCAAAAATGTGAAAATGTTGAGTTGACTTTTTTGTGGCTTAGGTGTTAGTACATTGCTCCAACGAAATGCCCAAACCAAGATTTCCATATCAGATATCCGATCCAAATTGGATATTTGATTTGAGGCAAATATATATATATATATATATTGAGCTTGTTAAAATCATTTTACACTTTCACAGGCCGTGAGCGCACAATGAGGAGGTTTTTCACATAATAGATATCTAATTTATAGCCGATATCCATTTTGAAAGGTTAGATTTTGGATTTTTATTTGCTTTGATTGAATTTTGAATTAGATTTGTATAATTTTAGTTAGTTTTTTATGGATTTTTTTTCAAAATAGGGTTTTTAATTGAATTTTTATGAAAAACTTGAGTTTAGAATGGATGTTGATTAAAGATGAATGTTTTTTATGTATTTGTATTAAAAATTAGAGAATCTTATATATTTTTGTTAAATAGTAGGGTTTTTTTTGGATTTTTTTAAAAAACTAGGGTATTTTTATAGTATTTTCATTTATATTGTCTAATTTCAATTAGATTAACTATTTTTTAACTTTAATCAGGCATTATGGCTGCTGAGAATGAAAATGCACAAATTCCAAATGATCCACCAGTTGAGAATGAAAATGCACAAATTCCAAATGATCCACCAACTAAGAATGAAAATGCACAAATTCCAAATGATCCACCAGCTGAGAATGAAAATGCACAAATTCCAAATGATCCACCAATTGAGAATGAAAATGCACAAATTCCAAATGCTCCACCACCTCCGCATCCATCAATTGAAGACTTAATTGGTGAAAAATTGTAGTAATTGAAGGGCATTTCTGAAGTTTTTACGAGAATCCCTTGATTATTCAAGATGTCAAACACATTGAAGGAAATAATTAAAAATATAGAAACCCTCTCCACCCAACATAATACCTTTCATTCATGGTGAGAAGATACAAGGGAATATTGTGCATGTGGATTGTCTTATGATGATGTGAAAGATCTCGGAATAACCAAAGCCCAAATAGCCTATTTATTTGTTAACCCCCACATTGGTTTGTCAGTTAATGTTAATAAACCAAAACTTTCTATAAAATGGTGCACGCATAGGGACATTGTAGATAACTTTTGGGATCGTTGGTGTATGGTTTTTGATAAACCACCGAACAACAATTGTGATATACCATTTTACTTTATTTAAAAATTATATGTTGAGTTTGTGTTAGGGCATCATGTCAATTACTTTGACATTAAACCCTTCTAGGGAATTGGTGAAGGTATGCCCCAAGATAGACCAGGGGCAGTTAGAGTAGTCCCATGCCAATATGTTCCCCCTCCTCCCCTTCCTCCACCACCTCCAGTATATCATCCAAATATTATGCAGGATGCGGCCACACAGACTATCCAGGCTATTCACTCTTTGAGTGGTCTTTTGGTTTCGCATGCTTCTACAGTAGCTCAGCCACATTCTGGTGATGTTGGCGATGGCTCGAGTGTTGTTGTGTCATCCTTGTCAGGTCCACATATTTTTGTGCCACATACTTGCTCTATGTTCCACCGAATATGCTTGGGTCCTCTTGTACAGCTCACTGAGCATCCCTTGGACACTTCTAATTATGACCTCCATGATGTGGAAATTATAGATCAAACACAGGGAGTGGAGCGCACCCTACAGAGTCCTCTCCTACTAGAGAGGGGGACATTGGAATAGTGACAAGTAAGATTTAAGTTGTAAATTCATAACTTATATTTGTTTTTAAATGAATATTAATAAGAGATAGTATAAAGTACTAATATTTATTTACATGGTCTATTTAGCAGTTGATGTCTGAGGAGGAGCTCACACAAGTGACTGATAGCACCCTTAGGGCCATTTCATTTGGCCTCGAGACACACACAGTATATATTTTCGCACTCACTCGTTTACATTTTTTTATTATATACTTGCTTGTCATTTGAATTGTCATTAATGAAATTATATAATAACTTATATGTTTATCTTATTTTCCTATTGTAGGAAATACCTAGTGTGAGCGAGGTGCGGCCTTGTCCAGATTATTGAAGTGCAATGTTAGATAACGGGAAGGTAATTGAACTCAAATTCGATCAAATTAAGATTTTTAAGATCTTATATTGATTATACATACATCGACATAGATTAGTAGTTTCATATGTACTTGTCATTTTTATGTAGAGGCAGTTATGAGCTATACGTCGTTGTTGACAATTGCCACAATGCCTGAAGCAGTAGTATTGGAACACTTCAAGGAGTAGGTGTTGAGACACCTCAAGGAGGAGGTGTCAAAACACCTAAAGGAGATAAAGAAAAAGATCAACCTAAAGAGGTATGTGTTTATTTTATTTTGTGTTTGGTATTTATATGTTCCTATTACTGACAATTTTATGCTAACTTGGATCAATTTTATTTTTTTGTTCACATATATAGATTGACATCACAAACGTTCATTTGGTCAATTCTTTGAGAGGGGTATATTCTAGGACTCCTGATCCTTTGAAGAGACGGATATTTTGGGTAATCAAGATTTCAATTTTAGAGTTCAATTATAATTCAATGTATAATGATTATGATGTTAATTATTCAATTTCAAATCATATAGTATAGCTAATCTCAATTGTGGTTTGATTTTTTCTTGTGCAACTACCTTCAGAGCCAATGAGTGCTTCAAAGAGGCTCCATTTGGATGATCCACCAGTAGTTTAGGATGAGATAGACATTTTGGCATGTAAATTTTGAATAGACATTGAGATGGCATATGCCACATTTTGTAAAACTTTGTTTGAGTTGGCGTTGATGCCATTTTTGTATATGGAGATACACTCAAGATTATTGGATAATTTCATATATAGAAGTTGAAAATTAAAATTTAATTTCTTCCTCGTGTGCATGATTAAACTCTTTGAAAATTTAATCAAGTGAGCAATGGTTAAATATCAATGTACAATAGCACAAAAAAGAATGGTTGTATTATGTAGTTTATATTCATATCACTGATTACATTGCATTGCACATCTTTCAAACTCAAAGCATTACTTCACATTTCATAACTAACAACTAGATGTTGATAGATGAAAAAATTTCAATTACAATATCGTTTTTACAAAGTCATCCTAAGCAATTATGCAATTACTTCACATTACATAACTAATAACTAGGAGTATTTGTCAATTGCATTTGCTTGTCATGGAATTTTATGAGACCACATTTCTTTGAGGCATATTTTCAAATAGTTCACTGCCTTGTCTATGCTACCACATTTTTCATACATGTGTACCAAATTTTTTTATCAAACAGTTCACTAGCTTGTTGTTATGGCTAAAATCCTAAAACAAGTGCTTTCAAACAAGCTATGGATTGATGCAGAGTGGGGGTGAAAACATATGTGAAAACTACCCTTGACTCCTTTGGACCAAATTTGAGAACCAATAACATACCCATATCCTAGGCTAGTGAATTATCCCTCTTTCACAAAGTGATTTCCCTTTAAAAACTTGATCTTCACAAGAACATCCCAAACAATATTGATTTGTGTCATAAAACAACAAATTCTAAGATTATCCTGCACCTTCAGGTCCTTTAGCAGGTTGTCCCATGAAACCGTTTGTTTACCATGAAAATGCATAGGGTTTATTGAAAGTCCCACTTGCACAACTCCCCTATTATGACCCCAATATGCTTAAGCATTAAAAATATTCTCCCACTCTCATTGATTTTAACAAACCCTAGGCTAAAAGCTCCATTTTCATGCAATTTAAGCAATGATTTGCTTAGGACGGAAACTCCAAGACTCACAAATCATTTCCCCTTTATTAAATGGAACTACACACATTCAAATAATATTGTACATAGCCTCTCCACTGAGCCACATGAAAGGTACAGTAGGTGGAGGGCTTCAATAATTCATAATTTACTCAAAATGCAAAATCTAGGTTCACTACCCTCCTTGAGAAAACTTGGCACATAACTCACAAAAAATGAAAAGAAAGCACTCAAACCAACTTTAAAGGGGTCTTAGGCCTGCTAACCCCCTTATTCCACATTCTATTCAGTCGTTTACTTGTTGTATAGGGGTTGAACAATGGAGAGAACACAATTTTTTTGTAGAAACCACAGTTTTTGCAAAGTAACTCAATATGATCTTATTGATCCTTCACAAAATTACATTCATCAATCCCCAAAAAGACTTCCTCAACCTTTTTTAAGACTCTCTCCCACACAAAACAATCGACCAACTCCCAATAACTGACTTACAAACTAAGTTACCTATTTGGGTTCAGGTTCGGGGGTTCGGTTTGCTAGTTCGAATAAAAAAAATTTGGGGTTGGTTCGGTTCATTTTGGGTTTATTGGTAAAAAAAATATGTAAAAATAAAATATATATATATGCAACATAGAAGCATGAATTAGGATTAGAATATCACATAACATCATATAAACAACAAAACCACCATAAATTTGAATGTCATTTAAAACATGCATGATAAATATTCATCATTGAAACTTGAATTGTGGTAGCTTGATATACAAAATCTATTGGTTCCAAGGTTCAATTTGTATGATTTTGAAAAAATAATCCAACTGAGTAGAGTTATCAGCATTCTTTAGAAAGCATAAGAATTTATTTAGTACACTACCCATTTTGATGTCTTATTGCAATCTCAAACACTAAATCTATGAAGAATTTAACTTTGTTGCCCTCTAGTTTCCATTAAAAAGAAAGCAACAAGCTATGGTCTCATGGCTTTTTTACACACGAAAATCAGCATTGGAGTTCGGTTGGAGGCTGAAAACTACTTGTAAGTGCATAAATAAATCTTGTTCTACAACTTGTATGACCTAACCAAATGTTCCATCACATTCAGATGGTTACGTTTAGGTTAGGTATGGTCCCCTTTTGCACCCAAACAAGCCGAAGCAGTTTGAGCTACGCTCAATCAGCAAAATCCCTCAAGAGTCCAAAGTGCAAAAGGGCAGTAATCTTTGACGAACTATTTCTTGGAAACTGTAATGCCTACAAAATTTTTGTTTGAGGCCACGAGATTGTGTTGGGCCCCTCTACAATAACCTCTCTTGATTTTTGTTATCTCGGAGATGTTTTCCTATGGTGGCAAGTTTTTAGTTGAGGGAAAACATTGAACTTTGATGAGCCACCACATTATGAGCACTTTGCATTTAAACAATCATTTCTATAGAAAAAGAAACCATCATCTCTAGAACATAAAAATAGATCTAGCAAGTCCCTTGATGATTTTGGAAGATGCATTGCACCACACTCCTACAACATTTCATTAGTATGCAAAGTACAATGGATATATTATAATAGCTCATGGTACATTGAAAACTCCACATGGTATTTGCAACAAGTATTACAAATCTTAAGAGGTGCACAATAAAATGGCTTCAAACCTTCAAAAGTCCTTTGCAATATTTCCATATTTGGATGTGTTTCAATAAAAAATTTGAACAATATTGTTTGGCTTGATTCCAAGAAATGTTTAGGATGTGGTGTACAGTCTTGATTGCCAATTCTTAACTTTAAAACATCATTTGCATTGGGTGATACTCTAGAGTTATCATGCTAAAATTGTTGAATTACCTACTTTACATTATCATTTAGCTTCTTATCAACACGTGGAAGCCTCCTGGGAAAAGCCCATGTATCATTTTGAAGAGGATCATCTATTATTTCTCTTCTTGTGAGTGCTCTATCCAAAGTTTTACGATTTATGTCAAAATCAATATAAGTTTGTCTCATAAAGTGAGCCTTTTTCAATTGATGGCCTACTAGCACGGTTGTAATGACTCTCCAAGTAGCTCTCTTATCCTTTTCCTTGTTAATTTTTCCAATAGACTTGAGAGCATTAAAAATATTTTTGACAATAATAGAATTTTTTTCAGTCTTCTTGTTCACACAAATCTTCAATTTGCTAGAAAAGGTCTCGTCTTTTGCATCTTTAGCAATTGTACAAAAAGTTGGCATTGCTCGATCAATGTCTTATCCCTAAAATATTGGTTGCAAATTCTTCTATCCCACAACCGAACAATTCTTGTTGACCTCTTGCCTTCAAAATTGTTTATAATGTTCTCATCAATTTCAATAACCATTTAGGGGATCTTGAAGGTCTTGAATTTGGAATATGTCTTTCTTCCACACAAGGTTCTTCATTTCTCATGTAATCTAGTGAAACATAATTTACAATTGCTTCAATATTATGTTCAAAATCTTCATTTCCAACATTTTCACCATGAACATTTTCAATATCAATTTGAATAATTTCATTCCCAATTTCAATATTATGTTCAACATCTTCAAATCCAACATTTTCACCTTGAACATTTTCATTATCAATTTCAATATCATGTTCAACATCTTCAAATCCAACATTTTCACCTTGAACATTTTCATTATCAAATTCAATATTTTCATTCCCAATTTGAATGTCATGTTCAACATCTTCAATTCCAACATTTTCACCTTGAATATTTTCACCTTCAACATATTCAATTTCCTCTTCACTTTAAAGACCATAGGGGTCAGGTTCACCAATATTTAACATACCTTGTCTTCTCTTCCAATGACCTTCTCTATCTCTTTGTCTATATGCTTCAATTTTTTCTTTTGTAAGCTTTCTCTTACGTTTTTGCTTCTGACAACTACTGATCCCCATTATACCTCATAAAATATGTTAAAAAATCATTGCTTATGACAAATATTAGTAGAATATGCTCCAAAAAGTTGATTTGTGTCTCTTCCTGTCTAAAATTGTGTGTTTGTCGCCTACAAAGCCTGCAAACAGAATGTAGGGTCCATTCGAATGCACAAAATGGCACACATGGGGTTTTTCTATGGCCCAAAAATTTGATATTCGTTATAATCTAATATCCAATACAATCTTAAAATGTTTTGTAATAGTATGATTTTATTTCTAGAAATTGAATATCTAATTTGTGTACACATGGACCTAAGGGTTAATGGTGGATGGTAGAGGGTTTAAGGGTTAAGGGTTTAGGGATTAGGGTATAGGGTATAGGGTTTAAGGGTTAAGGGTTAAGGGTTAAGGGTAGAGGGTTTAAGAGTTAAGGGTTTAGGGTTTAGGGTTTAGGGTTTAAGAGTTAAGGGTATAGGGGAGAGAGATATATGAAGTGAGTGAGGGATAAAGACCTAAGAGAGTGAGAGGGGGTATGTGGAAGAGACTTGAGAGAGAGAGAGTGGACTTGAGAGATTCTAGAGAGACTAGAGAGAGAGAGGGTGGGAGAGAGTGGGAGAGGGAGGGAGAGAGTGGGAGAGAGTTTGAGAGAGTGGGAGAGGGTGGGAGGGGTCTTGAGGAGGTGGGAGAGAGTGGGAGGTGGGGGAGAGGTGGGAGAGGTGGGAGAGGAGGGTGGGAGGGTGGGAGAGAGGGTGTGAGAGGGTGGGGAGGAGAGCATGGGAGAGGGAGGTGGGGAGAGGGGTGAAGGGAGAGAGAGTGGGAGAGGGTGGGAGAGTGGGAGAGGTTAGAGAGTTGGAGAGAGTTGGAGAGGGAGTGGGGAGAGAGGGAGGGAGAGTGGGAGAGGGTGGGAGGGGGTGAGGAGAGGAGGGAGAAGAGAGTGCAGAGGAAGTGGGGAGAAGAGTGGGAGAGGATGGGAGGAAGTGGAAGGCGTGGGAGAGAGTGGGAGAGGGTGGGGAGAGAGTGGGAGAGGGGAGAGGGAGTTGGAGAGGGGAGTGGGAGAGGGGTGGTGAGAGGGGTGGGAAGAGAGTGGGAGGAGTTGGAGAGAGGTGGTGGGAGGGAGGGAGAGAGTGGGAGAGGGTGGGAGATGGTGGGAGAGAGAGGGAGGAGGGAGAGGGAGGAGGGAGAGAGTGGGAGGATGGCAGAGAAGAGAGAATTAAAGCTGAGAGAGAGAGTGGCGGAAGGGTGTGGAGGTAGAGAGTGGGAGAGAGGTGGGAGGGTTGGGAGGAGGTGGGAGGATGGGAGAGAGGGAGGGGAGAGAGAGAGAGGGGGAGAGAGAGGGAGGGAGAGAGTGGAAAAAGAGTGAGAGAGTGGTGAGAGAGAGGGTGGAAGAGGGGTGGTGAGAGTTGGTAGAGGGTGGGAGAGGGTGGGGAGAGAGAGATATGGGAGGGGAGTGGGAGGAGAGAGAGGGAGGAGACGAGGAGGGACAAAGAGAGTTGGAGAGAGTGGGAGAGAGAGTGGGAGAGGGTGGGAGAGAGTTGGAGAGAGTGGGAGAGGGTGGGAGAGGGTTGGAGAGAGTGGGAGAGGGTGAGAAAGAGTGGGAGTGAGGGTGGGAGTTGAAGAGAGTGGGAGAGAGTGGGAGAGGGTGGGAGAGAGTGGGAGAGAGTTGGAGAGAGTGGGAGAGAGTTGGATAGAGTGTGAGAGAGGGAGGGAGAGATTGGGAGAGAGTGGGAGGCGATTGGGAGGGTAGAGAGAGTTGGAGAAAGTGGCAGGGTGTGAGAGGGTGGCGAGAGAGTGCTTGAGAGAGAGTTGGAGAAAGTGGGGAGAAGTGGGAGAGGGTGTGATGGTGGGGTAGAGTGGGAGAGTTGGAGAGAGTGGGAGAGGGAGGGAGAAAAGTGGGAGAGTTGGAGAGAGGTGAGAGAGTGAGAGGGAGGAGAGGGAGGAGAAACATTGGAGAAAGGAGTGGAAAGTGGGGAGAGAGTGGGAGAGGGGTGGGAGAGGATTGGAGAGGGGTCGCGAGAGGGTCTTGAGGGAGTGGGAGGGAGGGAGGCGTGGGGAGAGAGAGTGGGAGGGAGTGGGAGGAGGGGTTGGAGAGGGTGGGATAAGATTGGAGAGGGGTTAAGAGAGTGGGAGAGAGTTGGAGGTGGGAGGAGGAATGGAGGAGGAGAGAGGGTGGGAGAGGGTGGGAGAATTGGGAGAGATGGTGGGAGAGGGAGGAGAGAGTGGAGAGAGGGAGAGAGTGGAGGGGTGCAAAAGTGGGGAGAGGGGGTGGCCCGAGGAGTGTGGGAGAGAGGGTGTGAGAAGAGTGGGGAGGGTGGGAGAGGGAGTATGGGTTAGAGGGAGGGAGAGTGGAGAGGAGGAGAAGAGTGGGAGAGATTGGGAGAGGGAGGGAGAGGGTCTCGAGAGAGGGGTAGGAGAGTGGGAGAGGTGGAGGAGGAGAGGGTGGGGAGAGTGGGAGAGTGGAGAATGGGAATGGGAGAGTGGGGAGAGAGGGTTGGTTAGAGTGGGAGGGCACGAGAGAGGGAGAGGGGGTTAGGAGAGACTTGAGAAAGAGAGAGTAGAGGGTAGAGGGTTTTAGGGTTAAGGGTTAAGGGTTTAGGGTTAAGGGTAGAGGGGAGAGAGATAGAGGGAGTCAATGAAAGAGAGGGAGGGAGTCAAAGAAAGATATAGGGTAGAGGGGGGAGAGATAAGAGTGATTGAGTGAGGAGCTTGGGAGAGAGAGAGATGGAGAGAGAGAGAGGGAAAGATATAATATTTAAATATTATATATATTAGTAATAAATATATAAATATATATATATATATATTTAAATATTTATACATTAACAAAAATATTTAAATAATATTTAAATATTATACATAATAATATAATATATTATATATTAAATACATAATTCAGTAAGAGATTATTATAAATTGTATATTATATATTACATTATAAAGTATATTGTATATTATATATTAAATTATAAAATTTATTGCATTTTTTAAATCATATATTATAAATTTTATAACATTTTTGCAACTCTATATAAAACATATCGGATATCCGATATGTCTAAAACAAAATTTAATGCCTAGGGATTAGCCTTGGGCTTGCTTTGGATTTTGGTTAAGACCTACCAATCCTAAGAAGTCAACACAAAAAATGTGTTTAACAACTTACCTTGCTTTTCCAGACTTCACCCATGTGGCTGACGGTTTTTTTTACCCAAAATTGATGAAACGAAAAGGGTTTGTAAAAGGGATTCTCAGCTTTCCACCAATATAAATTATACTTTAGTTTGAATCTAATAAATAATTATTATTCATTTTATATTAGAATTACGACTAAAGTCCTGATTGATAGCCTGATTGAAAAACACCTATATCTTTCAAATGGTATCACATTCTTTGAATCCAAAACATGTGTCACATTCTATGCTTCACACACTATAGGATTAAAAAAAATTGAATTTCATGAAGTTTTGACCAAGTTAAAGTGGTTAGACATACGAGTTTTTTATATTTTTTAAAAGTTGTAATAAAAAATTCATAATTAATTATTTACTTGGAAAAAATTACAAAAAAAATGCATCACATCCAGACATGAGTTGTCTACTTATATCTAGAATCTTATAAAAAAATATTATCATTTTATTATGGTTAGGGTGGTCAGGTAGACACCTACTTATTTTTTTCCTAAAATTTAAGTACTACTGCATTGAAATTTCAATTTTTCACAAAATAGATTTTTTTTTAGAAAAATAAACCTAGTAGTTTAGAAACTACATTCAATTTTCCACATATTCTATTCTTACATATTTTTGAAATAATATAGATAACTTATTCAAATTTTTACGTCAAGTTGCCTAACTCTAATTTTTCTAAATTTCCATTACCACTTAAGGGCCTATTTTTTCCATGATGATCCTGCACATACCCATCTATAATAACCACAAAGTTATCATTTGGATCTTGTACTTTTAGTATTGGTGTTGTGGTCAACCTTTCATTGAGTTGGTCAAATTCTTCTTGACATTTTTTAGACCACACAAACTTCTTTCCCTTTCTTTGCAATGATGTGATGGGAAAAGCTATCCTTGAAAATTTTGCAACAAACTTATGGTAATACCCAACCAATCTCATAAAACTTCTAACTTTTGACGTGTTCTTGGGCATCATCCATTCTAGTACCACTTTTATCTTCACCGGATCAACCGAAATCCCTTTAGCTAAAATTATGTAACCCAAATACTATACTTTCTTTTGGAAGAAGGTACACTTGGAGAGTTTTCCATATAACTTACACTCTCTCAATCTTTGAAGAACAATCTCTAGATGCTTGAGATGTTCCTCTTCATTCTTGGAGTAGATTAAGATGTCATCCAAGAAGATTAACACAAATCTATCCAGATAGTCCCTAAATACATTTTTCATTAGGTTCATGAATGTTGTTGGTGCACTCGTCAGCCCAAAAGGTAGGATTGTGAACTCATAATGTTCATATCTAGTTTTGAAAGCAGTTTTGAAAATATCTTCGTCCTTGATTCTAAGTTGATGATACCTAGAACGTAGATCAATCTTCAAAAATATTGTTGCTTCTTGCATATGATCAAAGAGATCATCAATATGTGGCAATGGATACTTATTCTTTATTGTTTCTCTGTTAAGCAACCGATAATCAATACATAATCGCAATGTACCATCCTTCTTTACAAAGATAACTGGTGCTCCCCAGGGTGAAACACTAGGTCTTATCAAGCCTTTGGACAACTCTTCTATTTGTGCCTTTAACTCCTTTAATTCAGTTGTGGTCATCCTATATGGCACATTCTATATAGGTTTCGACCCTGGTACTATGTTGATAGAGAAATCAAATATCCTCTTAGGTGGTAATCTAGGTAACTCTTCTAGAAATACATCCTCAAATTTCTGTAAAATAGGATATTTCTCCATATTTATTTTTCCATATTCCAATACCTCACCTTCTTCGACATCATGAAAGTCTCGAGGGCCATAATATACTATATCATCTTGAGAGATGAATTCCTTACATTCCTCAAGCTTCTCCATTTTTACTGCAAAGAGTTGAAAACCTTTCTTCTTTGCTTTATGCATTTGCATAGTGGATATATGTCGTAATTTAACCTCTCTAGGCATTCCTTGCATTGATACCTAGTTACCTATATTGTTTAAACATTCTATTATTTTTGCATGAAAATATACCTTGGCCTTGTGTCCATAGCCAATTCATCCCTAAGATGGCATGATAAGATCCTAAGGGAGCTATGTATAGATTCACCTCTATTGAGAAACTTGGAAGTTCAATTGTTGCTTCAAATAGACATTAAATTGCCTCAACTCTTTGTGGATGTGAAAATCTGCATATGGTTAGCATTTTAAAACCAAAATAATCCTCAACATCCCTATGAGATAATGAAACATGTTAGATATGCTAAGATATTAAAACAACAAGAAAAACCAAATAAGCATACAAACAACATGAATCAACTTCATCTCATAGTGGATTGGTGTCACATGTGCTAGTGACCCTTTCCCAATCCTTGATTGATAAGCTAGTGATGAAATTGCTATGGATATGGAGATGATAAATGGACAAGATAAGTTGTCAAAGAGAATTGCCTTGCATCAAGTTGTGTAGATGATGGATATGATGGAGTGAAATGGACAAGATCAATTCTCAAATGAAGAGAGTGACCTTGCAAGAGATTGGGGAGGCCCTTGATGAAGAAAGAAGCCTTTGATTTATAGATTTTCTTGATAAAGGATTGGCCAAATGGGTGAATGTGGGACTAAAGATCCACCAATGAGGAGAGGCCATTTGTCAAATGATGATAGGCCAATGGTTGTGCAAGATTTGGGAAGAGTGCCCATGAGAGGGAAAATTTGAATTCAAATTTGGCAATAAATTTTGAGAGGGGGACAAGAAAAACAGCAATAAATGCAATGTTGGAGGAACAAATCAACTTGTCATGATTTTAAAATTTGAAGGCCATGTTGAGTGAAAATGAGAGTTTTAATAAATCAATAAAATTGATTTATTTGTGCAAGTGGAGATATCTAGAGAATGCAAGTGGATGAGATTAGTATTTAATCATGGTTAGATTAAATAAATGATGATTATGTTAGTTTAATGATGATTAGGTGAGTTGACTTTTAGGACTTTGATATTTGAATTAGAAAATGATGGAATATGATTTAGGATTTGATTTAAATAGATGTTTGATTTATTAAAAGGTTGATGATAATGTTTATTTGATTTTAAATAAATGACCTTAGGAAATGAGATTATTTAATGAATGGATGAAAGTGATGAATGGACCTAATGTGAAATCTAGTTTAGTTAATGAATTAACCTAATAGAATGCAGAATGTTAATTTTGCATGTCTACACTCTTATCTAATTAACATATTCTACAACCCAAGATTGTTCCATGTAGCTAGCTTTTCTAGACATTTGACTTGCTATTCTAGGATAGATAAAATTTCCTATGGAACCAGTATCTATTAAAATTGAAATGGGAATTCCAAACAAAGTACCTGATACTTCCACTGGAGTAATTTGGTACTCTGCTTGCCGATTATCCACTATAGCATGGAACTTTTTTTGGTATGTATCTTTTTGAGAAGGAAGACGGTTACCATGTGGTTGTGAACCTGAAGGTTTTCTTGGAAAATTACTTGCATAATGATCCCCACCACATGCATAACACCCTTTCACTGGTCCCCTCCTTTTCGTTGGTCTTCCAGAGTTACTTTCATTCCCACTAGCATTGTTATTAAATTTTATATTATTATTTCCCCTTCAATCTTTCCTTGACTCATTCTAGTTATTTGAGATCCCTTGTCCCCTTTCTTTTGAAAGCTTGGCCCTTCACCCGGCTTCCTTGGAGCTTGATTGGTTTGCATCCAACCAAACTTATTTTTATTTCTTTATCGATAATTTGAGATAGACTTAAGCCTTTGTTCTTGCTTAATTGCATTCTCATACACCATATCCATTGTAGCAGGACCATGCACATCTACCTCCTCACTATTTGCACATTTAGACCCATGATAAACTTCCTTATATGAAATTTCTCATCCTTTTGGTACATAGATACATATTTAAGGAGTCAAGTGAACTTCTCCCAATACTCATTCACTGAGGAGACACCTTGCCTTAGATTTTGGAATTCAATGAGCTTTTTATCATAAAAGAGTTGGGACAACCATTACTTCCAAAAAATATCCATAAATTCCCTCCAAGTGAGGCTTAAGGAACTAAGCCCAAGCTCCATTTTATTACTCATCCACCAGTTGGAGGCTTCACCCACCAACTGAAATGCTCCCCATGCAGCTTTAGTGACCTCAAAGCAATTTTTGATTTCAAAATATTTCTCCATTTCCATAAGCCACGCTTCTGCCGCATCTCCAGTAGCACTACCTTCAAACTTTTATGGTGTGATTTTTCTCATGTTGTGGGATAACTCACTTTCCAAACACTTCTTTTTGGCTCCCTCAAACAAATATTGAGACTTGTCATTTTGTTGATCACTAGATTAGGTGCAATCACAAGAATTCTCCCCCTCTTCTTCATTGTTGGGAATTTCTTCCTCATTATTTGGAACTTCTTGTTCCACTCTTTCATTTCCCCTAACTTCTTGTTCAAGGTTTCCTACTCTTGCTCTAGTCTCATCTATGATAGCAAGAATTCGGTCCAATTTGGCTTTGGAATTCTCATCGCCTTGACCTACTTCTTGACTTCTCCCATAATTAGTTCTTGTCCTAACCATCTTTTCCACATAATAGTTATACTTGGAGGTTTCCATTTTAACTATATCTATGAAGGTTTTCTCAATGTTAACAACACTCAAAAGATCTATCAATCACATAAGAAATTTGATTTAAAGAACTCATTCACAATTTTTTTCAAAAGCATAATTTTCATTATAATCAAAGGGATTTTCAATTTCCTTGAGTTTACATAGAATGACTATTAAGATAGTCTAAGGGAGAATATACCTTGGATTTGCTTTCTGATAGATAGTTACGTGGGGTATAACCCTCTGATTTTTTCTCAAATTTATCATCAAAAGGATAGTATCCCATTGATCTATCCTCAAACACATAGTTTTGAGGTACATAATCCTCTAATTCGCCACTTTTGGCTATTAGAATAACTTTCGCTAAGGGATGAACTCAAGGATATCTAAATATCATGACTAAACTAACACTACATTTCGAAGGAATATCCTTGGAAAGTGATAAAGAGTATGAATTTTTTGAAGAAATAAAAGGTAAGAAGTTGAATTTGATAACCTATTTCATATTTCTCTTCTCCTCACTAATTCATGAAAGGGAATGCTTGAATGTTGAAGTATCACTTAGCTAAATGGATTTGTCATAATTATTTCCCTCAATGGTATGAACAAGGGCTTATCTTTCCTTCTTGGCCTGTAGGTAGCACTCGTTTCTGATTACTTTCTTGCAATCATCTTGAGACACACCATCTTGGCACAAGAATTTCCAAACATTAGATTCACATAATTTTGGATTGAAAACATAGAGAACACATAGGTTCCAAAGCTGAACCTGGTAGCTTTAATACCACATGTAATATGACCATTGTTCTACTTAATAATTTTTCTAATTTTTACCCACAAGTAAATAGTTTATGCATCTATCAACAAGAGCACTAAAAAATTTCTTTTCTTTTCAATAATAAATGCACCATTTAAAAATAACCTTTCCAAACTTTTCTATTGCATATACAAAGAATCTTTCCAATAATATAAGCATGACTTCACTTTACATAAATATATTCAAGATAACATTTCACATTTACAATTTCCATATAGATGGACACATTAATACATACATAGCTTCAACAAGCTTACATGAACTAGAAATAAAAATGGTCCAAAATGTCCTCCCAAATCTTGGCCACCAACTACATGATGAAAAGCATCACTCAAGTGATTTTCTGTGAACCATGGACTAACTATAGTCCCCCACACATCTACCAAATTTGTTAAGATGGCCCTCCCTTCGATAGAGAGATTGGTTTGGTAACCTCATCCTTCAAATAGCCTTTTTTGAGCATACTGATGTGTCCTACATATCTAGATCTTACCATAAATTCAACCTCTATTTCTATGATATTCTCAGCCTAGTATATACTTGGATGACAATCAATTGACAATTTAGATAGTGGCTACCTACACTACTTTGGCCAAAGATTCAACGCCCAATATTTTGAGTGAGGGTTGTCTATATTCACCACTACAATTGCTCAATTTGTATTTGACCATTAGTATTCTATTATATTCTAGCTTATTCCATTTCCCATGGATTATCCTAACCCTGGGAATAAACTTCCCTTTGACTCACATTAACTGACATAGAAATCAAGTATCTCAAAACAACTCTATCTTATGCTACACACTTAGAGTATTACTATACTTCATATAGTACCAACATTCTACATATAGAAAAAATAGTATTTATAAACATATAAAACCCATTATGGTATAAATATCTATATACGTTTAAACCCAAATGAAAAGGGTTCCTAATACAAGGAATAATCAAGAACTTTCAAAAGACATGCAAGCATAAAAGCACACATAAAGACAATATTTTCAACATGGAAATATAATAAACAATCTTTCCAACATAATAACAAAGAGGTAGAAATCAACATGCATGTTTAAAGCTCCAACTAAATAATATCCCCTCTTGGCTTAATGGCTCAAGTTCACTTGCAACTCCACTACGAAAAACCCAAATTCCTCTACTAGCTTCTCTCTAAATCCCTCAACAAATCCAGTATGAAACAACAATACAACTCTCAACCTCACAACCTCTTAACTCACTTTGGGCCAAAATTGCAACAACATAACACAAAGAAATCAAATTGACAAGTGATGCATTTAATAGAATGAGCACCTCTAAATTTATACTAATTTGTGAGCAACCAAGGCTACAAACAAGATAGTATTTCTGACAACTTTCGTCCTCATGCAATGACTCACCAAGCTAACTCACAGGTTTGCAACACATTAAAGTCCTCATTATTTAAATGGTTGAGTGGACTAGATATATGGGACAACAAGCTTAAAACATGTTTCCTAATTTGAATCCCTTTACAAAATGCTTCCAAGTTTGCACTTGACTAAGTCTCTATTCTATTTGCAGGCTTATGCATATTTGAAGACCTCTTAAGCATTCCAAACTCTTGATAATATGGCTTGACCTTCAAATTTTGGTGCCCAAGTTTATAGTGTGAGATTTGACTAATTCTCAAGGTATTTAAAATAGTTTCCACTTCCCTTAAAATGTATACATAGCAGTGTATATCTCATGCGTGCTTCATTCACTATTTTGACTTGGTCACACATATTTTATGTGTTGGTTGGTATTCCTTTATAAGCTACACCTATTCACTACTTTATGTGCTTTGCACTATCAAGCGCTTCAATTTATAATAGCGCTATGTCATGCACTTTAGTGATTATCACAATAACTTTTACAAGCAAAATCACATCAAACATCAACTGAGGAGTTCCATGCAAGTCGTGACCTCACACCCGAGAGACCTTGGGGATATTTTTAGCAACATGTTGGAGATTTCCTTTCAAGAGAGGTAGTGCATGTATGCACTGCCTGTGTTAAGAAAGTGTGCAAAACACCCATCAACAAGATCTAGCATTAGCGAGGATTTATTATGGTTTCCTATGGTGAATCATGATGGATTCTAAGTTGGAGAGATGCAACTAACCATCAAGCCAAGACTAATGACTTGTTTCCTAAGTGATTCCATCCTCCATCATCACTCTACTTTTAGGTTAAGAAAGTTACATGTCTTATTATGGCTTATTAGGGTGATTAGACATCTCCAAAAGTGATTCATTCATCTTCATGTTTCATTCATGCATCCCATTCTAGCACATTAGAATAGAGTTGCATTGCATTTTAGATTTCCCAATCTTAGATACACTTAAGGTTAGGGCTTATATTCACATTTACTTTCAAGATCCATTGTTTCTATCAAGGTTTAATTATCGAACTAGGGGTATATATATATACATATATGTATATATTGATATATATATGTATACATATATATATATATATATATATATACATATATGTATATATTGATATATATATATATACATATATATATATACATATATGTATGTATACATATATATATGTGTGGCATGTATGTATACATTATGCCACATATATATATATTATAAAATAACATATATATATGTTACATACATATATATATATATATATATATGTATATATGTATATATATATCAATATATACATATATGTATATATATATATATGTATACATATATATATCAATATATACATATATGTATATATATGTATGTATACATATATATATCAATATATACATATATGTATATATATATACATATATGTATATATATATGTATGTATATGTTACTATATTAATTTTCACATATATATTAATATATATACTATATATACACATACACGTAATACCATTTCAATATCTTTATAGCAAACACTCAAAAACATAATTTTGTTGATCGACATATATACATGGAATGTATATATATATATGTCATCTTAGTCCAATTGGTATTCCCATGCATATGGGTAATCCATCCATGAGAATGCATGGGTACATCTATCTATGTACACTTGTGTACATATTCACTCATATGTATGAGTTTACCATAGACACGTACATATATACATATATATACATTTTATGCATATAACTCATCAACATAGCAATAAACACACAAGGAAGAATTTTCACTTATCATCAAGACTCATCACATACCTCATTCCAAACATTCATAAACAAGATTAGAAATCAATATAAACACACACAACTAACTGAAGATCACTTAGCATCTACGCAACTGGCTTGACTCAACTAAGACCAACTATGGCATAAGTGTGTGAATGCTTAGTAAGACTAAATTGGAGGTTACCAGACCAAGTTCTTCTCCTAAGTGATACTTCCCCTCTCTTCTTGAGGCTTGAACCTATTCCTACATTCAACTTAGTTTCACCATAACAGTAGTTAGCTGAATTAATACATTCATATGCATCACATATATTTCATTTATAGAATTATTATAAAACATTAAATAGATTCAAACATTCATTCATCATATTTCCTTTAGAATTCATATATGTAAAACACATTCACATTTATTAAAGCAATTTATCAAACAATGTAATAGTAAATAGGCATTAACACATGAGGTGTAACACAAACATTGTTCCTTCACAACCTATGGTGCAACAATAATATTCAAGCACCATAAACCAAGGCAACCCATTAGCTCATCAAGTACCCAACTATCAAATTTCTAATCCATGTGTCGATCCTATTCCGAATCTAGTTTCCAATCCTCTAGCTAATACCATTCCAACAACAATATACATGATGGTCAAAAAAATGCACTCTCCAGCAAAAGGTCGCTAATATGCAAACCTCTAGAACCAAGAAGGCATATAACATAAAGGACATATGACTTTATCATTTTGACAATAATCTACATATATTCCACCTTTCCCTCCAAATCTCGAAATACCCAAGTTTGATAAATATAAGGGGAATGGGAATCTAATAGATCATGTCAGAGAATTTTTTACATCTTTTTTGGACTTCCAACACGAGCAAACTTATCTAGTGTGTCTCTTTCAACGTAGTTTTGGAGGACAAGCTATGGAATGGTTTGCATGTTTACCTCCTAGCATAAAGACATGGGAAGAATTAGTTGACAAATTCATCACTCACTTCTCCTATAATGTTGATTAGGAGATAGACATAGTAAACTTATGTACAACTAAACAGGAAGAGGGGGAATCTTTCACATCCTTTTTGAAAAGATGGAGAACTCTGGAAAGTAGATGTCCTTGTGAGACACCTCAAAAATAGTTGGTACAAATCTTTATTGACAACCTAAATTCAAAGTTAATGTTCCAACTCCAAGTCCATTGCCCTCCTACATTTGACAATGTTGTTCAAAAGGGCATCCCTATCAAAAAGGTTCTTGTGGCAAAGTGACTCATTAAAATTTTCAAATGACCAAATAATAACCCAAGTACTTATGCTGAAAAAATCCAAATCTTGGTCCTGCAACAAAAATGTGATGAATTATGGTGTTTTGGACACTAAAATAATAAACAAATCTCATTTGATCTTGAATCATAAAGGACCTAACCCATCCCAGATGTCGACAATCAATACTCATCCATCATCAATTCCTTTGCAACTGAACAATGTTGTTCAAAACAATCCTTAATATGGTTTCCTTAGACCTAATCCACCTTTGAAATGATAATTAACACCTCTAGGGGAACTGATCAAATCAATTCTAAAGAAAATCTTGCAGTCTAATATTATTCAACTCTCAGAATTTAAACATTATGATCCCAACCCCAACAAACCATCCTAGTGGAATGATAATTCCTTTTGTGAATTCCATAGGAACAAGGGACATAAAACATCTTCATGCTTCAAACTCAAGAATATCATTCAGGACCTTATAGAATGGGGAGACATAGTAATTGATGACCCAATTGGATCTTCAAATATAGATCATACTATATTCAAGGACCCTTTGCAAAATCATGGTCAAGGAAAAGCCTCCAACTTAGGATAAAAAATCAATGCCAATACTAATTAATTATACAAATTTAGCTTATGAGTACACGACTAATAGTATGATCCAACAGTCGGATAACAATATCTTGACTATAACTGTCAAGGGCAAGAGTCCTCAATGTGTTGTAACTACCCATAGATCCAAAGTGGTTCTACAAGGAGCCACGTCTAAACCATAACTACCAAATCAATACAATATTTTGGATCATCTAGGAAAAACCCTACCCAAATGTCTATTCTTGAGCTATTGTGTACATCACCCGTACACAAAGCTAGATTGGACAAAGTATTGCAAAAGTCTTTTGTTCTTATATATCTAGATTTCGATAAATTTCAAGACATGGTTGGGTATCTTGCTACCACCCACCATGTCACCTTCACCGAGAATGATGTCCCTTCTGATAGACCTTAGAACAATGAAACCCTCCATCTAGAAGTCTTCATTGATTAGCACAAAATCATACGAGTCTTGATAGATGGTGAAAAAGGTTTGAATATTTACACTATGAAATTGGTTACTATATTTGGATTTTCTAAGGCAAGTATTTATGCTTCTAAAAGGATTTTCATAAAGGCTTATGATGATGCAGAGAATTCCTCCAAGGGTGTCATCACCCTTCCCGTTAGAGTTAGTCCGACAGCCTGGAGAACACAGTATATCAAGTATTGGGTCTAGAACTTCCCTAAAATCTACTCCTCAGTCATCCATGGATTCATGCCATGAAGGTTGTTCCTTCCACTTATCACCAATTCCTTAAATTACCTTATAATGGAGTAGAAATTACCATATCAGGGGACCCCAACTCATTTCAATATTGCAAAAATTTGAAGGGTATTCTTGAATATCAAGTATCAATTAATAATGAAGCTTAATTTACCAACTCCTCACATTACATTGATCCCTCATTGCTTACCAATTCTTCATTTCCTTCTATATCCCTTCCCAAACATAAGGTCCAAATCCAAGATAAGGGATACGACGAGTATACTATGGCAGATTCCTTTTGCATCGGCAAGTTTCCTACCTCTCCTAAGTCTTATGGTAAACCAAGTCCTATTCAAAAGGAATTGAATACCAACCACCCACTACTTTT
Organism: Sequoia sempervirens; assembly: GCA_007258455.2. Taxonomy (NCBI): domain Eukaryota; kingdom Viridiplantae; phylum Streptophyta; class Pinopsida; order Cupressales; family Cupressaceae; genus Sequoia; species Sequoia sempervirens. The sequence goes on along the minus strand of VDFB02000013.1, from coordinate 33,435,763 downwards.
TCTAAGTGGGGAGAGCTAGACAATGAATCTATTGAAGACATTTCTACATGGTTATATCAAGATGAAGAAAACCAAGAGTAAGTTCAATTACCAGTAGATCATTATGGTAAGGACTCTCCATTATACAATAGAAAGAATATGATGGTCATAGTCGTTTGGGAGCACATAATCAAGGAATTGTAGAGCTGATCCAACCTAAATGTCTACCTAAAAATAGAGGCCTCGGGTGTGTACCACTGAAAATGAATGCTTCGAGTAGTAAGTTGCTTTCAAGTGAAGATGTGAGTATTTCTAATGATGTTGAGGTATCTAAGTATTGTGCTTATCCAAACCCTAACCTTTGTAATGACCAACATGTTGATAACCAAGCTTGGATTGAGGCCTTTTGGGATCTTGTAGGATATTCAATCCTTACTTTATTCACCTTGCCTCCATCTATGAATGATCAACCTTGGGACTAATTATTCAGTGCTTGCCTTGTCTACCACGTCTCTTGCTTTTTCTAATACCAATGATAGCATGCCTCTCATCCATCTCCAGCTCATAGATTGGGACAACCAAGGACCTTTGAGTTTAAATCTCTTTGAAAATGATGAATCCATAGTTGAGTTTATGGGACTTTGAGAGAATTTACGTTGGGATGATCACAAAGCTTGCTTCACTATAGATCTTGATGCTAAAAACTACTTTGGGGAGTCCACCCCACCTTCTAGTCACAAAAATGAAAATAAAAAATAAAATAAAAAAGTCTTCAGGTGAAATCAAAAGGCACCTATAGACTGTGAAAAAAGTAAAAATAAAGGATGTATTTGAGAGTGAAAACCTCTCTGAGGCACCCGAGGATGAAAGGATGGATGTACTCCCTACACATCAAGAGAGATCTCCCCTATTGGTGGAAAAATCAAAAGAGGTCAACATTGGAGCAACAAAAGATCCTAGGATTGTACATTTTGCAGCTTCCCGGGCAAAAATAGAAAGGTCAAAATTCATGAGCTTCCTTTTCACAAGATAAATTATTTTTTCTTGGTCTTATGCCAATATTCCTAGGTTGGATCAAAAATTAGTTCTTCATCAGTTACCTCTTCATCTAGGTGCAAATCTAGACAAGAAAAAACTAAGAAAAATTCACCCACAAATTTTCTTGTTGGTAAAAGTAGAGCTAAAGAAATTATTGAATGCCAACTTTATCAAATCAATTGACTATGAAGAATGGATATCTATCTTGTACCTATGACTAAGTCTACTAGGGGAATCTGTATATGTATAGATTTCATATATTTAAACAAGGCTTGTGTTAAGGATGATTTCCCCCTGCCAAATATTGATCTCATTGTGGACCTTGCCACTGAATATAAAATGTTGTCCTTAATGGAAATTTTTTATAGATATAACCAAATAATAATTACTCTTGAGGATCAACAAAAAATGGCTTTCGCTTGTCCTTAGGGTACCTACTACTGGAATGTGATTCCCTTTGGTCTCAAAAATGATAGAGCCACATATAGGAGGGCTATGACTATGATCTTTCATGATATGATGCACATTCTTATGGAAGACTACATTGATGACTTGTTAGCCAAATAATTCACAATAAAAGGTCATCTAGAAATGCTTGAAAAAAATATTCATTAGATTGGAAAAACATAAGGTTAGGATAAATCCAAAAATTGTGTCTTTGGGGTGACTTCTAAGAAACTCCTCAGGTACATTTTCACCCACAAAGGTATCGAGGTTGATCTAGAAAAAAGTGAAAAAAAAATAGTAGACATGCCTCCTCCATCAAATTTGACTCAGCTAAGAAGTTCCCAGGAAAAACTACAATCCATTTGAAGATTCATTGCTCAATTGGTTGATAAATTTCACCCTTTCCAACATCTATTTCATAAGGGTGTCCCTTTTAAATGGACCAATCATTACCAACAAACATTTCAATAGTTAAAGGATTACTTGATGCCACCACAATTTCTAATGCCACAAATTGATGGGAACACCATTGATTTCGTATATATCTGCTACATCTTTGGCATTAGGGACTCTCTTATCACAACATGATGAAGAGGGAAAAGAGAGGACTATTTATTACATAAGGCACACATTGGTGGGATATGACATAAATTACACACTAATTGAATGTGCATGCCTTGTTAATTTTTCCACACAAAATATTTGACATTATATGCTAAACCATCAGAAAAATCTCATAGATAAGATAGATCCTTTGAAGTATCTCCTCAAAAAATAAATGCTCATTGGAAGACTTGCAAAATTGGTAATGATTCTAAGTGAATTTGATATTCAGTATGTTGATTGAAAAGCAATAAAAGGACAAGTAATTTCCAATCAATTAGTTGATGCTCCTAGAACCACTGACCATCCTTTGGTGTCATATTTTCCTAGTGAGGCAGTATTCATGGCAACAATTCCTACAACATGGAAATTATATTTTGATGGCTCTTACACCTGACATGGATCTAGAGCAAGGATTCCTTTTTTCACTCTACAAGGAGAGACCATTCCCAAGTTTTATGGAATTGCTTTTCCTTGCACCAATAACATTGTTGAATATGAGGCATTAATTATAGGACTCAGAACAACCATCAAGTGGAAAATTAGGGACCTTCAAGAACATGGTGATTCTCAATTGATTATCAAGAAAATCAATGATGACCATGAAACGAAAGATGAGAAACTTACACCTTACAAGAAGATAGTTGATAGTTTTAAACAATATTTTGATGTCATCAAATTTGAGCAGATTCCTAGAGCACAAAAAAGAGTATTTGATGTTATGGCCACTATTGGATCTCTACTTTACATGCCACAAAACATACATCAATGTGAGTTATTGGTGGAGTAGCTATTGATCCTCACTTTTGATGTTCTTGACTCAAAACTCATGTATGAAAATTTTGGTCTTGATTCCCCTTGGTATAATGATATATATATATATATATATATATATGTACCTTCATGACCAAACCCTCCCTCTAGACTTGATTAGCACCAAACATAAAATATTTATCCATCAAGCCTCTAGATACATTATCATTGGTGATACCCTTTACAGTCATGCTCTAGATAGCACTCTTCTTAGGTGTCTTGACTTCAAAGAAGCACAAAAAACTTTATGTGAGGTAAATGATGGTATATGTGGAACTCATTGTAGTGGTCCTACCTTATCCAAGAAGCTCATAAGGATTAGATATTACTAGCCTATAATGGAGAGATATTCATACTAATTCATCAAGACATGTTGTCAATGTTAGATTCATGGAGACTTGGTTCATACACCGATATAGGAACTTCATCCTCTCACATCTATGTGGCCTTTCTCTTAGTGTGGAATCAACCTCATAAGGAAGATCCATCCTAATTCCCTAAATGGCCATAAATTCATTCTCATTGTAACTAAATATTTTATGTAATATATTGAAGCCATCCCTATCACCTATATCACTGACAAATAAATAGAAAAGTGCATCCTCAGTTGCATCATCTATCGGTATGGTGTTCCACTTTCCATCATCATTGATAATGGTCTCTCTATTAAAAACCAAGATTTTTGTGAGCTATGTGACAAATTCCATATCCAACATCGCTTCTCTACCCCATACTACCCATACGGTAATAGTCAAGATGAGGCGTTGAATAAAACTATACTCAAAATCCTAAAAAAGACTGTCAATGATGATGGTTGTGACTAGCACATTTAACTTAATCCCACTTTATGGGCCTACTATATAAGCATTTGTACTCCCATAGATACCACCCCATTCTCCCTGGTTTATGGATCTAAATTTATTCTCCCGATGAGGTCGAGTTACCATCACTGAGAGTTTCCTTGTAGTGCTTCATAACGATGAAGAATATAGAATATCTAGATTACATGAGCTCAAACTACTAGATGAACGATGTTAGATGAAACTATTTCATATCTAAGAATACCAAATCATCTTTGTCACAACTATAACAAGGAATTTTGGGTCAGAAATTATGATATTGGAAATCTTGTCTTAAAAGAAAATTAGAGGAATAGTTTGGACAAAGAAAAGCAAGGAAAGTTCGAGCCTAATTGGCTAGGTCCTTATATAATCACTACTGCATATGGATCTAGTGCTTACCAACTTGCTACTCCCAAAGGTGAACCACTTCGAGAGCCCATAAACAACTTGCACCTTTGAAGGTTCTATACTTGAATCTTGAAAGTCCCTCAAAAAATCAAAAAAATGAAAAATACAAAAAACTTAAAAAATGGTCACCTTGATGAAAACTTGGCAAACAAGTGTCTTGTGTGACATCCAAAAATTAAAAAAAGAAAAAAAATAGCAAAGAAGAATAATTCGCCCTCTAGTGAAAACCACTTTGGTGGCGCTTTGGGTAAGTACCATGGAGAAGACCTAGAAAATAGGTGTCATATGTAGCAAGCTAATGCTCCTTCATCTACCATCATTATATTTGGTTTTTCACTCTCCATCCTCTTTCATAATAAATAGTCCTTCCATATCAAACACACTCATAATAAAGTTGGTTATCCTTCTTATGACCTAAAATTGATTGGTATTTAGCATCACTTGCTTTCTATCTCACATCCCTAATAAAGTCAATGGATCCCATGCTTGTCCATATTTGGTCTTATGCTTGGCTATGGGTAAGTCCTAGATCTAGGTCTTTTAGATGGGACACTTGGAAAAACAATGGAGGATTCCCTTGGGTCATTCTCCCTATGATGATTTTCCATCGATTTATTTTCTATAATAAGAAATTCACAATTCATATGATTTATTATCCATAATAAGTAATCCATAACCCATAATAAATCTTATCAAATCCCATTATCCATATTTCACAATAAACTACCATCACAACTACTCCCCATAATAAATTTTCCCTTTGCTAAACTGACACTTTGACTAGACACAAATATAACATTTTATAAAAATATTGAGCTTAACAAATAATGGAATAACAAACAAACTATCAAACTAACCTTCAATTCTAACAGATCAATTTCCTATCTTCATCATCTATATTCAACATTTGTCTTCATCACTTGTCTTTTGTCATTCTTTGTCTTTGGCAAGAAGATCTAAATGGTTTTTTACTTGTTTGGTATAGTGAGTCTTAACTTTTATATGATTTATCTTTTGTCATGTTCCTATGCTACTCTAGGATATCCACAAGTGATTAGGGGAGTGAGGATGAATTATGACCTTTTTATGTTTGATTTTTGTTTGTGGTTTGTCTTGACACTATGATTGGGGCAACTAAATTCCTAGTTTAAGTCATGACACTCATTGTTTGCAATTTGTCTATCTATGCAAAGGGATAGCATTTCACACCTTGGTCTTTTCATGAATTGGTGTACGTTATCTTTTTGAAAAATAAAAATGCTCTATGATGATATATGTGTACTTATCAAGGCTCAATATGACTCATTCATCACTCCATTTCTGAATCCATTCATCTTACTAAAGTATTATTCTTCCTTTCTTACTCACCTTTTGTAATAGCTAATATTTCTTCAATCCATTCTATCTTGATCAATTAATCTTTTCCACATATAATATCGATCTAGCTAACCATTCTTCACTGTTTACTAACCTTTTCTTCCATCTTATTGGTAAATTTGGCTCTATTTTCAAGTTTTTTTCTAAATTTCCTGAGGGGGCTCCATAATCCCATTTCTGTTGGGGCATGCTAGGGTAGGAATGGAACAAAAAAATCTTATTTTTCTTTGAGACAATGCTAAAAATCACATTGTCTCAAAGAGGGGAAAAATGTAGACACTCAAAATTGACCTTAGCCTACAACACCATTTTCTTACTAATTCCCCATCTAACCCTAATTTTGTCTAAACCATGTTTTTTATCTTCTTCCTTGCATGCCCGTAATTAAATAATTTTAATTATTTAATTGTAGTAAATCCTTCCTTTTCATTGTTTCTTTGATTAAATAATAATTATTTATTTACTAACTATTTCATGTCTTAGATTAAATGAATATTTTTATTTAATCTTTGAAACCTAATGTTTTTCTATAATTAATTAAATTGTTTAATTTAATTAATTATTAATGCTTTTGAAAATAAATCAATTTTCATTTATTTTATTTTCTAAATTCTCACAAATCTAACTCTTCCACCACCATAATTTTTGAAATCTAATTTCTTACAAACTTTCACTAATTTCTCAATCTTCTTCCACCATTAATTTTGCTTCCACTTCCACTAATTTCTCCAATCAATTTCCCCTAATTTCAACTTTGTAAATGAGCAAGTTTCTCATGAAATTTTTCTTGTATGATCTTGACCATCCATGTAGTACCCCTCCATTTTTCTCTTTCATTGAACAGTGTTCGGCTATGTATGTTTTATTTTTGTTAGTATCTTGACTATGTACTTGGTTCTTTTTTATTGCAACTGTTGAGCGATGTGTATGGAATATTTTGATGTAATAATATTTTACTTTGAAGATATCATTATGGCATGTGTGGAATTAGCATAGTCGATATTTAATTAATCATGCTTATGCTTTTATTATATTAATGATGCTAGACTCGTCAGTTAGAAAGTCTGTATTGGTGAAGGAGACGGGATTGTCTCACTGGCTTGCGAGCGCCCTATGATTCTAAGATTTTCCCCTTCACAGTGTGCTTTTATATATAAGATATATGCATGTTCGACATACTCTTTGTTCGCAGGTTGACAGGTACAGGACATCGACTCCACCTGGTTTCACAGGTTTGAGCATGTCCATTGACCAAGGGTTATCGATTGGGAGATAGTAGCTAGGTTTTCCGTGCCAAGTCGTCACCCTAGTCATAGTTTGTCGTCGGGTTTAGCGGTTTGATTTGGTTCATTCCTCCTTGGTTAACTATTTATTTTCTTATTTTAAAGGTTTAAATGGTGGGTATGGTTAAAATGATGATTTAACATATCTAGTTTCAATATTGAAATGTTATGTATTTTATTGATTAATTTAATTTAATTAATAAAATAATCTAATCTTGGATTAGATTTAATTATTGATTAATTAAGTTAATATTGATAAATTAAGTTAAGTTTTTTGGCATTATGGATATTTAGATTTAAATTTGAAAATGGAAATATGTTTTAAAAATTCACTTTTTGAAAATTGTTAAGTAAAATAATTTATTTTCAAAATTTTGAATTCTTTTTGATAAAGGAATTTTTAAATGCATAAAAAAAAAATCATTTGGAAAATAATTTAATGAACTATCTCTAAATATTTAATATATTTTATTTGAGATATTTATTTTGAATTTTTAATTCAAAAAAATGAAATATCTCCAAATATCTAATATATTTTATTTGAGATATTTATTTTGAATTTTTAATTCAAAAAATAAAATATCTCCAAATATTTAATATATTTAATTTGAGATATTTATTTTGAATTTTTAATTCAAAAAATGAAATATTCCAAATATTTAATATATTTTATTTGAGATATTTATTTTGAATTTTTATTTTTTTTTAGACTGCAGGAATCGGGTAGCACGACCCCATATAAACTGCAGTGCGCCTGGTAAACTTTTAACGTGGCCGGCGGCGCTGGCGCGAACACCCTCTGGTACCACGAGGGTGGGGGAGACTAGACCTCGTGACCAACCTCCTGCAACAAGAAAGATTTAGCCAACCGAGCTAGGGCCCCAACCCCATTTTGAATTTTTAATTCAAAAACAAATATTTTATATATTTTATTTGAGATATTTATTTTGAATTTTTAATTCAAAAAAAATGAAATATCTCCTAATTTTAAAATGTTTAATATGAGATAATATTTTGAATTTTTAATTCAAAAAATGAAATATCTCTAAATTGCATTATAATAATATATATAAGATATTATTTTTAAGAATTTAAAATTTGGAGGAAAACTCTATTTTAGCAAATTAAATTTCATAGTTTGAGAGATTGCAAAATTGGAGGATTGCTATTTTGGGGAAGTTCTATTTGAGCATTGTCCATTTCATATTATTGGAATTTTGGAATTTTGGTGGAGAGTTTGGCTATTGCTGGATTTAGATTTAGAAGAAGAGATTTGGAATCACTATTGTTAAGTCCTCAAGCTTTGGGAGAGAACACCAGGTTCTTCTTTATTTCTATTTTCATTTTGAAATAAGTTTCAATTTCATTATGCTGTTGGAAATCTTTTAAATGTTATTTAGATGCAATGAAAACCCATGTGAAGTGAATTCATTTTTAGTTTCAATGAAAACCCATCTTAGATCTTGTTGTAAAATTAGAAAACAAACAATTGTTCAATTTTGGAAAACAAAAACAATAAATTTCTTTGTTGAGAATGAGAGAATAAATCAACAGAAACAAAACCTTCACTACAAACTAGAATTTAAACAATTTGTTGAATTGTCAATTTATTAATTCTATTGAAAAATTATGTTGTGTATTTGCATAATTTAGCTATGAATGAAAATCTGGGTAAATATATATATATATACATACCAGTATATTTATAAATATATATGGTACTTTTGAAAAAAATTGGGAATGAGATTATATTTATTCTTTAAAAATTTATACACAGAAAATTCTGTGTTTTTTTCAAGTACTAGTCTATTTTTTTTACTAGTGTTTATTTAATTATATATATATATATATATATATATATATATATATATATATATATATATATATATTGGGGAGGGGGAGTAGCCTTGGCTGTGCACCCCAGCCCCAATGAGGGGGGCGTTGCCTTGGCAGCGCAGCCTCCCTAAAGGAGGCTGGGCTGCGCCCTCCTCCCATACGGGGGGTTGCAGCCAACCAAAAGTATTTGGTTTAGTTTTTTTTTCAAGTTTTAAATTTGTTTTTTATATTATTTTATTATTATATATATATTATATAATAATATATATATAATATAATATAATATATATATGTTATATGTATATATATATATAATATTATTTTAATATTTAAATAATATTTATTTTTATAATAATTTATTTTTATATATATATTATATAATAATATATACATTTATGTAAATATATCATATACATTTAGTGTGTATATGTATATATATAATGTATATATGTATATTTTTATATAAATTATTTAGTTGAGTTAAATTGGTTTATTTCAATGAGATTTAGATATTTAAATCTATATATATTAAGTATATATTTATATATATATATTTAGTATATATTGGTATCCATGTTTAAATAAAATTTAGCTGATTAATTTATTCTAAGATGTAATAAAGATTAATATATTTTTAATTAAATGATTCTATTTGTCAAGTTGTTCTGGTTATGGAATATAATTGTGAAACTTAGAGTAAATGATTGGTGTTTAAATTCTTCAACGTCGTGAAATGAATCTGGTGTATTTTTTTGGATAAATGTTAGAATCGTAGATTGAGTTGACTGGATTTAGGAAATCCTAACCTTACTTGATTTAATTGTCTGAAGTACTTTTTAGTGTTGATTTGTTCATTCTCGATGTTGTGAAAATAGAGTAAATGTTTTGAAGTCTTCCAGATAGGGTTCGTTTATTAGTTTTGGGTTGTCGTTATGATAGTCAACCTTTGGATTCCTTGGGTAGTGCGTCTAAACATATCCAGAATTATACCTGGTTAATGTGAACGGGATGTATGGACTTGATGTCTGATTTAGGAGTCATTATCCTTAGGTTGCACATGTACCCTTGAGTGTGGAGTTGTTCCACGTGTTGTCTTAGAAGAGTGGCTTGCAATGAGGGCCGACACACAAAGTGGGATCAGGATAACTCTTAGCAAGCTAGCTAATTAAGTGATAACTTAACAAACTTTTAGAAGCTTAGGTTGCATCAAACACTAAACAAGATTAATTGTGCCTCGCTCATGGACCCAAGGGCTTGTATAGACTTCAAATGAGATGAGAAGGCCTGGAATGGCAAGGTCATCTATCTTGTCTTCACGAGAGGTATTTGATTTCGCATGATTGAGCATGGGTGTCGGGATTTCGGTAAAGGCCACCAGGATAACCCATAGTGGGGGTTGGAGCCTAGGAAGATTCCTAGAGGATATCCCTTGACGAGCTATGTGATGACACTCTTTTTGAGTCAACAGTTTGTATTTGTTTTTGTGAGTTTGGTCTTCGTGACATTCTCGATCTATGTTATGTCTAGAAGCAATGTGACTTATGTCAGTGATGTGAGAGTCGTACTTTAGTTGTTCGTATGGCCGTTTAGTACTTGTGATTGGTTGTGTCAGTGCAAGTTATCTTGTGTATAGAGATAGATGGTTTTGCCTAGGATTCCTTGTTACTATCTCTTAGCATGGGGGGTGAGCCTTTGGGTATCACGTGGTTGGGAGGAACGTGCATTTTAGTCCGTTTGGTCGTCTTCTAGTTCATGTGGACGAGATTTCTAGTTGGAGAGCTCGTGGGATCTAGATCTTTCATATTTTATTCCTTTCAATTATTAATGTACTTTATTACCCCTCTTTGTATCGAGGTGGAAGATGTAAATTGTAACTTTGGACATTGGAATTACCTCATTCGGGGAATGAGTGTTGTAATCATATTATAATTCATTTTATTAAAATTATGCGGAATCGCATATGCCTTTGATGTAACTTATATCATGTATGGAATGTATGTGCAATTAATTTGGTAAGTAATTAAATGTTAAGTTTTAATTCATGTAACTTGTTGGGTTTAAATAATCTCAATCTCGTAACCTTAGGGAATGTTGGCAATATGTAGTGAACTTACTTGTAATTTGTACTTAAACAAAAAAAAATTATTGCGTTTGACTAGTAAATTACAACTTTCCCTAGGGTTGTGTGGCGGGGCATTACAATCCATTCTCTTCTCAATCTTGTTTGTTCATTTTGTCATATCTTTGTCTATAAATTCAACCTTTGAACTCTCTTTTTCTCTAACCGCAGTCTTCTAATATTTGTCATTATTATCATCATGAGCAAATTGGTTTTGCACTTAAAATTGAGAGCAACACTTCAAATCTTATCCAGCAAAGAGGAGAAAAGCAAATAGAGGTCAACCAATCATGGCATGAAGGTATAACTAGTTTTGTTTGTTTCATTTAATCTTTTATGTCATTTATGCTCTATTGTTTGATTTTAGGATTTTAAGCTTATTTCTAACAGTTTGTTGTTTATGTGTGATCTAAGCTATTTGACCTAATTTCCTAGTTGACACATACATATAGTTTTCTATCAGTGTAATCCTTGAACCTCTTCAAGTGCAAATGCTAGTATAAAATTTATAATATATATTTATTCAAAGATATTAACATGATAGGATATTGATATAAGATAATTATATTAATTAAAAATGTATTAATAAGAAATATTTTAAGTATTTTTCAATTTATTTATTAAATATATAATAAATATTGTAAGTATTTTTTAATTTATTTATTAAATAAACTAAATATTTTATATTCCTATGATATATTTAAAATATTTGCATTTTCATATTTTATTTAAAAAATTATTATTAATATTTTCTTGACTTACATAAAATAATAAAAAATTTAAAAAAAGAACTTAAAATAAATAATATTTTAATATTCTTTATTAAAAATATATTTTTAAATTTGTCAAAAATTAAAAATAAATATAAATAAGTAAAAACTTTTAATTGAAGGAACAATACCAATAATGATGATATAAAAAATTGATTAATCAAATAGTTTCAATAATTACCCTCTAACTAATAAGGTGCTATGAAACCTACCCTCCACTTCACTTGTAACAAATTGACATGGAATTTCTTAAATAAAACATGATTTAGCTAATAGCTTTGATTGTATTTAAAAAAAAATCCCCTCAAATTTTTGGATTATATTTAATTCAATAATATTGATTCAATTTTATTTAGTATAATTATAGATCAACCCCGACCTTCTCTACTTTCTATGCTTATGCAAGTGACGTAGTTAAATACTAGCAATCACACCTTAGTGTGCAATGGGTATGTCGAAGAAGTTTGGAAGGTCAATTAGGAAAAACATTGGTCTATTTTTTACATACATTTGTGCAGTACATGAGGTCAATTAGTAGTCCATTTAGCAAATGATGTTTGTACAACAAAGTTCCCAGTGGAGAAGTGATAAATTCAAATCAACTATACATCCACTTATAGGTATCCAAACACGATTGAAATAGAATCTCTAAATTAGGAAGATAATCAGGCTTCATTACCAATAATTTCATGTTATGTTTTTCAATAGGGAGAGAGGGAAAGATGGGGATAGAAAGAGGGAGACATAGAAGGGGGAAGAGCGAGAGAGATGGGGTAAGGAGATATAGATAGAGATAAAGATGGAGATGGAGACGGAGATGGAAATGAGTTAAAAAATATATATTAGCCTTAAATGAACTTGATGGATAATGAAATTATAGGATGAGTGTGAAACTTTTTTGGTGTAGGTGTCATGTCATGGTACATATAACACAAGAGCAATTCAAGTAAAATATGGGAAAATAGAAAAATAAATATGGACAATGATTCAAGTGTACATGGGGGCAATGATTAAGTGAAGATTAGGAAGGTAGAGGGAATGGAGGGATGGGGGAATAGGATTAAGGGATTGATGAATGGAGAGGGGGGAATGTGATGAAATAAACTACCATGTAGTGAGAACTTAATTTGACTTTGGTGGGTACAACTTAGGACAAACCATAGAAATATAGCACATGAAATCCAAGAACTTGCCCCTAGATTTACAGTCAAAGAATGCCACGATATGATGGGTTGCGACAACCATGAGTAGGTAAAATAGGAATCTCAAAAGAAATATAAACAAATATTCAAAAGAACCAATGAAATAACAAAATATCTCAAGTAATTTTTTCTATAAGGATGATGGATGGGGGAGATGGGCCCTGATGTGAGAAATGATCTATCCTATGAAGGCCAATAATGGATGGATAGGACTTAGGATTCTCATGACAAGCGACAATCAAGATACCTAAAACCCAAGGGGGCTATTTTATTTTATTTAAGTACCAACTTATTGGGGATTCTTGATGACATAAGGACAGCTGACACAAGGATGAGACCTAATGACATGTATGCACAAGGATGAACATATATAGATGGTGATGGATGGGTATGTCACTATATAATACATATATTATATACAATGGATTTTGATTGAAATGTATGAATCTTGTGATTATGTCTAAAGATTATTAATATGTGTCAATAAATTCCTCCAGGAAGTTCAAATATGGGATATTATGCAAATCACTTAAAATATTAATTAGGCATATGACAAGGTGGATGGAAAAGGATGAAAAATGATATTACGAGAGTGGGATGTTTCTCAAAAGTTGGGGTGATGAAATAATGAGATAAATTTTATTGGATTTCATGGGGTATCCTATAGCTAGATATTGTCATTGGGATGGGAGGATGATATGATAAAAGAGATAGGGGGATGGAGGATAGGGAGATAAGGATTGAGAGATGAAAATATTATGAGATGAAGGTATATGGAATGTATGTGATAGGGTATGATAGGAATTATTGGATAGGTAGAGGGTGTGAATTATATCTCCAAGGTCTACCTCACAAAGTAATAATATGCCCCAATCTAGATATGTCATGTATGATGAGACATTATGTTGTGCATGATAGTATGGAAGATAGGATGATGGAAGGATGAGGGAGATAGATGGATAATAGGATGATGGATAAATAAGATAGATGGATGATAGGATGATGAATGTATAATGGATATGAAGGTGTTTGGAAGTGTTTTATGGATTATAGGGGAGGAAGTATGGTGCAATTTTGGAATCTACACCAAGATATGTCTAAATAATTTATGGATGTTTCCCTTGTCTTTATCAAGATTGGAAAGAGGATGGAGGAATTGGAAAGGATGGGATATGATGGGTAAATAGGTAGGTGGAATGGAGGAAGTGATGGATATGTAGCTAGAGGAAACTTTCCCCCAATTTTAAGAAGCAAATGTATTGGGGATTTGCACATGATGCCTCTTTTCTAGGTTTTCATCATGGTATTTTCCCAAGGCGCTTGTTTGCCAAGTTTTCACAATTGGAAGGTTTTCTTTTCTTTTCCATTTTTCTTTTTATTTTTTTATTTTTTTAATAATATGGATGGAGAGGATGAGGATAATTATATGGATAAATGGATTTGGAAGATAGGGGATAGATGATAGGGAGATGAATGACTTAATTATCTAGTTCCATACCAAGGTAAAAGGAGCCCATTTTGAAGCAATCATAGGATGTTGGTAGAAACTTACTGGGATGAGATGATTATGCAAGGGAATGGATTAAAGGGGCTTGATGGGGGAGGTATGTGAGATTAGGGATAGTTTGTTCAAAATCATTTGGATTGAAGGATGGAAAGAAGCATTACAAGGGAAAATTGTCAAGACCAACATTGGCACATATTATTATTAATGTTGAATGGTGGAAGGAGAAATGGATTGAAAATGTGGGAATCTTGGAGTTATGATGGTGAATTTTGGGAAATAGGGCCCAAGATGGATTTAGGAGATTGTGGACAGGGATTCTTATCTTTTGGATTATCAAATTTGGATGCCCTTATGGATTTTTCCTTTGGATGTATTACTTCTTTATGCTTTGGGATCCTTGTGGTTTTTATTTTTTCTTTGGTGGATCTTTGTGGCCTTTGGGATTTAATATAATTTTGGATCATATTTTTCTTTATTTTATCATGTCTTTTTGAGGGGATATGGGGAAATTTAGATTTTGGTGAATGTTTGGCTCTCTGTATTTTTACTTTTGCGTCCAAATTGCTTCCAATAGCAATAGTATGAGTGCAAGAATATGGATGATGTGGAGGGAATATGAGTGGAGTAACGAAGGGAGGATATTGGATGATATTCATGGGGGTGTGCCTTTGTTTATCTTGATTGATAATTATAGGAGTGGGATATTTATGATGGGTAATGTGGATAGGGTATTGGTGGATGAAGGGATGAGATGTAGGATGAGATTTTGGGATATAATGGCCCAAAATGAAATTATTCTGTGGACATGTGATGGAGGATTGTGGGATATAAGGACAAAAAATGGATTTAGAGGATAAAGGAGGGATTACGATAACGGTTTTAGGTTGGTATGATGGAGGAGGGGGATAGCGATAAATGGTTTACATGAATGATGGGAAGCACCTATTGTGGTTTTAAAAGAATCCTGCTTAGGTTGTATGAAGGTTATGCCAACAATTTTGGATTGTTTGCCTTGGGATATGTAACCAATATTTTGTGATTGTGGATTTTATTTAATATGAATGGGCTCCAATATACCTTGCTCATGAAGGCCTGAGCCTCTACCCTAATTATTCATGTTCTTGAGCATGCATATTAAAGTAGGATGTTTATTATTTTGGAAGCAAGATATAAGTCTTGTATTAGATGGGGGGATGGGTGGTGGATATTATTTGTTCTTATGTTGCAAGTGAAACACCATGGGTGAAGGTAAGAGGGTTGAGAGGATAAGGAGGTGGTTTTGTGTTGTTTTAGGTAGGAGGTGATAAAGGATCATGATAGGATTACATAGGATGGTAGGATCTTGATTTGGATGAGGGGGTGTATCGATATGCTTCAGAACAAGATTTTGGCATGTTTGAACTTGTAAGGATGGTGTGATGATGGAGGAGTGTTAGATGAAATCCTAAAATGGGATTCATAGAGAGATAGGTGATTCATGAGGCTCATAGGATTTGGGTTGGATAATGCTAAGAGTGGGATATTGGGATTGGAGTGGGATGTTTTTCATGGGTTGGATTGTTTTGATGGTTTGAATGATGTTATCTGTTGGTAGAGGAATGGTAGGTGTAGGGTGAAGAATTAAATCATCAATGACTACCTTAAATTCTTGAGTGGGTTGATATGGCTTCATAGATTTGGGATGTGTATTTTGTAATGGTTTCTTCCCTAGGAGTGCTTGGAGGAATTTTGGGGTGAATTATGTATATGTTTCAAGCTTATATGGAGGATTAGGAGTAGATATAGGATACAAAATATGAATTAGAGGATTGGGATTAGATGGAATATTATGATTATGTCTTGAAGGATTAGGATTATGGATTGGAAGATGGGTTGGGGGATAGTGGGATAGTAGATTTGGATTAGGGGTGCAGGTGATGGAATTGTTGTACAGAGATGGAGGTTGGGATATGACTAGAGGAGAGGATGGAGTTATGTATATTAGATGAGGGGAATATGTGTGTGTGAGGGAATAGATATGTATGGATGAGGGAAATAATGGATTCCCATTATCAAAGGTAGGATAAGCATTACTAATGGGTATGTATGGAGGCATGATGGGATAGCTTGTGCTAGCCATTGCTTGGTCAAAATGTATAGGTGAGTGGTGAAAGCTTGCTAGAAATGATAGAATCAAGGGGATCAATTTCATACTCATCTTTATTAACAAGACTTAAATAATCACCAAAATAGGATGGGTTAATTTCATACTCATCTTGATCAACAATACTTTCATCATCATCAAAATTGGGTGGATTTTTGGGATGGTCATGACAAAAAGACTCATCAAAACAAGGTGTGTCCATGATATTCACTTGATGATTTGGATGGGAAGAGATAATTAGGAAGAAAATGGAATGGATTATAAGAACATAGAACAATCAATCTTAAGGTTTATCCTGATATCAGAAGATCTAAGGTGTGGATTTATTAAAGCTTAGGTTGTGATAATTTTGAATTTTTTAGTTTTTTCTATGTTTTAGTAAATCACATTTTCAGAGGTATCTAAAGTGAAATTTGATCTAGGGATTGTTATTATTCCCTTAGAATGGTTGCCATAGGCATGCTTTCCAAGGGACTAAAACTAGAGCTCTTTGAGATATTTTCAAGAGTGTATAGAAGTCTAGATTTTGTACAATGGGATAGAAGTTATGACCTTATCAAGTTGGGATAACAAGTCAACATTTTTTTATTTTTTGACCTTTGATTTTAATCTCTATATTTTGTATGGGAATAGATCTACCGAACTACAGAGCAACTTCGTTGATCTATGGATAGAAACACCAAACTAGATTTCAACAAACTTTACATGTTGGGAGGTTGATTTCAAAGGCAAGAAAAATCCATTGAAAAACAAGATGGATTCACTAATTGAGACACTAATTTTTTGAATCGGAGTTTAAAAAAATTTGAAGGAAAAAAACTAGTTGACTAAAGGAAAAATGATCTACCAAACAACCAAATATATCTATTGATTTGATGACAAGAGTGTCAAAAGATAACTTAATTATTTTGGACTATTGGATAGTTAGAAATTTTAAGAAAGCAAATTCATCAAAAATCAGGATGGATTAGTTAAATGACTAAAAATTTGTCGATTTTTGGATTTTTGGAAAAATGACTTAGCAAAAAATAAGCAAAAATATAGTTGGTTGCATATGTGTTAGACTATAAGATTAAAAAAAGTACTAGTTTAACACATAAGAAATATGTCAAACATACTCACATTACCTAAATTTATTCAAGTGGGTGTGACACTTAGTGTAGGATTACAAAATAAGGCTAATACCATATACTAAATGAAGGATAGATAGGGAAAATTGTGTACATGTGAAGTCCCTTACTGAGGAGCACTTAGAAGCTTCACCCTAGTGAGTTTTATCTCGACAACTAGAGGTACATCATGAGTAGCTTTAAGGTACAATACACATCCATTACACCACACTAATCAATAATGAAGTCCTCAGGACACTATATAAATTCATTAGGGGAGATTTTATGAATAGAAGGCTTGTCTATAAATGCTTGAGCTAGGAGGGTCTCTCCTAGACTCTTCACTTCTAAGTTTTGATGGATTGAGGATTTTGGGACTCAACTAGACATGAAAATGGCCATTGCTTGAGGTAAAAATTTCACTCTTCCCCTTTTTTTACCTCACCAAAAGATTTTGTTGAGGTTGTCTCTTGAGGTGAAAAAATACCCAATCAGGCCTCCTAAAGGGAAAGAAATGCTTGGTGCTTTTGATCTCCAAGATCACACAAAACATAAGGAGAGAGCATACATATGATCGAGTTCTCTTGGGATGAACTTACAAGAATTAGATCAACTTAAGTTTTTTTGATAAACAAATTTGTCACTTGAAATTTTACGTGACTCGCCCAATGGAAAGTGGAAAAAATGTTCCAACTGTTGTGGAGATTGCTTATGAAATTTCAATCTTCCTCTACATTTGAGAGGGGAAAATATCTCATATGATCTTATTTGGATTTTTCAATATACTTAACTAAAACGAAAAGAAACCACAACAATAAATGTACAAGTGTTGTTATGGTTTCTATAGGTTGCTTAAAACTTAAACAAATGTATTATAAAGATTTGAGACCATTCATATGAACTTCATGATGATTGTATATTTCAAATGAGAACACATTAAAATTGAGATACCTAGAATTGAATATGTTCCAAATGTACTTTATTGAATATTGATTATTCACATTCACAAAAAAGATCTAGGATCACAAATTTCATCATTAACTTAACATACAAAAAGCTTAACAATGACACATAGAAATTACCATGAATGCACGTTCATAAATGCTTTCTATTACTTTATAAAATTATACAATTCTATAAATCCCTTATGCAAATTTGTGAGAATATCAAAAAGTCCCCTTGCAATAACATAAGCCTTGTATATATAGGCTTTTCCCAGTAACTAATTTATAACTAACTTATAACTGCCTAGGTAACTAGCTTTGCAATTTTTGAGAGAAATAAAATAATTTTACTTAAGTTAGAAATATCTTGACTTTCCCATGAAGAAGGATTATTTTCTAACCTTTTACAAATATAAGATATAAAATCACATTTTACAAAAGATAACATTGAAACATAATAAGTGATTGATGACAAGAATTTAAGAAGTAAATTAGAAACTCCTTTTCTGCCATTTGTATCACCTTTGATGCCTTTTGTAGAAGTCCACTATGCTACAAGTTTCCTCAAGTCTGAATATTTCACTCTGAATATCTAAATAGCTTGACAACTTGGGCCATAAGCTCATTTCCAGGGACGATCACATTGCTCATCCTCAATTTCTAATTATCATAATTTTTTGAATCTCTTCTAAACTTTGGAAATAATTAGGTGCAAAACCATTACACATATCGAGAGAAAAAAAAATGTTTCTCAACCTCTTTATCATCTCACTAAAAACTTGCTTATTGAATAATTCTACATTGATAATGTTTTTAAATTTACTTTTGATAGTTTGAATGTTTAGGTACTAGATTCCACCTCTTTCCAATTTATCAATACTTATTGATAGGATATCATCTTGAACCTTTATTTTTATCTATTCACAAGTCACCAAATGTTTCACTTGTTCTATCAAAATATAAATGATAATCACAATCTTCCATTCCACACTCTAAAACCACATATTAGATTTATTCTCCTCAATCCTTGAGAAAATATTCTCAGCAATTAAAATATCAACATCTATTTGATTTATCTCTTGAAGGTATTTAAAAAGTCCCTTCCACACTTACTCTTCTTCTCTCATCCTTCTTAGCTCCTTTGCAACTTCTTCCTTCTATAAATTTTTCTTTTCAAAAACTTCTTTAGTTTTCTCAATGAAATTTAAAGCTTCTGCTTTCATCTAATCCACCCATTTTTCGGTTACCTTTCCATATGGTTCGTATTTTTTCACACTTTATATAACTCCCTTCTTAATTATTCCTTCAAAAATAAGAATTGTAGAATTGAGGACTAAATCTATGGGTAAGGAGGATGTATCCACAATGGACTTAAGATAAGAGGCCAAAACTTGCACCTGATATTTGAGTTGATCCTTCATATGATTCTCTTTCTCTGTCCTTTGAATCAACTTGGTCATGGATACTTTAAAGTTGTGAATATCACCCTCATGTGTTGAAGGGCCAAGATCTAACTTAGTGATATTAAAATCACTTTCATCAGCTTCATCCACAATTTTATTTGAAATGGGTTGAGTTACTTTAACACACATGTTCCTAGATGAAGAATCAACTATCAACCTCGATGTAATTTTGGTCCTTCTTTCCTTGGAAGATCTTTTAATTACTTTGGAAACTATATCAAATTTTATAATCACTAGTTAAGAAACACTCCTTTTCTTTACTAATCTCTATTGTAACCATGAAGTACCATGAGTTTGTAAAGAACTTAGGATGTTCATAGCCAATAGATCAAATGGCATAGGTGGATTAGAGACAACTCAGAAAGAAGTATCTTCTAAAATTGCATCAATAGTCAACAAAGATGAAGGATTTTTTATAGGAGGAGAATGAGATTCATCATGATGAGGAGATATAATAAGAACAAAAGGAGAAATAGTTGAGACTTTCTCCTCTCCACTAGGATAGCCTTGAGGGTCCATAGACTCTCTCTCTTCAGTTTCCTCTCATATAGGATTCAACGTCCCATCTTTTGGTTTTGATCTCTTCTTCAAAATGTTTAGATCATCCCCACATATATTTTTGAAATCCTTCTTTTTATAAGGGTCTTCATTGTCACCACCTCCTTGCATGCTTTTTTGAGAACTGGTGATTATAATAGAATCTTGAGAAATGGAAGAGGAAGAAGAATAACCTTCTTGTTTCTCATTTTTCCTCCTTGAAAAATCATCTTTACTTGAAGTTATCATGGTTGTGGCTTCAATGAATTTCTTCCTAACCAAATCTTTTGATCTCTTGAGAATATGAGTGGTTCTCTCATCATTGTATTTGAATTCTTCATCCACCCAAACAATAGATGGTAAAGGTTGTATCTAAATCTTTTCAAAATATATGGGATCAATCAAATCTATTTTATCTTCAATCCCTTCTACATCCCAACCAAGCCTGAAATCTTTAATCTACTTCAAAGTGAATCTCATTCAATCCCTCTTCCACACTTCATAATCATCTTCAAAATCTTCCCAAAATTCTTCAATTTAGGGGAAATGATAAAAACATAAAACCTAGACTAAAATCTAAGTTATCTTTACCATAGTTCTTACTATCAAATGAGACTCTCATGGTGTGAAAGTACATGTTTAACTTTTCTAATGATCACTCAACATTTTGAGAATCAATAGAATATTTACACCTATAATGACCTAGGTCAATAGCAAAGGAAACACATGCTTTCCTAATTTATTTGCATCTTTTTTTGACCACTCTAATTTGCCTACAAAGCTCAATCAAGATGAGCTTATCATCTACATACCCAAGAATCTTGTATGGATATCCATCATACCCTCCTACCGAGATGTATGTGAACTTTGGGAATTGGATGTAATAGCTACCATATTTCTAGATAAGAATATTTTCTTTTGATGATATCCTGAGTCTTATATTCCCTTGAAATGTTTGTTGACGGGTGTTTTTGCACTCTTCAACATAGAATAAAATACACTAGGTATCCTATTCTCTTTTAAAAGGAAGTCTTATTTGATCACTCAAATAATTTAACCCCAAGGTTTCAGTAGTTAGTTTTTTATTGTGACTTGGATAACTCATTGAAATTGATGTGATATCATTGGTAATCACAAAGGGATTTGCACTCTCTGAAAATTGAAAATCCTTTTCCTACACTAAGACTTAGATTTATGCAATCTTCTCCTCAATAATCTTTGATTTTTCTAGAGATCTCAAATCTTTAATTTATCTTTTCAACTCTATTTTTTTATATTTTCAAATTTTCACTTCAAATAAAATTTAAAAGGACTAGGGTTTAGAGAATCTAATATAACCTAGAACTAAAAATTAATTGGAATCAATGGATAAGCTCCATAAAACCTAATTTTTCTTCGTTGGTTTAACACAACTACAAAAAATAGATGCAATATTCAATGGAAATCTTAATATTTTTAGATCATAATCAATGCAATTTAATCAAAAATTCATAATTGAACTTAAACATAAAATAGTTCAGATTAACCATACATTGAAACTTACAATCAACAAGAGCCAAATGGTGTGAACTTGGAACTCCATCAATATCAATTCTAACAAATATTCAAATTAACTAAACTGATTTCAAAGATAGATCTTGAAAAAATACATGCAACCATGCTAACATTCAAAATTTGAATACAAAATGATTCATAAAGATGAATTTTTGTATTAATTTTGGCAGTATTTTTGCAACAATTACAAGTCCTCTCCCTTAACAATGAAAAAGACAACCTTTTATAAATTTTCAAATAGAAATGAAAGGCTAAGATTTATTACCAATCAAAGTTCCATATCTATCCTAACTAGGGTGGTTTAGACTAGGGAAGCTTTCATTGCATTTAATAAATGTTCCAAAAAACAACCTTGGTACAAAGCTCTAGGAGAACTTGGCTAGGCATGGCAGTTTTTGCATTTAAAAAAAAAGATTTGACACTGATCTCAAAGTAGACCATCCTCAATCACAACTCATCCTACATCCTTTTCCCTTTTGGAATATTCTAGGAGACTAAAAATGGTCCCATTAAGGTCTTCATTAGGAGACATGGGAATAACCTTTATTCTATATACCAAGGTGGCCAACTTAGCATCAAAATATTTTATCAATTTGGTCCAATTTCCTTGTGACTTCTTGAATCTATACATTATGTTTAGGAAGATAGATGAATCTTCTAGATAATCTTCAGTAAATGAGGGATTTGATGAGTGAATAAAGTTATCTTTCCATAATTTCTTTAAAACATTAATATCCGTTTTATCTTCTAAAATTGTCTTTTCTGTAAGTGCCTCCAAAAATGCAAAATAACCCTTAAAATTTTCTTTTAAATCCTTTTCAATTCTTAGGCAATCATTTTGAGCTTTATCCATCACTTCTTGAAATTTAGGGAATGGAACCAATATTTTGGTTTTCCAACCTTATCCTTTGTCATAATTTTCTCTCTAATTAAAATTTGTTGTGGAATACTAATTAACATACTTAACCTTGTTGGGAAAATGTGTCTCAACCTTGCAATTATATAAGATTTATTGTTGATAGGATGTATTTACTTGATCTTAATGCTAGTTACACTGACATGTGTAATCTACATTAGGAGCACAAGGTGGAGCAGAATGTGAGTGTGTTAACAAAAAAAATTTAAAATATTTTAAACTCGACATACATTAAATTAATGGTATATTGTAAATCTAGACCATTAATCATTAGGTCTTGGATTTGACAGTAGATATCGTGTTGGCTTGTCTTTCCCTAGAAGGTAACCCTATTTTATGAGGGTTTTGCATTATGGTTGGGTCACGTGTGTGATGTATTTTGAGAGTTTGGTAGCAGTCATATTGTCTATGGATCTATGGTTAGTGATACTCCTATGAGAAGCTTACTCTATAACTATATTGTAATCTTTGTGATTTCTAAATAAAATATTGGGTGGATTTTAGAGTGCGAGGTTTTTCTCTCGAAAAGGTTTTCCTCACATAATTCATTGTATTGTTGTATGCATGATATTTATATTTATTTCTTTTTAAGTTTCTATAACTATTAAAAATATATATAAAGTTTTGCATTATTCTCCTCTCAAGATTAATGTAGGAAGTTGTCATGCTACCTTAGCTTCTTTACAAGTGGTATTAGAGCCCAATCACCTTTAGTTTCAATTGTGGGTTGTTGGGTTTTTTGAACTAATCCAAAATTGAGTGGGAGCTTGTGCAAAAGATATTTTGTGATCTTGTTGTAGGATTTTTTGGATGGGAAGTTCATCAGGGATAATAGAGGTGGATAATTTTTTTGGAAATAATTTTGAAATGTGGAAGCTAAAGATGGAGGATCTTTTGATAGATCAATATTTGGGGGATGTTGTTGATGAGAATGTTTCAAGGCCTATAGATCCTACTTTGGTTGCTCAATATAATGTTATTGGACCATAAAGCCAAGGGTCTAATTAGATTATGCTTGGTAGACTCTGTTTTAATCAATGCCCATGAAGAGACCTTTGCACAAAAACTATGGAAGAAACTTGGTGAGATGTATCAAGCCAAATATTCAATGAACAAGAATTTCTTGAGGAAGAAACTGTATTCCTAAAGAATGGAATAGGATGGACAAATTATAGACCACCTAAAAGCATTCAATATTTTGGTAGATCAATTGGCATTAGTTGGTGTCAAAATGGATGAGGAGGAGAAATTTTTTATCTTGCTTTGTTCTTTGCTTGATTCATGGGATTCTCTTGTTATAGCTATTGGGAGTACCTATGTTATCTTGAAGACTAGAGATGTGGTGGGTTCTTTGCTTTCTAAAGAGATGAGGAAGGTATCCATCAATGCCAAGGAGGCCCTAAATGTTCATGAAATACCTAAGGAAAAAGGAAAAAAGAATGAGAAGCGTGATAAATCCAAGTCCAAGGGGAGATCTAAATCTCCTAGAAAGTCCAAAGTTATTTGTTCGAACTGTGGTAAGCTTGGAAATATTGGTAAGGACTACAAAGAAGAAAAGAAGAAGAAAAAGAGATTTGATTATGATTATGAGTCCAAAAATGATTAATGGTGTGTTGCATATCCTTGGATTAGCATGAAATTTATTATCTGTGAGCAAACTAATGGATGCAAGTGTGCATGTAGTATTTTATGATGTAGGATGCAAGATGGTTAGAGGTGTTATGGTGATTTCTAGAGGTGTCAGATATGGCACATTGTATAAGCTTGATGCATGCATTGTTGAGTGCAATAGTACTTTTGTGAAAGGAAATTCCATGGCTAGTATGTTGGAAGATGTGAGGGTTTCATCTTTAGTAGATGGTCGTGGATTTTGGGTACCCAAGGCTGCTCTTTCTTTTGAATCAAAGTTACCTGCAAAGAAAACTATGTCATGGCACTAGAGCATTGATGACATTGGAGAAAAGGGTCTAAGGACCTTGAAAAATAAAAAACTTGTTGAAGGGTTGTCTCATTGTAATCTTGAATTTGATTTTTGTGAGCATTGCATTTATGGAAAACAAAACCGTATTTAATTTTACTTGATTTCTCATAAATCTTGTGGTGTATTAGATCTTATTCATTCTAATGTGTTTGGTCTTGTAGATGTTCTTTCAATTGGAAAATCCGCATATTGTGTTTCATTTATTGACGATTATAGTAGAAGGACATGGGTATGTTTTTTAAAGAGTAAATTTGAAGTTTTCAATTGATTTAAAACAATTTAAAGCAATGGTTGAGTTGCAAACTAAAAAGAAAATAAAATGTTTGAGGACCGATAATGGCAATGATTTTTTCTTTAATGATTTTGATAGATTCTACAAATATTGTGGTATTCATAAACAAAAGAAAAATTTGTATTCTCCATAGTAGAATGAAGTTGTAGAAATAATTAACAAGACACTAATGGAGAAGACTAGGAGTATGTTGAGTGGTGTTGGTCTAGAACAAAGGTTTTGGGTTGAAGTTGTTGACACTGCTTTTTACCTAATTAAAAAGTCAACTCTTGTTGATAAGATATCTATAGAGGCGTGGCCGAGTCACAAGCCTTCATTAAGACATATTAGGGTTTTTAGTTGTGAGGCATACACACATGTGTCAAAGGAGAAGAGAACAAAGTTGGAAAAAAAGGATGTGAAACGTATCTTCATCGGAAAATTATGGAGTGAAAGGATACAAGATTTAGGATTCTATTGCATAGAAGGTAATATGTAGTAGAAGTTTTATTTTTAGAGAAACTAAGCCTTCTTCTATTACATTGTATCCAAAACAAAGTAAACAAGATGTGATTTAATTTCCTTCTACACTTGAGAAAGTTGAATCGAGGCCCATGGATAGACAAGAAGTTGAGGAGAGCTCATCTAGCTCTAAATCTTTAGAAGAGGAGGAAGAAACTCCAACTTAGCTTGTTTGCAGGTCTACAAGGCATAGACAACCACTTGAAAGGTATTCACCTGATGATTGGAGATGTATTTTTTCTTTGAATACTAACATGGATGAACCTAGATTTGTAGAAGAGGCAATAGGTATGAATGATGAAAAATCATAGAAGATTTCTATGGATGAAGAAATGGTAACTTTGAGAAATAATGATAAATGGGATCTTGTACCATTGCCTAAAGGATGAAAAGTTGTTGGTTGTAAATGGGTGTTCAATAAAAATATTGTTTATATGGAGGTATTGAGAAGTATAAAGTAAGGTTGTTTGTGAAAGGTTACTCTCAAGTTGAGGGTGTTGATTATGGTGAGATATTTTCTCTTGATACAAAAATGAAATCTATTAGATTTTTGCTTTCTATTGTTGTTGCTTATGATTTAGAGGTTAAGAAAATGGATGTGAAAACTTATTTTCTTCATGGTGACTTGGAGGAGGATATTTATATGACAATCCAAAACACTATGTGGTGAAAGGTAAAAGTACATTGGTTTACACATTGAAGAAATCTTTGTATGGCCTAAAATAGAGTCCTAGGATGTGGTACCAAAAATTTGATACATATGTGTTGATTTTGGTATTTGAGAGTTCTAAATCATATCATTATGTTTATTATAAAACTAGTGGTGATTATTTCCTATTTATTGTATAATATGTTGATATGTCATTTATTGAAAAAGAGAAAGTTATTAATTTTGAACTGAAATCTCAACTTGTAGCTAAATTTAAAATGAAAGATCTTGGTGTAGCTAGGCACATTCTTGGGATGGAAATTAGAAGAGATAAAGTGAAGGGAAAGCTATGGCTTGGCCAAAGTAAGTATGCCAATTCAATTTTACAGAGGTTTACATGTAGGATTGTAGACCATTGTGTGTTCCTTTTCCAACTGGAACAAAGTTATCTATTTCAGATTTTCCAACATCCCCATCAGAGATGGAAGAGATGAGCAGAGTGCCTTGCCAGAGTGTAGTTAGAAGTTTTATGTATGCTATGGTTTGTACTAGACTAGACATTTCCCAAGCAGCAGGAGTTCTTTCCATATATATGTCTAATCTTCGTAGAGTTCATTGGGATGTAGTTAAAAGAGTCTTAAGATATTTACCCAATACCTCAAATTATTCCTTGTGTAATCATATTAATTTGATTGAAGACGAGATTTCCCTTGATATTCATGGTTATGCGGATTCATACTAGGCAGGTGATATTGATAGTAGACAATCCACCAGTGCTTATGTGTTTACTTTATTTGGTGGTGCAATTAGTTGGATGAGTAAGAGATAGGTTGTGATTGCTTTGTCCACTACTGAAGCTGAGTATATGGTAGCTACTAATTCTTGAAAAAAAGACATTTGGCTTAAGAGAATGTGCTCATATATTGGAATAAAATAAGGTGTAGTGAATATTTATTGTGATAGTCAAAATGTGATATGTCTAGCTAAGAACCTGATATTTCATGCTAGGACCAAGAGCATTGATGTACAATATCATTTTGTTAGAGATATGGTTGAAGATGGTAGGGTGAAGTTGGTTAAGGTAGAGACTTTAATGAATGTTGTTGATTCTTTAACTAAGAATGTGAGCATAGATAAGTTTATATTATTTTCGAAGTCTATGGACCTTTTGGCCCCTAGCAATTAAGAGATGATGTTTATATCCCTCTCATTGCTCTTGCAAGGTGTTCGACAAGTGGGATATTTTTTGGGAAAATGTGTCTCAACCTTGCAATTATATTATGTTCATTGTTGATAGGATGTATTTAAGATATTTATGCTAGTTACACCATTACATGTAATATACAATGGAGAATAGGGTGGAGAAGAATATGAGTGTGTTAACATAAATAATTTAAAATATATTAAAATATCGACATACAAAAAATTAATGATATATTGTAAATCTAGACCATTCATCATTAAGTCTTAGATCTGACAGTAGATATTTTGTTGTCTTGTATTTCCCTAGAAGGTAACCCTATTTTATGAGGGTGTTTTATTACGGTTGGGTGGCATGTGATGTATTTTGAGAGTTTTATAGCAACCGTGTTGTCTATGGATCTCTAGTTGGTGATACTCTTGTGAGAATATTGATTTGCAAGTATAGTATAATCTTTGTGATTTTTGAATAATATATTGGGTGACTTTTGGAGTGTGGGGTTTTTTTTCTCTTGAAAGGGTTTTCCCCACATCAGTCACTGTGTTGAGGTATGCATGATATTTATGCTTAATTTTTTGTAAAAGATCTGTAAAGTTTTGCATTATTCCCCTCTCAAGATTAGTGCAGGAAGTTGTTATGCTACCTTAGCTTCCTTACAAACTTGGGAAATGTCTTATCATCAAAATTCTTACAATATAAAACCATGTTCTATACTTTCTAAAGACAACCTTGGGTAGTGACATAGATTTGCACTAGTTCTTCTAAAATATGATTGCCTCTATCATAAACACCATGAATACACTTACCAATTCCCCTAGTAGTTGAATTCATCTTCTCAAGTTCCTTAATTGATTCTTTTGATAACACTTTCTAGAGGGATAAATGTACCTTCAGCTTGCTGCACAAGATTGACTAGATGATTGATATAATTCTATAATTCTTCTACATGTACCCTTAATTGTTCCTTTGTTTAATCCTTCTTTTCCCAACCTCTACACCATGGTTTCAACTAATTCCCTAAGTTCATGGACCTCTTATTTCTTTTTGGTTGGTCCTAAATTTATTGAACAAATATTATATTCATTAGGAGAAATGTCTCCTTTTTCTTTTTCTTTTGAGGGAGTAGCAATGTGCACAACCCTATCATTTGAATTATCCTTAGTTATTTTTGAATAAATTCTCACCCTTTTCTTCTCTCCAAGCTTATTGCTTTTGGACAAAAAATATTCAAGACTTGGAGCAGTTATCTCCACTATTGGCTTTTCCTATAGATGCTCTCTTAACTAATTTGGTGTTGTTGATTTCTCAATGTTTGGATCAGATTCTTGATCTTGATTTCCTTGTAAAATTTGATCCTCTTGACCTTTATTCTACTCCTCTTGATTAACATTTGTTGCATTTTTTCAATATTGACCTCCTTAGGATTATCTTCCTATTGTTCCTCATGCACTTCCACTAATGGAGGCTCTATATTTTGCTCCTCATACTATTGCTCTTCTTGTTGTACTTCCTCTTGAATATTTTTCTCTTCAAAATTTGGAGCAGTCATTTCTTCAAAAATAGTTGATTCTTTTTACCTATTTTTATTAATATTATCCAATTGCCTTAAAATTTTATCAATATTATCCAACTTAGGAAATGGGATACTGGCCTGAGAAGAAGATTTCCTTTGATTCATAACTTGTGTCTTCTCTCTTGAACTATCTAAAAAAAATTATTTCTTTTTATCTATCCTTACCTTGTGAAGTAGCAGTAGCAGTGGGAGTTGGTGGTGCAACTGGTATGTTTTCAGTAGGCACAAAGGAAGGAATAGCCTCTTGTTGTGTTGTAGTTGATGGGAGAGGTTGTTCTACTATAGAAGGAGGAGGAATAGGAGGATATGTATCTATTGTGGAAGAAGAGGCCTTCTTGCTCTTACCTTATGTTTTCTTCTTTGTAGGAGGATCCTTCGTTACAACTCTATTTTTTCTCCTCTTTTCTATTTGCTTCATTTTTTTAATGTCCTTCTTCTTCCTTCCTTTGACGTTTTTTTACTTCTAAAGATTCTTCTTTATTATCCCCTTCATCTATATCATGAATTTTTTCTTCTTTTTCTATTTCTTTGTCCTCATCTTCTAAAGAATGAGACTCCAAGTCATGCCCGTTAAATCATATGTTAATGAAACCCCTCCTTCAATCAAATTAGAAGTCATGTACTCTACCCATTTCTTTGTATACTCCAAAACCTGCCCCATTAACTCATCTAATTCTGTGATATCCTCTTTAACCCAATCAAGAGGTGGAATGGGTCGATCTTTTATCAAATCATAATCATGATATTGCACACAATCACCATCATCTATCACTTGATCAAACATAGGAAATGGTATATAAATATTGACCATGTCAACTCATCCTTGAATACATTATTTTCTTGAACCATGTCAACTCATCCTTGAATACATTCTTTTCTTGAACCATGTCAACTCATCCTTGAATACATTCTTTTCTTGAAATGGTATATAAATATTGACCATGTCAACTCATCCTTGAATACATTCTTTTCTTGAACCTCAAGCTCATCTTGATAGTTGGTCTGCTAGTCCTCAATATAAGGCTTGTGTGTGTACCATCTTCCTGCTAATTTTTTGGCTACATCATATTCTAACTATGTGAGTTTTCAAATTATAGAATTGCAACTCAAATTTTCAATTCTCAACTCCTAATGTTGTTGGACAAACCTTTATTCCACCAAGCATAATTGGAAATCCCACACTCGCTTTATGCCCGTCTTTCAATATTTTATTAAAAGAACTTGGTTGTCTTATCACTTCCAAAATTACAATCTTGTCCATTGGATACCTTGGAAGCCTATATGGTCTATTTGGGAAACCTTGTATTCTGATGTAAGAAAAAATGGGGAATTGTATATACCATGACCCATATTTTTTTATCGAATCTATTGCTTCTTGTGATATCCTAGCATTTTGAGTCTTTTGCAAAAGTTTTACAATATACATAAAAAATGTATCATTTACCCTTTTGTAATGTGAAGTAATCTAGAGGTGGAATTGAGGGTAGCAATCATAAACTTTGTACTGTCCAAGCCCATTTCCCACATCCCCAAGACAAGTTCATCCTCTATTTTTAAAATTCCTTACAAGCATATAGACAACATAAGAGGTCATTATGAAGAACATTCTATTTTCCAAGCTTTTGAACTAAGCATCTATATTGTAAATGATCGTTCTTTCCCAATGGATCTTCTTGTCTCCAATAGATCATATATCTTCAATGTAATGAAATATCCATTGTTTGAACATGGCTACCTTTGGGAGACCCATTATTTTTCTTAGGAGGGTTTCTAAACCACCACACTCATCTTTAAAATCACTCCTATAAAGACTCTTAGGCATCTTGGAGTAATGTGGCACGGGCTTTGCCAACCAATGTGAATTGATTATATCTAAACATATTTTAGGTCCTTAGGTGTAGATTCCTCTAACTTTTTCTTTTGGTACCATTGTCATCATTGGGTAAGTTGGGATATCAAAGGCCTCGACTATGGCCATCTTTGTGAAATTTGAAAGGATTATCCCATCTAGAGCTATGATCCTCCTTTGGTACTACCTATAATGTTGCACACATTCAACTATCAAGTCTAGGAATTTCATTGAGGGAGGGAAACTTGTAGCTTGGGATACTCTACTCTTGACCATTCTCTTTGCAAGGTCTGAAGGATTATTGCCATACATCCTTTCTCTAAACTCTTCAAGGTTGATATAACCCAATTTGGTGTCTCTAACATTGACCCAATATGAAACTATCTTTGTCTCAAGAAGCACACCTTTTAAATCAAACTTCATTTTGGATATCCTTGAGAGATTCTCTACCTTCTCACTCTTCTCAACTTGCATCTGTTAGTCCAACATAGCCTAAATCACTTGGAATGAAAGTATGGAAATAATGAACAAATTCCCCTTAGAACTCTAACTATATCAAATTCACTTCAAATTCTAAGGAAAATAACTTAAATTTTCTCACATTTGATAATTAACATCATTATTAGCTCACAAGCTAAAAATACAATCCTTAAAACATCAAAATTAAGCTTGAATATACCTTTTCAAAATTTTGACTCTAGCATGGAACTTCAGGGTTTTAGCACCATCATGAAATTTTGGGGTTTTGAAAGGATCTTGGATTTTTCCAAAAATGGTGATTTTTGAACTCTTACTCTTTTTGGCTTACAAGGGTGGTTTTTGGAGAATCCATGTATTCAAGAAATCTTCGAAGATGGCTTCTTTGTGTGTTATTTGTGGATTTCCAAAGATCAAGAAATCCCTTAAAATGGGCAACTCAACTATTTTATTAAAAAACTTGTGGTTTCAAATGGCTCAGGGATTTTAGGTGGTTTTGGATTCTTCCAAGAAATACTAGATAAATTTCATATTTCACTTAAACTTAATTTTTTGCAAAAATCCAAAGGATTTTCACAGTGGCAAAAATTAGGGCATTTTGAACGTTGATTTTCAAATTTGAATTTTCCCAAAAAAAATTAAGAGATTTTTTTGAAATTTGAAATGATTTTCTCTTGATTTTATAGGTTCGATATCCTAGCAATTTGGCAACAATTTGCTATTGGAAAAAACCCTAGGAAAGATGGATTTCCTTGACAATCTTAAGGGTTTTGAATGCTCTAATGTTTGGACTATTTGAAGAAAACACTAATTTCTTAAAGGTGAACTAAAATGAACCCTAATCCATACAAGAAAGGACAAAACGACTAGAATTTTCAATTTGAACATTAATGAACTTCTTTTATCAAGAAAAAACCTACATCAACTATACAAAATTTATCTTAATTTTAGAGAAAATCAACAAATGTAACATGTAGGGTCAGCCAACACTAACCTTTTGAGTTAAAATTGCAAGGAAATGAATCGATTATGGGACATGAAAGTAGCTTTGAAATTATGTCTATGGTTTCTTTGTCTCTTCTCTCAACACTCAACGTATTTACGAATGAAGCTAAGGTGTGAAATGAAGTGGTAAAATAGCCTTTTATACCTCCATAGTACTAAGTCATAAATGCATTGACATATACTTGACAAGCACTTTACTATGGAAATCCTGCACTTTTTAGGAATACAACCTCATTAAGGATTTTTGAGGATTCAAAGAGGTTAAGAAATTTCAAAGATTTGACACTACTTTGGACTATTGGGGATTCCAGGGGATGAATAAATCCCTGAAAACCTAAATTCGCAAAAACAAGACAACTTGAACTTTAGGCCTATTTGACCATCAATTAATTATTTTCAATGACTTATTACTTGGTCTTTCTTGGTTGCAAACATCTCAATATTCCTTATTTGATATGAACTTGATAAATAATAGGAAGATGACTCCAAAAGAAATTTTTTGAGAACTTATCTCCTAAATAGAAAATACAAAGAACTACAAAGCAAAAAGGGAAAAGGGGGGCCCTGTTTGGACGAGGCGTGTGTGCAAGGAACAATAGTGTCCTTATTGTCAACATAGTAAATGCATCATTCACTAGATTCTAAAATTTGTATAACTTTGATCCAACTGGAGCTGTGTATAATAGTTATAAATTTGAGTGGTGTTGTCAAATGCACCTTTGGTTTCAAGACCTAGCCATGTCTTCATATTTGTGATTGCATACAAGAGATAAGATGTCATGTAGAAATATTGATTCTATTCAAAGAAAGTTAACTGATTATGTAAATTTTCATTGATAGTACCTCCTCCATTAATGAACTGGTTTCCTACACATATGATAATTATGACATGAACATCCATTTTTCAAACTCTTTTGAATTCTCATTCCCCATCAACCTGCGAAGAAAAATAATCATATTTGAGACTTCTTCGATGAAGATTGACTTTTGTAGAACATTGGAAACTTATATTTTCCTCCCTTCGATACCTATAACCAATTCCTCGCTATGGTATTGAGACATTCATCCTTCTTAGCAAAGTGTGTTTCTACAATTCCTTTGTCTATACTTGCAAACTAGTCTCTGAGAGGTAATATAAGAACATTCCCAATTGAAACACTATCAACTTAGCCACTAGCTTATCATCAATAGTCTTGACCTCCCTAGTTTTTGTATTATAACCTGTTATATATTTCAAAACTAAATCCGAACATTAAACTAATATTGGAAAGTCAACACCATGAGCCAATCCACTCTTGAATATCCTCTAAGATGGTGGTGATCTCTTCCCCTCTTTCATGGTTTTCTATAAATTATGTAGGTTGATGTGACCCAACTTCATATCTGTGATATCAAGAAGTGTACTTTCTAACATTGACATGAACTCATACCCTTGATATTTGTACTTCATGATTGTGAATAAGGATGATGCCGCTTGATCAATTTGTCTATAAATAACCTTTATATCTTATTCCAATGCTTTCACTTTGGTGCAGACTCCAAAAATATTAGTAATAAGTCATGGGATTTGAGGTTTTTGGCTGCAAATAAGCTTCCACAACATCTTCAACAAAGCCATATTTATATATCTTTCCTTGCATACATGTGCATTCGAGCATTCACAACTGCAACTTCCACCTACGCTTTAATGAATGAGATGGTAATCACTTTCAGGTAATTGTCATTCAGTTCATGATTGTTGTTTATGCTTGCACAAATCACATGCATTCCTACCAAGGTATTTGCAACTACAATATTTGGCTAAGACTTCACTCTATCATACCTATTATGTGTGTAGTTTATGCCGCTATTATGCAAGCATGCCTTGGTGCAAAGAAGGAGGATGTTGGTTAATATTGTGGAATTTGCGTTTACTCAAGCCGCTAGCATTTGCTTGAAAGCTTCAAACCCTTTCAACAAATCCATTATCTGCATCTATGGTAATCCTTGCACACCATGAGAAGACATCCTTTTGGTGTATTCTTTCAAACAGTTCTTGTGCCTTGTTTCTACATCAATATCATCATGTCTTTGAGTCGCTTTGTTTCCAATGCCATGCTTGCACCAACCTTTTCAACAGAGACACTACACATGTGAAAAAAAGAGAAAGAAGCATGAGTTTCTTCTATGCAAGTATCCACTAGTTCTAGAAATTTATAACTATTATTGCAAAGTCTTCCCACTTCTTTATTTGCATCTTTATTATCTAATGCATGCTCCCACATTTTGCACATTTAATAAGCTAGAGTTTCTAACTGAGAGATAACTCAAGAAACTTTTATTAAAGCATCACCAAAACAGCTAATGAGATTGTGAACAAAAAACTCCACACATGGCTTGCAAAATCTCACATATAAGTTGTGAAAACTTAAAATCAAAATCATAAGTTGTGAGATTTTACTACTCCATGATTAGAAATTGACCAAGCAACATTTTATGTTTTGAAATATTTTAATGCTTTTGCAAAGATACTGAAAACCACCGATAAATTATCAAATGCTTTGTGATCCCATTGACAAAGAACTTGTGATAACTTCATATTAGCTTCATATTTTTGACTTTTTTTCCATATTATCTAAAACTATAATAGGTTGAAACCCATTGAGCGATATTTTCCCATCTCTTCTAAAAATACAACTTTAATTGTTTCTATAACTTTGCGCATGGAAAATAGGAGCATTAATGTCGCACAATCCATATGGCTCCATGACTCAAAAACTAACCAAATTGGTTGAAATACCTTTCGAAACATTCCTATTAAAGGAATTTGCACCATCTCATATCGATTTTCAAATTTAATTGTTTTTTTTTTAATTTCACCAATTTTTATGATTGCGCCTAAGTTTGAATTTGAACAAATGAACCGCTTCATTGAACTTGGCATGATAAATTTAATTTTTACATAAATAAACTTGAATTACTTTGAAAATGACATGACTCAAACTACCAATGATGAAAGATTAAGACTAACAATTTTGATAATAAAAAAACATGATTTTACATAGCAAATGCCCAAGGAAGACTCATTACGCCATTCTAAACAAATGATTTACAAGTGAATGCCATAAAAAATGAGGACAACTAGGTTTATGATCTCCAGGCTCACCAAACAATGCAAGGAGAGAGCATACACTTATAAGGGGTCCTAAACATGACAAACAATTAATCGACCTTTTAAGCTACTTTAGTGTACCTAATTTAGTGAGAAAACAAAGTCTTTGACCGCGAGGCTACAAAAGATGATGTTAGTAGTTTTATTTTCTTGGTCTTTGACTAACACATTTGGTTTTAAAAATAATATTAGATTGATAACACAAAAGATGAGTTAGCTAGTCAGTCCTCAAAATGATAAGAAATTTGAATGGAAAGTAGAAAAACAAAAAAAAAAGTATTCTTGATGGATCCACCTATCCATAGATCAATCCCATTGATCTACGATGTATTTGCATAAGTCCCAAATTTATGCAACTACTGATTTGAAAAGTGTGTCCACTTATTCATGATAGATTCACTTACATTTGTTGCCCATTCTTGATAAAACACATCCACTGAAGTGTGAGAATGTTCATCGTTCCATAGAGTATTATTGTCAATCCTAAGATGTCTTCATTGATTTGCACATGTAATAGGAGAAACATTAAAATAATAGATTTTTATTAGTCAACCCATGACATGGGTCCTACCAAGTGTGTCAAAAATGTGTGCATGAATATGTTCCAATATGAATGATTAAAAATAATTGAAACCAAACAACATAAAATCAAACAAACACTAAAATTGGGCTAAGGAAATCCAAACAAGCATAAAATTTAACAATAAACCTTATATTAGACTCCTTGTTGCATTAGATTTTCTTAATTGATCAAGTTGATATGTGTGCTCAAAATTTTGGCAGTATAACATCATTTTCATGAAATTATGAGTGATTTCTTGAAAATGACTAAGTTTTGGAGGGTTTTATAGATTTTGAGGAATGAGATAGAGGGCTAAGATGAAGATATGATTAAAGGATCAATTGTGGAGAAGGCTTGAGTTGTCTCGAGTAAAGAGATTGTGCCAAGTGGCATAAGGAGATGGCATGAGAAGATGAAGGGGTACTCGAGAGGACACATGAGAATTTAAAATTCCTACTTATGAAAAAGAGGAGAAAGTGGGGTATGGGTAAGTACTTTGACCCATGTGACATGATACCAAGGCCATGTCATATGTACAAAGGCCCATGCCTTTGTACATATTGGAGTATGTGAAGGATTTTATGAGGGGTTGACTAAGATTAGATTGTACAAGTAGGGGATTAATGGGTTAATTGGATTAGCCCGAAATGTGGAGGAAAATATGGATTTTAAATAAATAAAATATATATATATTTTTTTGGCAAAAGGATGGGTGACTTAGGTAAGTAAATAATTGAATTTATTTACCTAATATGAGCTATAGGAGGAAGATGATTAAATGATTTAATTTAGAGATAGGTGTGTGTGAATAGTGATGAATAGTGATTTTTTAATTAAATAATAAAATATTAATTAATTAATAATGGCATAGAAATTGAATAATAAGAGTTGTACTCAATCAATTATAGAGAAAATAGTTGGGTAATGACAATGTGTCAATTTTAGGTGTCTACATAAACAAGTTTCAATGATCTTAAAAAATCTTTACATCATTTAAAACTATTTACAATTTAAATGTTTAACTAAATACAATCACCAATTACATGAGTTAGTATTGATTCTATTTTTTTTACATAATTAAATCCAAAATACTTCTAAACATAATTATTTACAAACTTCAAATGCTTAATAAATATAATCATAAATTGTGGGGAGATTGTTGAAATTAAAAATATTTATACAATTACAAGGAAAAAATAAGGGGTCAAAAGAAAAGAGGCTTGGGTCTTTGGTACATAAACAAAAGAAGAGGAGGTCTTGAAGTGGAAGAGCAAATAGATAAAAAAAATACAACAATAAGAACATCTAGAAGGAATCATGGACGTGGATTTGCTATATAGTGCCCTATATGGAAAGGGAATTTTGCACAAAACAACAAAAATATACACAAAAATAACAAAAAAAAAGTGTTATTGAAGAAGCAATGATAAAATATATGGTGGCCTCTATGATAACACTAGAAAGCATGATATATTTTTTTCAAAGGAGTTAGCAACTTCCCTAAAGCAAAAGAGATAAAAAGCTATCCTATTAGAGGATTTAAAGAAGAAAGCCTTAACAAATATCATTCCACCCCTTCCTACATATCAACAAAAAAAATAGAGAAAATGTAAGAAAAGGAGCTCCACTCTAAACAAATGGTGGACAAACTTATGCTCCAAAATCACTAAGCCACTCAAAAAATACAAGAAGAGACACTTGCGGCAACTTAAAAAAGGCATATGCAGCAATAATGGAGGAAGAAAAGAAAACTCGACAAGCACAACATACATCCTCTAGAAGCACCCAACAAGACACCAACTAATTCAAAGGGAAAGTGCCACTACAAACAACACAACCATCTCTATACATGCCTTCATCTTCTACCACCATACCACCAATGCAGTCAATCAAAGATTTATTTTAGCAAAAAAACCAAATCCAACCGATTGTGACTCCATAACTACTTCAGTTGTTGGTTGGAACGCATGTGAATTTTTCAAGGATCTCACCACTAGAGAAATTTCAGTTTGGTGGCATTTTCCACCAAACAAGGGAGGATTAAAACAACATGTGGATAATATAGATCAATTGAAAGGATTGATAAGTGGTATTCAAAATAAAACTCCCCAACTACAAAGAGATACACACAACCATTAGGGTGACAACTGAATCAACTGGTAGAAGGGCTAATGAAATAAATGAATAATCAAGCTTCAACTCAACAACAACATTATAGAATAAATGGCAAAGGAAAGGATAGATGAGGAGAGGAAGAAATATTTAGCTCAATTAGAGTCCAATATCAATACCTTGCAAACCATTGCATGTGACATTAATACCTTGTACCAACTTTGTTTGCAATGGCCTGCTTTGATTAAAACCCTCAAAATTTAGATGGATCACATTGAGAAAAAAAATTGCAAGTGGTCACTACCTATGATGTAATACAAGATATGGATGGGAAAACCAAAGTATTGGGATCTCAAGTTGGATTGGAGCAATATATTAAATGAATTTAAACAATTATAATGTTGAAATAAATGATAGAATAGAGAATGGAAATTACACACACACAAATAGAATTTTAACATGGTTCACCCTTTGGACTACATCCACAAAACAACAATCTATTCTATTTAATTTCTAGCCAACTACAAATTACAAATAACTAGCAACAATTCATTGTTGTGTGCAACTACAAATTTTCATGTTTTTCTCTGCTCATTCACACATGCTCTACTATATGCACTCAATGCAAAAGTTCAACTATCCTCTATAACATCATGCATGAATTGTTATGTGTAACTCCAATACCCCGCACAACTATTCACCTTCACACCATGACTTTTCCATTTTCACGTAGCAAGAAATTGTTATTCATTTGGTCAGTCTTTAAATAGAATTTCAACTAAATTTCAATAGGAATAGTTTACAATTTCTTTATTAAAATATATTAGATTTTTGCTTCGGGGATGTTTCCCTCAAGCCCCTAGAATTCCACCCTTGGGCCCCTACTGGGGGGTGGTTCCCTCATACATTGCAAGAAGGGCTTTTCCCTCTTGTACTCCCCCATTAATTAATTTGGGGGGAAATCACATTGGGAAAAGTGGCAAAAATATTAACCTAGAGCATGATCAAGCTACACATACTAACACAAATCAAAATTGGAGGCCTTCCACACTCAATTACAACAACCAAAGGATTAGAGAGAGGCTATTAAAGCATAGATCAAACAACTAAGGGAAGTAGTGAACCTTGACTATCCCATGTCAGTGGTTTGCTCCATGATGTCCATAAAGAATGTAGCCCAATAAATACAAATCCTATCCATTGTACCAAAAACAAAGCATATCCTTACACAAGTAAATACATAAGTCCAAGTACTTCAACAAGAAAAAGACTCAATGAGACAACACATTCCTTCGGTTGAAGGAGACATATAAGAATAGCTCACTTGCTAATTAACCTATTTTGCATGTCTTAACGACAAGAAATTTTTTAAAGGGGGGTGATGTTGGTAGAGATTTGAATAAAGTTGTAAAAACAATTAGAACCTACTACAAGTGGCCCTAGGTGAAGCGTAGAGCACAAGGCCAAGTAGGCCTAATAGGAATAGGTATATTTTATAAGGGACATGTCCCCAATCTTATGTATATGTATATATAATAGGATATCACAAGATGAAGATGTGTGTAAATAAGAAATAAATAAAGGAATTAAGAAGAAATAAATCTTATGGATCAAAGCTCTAGTCAGTGACCCCACTTTTCCTGCTAACACCTATCAATAAACCAACTATTCTTAGTTCTCAATAATTCAAACTAATCCCCCCTATTAAATTTCATTTAATGCATACTAGATCACATATACAAATTTGTCCCTTGGATTAATCCACATCATGACCCCACTTATTTCATATTCCAAACTATCCTACTCTTGAATCCAACCCTTTTAAAATTTGATTGTTGCTATCAACTTGCATTCTAAAAGACCACAAGTTGATTATCAAGGATCTTGTATTTGTAAAGACTCATAGATCATTAGTTGATCAATGAAAGACATTATTTAAATCTCACATCAAAGAATCATAAAGCATTGTAGAGCACCTTCATTATGTTACATCAATAAATCAACATCAAATACACTTGCATCATTTACATGTGTCTCTTCAATCATTGTTTATTAGTAAAAGGGGTTTGAATCATTAACAAGTTCTAAATCTTCATTTTGAACATAATAGATCCCTAGGTGCAATTCAACAACATCTTGAATTCATACATAGATACAATTAAACATAAGCATGTGTCAAAGATCAAATTTGTAGATAACATATTTGCATGGAAACAAGGTGTTCAAGGTTTGAACCATAATCACAACCCTATTCTAAAATAGATCAACATAGGTCTACAATACAAATCCAATATCAAAATCCCAACCTTAATTGTTACGCATAATCTACATCAAAATATATTTCTTTGACCTACTAACCTCTTAATTAATCATTCACATTTATCAATCTCAACCCTTAATTAATTCAAATCTCATTATACTTGATTAGATTAACCAATTAAGTATCCCTTAAATTAATTATAGTGTGTTTTTGTTTTCCTAAATATACTCATGAATTATTGATCACTTTTCTTAAGTTTTTAATTTATTTAAAGCAAGTCATAATGATTTTAAGTAAGTGCCACATATTGGCTAGTACCGACTTAATAGCTATCGATATAGCAATGGTAAAGTGTTAGTATTGAGCGTTACTATAGTTAAATGCAATGGAGTAATTATTAATGCCTTGATAATAATTGATTTTATATTTTGAACCTATTTTTAATATTATATAATATATTATCATTTATATTATTATAATTTATTCTACTTAGTTTAGTATATTACTGACGATTTCATAGTATGTTTCAATATTAACGAGTGTGGGCAAGTCTACTACACATTGTACTTTCTGCTATTGGATGAGAAAGTCCACATGTGTGTATTGCGGAAGCTTTATTTAAAAAGGTTAATATTAATGAAAAAAATCATTATTACTTAAATATTGAATAGTATATTATTTGTTCTAATACATTGAATTTATATAATTATTTTAAAAGATATTATTTTTTTATTGTATTCTAATCTAAATGTATGTAAACCTTACTTGCTTGTAAGATTGTAAGATCATCCTCGTGGTGTATATTGGAGCTCGTGAGGTCAGATGAAGTTGTGTGGAAAATGAGGATACACCAAATAGGTGCAATATATTATTATAAAAGTATATAATAGAATAGTAATTTAATATTATGGATTATTGTTCTTATTTATTATATTTATATGTCTGCAATCTTTGCATTATAATAATTTTGTTAGTTAATAGGGTTCTATTTGCCTTTGGCTTCTTTGGGATAAAAATTAGGTAAAGAAATGGATAGGTATCTATAGTTTTCTTTTATGCATTTTTTTGTTAAAATATCCACTTGTCCAGACAACACAGTTTTAGAACATGGTCAGTTGAGCCATAGTTTTTACTTTGTGCACTATTGGATGAAAACCGCAATTGACTATATTGTGAAAGCTTTTAAAAAACTATAGAAGGGCTACGATACTTAAATACAATATAATAAGACGGAGCACAAACTATATGATTATGAATATAGTTATATAAATATTATAATTATAACAAAATATTAATATATTAGGATAATGATATACTATATTTATTATTATTATTTCGTAATTATTGAACAATATTATTGATAGTTATTAATTTAAATTTTGAAACACTATTTAGTATTATATAATATATTTAACATTTTTTTCATAATAATATTTTTTTTTTACGCAGAAGGTTGTAGTCGATATTTATGTATTATATTTAAATAAGTATAAATTACATCAAAACCCTGAGTTGTAGTACTGGACAAAATTTGGAAAACAAAATTGTGCCAACTGGAAAGAATTGTGCCAAAATTTGGAAAACAAAATTGTGCCAACTATTACTCCCCAAAAAATAGTGTTTGGAACGATGACTACTTATACCAGTGTCATGAGCGTTATTTACAAAACAAAACTAGAAGCATAGTAGTAAACATATTTTCATTCATCCATATAACCTTCATTAGCAGATATGTCACCATGGCTTTCATTACGATCAAACCCATTCTCACCCTGTCCTTTGTTTGAAGATCTGCAGCGTTTTGTAATCTTGGATTGTTCCTTGCAACTGTTACCGCGCTTTGTATTAACATAATTTACTTTATTTAGTTTAATATATTAATGATGGTTTTATAATACGTTTTGATTATATTTGGATTTGGCTTTATCGCGGTAAGAACTAACTAAAGAAATAGACACATACCTACACTTTTCTTTTATTTGATATTTGTTGAAATGTCGACTTATCTCATTGGAACGACTTCCGAATGTGGTCAAGTGTGTTGCATATTTTAATTTCCGCTATTGGATGAGAAACTCAACGGGTATATGGCACAAGCGTTCCAAAAACTATAGATATCCACTTGTCTGCACTATGTGGTTTTGGAATGTGATCAACTGCACTATAAATTTTACTCTACATGATTGGATAAGAAAGCTTGGGTGGGTACATATTGTGGAAGTTTTTCAAGAACTATAAAAGGATAATCTTTATTTAAATATTGATGTTTATGAAAAAATTATTAATTAATTATAAATAATTAATTATTACATTTATATGTTTGCAATATTTGGTATGTATTGTTGAGTGGCAAAGACTGCAAGAGGGTTGTGTCACGAGATTGTGGGATGTAAAAATATTGAGAATTAATATTTTTATACATGTATTATATTGCACAATGTCGCAAGCTTGGCATTTCTCGATCTTTGCGAATGGGCGAGGGATATGAAACATTGTGGGATCTACTTGTTAACATAATAATATATAATAATGAATTTTAATATTATTTATTCTAATTGACAGTTGAAATAATGACATTAGATATCTAATAAATATAAAAAGTATTAATTATTAATATATTTTTTTCAACATTACGAGGTTTGTTATAATACCACATTATTCTTGCAGCGTGTGAAATATGTTTCTTTTTTTTGGGATCAAAGTTTCAGTCATCGTAGTTGTGTATGTTGGTATGTTCTTTGTCACATGCGTGAGTCCCAATAGCCACTAGTGGCAAGGTCTTCTCATGTTGTTTTTAAGGTTTTTATTAGAATTTAATGTGTCAATTAAATAGAATTAGTAGCATGAATTGCATAGTTTTAAATATCATTCAAACATTGCAAAATTATAGTTTGTTATGTACTATACAAATTGGGTTGGAAGGGTTTTTTGCAAATAAACAGTTGTGGGCGGTTGGTGAAGATCTCTCTAGTTTGTTTTGGATGTGTTGCAATCTTTTTGCTTTGATTGTGGTGGTTTTTGTTTTCATTTCTATGTTGCTGGCAACTCAAGATACATTTCAAGTTATGGTTTAATCTTTGATTTCTTTGTTATGCTATTTTATTTTGTTGGTTTTGGTTATAGTTTAGGTTTAGAGGTTTCAGGTATCGTTGATTATAGGTTTAGGTTTAGAGGTTTCAGGTATTAGTGGTTATAGGTTTAGGTTAATTGTTAGGGTTTGATAAGAGTAACAAAAGTAGTAGACTTTTGAGG
This sequence comes from Sequoia sempervirens, assembly GCA_007258455.2. Classification (NCBI taxonomy): domain Eukaryota; kingdom Viridiplantae; phylum Streptophyta; class Pinopsida; order Cupressales; family Cupressaceae; genus Sequoia; species Sequoia sempervirens. The sequence continues at coordinate 33,392,008 of VDFB02000013.1, read as the reverse complement.
TTTGATGACTAGTATCTCAAGTCAATGTCAATGTTTGGAAAGTGATAGATAATATGCCTACTACTCGATGAAGGAGACAGTAGTATTAAAATAGTGATGGTTGAAGAGGGTAGTGGGATATTGTGTGAATTTTCAATTGATTTTGTCTATCTTGTAATAGATAATGTTTTGAGTATGTAGAAAGAACAAAAGGAGAAGCTGCAAAGATGAAGAATCGGTACAAAGGTTATTATCCTACATCCAAGATGTTGTTGTTGTACATGGACATTAGAGATACAAACTTGGGAGATGTGGATATAAGGAGAAGTTGCAAGCAAATATGAAGAATCACTACAAAGGTTATTATCCTACATCCAAGATGTTGTTGTTGTACATGGATATTAGAGATGCAAACTTGGGAGATGTAAATATTAACCAATTGTGTAGAGAACTTGATAATGAAGCAGGTAGGTCAGTGATGGCTCTTTTTGTGAAATCAGGACTGGTAGAGCTAGTTGTAATTCCACTTTTAGTGTAATTTATTGAATTAATATTGACATGTGCTCAATATTATGATCATAACAATAGTAAAATAGTGGGACCGTTTGGAGAAATAATATTAGATATCAATACAAATATGATTAAAAGGGTGTTCGAAATCCCCTCATATGGAAAATATGATGTAATTGACATGAAGAAGTGATTAGAATATTTTGAAAAGAATAATGTGGAATGCCTTAATTTCATGAACACTCAAATTTTGCTTAATCCTAGGAAGGTGATACTTAAAATGGAAAAGGTATAACATATAAGTGAATTTCGAGAGGACATTAAGGACTAGATCATATTGTTGAGCAGGGCCTATGGTTATTTGCATGGCATAGACTTCCAGCCATGGATGTGTTACTACATTTTTATAATAGTTTTAAATATGAAAATCAACTAGGCGAGTATCATCAATAGTTATTTGCATGAACAACTAGAACATGTGTTGAATAGTAGGAAATTCTACATGACCTTTTTTTTGGTGTATCTTCTTTTCTTTCAGGAAACATTTCCAAGATTGACAAGGATAGGATGTATACAACACAGTGAAACAAAAGTGTATGAACACTACCCATAGTTAGAGTTGAATGTGAGCAATATAAATTATTGCATAGTGAATGATGCTTTTCTCTATACTATTATCTAAGGATTAGAAGGAAACATTGTGAAGAGAATCTGAATAAAGTAAATGAAAGAGTTGAAGAACTAGGATAATTGGTATATTTAATTTTAAAAAAATTCTTATATTAGGGTGGAAATTCATAAAGCTCCTCTGAAACTTCCAAGATACCCTTCTGATAGTATAATTCTAGCACGAAAGTATGTAGGCAAGTGACAAAGGTCCATAAAATTATTCTTGGGAAGCACAAGTCAAGATATTATTTCCCTATTAAAATGTGTGTATATTCATGTGCTAACATGCAGAAAGCAAAGAGTTTCAATACAAAGTTGAGCTTGTATCTAATGGGCGTATACAATGATCCAATAGCTAAATTTGATTCAATTAGAAAAATTAGTAAGGTGATTGGTTCATTCTACAAGCATGAACCTACTCTTGAGGATCACTGGTGCAATTATGAAGATGAATATGAAGTAAGAATGAGGGACTTCTATAGATTGATAGTAGAAATGATTAGAGATTGCAATGTGTCTAAGGTAGAAATTGTTAGGAACTAATGCATAATACCCACATGTCTTTAATACATTTCCTACATAACCCCGTGAGAGAAAAGTATGCATACAAGCTTGTAAAATAACTATAATGCATAGATCAAATAGACAAGCCAAAATATAACATAAAATATAACCTAGGAAAACCTTCAAGAGGGAAAATATAGCCTCCAAAAGCATCCATACTCCATCTATTATACAACAAATAAATGATGCATGCACTTATAGAGTTACAATGAATACTTATGAAGCATCAAGACTCTCTAATGCATCCTCCATGTGTCCAAGCATGAATCCACACATCCCATGCCATGTTTCAAATATGAAATCCCCAAAAAGACTCAATAATGATAACCCACTCACCCAACCAACCTTACCAACTAAACATGTGTTTGCTTTTATAGATACAAGCTCACACAAATGCAACCAAGTGGTAAGATAAAACCATGTGAACATAAAACCATTGACCCCTCATTTAATATTGGGTACTAAGTTTTCACTTTTATTAAATATTTCCCCAATATTAAATTATTATCCTATGTTTCCCTCACACAAAATAATAAACCAATGTTAAAATACAACTTTACAAGGCCCTAAATAATTACCTAGTGTAGCTAAACACACCTCCTAGGTGCACCAAAAATAAATAATTATTTAATTACAACATTAAAATATAAAATTTAATGCAATGGTGTACAACACTGTATCTCAACATTCTTCCACTTGTTGTATACATTTCATAAGGGTCAATCAATGAAATACATCATCATAGCCATACATGAAACCACATGAATCTCCAACATGCTCTCATGCTCCATCAAGATAATTGTAATAAAAATAAAGTGCCCACCATCTCAAGCAAGAACTCCTCTCATCCTCCAATGTACCACCTATGGAAAAAAAGGAATATGTCAAGGTGAAGATTCACCAATCCAAGGATGCAAGCATCAAATCTAAGTAATAACAAAGGCTCCAAACTATTGTTAAAACAAAAAACCTACATGATTATAAATGACATCTACAACACATGCTAATGCATCCAACCATCCATACCTCCTAGGTATCAACAACATCAATAAACTCATGCCAACATATGAATCCCATAAACAAAAATCACAAGCTCCTTGTATCAAAACTAGCAATGAAGAACATACATATCCAAGAACTCCCATTGCATGGTTAATGTCAAAGTATATTAAGTCTACCAATAAAAACTATACCAAGGTGTGATAAATGATCAAAACATGAATTACCAAGGACAATCACAATGATCCACACATGCAACACCAACAACTGCATAATCTCTCACAATATGTCATCATAATCCTCCCAAAACATATGAACAAGAACTTCCAAGAAGGAACCATAGGATGAAGAGAGAAAACCTATAAACCATAACATTTCCTTCTACCAACACCTCAAAGTGCAATGTTGTGTTAAGTATGATCTCCTTACAACCCCAAATAAAAAGCCTCAACAACACCCAACCACTCAATCTCATAGATCAAGTACAACATATGAATTATGTAGTATCAACATGGATGTAAGCCTCTCTAATCAAGAAGATTAAACTCAAATTATCCATTCCAAAATCAAGAAATAATCCCAATAAACATCTCCTAAACCCCTCATCAATTAATGATAACATAAACTCAAATGCACAAGGAGATAACCATGTTAAACATCCCTCAAAATGAATCATCCAAAACTAACTATCCATAGCTCAAGATCCATATCTATAAAATATAAATCAATATAAACTCATGCTAAATAATCCTCAAATGAGTCTCCCAAAATCAATCATCATGCCTCAAGATTCATTCCCATGACAAAATAAAGCACAAAAAATAACACATCTAAAATAAGAATGGGAAAATACCTCTCAAATGATAAACCACCGAGTAGACCAAGAGCGGGGAATAAGAATGCTCCTTTGAGATAACCAAGTTATCATGACTCACTCCAAGAAAAATATTATGTATAGGTTAATCATAAACTCACATCCATATCTAGGTGAAAGGCTCCTCGATATTCCTACTAAAACTTCCAAAGGGTAACAATATCAAGCATGTGTCTCTAATCACAAGAGAACTCTAGCCTCACCTAAGTCTCAAAATATCTATGAGCACCTAAAATTGATTAATCCATGCTAAGCTTTGAATGTAACACAACATCCTCATGAAGCTCCTAAGAAAATGACCAATGTACTCAATACCAAGAGAACCAACAAGATCAATATCATAGCTTCAATTGTAGAATCAAGAACCCAACATGGCATCATGATCTAACCATCTCCTCCTAGAACATCACTTGAAACAATGCATACATCCTAGTCTCAAGAGAACCTGTATCATGGCAATACTCAAACTAGTATCTAGAGTAACATAAGACATAATATGAAACATACTTTAAACCAAGAATCAACATCTCTAATCATATGAATATAACCATCTCCTAGCAGTGAATCCTATAAATGTGAAACAACCCTTTTGTAGCAATAGGATCTAAGATCTCCTCCTAGACATCCACAAACACTAAGAAGATCACCCTCTATTGTAGAAAATTGTATACCTTAACAATTTCACATTATGTTTTGTCCCCCTAATTTATTGGGCTTAATTTAAGCTTCTAATTTCCAAAATTATGCATTCCAAATCCTAATTTTTACCATTTTCTGAAGGAGGACAACCATTGAATAAATGCAACCAATCATTAAATTTCCCCTAACTTTGAGTGTCCTATAATTTGGGCTAGGACCCATTCTCCCATGGGAAAATGGGCCCCCCTCCTTAGCCAGGACCTAAATTCAAATATGTTGGCAACATTTTAACATCAAAAATTTAAATGTGAAGTGTCAAATTTTGGGATCTAAGTTTTGGCAAATTGGATAAACACCTATAAATACCTATTTATTTTACCATTTAAAATGGAAGCAACAATCTAAGACAAACAATTGAGAAAATACAATTGTTAATAACATTCAAGAGCAACATTATCAGAGCTTATTGCAACAATTCAAGATCCAACATCATGTCAAATTTTATGTGTGTTCATATTGTCATTGTTTTGTGAAGGCTAACATATTTTTACAGGTCTCCAAAGAATTCAAGTATTCAAGCAAGCAAGATCCAAATCTTTGAAGCGATGTGTATGTCTTCAATCCTTCAAGGAAGCCATTAAAGGGTGGTGAGTTGTAGTACTTTGTTCATTCATCATTTTCTTCCTTTCAATTATAATTTATCATTGACATTACCATTGTGGAAGTGGGAACAATTACATGGGTTTTGATTGAGGCAAGACCCTATATAGAACATCTTCCCTCTTTGTGAATGTGTAGGTTATAAGTTTGAAGAGGATTGAAGAGAGTTTGAAGATCCATTTTGCATTGTTGCACTTGTTGTCATCAACCTTGTCTAGACATGAAAACTCACCTACAAAATTTATTGGCATTCTAACAAGTTTACAAGTGGGAATCAAATGCTCAGATCCAACACCAAAGGACTACAAAAATAGTCTTAGGACCCTTCATCAAAGACCCATTTTCCCAAGGGAAACCCAGTCCTGCTACAACACTCAGGGTCAACTTTTGGTGATAGGTACACATCAATTTGCACTTTCTAGATCCACTTGTAAATTACTGTTTCCATCTATTTTTCTTTAATATTTTGCAATTTATCATATTAGGTCATATAGTCTAATTATGGTAATCACTCCAAATCATTTCCAATTCATTCCTAAGACTCAAAGGATCAAATATAGGTCTTATTGACTCACCTTGGAGGTTGAATGTCAAAGGATCAAATCCAGGTCTGATTGACTCACCTTGGAGGTTGAAATTCAATCTATGCACCTTGTTGATTTGTATCCCAATGAAATCCTAGATATTTTGGAACATATCTTAAGTTTTTGAAATTAAACGTAAGGTCCTCCACACATTATTATATTTCACATCCATCACCAATGATGAACTCACATCACTGCCAACAACTCCCATTGACCATGATACCAAGCTATACATGGCATCGTGACAACTATCTCCTAAATGAAGATCATCCAGGTCTACACATACTCAACTGCAATCCCTACAGCTCCAAATAATTAGAACCAATATCTCTAAGCTAAGAAGATACAACCATTATCAAAACATCAAGAATCAATCCTACACTACCAAATCATCACTGTTAAAATTTCCCACTATTTTAAAATATGTATCCAATCAAATGTAACCAAGATATCATGACATCATGATAAAACCGCATGCTACAAGTCCCAACAAATAACTAATTGGGTACTCTAATCATCCATCCTCTCATCTCAAAGCAACATACCAATGCACAAATGACCATATATAAGGCCAGCTAACAAATTTTGCATCAACATTGAAATAATCTTGTTCATATAGACATTCCACATTGAATCATCCCACTGCAACTAAATGGGTGATGTAGACATTGAAAAATTTCCTAGTCTACGAGCGTCATTTTTCTTGGTCGTCGTCTCCACATAATTAAATAATTAAATTATTATTCTTGATCACATTCTTCGATTGATTAAATAATTTTTAATTATTTAATTAATTCACTTCTTAGATCTATTATATCCTAATCAATTAAATAAATTAATTGCATCACTAATTCCCCCCTCTCCTTCAATAATTTATTTTTTTTATTCAAGGGGTAAACGCTTTTGGCCAGAGCTATGAACCGGAATACAACCATTTCACAATACCACCCCAACGGGGTTTGAACCTTGGTGGCAAGAACAACAATGCCACCTATAAACCATCACACCATGCCAATACTGGAAAAATATCCTCTCCTTCAATAATTAAATAAAATATTATTTATTTAATTATTTTCAAGTATCATCATTCATCTATAGTTAAATAATTAAAATTAATTAGTTAACTATTCACTTATCCTTCAATTCTTCTATGGTTAAATAATTGTCAAAATTATTTAATTATCCCCTAGCCCTCTCTTTCATTAAATAATTAATTCAAATTAATTATTTAATGCTCTTTCCCGTTTTCTCCTACTTAATTAAAATGATTTTATAAATTGTTTTAATTAAATGCCCACTTGCCTTTTTTCTCAAAATAAATAATTTGAAAAAACTATTTGTGCCTCCACTTGTCGAGAGATTTCTTTCTCATGAATTAATGATTTCCAATTTTTAATTTGACCTTTATCCCTCCACTACTTCATTTTCAAATCTTGGTTGTTGATCGCCTCTAGTCTTTTTTCGATCTTGATCATTCGTTTTGTGAACTCAATGTGAAGACAATTTTTTGCAGGATTTGTATGGCCTTTTGTTTGTTTTTATAGGTTTTTTCAGTATGAACGACGCAACTAAGATGCGTAGTGACACACGTGATCAGAAATTACACGACTGTTAAGAGAAATGACACAACTATTTGGAGGGTAATCAAATTTAAAAGTACGACACATTTGTGGGTGGAAAATTTTGAATTCAAAATCACGATGCAATTGCTTTGGTGTGATGGGACATAATGATGTATCTGCAGTCCTGAATGATGCAATTACCTATTGGTATAAAATTTTATATTTTTTTATGTTTGCTTTCAATCTATTTCTTTTGGTTTTTCAAGTAGGTTAGGGTTTTTATGTTCTAACAATTTCTTTTTATTGTGTGGCTTTGGAATCCAAGGAGATCTCAACAATTGTTTCTTTAGAAACAAAAAAAAATGAGCTCTTAATTAGTTTACATTTAAGCAATTTTCTTTTGTTTCTTTTCCAACTACAACTTGCATTAGGATCATAAGGGTAAAAAGAACTTGCATATCTCATTCATATGGATTTAAAAAGAACAATAAAATGCATTCTCTCAATCATGGGCATTAAAATGAACTTGCATCAAATGTCATTAGTATAAAAATAATATGTGTGTCTTTAAATAATAAGCACAAGTTAAAATTTACAAGTGTCTTTTGTGTTTGGTGGTTTGCAAACTGTCATTGAGTGTGTATGCTCTCCTCTTGTACCATTCAGAGATCTTGAGGATCAAAAGCATTTCTTTGGAATTTGTACAATCATACCTCACATTTGGATTTTGGGCTTGAAATGAACCCCATGCGAGTGTGAGGCAAAGGTGTTGTGTATGCTCTCCCCTTGTGCTTCATGCGATCTTGGGTGATCAAAAACAACATCCTTGTCTTGCTTTTTTTACCTTTAGAGGGGACTACCTCAAAAGAGGGAATGACTCCAATCAATTTTTTGCTTAGGCCGGTATATAAAAGGATAAGACTAAACTGTCAAGTCCTCATGGCAGTCTTTGCCCTTATCGTATAGTGTCACTCAAAACAAGTTACCTACTATAAAACATATAGGTTACCTAGTAGATTGATTAAAGCCTTAAGTGGCTTTTTGGATGCTTGCGGGGAGCCGTGTCCCCGAGTATTCACTAAGAACCTTTGTTATAGTGGCCAAAATCCCTTTCACTTGCTAGTGCAAGAACAGTCGTTCTAAAGCTACCTCACATCTTCACTAAGCATGTGTAGAAAAAAAAAATTCCTCTTTGGGGAATTGAGACTTGGTGAGCTCGAAAAGTGAGTGTCATGGAGGGGAGCCAGTTCCACCAAGTCTCTAGTTGTTCGCCTTGTTTAAGTGGTTGGAGAAATCTAAGTGGGGATCTAGCTAGTGGTATCTCTTGAGAAGCCATAGGTTGTGAAGTGTGTTTTCAAGTGTGTTTTACACATTTAAACATCTTACACATTCAGACCATCTTACACATTCAGACCAAACCAAAAAAAAAAACTGCTTGTGACTATATTCTATGTTTACCAATCAAATCTCATCAAAACCAATCAATATTCATTCAAAAACTAGATCAAAACCATCAAAATTGCAAAATCAACATTCTGGCATTGTAACTGATAAGAACATACCCATAATTGATATTCTAAATTGCATCTGATAAATGGAAAATTGTAACTATTATACTAAGTCACATTTGTAGAAAAAAATTCCAAATCTGTCATCCTAAACCGCAACTGAACTCTACAAACCCATAACCTGAAACAATGCATTTGCAGAAGACAATGCTGCAATTGTCTGATAACTAGAAACTCTCAAAATCTTTGTCCAAAATTCGATCAACTCATTTTATAGTCACCTTTACTGCTAAACTAGAGACCTGAAAACCTTATCAGTTCATTCTAGCATTGCCATTTAGGAATACATTACATTATAGGTTACCTTCCCCCATCCTTTGCATTGCATAGATTAATCTTAGACTCTTAGGTTGCATTTAGACCTTCAAATTTTAAACATAGGAAGACCATTAAGCTTTTGGAAAACCCTCGGGTGCATATCCTATTTGTCATTGACCTTTATCCTTCATTTTATTAATTTTTTTCATTATCACCTTGGTCAAATTTGAGTCTCAAGCTTGTGTCCTAGCCTTGACTCGACCTTGTCAAAATTATCCCCTTGATTATCACAAAGGTCAATGACACTCAGGTTTGCTACCTTGGGCTTACATTAGCTTGGTTGCCATCCTTTGTTTGAAATTTTAGGATTCCTTTGCATTTCCTTGATCTCATTTAGATTCATATTACATCCTTTTGATCATAGGCTTTTTTCATCATCTTGCCAATCTTTGACCTTTAACCTAAATTGCACTTTGTACCTTTATCCCAAAAACACAAAAAACATAGTTCATTTTCATTTAAGCCTTAAAATCATTTAGTCTCCATATCATTTTCCTCGATAATCAATTAATCAACCGTTCCTTTTGCATCCCTTAGTCTCATTATCCTTGCATCCTTATATTCAAGAAAACCCAAAACATAGTTTAGTTTCATCACCACCTTGCATTATCCTCCAACTTGCAAAAGTCTCATATGGTTGAAAAAAGGTCACAAACCAAAAGAAAGGACATGGATTTTTCAAGTGACCATTTTCATGACACTACCCTTGGAACAAATTCAAATCATTCCACAACTCAAAGAGAGACACCACAAAGATACCAAACTGACACATGGGAAAACCTAAGCCTAGAAGAATTCAATAAGAAATTGAAAGAGCTTACAAGGACCCAAGAGTGTTGAGCATGGTTGATCAACTTGTTGGTGCTAACCCTAAATTTTTTTCTATGCACTAGCTAAAAAGGGTGCCAAACTCCCTCAAGGATTTGATGTCTCAACCATTGTAGAAGAAGATACTAAAAATCTATTTGCATTTGGCATGCCATCCTCACAACAAATGTCAACCATACCACTTGGGACAACTACACACATGAATACCACTACCACACACATCCCAATCATCCCAACATTTGGAAACAAAGTAACCCATACTACTACACAAGGACAAAGTTTCACATTTGGAAGTTCCTTGAATTACATGGGTAAGACCTTTACAAATCCCCTTTTCTAAAACACAAATCAAGGTTCTATATCACAAGGTCCCACACCTTTGCTCCAAAATTCAAACCAAGGTCTTATACCCACACCTCAAAACACAAATCAAGGTCCTTTATTCCAATTTCAAAGTACACCTTCATCAATTCAACATCAACCAAATAAATATAGAAAGGATCACATTGCCTCACGAAGGATCCCAAATCAAAACATCAATCAAGGACCCACACCTTCATTTCAAAACATCAATCAAGGACCCGCACCTTCATTTCAAAACACTAGTCAAGGACCCACACCTTCATTTCAAAACACTAGTCAAGGACCTACATCTTCATTCCAAAACATCAATCAAGGACCTACACCTTCATTTCAAAATGCTAGTCAAGGACCTACACCCTCATTTCAAAATGCTAATCAACGACTAAATTTTCAAATTCAAGGAACAAATCAAGGGTCTACACCGCAATTCTAGAACACTATACCAAATACAAACATGACCCTTGGGGAAAACTTAAACGCCAATTTTATCCCAAATCAAAACAACACACATCAATATGGCAACCAAGGTCCCACACCACAAAGCATCAATCCCAATTCAAATCTGACATATGACCTTAATACCAACATCATGACACCAAATCAAAACAATGCAACACCATCCCTCGTTGATACATTAATGCAACAAATATAGATCCTCCAACAACAAATGACAAACACACAATTGGGGACTAACAAGAAGACCTATTCCATGGAGGAATTATGCCCTTTTCCATTTGACAAAAATCTGTACATGTCGCCCTTTCCCCCTCATTTCACAACACCACCTTTTCCTAAGTATAAGGGGACATGCGATCCAATAAAACACATTCGAGAATTCAACACGTTATGTGAGGAAGTCTCATATGATCCTACCTATTTGACGAGACTATTCCCACGAAGCCTCATAAGGCCAACCTTAGATTGGTTTGCACATCTTCCTCCAGGGATTAGAACATGGGGTGAATTGGCTAACAAATTCATTAACCATTTTGCCTTCAACATTAAAAATGATGTCACCCTTGCAACATTAAGCACAACCAAACAAGAAGGGGAATCACTTACCTCATTTTACCAGAGATGGTGAGGTTTGGTTAGCAAGTTTCCTTGTCACATTCCTAAAAAGCAATTGGTTACCATGTTTGTTGAAAACCTTGACAAAAAAATGATGATTAGTCTACAAATCCAATGTTGTACAACCTTTGACGAAATTTTGGAGAAGGGTGTTCTTATTGAAAAAGGTATTGTTGCAAAAGGACTAGTCAAGGTAAACAAATAAAATTTGAAACCTAATAATGAAAAAATCAAACACTGGTCCCAAAATAAAAATGTCACAAATGATGGATTTGTCGATGCCAAACTAACAACCAAAGGTCCAACCATTCATCTTAAAGGTCCTTCCTCATCAAATACATAAAATACATCAAACACCTAGACACAAGGTCTAAACCAAATGCTAAACATAGTCCAAAATAATCAACAACAAAGAGGTCCTCCCCACCCTAAAAGAACATACACTCAATTGGGTGAACCCATCGAATCAATCCTCAAACAACTTTTGCAGACTAATGTCATCACACTACCAGACACCAAAAATTATGAGCCCTCATTAATCAAACTTGATTGGTGGAAAGAAGACAAATACTATGAATATCACTGTGGAAAAGGACACAAAACAACTAGATGTTGGACACTCAAGAATATCATTCAAGACCTCATTGAAAATGGGACCATATCGGTAGGAGATTCACAAGGAAAAACCAATGTTGATCATACCATATTCAAGGCTCCCTTGCAAGACCATGACAAAGGAAAATCCTCTAGTTCAAGGAACAACAGTAATGATAATTATGTCGCCATTACACATGATTACAACACTATCATCCTTAATGTGCGACCCTTTGATGATCGCATTGCCACTATTACTATAAACAAGCCAAGCTCTAAATGTGTTATTACCACTCACCGAACCAAGATAACTATTCTAGGACCCTCTAATTGATAGCCAAAAAGTCAATATAATCTCCTAGATCAGCTAGGGAAGGTCCTCACACAAATTTCCATCCTGGAACTCCTTCACATTTCACCACAACACAGAGCTATCCTTAATAAAGCATTGCAAGAAGCATTTGTACCCTCTAACCTAGATGTTAATGAATTTTAGGCCATGGTTGGATATTTAGCTATGTCGCACCATGTCACCTTCTCCAAGCAAGACTTTTTCATACCAAAATCTAATCATAACGACCCCCTACACCTTAAAGTATGTGTTAATAAACACAAGATTAGATGAGTCCTAGTAGACGGTGGAGCAAGTCTAAACATTTGCTCACTAAAATTGGTGAAAGCATTGGGATACCTTGAAAATTATATAGACCAAACCAAGAAAATTATGATCAAAGCTTATGATGATGTTGAGCGTTCATCCGAAGGTGTGATTTCACTCCCTGTAAGAGTTGGCCTAGTTTTATAAAACACAATATTCCATGCATTGGATTTGGATTTGCACTAGAATCTTCTCCTTGGCCACCCATGGTTTCATGCCATGATGGCTACCCATCCACCTACCATTAATGCCTCAAATTCCCATACAATGGTAATGAATTACTATTCCAGGTGACCTTGATCCTTTTCAGTATTGTGCAAACCTAAAAGGAATCGTTGAATGTCAGGTGCCAATCAATCAAGAGGCCCCATCTTTCACTTCATCTGTCACTCCATCTCACTACAATGATCCATCTACCCTTGTCAAATCATCCACTTCATTCACCACACCTTCCACACCAAAGATCCAGATTCAAGACAAAGGATGAGAAGAATACAACATGAAGACTCTCTTTTTCATTGGGAAATTACCTAAGTCATCGAAGTCTTATGGAAAACCGTATCTCTTACAGCCTAAAGTCATCATTTGTAATCCCTCTACCAACTTCACTAAATGGGGGGAACTAGCTAAAGAATCTTTAGATGACCACATTCTCACATGGTTGTACAGAGAAGACAAGGACACTAAAACTAAGCAACTGCTAGTTGAGTAGTATCCAAAAGGGTTCCAAATAATGAAATGACAAGGATATGATGGACACAGTGGTCTTGACCTAAATAAACAAGGAATGTTAGAACCCTTACAACCTCCTAAATTACTAAAGAATCAAGGGTTAGCGTTTGTTCTAGTAAAAGTGGCTATCTAGGGTATTAGGTTACCCTCGAGTTGGACTGTCAATGCTTCAAATGAAATCGAGACATTTGAGGACTCCTATACTAACTCTGATTCTAATGAATGGGAATGAGATTTGGAATCCAATATATCCATTAGAAATCATTAACCTTGAGCAAATGTTTAGAGAACCCGGTTAATTGGTCAAACATTTAAAATTGGTGCCTCGCCCAGTCCCTGTCCAAAAGATCCTTTGAAAAGAGAGGAGTGGATCAAACACTTCTAGGAAACCATTGATTCGGCCTCTTGGGAACCCAAAAAATCCACTTCTGTCTTTACCCTATCTGCCTACACCATGACCCTTGACAATATCGATGATGGCTTACCCCTTGTCTACCAGCAACTTATAGATTGGGATCAACAAGAGCCACCAGGTTTGGACACTTTCGAGAATGACGAGGCAATCATTGAATTCATGTGACTTCATGAAGGAATACCAAGTGGGGATCATAAGGTTGGATTTTCTATAAAACTCAATTATGCAGAATACTTTGGTGAGATCGTCTTGTCCTCTAGTCACAAAAGTGAAAATGACAAAAATAAAAATAATAGGTCTTCAGGTGAAAACTAAAAGGCGCTTGCTGACCATGAAAAAGTAAAAATAAAGGATGCATCCAAAGGTGAAAACCTCTCTAAGGCACCTAAGGATGGAGGATTGGACTATCTCCCTATAGATCGAGAGAGATCACCATTGCTAATAGAAGAAATAGAAGTGAACATTAGTACACAAGAAAATTCTAGAATCATACAATTGGCAGCGTCTTTGACCATCAAGGAAAATCTTGAGTTTAGAACATTCTTTTTAGAAGGACAAGTTAATTTTGTATGGTCGTATGCTGATATGCCTGGATTGGATTCCAAACTTGTTCTACATCACCTACCGTTGCTACCAAATGCCAAACCATACAAATAAAAGTTAAGGAAAATGCATCCACAAATTGCACTCTTATTTAAGGTGGAACTGAAGAAACTCTTAGACATTGGATTCATACACTCAATTGATTATGCAGATTGGATATCAAACCTTATTTCTATCACCTTGAACCTAATGGACAAATCAAAGTATGCATTGATTTCAAAGATCTTAACAAAGCTTGTCCTAAAGATGATTTTCCTTTACCAAACATTGGCATCATAGTAGTCCTTACTGCTGGATATGAAATGCTATCACTTATGGATGGATTCTCGGGTTATAATTAGATAAGAATTTCTCTTGAAGATCAACTAAAACCAACCTTCACATGCACTTGGGGAACTTTCTGTTGGAATGTCATGCCATTTGGGCTTAAAAATGATGGAGCTACATATCAAAGAGCCATGACTACTATTTTTCATGATTATATGCATGCACTTATAGAGGATTATGTTGATGACCTTCTCTCAAAATCTCTAGAATGAAGTGGTCACCTAGCAATCTTGGACAAGATTTTCACATGACTTGAAAAGTACCAACTCGGGTTAAATCCAAAGAAATATGTTTTCAGGGTCCAATCAGGAAAACTCCTAGAATATATTGTCTCTCGCAGAGGAATAGAAGTTGATCCCGCCAAAGTAAAAGCTATCTTGGACATGCCACCACCAACCAACATCAATCAATTAAGGACATTACATGGTAGATTACAAGAAATCCATAGGTTCATTGCTCAGTTAGTAGACAAGATCCATACATTTCAACATTTGTTAAGGAAAGGAATTCCCTTTAATTGGACAAACAAATGTTAAGAAGCATTTGATTAGATCAATAATTATTTATTGACTCCATCAATTCTTATACCTTCAATTGATGGAAGGCATTTGATATTGTATGTGACAACAAATGCATCCACATTGGTGGCATTATTAGCACAAAAAGACAATGATGGCAAGGAACAAGCAATTTATTATATCAGTCACACCTTAGTCAAATATAAATTGAACTATAGCCTTATTGAACGAGCATGTCTAGTAGTTGTATTTGCAACCCAAAAATTGAGACATTACATGCTAAATCACAAGACAAAACTGATTTCCAAGATTGATCCTCTAAAATATCTTCTCAACAAAACAACTGTGATAGGAAGACTAGCTAAGTGGGTTATGATTCTAAGTGAGTATGACATTGATTATGTTGATCGAAAAGAAATGAAGGGACAAGTGATAGTTGACCAACTCACAAATGCACATTAAAAGTAGATCATCCTCTCATATCTGATTTCCCAGATGAATCAATCTTTGTCATAGAAACATCGACAACATGGAAACTACACTTCAATGGATCTTATACAAGTCATGGTTCAAGCGCTAGTATTTTGTTCATCACACCTCAAGGAGATTCCATTCCCAAGTCATTTCGAATAGCATTTCCATGCACTAATAACATAGCTGAGTATGAAGCATTATTGATAGGACTCTGAATGGTAATAAAATGGAAAATCAAGGATCTTCAAGTCTATGGTGATTCTCAGTTAGCAATCAATCAAGTTAATGATGATTATGACACCAAGGACGAGAAACTGATGCCCTACAAGCACATGGTGGATAGATTTTTATTATACTTTGGTAACATTACATTTGAACAAATACCGAGCTTCCAAAACAAAGCAACTGACATAATGGCTACAATAATTGACATCCTAAAAGTGATAAACCATGATGCCAAAACATAGCAATAATTTTTTTCTTCTTCCCATAATGTAAAGTACATGCATAATTGGAGTAACATTAATTCCAAATTGTCATTGCATTCCAATGTAATATTACAAATCTTTCCATAACATAGATGTCATAATGAACGAACTCAAGTATATTATTCATGAATACATCCTTCCATTTAAATGGGTACATAATATGTACATACCTCCTTTGAGCTTCATCTAGCAATAGATATACAAACTGGTCCTGATGTGGTCACATTGACACTTACATTTTGAATGTCCTTGCTCGCTGGTGCAAACACTAGTTGTACCCAATACTAGCGCAAACATTCACAAACTTCAACTACTAACTGATGAGGAGAAGCATCACTCAAGTGCTTTTTCGCCAACCACAGACTCAAACGTGGTCCCCCGCACATTTGTCATATATGACAAAATGGCCCTACCCTTCGACGAAGAGATTGGTTGGTAAACCTCATATCAATAGCCCATCTAAGCTTAGTGTTGTGTCCTACATGACTAGAACTTGTAAACCCACAATCTAGGACTATCATGCATATAAATGGATCACAGTGAAATGATAGTGTAAATAGTGGCTACTTACACTACTTTGGCCAAAGTGTTCTCACTCAATACTTCGAGTGGAGGTCATTCTATTTACATCCACTTCTAAAGCTTGGTTTGGATCTTGATTGTTCATATACTATGCTTAGGTAATTTCCTTCCTTAGGTCTTCCCTAACCTTAGAAATAACCTATTCCCCTTTCCAAAAACACTATGATACATTATCGAAATTCCCATCCTTGGTATAGTATAACAACTTTCTTAGTCCATGAGTTAACTTTACATAGACAAGTTGTTCACTA
The DNA here is from genome assembly GCA_007258455.2 of Sequoia sempervirens. Taxonomy (NCBI): domain Eukaryota; kingdom Viridiplantae; phylum Streptophyta; class Pinopsida; order Cupressales; family Cupressaceae; genus Sequoia; species Sequoia sempervirens. Next base: position 33,375,178 of record VDFB02000013.1, on the reverse strand, counting down.
CAAAAGACAATCTAGTTCCAAGTATAATCTAGAGTGTAGCTATATAAGCTTCTTCTATTCATAGATTAGTTATTCAAAAATAACTGACTCCAATTAGTAATATACCTCAATAATAAGTGATACTCATTAAGAGTATAACCATATCAATGGATGACCTCATTTGAAGAATAACCATATCAATAGATGATTCCATTCAAGAGCATATTCCCTTTAACTAAAAGGGTTTATACGGAGAGTCTACTCTTGAAAATACTATAACTTTATATTAAGAATGTAATGCAACTAATCAAGTGGCAACTCTAACTCACTAGGTAATTTCCACCTACATCTCCATACATATAGTATCTCATAAGCTCAAGTGATTTACTTAATCAACCTCAATATACCCTAATATTAGGATAAAGTCATCAACCAATGACTAGCTCGGTTATATAGGTTACTCTAACCTTATATATTCCAATCAAGATCGAATGTACAACCCAACCCAGTAAGTTATTGCCAACCTATAAGTATCAACAAGTATTTGAGTACTTATCCCTGGAGTAACCCACTAGCTATATACTATAATCAATTGACTTAGCTATGAGTAACTATTAATCTACCCTTGCTTAATCATATCTAGTATAATAATAATACTAATGAAAAACAAATCCTCCTATCATGGAGTAATTACAAACACTTCACAAACAGTATAACAACTTCTAATTCCTTTTCAAAGCAATACTTTTTTCCCCTAAATGCAAGTATTCACAATAGACTAATTAAAGCAATCATGAAACAATATTTTAAAAAGCTAAGACAATAATGAAAGATTATCCTCATGCCTGTATTCGCGTATCCAATCAACTGGTTGCAATTCAACTTTCCCAAAACAACAACTAGCTTGGCTTAGTCTTCTCAAGTGATGCCACAATAATCCTCTATCTCTCAAGTTGATAGTATACTTCATTTAATATGCTAATACTCTCACAAATAATCACAACTCTCTCTCTCTCTCTCAAAATAAAGTATAATAATGTAGATAAGAATTGCATAGCAAAAATGTATAAAATGTTGAGCATAATGTGTCCCAAATGAGAACTCAACTCCTCTATTTATACAACAAAAAAAAGACTTCTCATCCTATAGAATTGGCATTAGTATTGACAACAAACTCCATGCATCACAACTCACTCAACTTAGATAAAAGGAGGTGCACAAATAAGAGCATACTCAACTAAACAAAGCTATAGGTCAACCTCACTAGTTGACAACAACACGAGACCATTTGAAATTAGCACATGATGAAAAAGGTGTAATTCCTATTGCCTTCACAATGAACATCTACAATAAATAGGATTCATAAAGTGGTGCCAAAGCAATCATAAACCTCCTACAGAGTTGGCACGGTTTTACACTTGTTGAATTAGTCAATATCAAATGTGCAACACTTAGGTCATGTTGACTTAGTCTGGCATGAGTTGATACATATCATTAATTAGTTTGACCAATTCATCGACCTACTGTTCATAACCTTGCATGCATTTATTCGTTGTTGATATTTACTCAATGACAAGGTGGTTTAAAAGTTTATTGATTCAAAGAAATCTCCACATAAGGCATTGACCAAGTCTCATTTCTCTTATCAACTTAATGGTTGTGAGTTGCTTTGTAGATTTCTTGTTCATTATGCGTGGACAACATGAGTAACATTCAGCCTATGTTTATGTCAACAAATTGACCCCTAAAATCTCTCCACTAAACCATATGCAAATTACTACTATTGTTGGTTTCCTCTACCTCAATATTGGCTTCGTACATGGTTGGTTGACTTAGTCTAAGCATTGTTTATTGCATATAACACTCAACACTTAAATGGTTTTCCATTAGCAAAGTGCTTCAAGGTGTATAATGTGCTTTAGATGACAATCCAACGCCTATTCAATATATAACCTTATATATAATATATATATATATATACACACACACACATTGACTTACAAACTCAAAGAATGTATCATTCATTATACGAAAGCATGTACCCTCATTATCATTTGCATAATAAGGCATGTGTATATACATTCACATATGTTTCTATCACACGCTTAACACATATATTCATATTCCACGATGACATATGTATACATAACGTACATACATGTACACACACACACGCACACACACACACACACACACACACACACACACATATATATAGTCGTTTCCTCATGTATGTATATCCATTAGTAATTCTATTTACATACATGTGCATTTTCTTATGCTCTCATACATGGGTCGATTTACATATATATACCCATTTACATGCTCCAATTAATGTTCATATGAATTGACATAAAGATAACCATTCCCAAGGAAGAAATCATAAGCTCCAAACATATAAACATCATCCAAGCATGCATTCAATAGTAATCAAGACCCTTACCAATGCTAACACTCTTGCTAAGGACGAATTACCAATTCCCAACACAATGACTAGACTCAACTAATCTACTATGAGTGTGTGCATGTATAAGCTCAAATAGGTTTCATTTAGGGTTATCTGATCAATCACTTCTCCTAAGTGATACTTCCCCTTTGCTTGGAGGAATGAACCTGTCCCTGCAAGCAACTCAACACACTTGCAATGGTAGTTAGATGTTCACAATAAATCCATATGCATCATAAACTTTAGCACATTCACATAGCAATAAATGTAAACATATTTACTCTTTCAAAGCCACATTTAGCGTGTGACAGAAACATACATTGCATGAGCAAGCATATATGTATAAGTATATATATTATACAATTGAGCATAAATATATATGTATATGTGAATGTATATACATGTGCGTTATTATGCAAATGATAATGAGGGTACATGCTTCCGTATAATGAATGATACATTCTCTGAGTTTTCCATTAGTAAAGCACTCCAAGGTGTATAATGTGCTTTAGATGATAATCCAATGCCTATTCAATATGTAACCTTATATATACAACATATATATATGGCCTCAACTTGTCATCTTTTGTTTGATAGTCGTCATTAACCTGATTGATTACTAATTGAGAATCTCCATAAACCTGTACTTTTGTGATTTTTCATTCCACTGCTACCTTGATACCAATGATTAGTGCTTCATATTCTATCATGTTATTTTTGCAAGGGAACATCAACCTGTAAGATTTTGGGATAGTGTGTCCTTGAGGAGTAACAAATAGGATTCTAGCACCTAATCCATGTTGAGTGTAAGACCCATTAAAGTATAATATCCAATGTTGTGTTGTCATTGTGAGGACATCCGCATCTGGGAATTCAATGTGCATAGGGTGGTCATCTTGCAATGGTGCTTCAGCTAACTAATTTGCTATTACTTGGCCCTTGATTGCTCTTCTATCCACATATTGAATGTCAAATTCACTCAATATCATCACCCACTTTGCTAATCTTCCTGTTAGAGTGGCTTTTTTGAGTATATATTTTAATGGATCTATCTTGGCTATTAGTTTGATGGTATGTGTTAACATATAGTGTCGCAATTGTTGATTAGCAAACACCACTACCAAACAAGATTTTTCAATGAATGTATAGTTAAGTTCATAGCCACTTAGTGTTCTGTTGATGTAGTAGATGGCCCTTTCTTTTCTTGTAGAGTCTTCTTGTGCTAGCAGAGCTCCCAAAGATACCTCAGTAGTTGCTATGTAGAGTAGAAGTGGTTTTCCCTCTATTGGTGGTACCAATATAGGTGGATTCATCATATATTGTTTCAATTGATTAAAGGCAGCTTCACATCTTTCATCCCATCTAAAAGAAACATTCTTGTGTAACAAATGAGTAAAAGGATGACTTTTGTCCGCTAGTTGCGCAATGAATCTCCTCATGGATTGGAATCTTCCTTGTAGAGATCTTAGTTGGCTAATGTTCTTAGGAGGTGGCATTTCCATGATTGCTTTAACTTTTGTTGGATCTACTTCGATTCCTTTAGCTGAGAATATGTATCCTAAGAGTTTTGTTGATGTTACTCTTAATACACACTTCTTTGGATTTAAACGCACATTGAATTTTTCCAATCTAGTAAATATTTTATCCAAGATTTCTAGACGTCCTTCCCTGGTGAATGATTTTTCTAATAGGTCATTCACATAGTCCTCCATGAATGTGTGCATCATGTCATGAAAATTTGTTGTCATTGCACACTAGTAGGTGGCTCCGACATTTTTTAATCTAAAAGGAGTGGCATTCCAACAAAATGTACCCCATGGGCATGTGAAAGCTATTTTGTCTTGATCTTCTAGTGCAATTTTAATCTGATTATAGCCTAAAAAACCATCCATGAGTGATAGCATAGCATGTCCTGCTATTAAATCCACAAGGATGTCTATATTGGGCAAGGGAAAGTCATCCTTTGGACAAGCCTTGTTAAGATCTCTAAAATTTATGCATATTCTGATGTTGTTGTCTAGTTTGGAGATAGGTACAATGTTTGAAATCCATTCTGAATAGTAAATTGGTCAAATGAACCCCACATCTAATAATTTTTTAATTCTACTTTCACTAGTAGGGCGATGTGTGGATGCATTTTTCTCAATTTCTGCTTTACTGGCTTCACTCCAGGTGCTATGGATAAACGATGCATTATTAGATCTAGATCTATTCCTAGCATGTTGGCATAGGACCAAGCAAATTTGATTTGTCTTTCTTCAAAGAATTTGGTGAAATTTGGCTTTTCTTGCTCTGTCATTGATGCCACTAGGTGTAAGGTGTTTACTGTTTCTGTAGTGCCAATGTTTATGGATTGTGTAGGCTCAACCAATACTGAAGATCTTTCTTGATAATGCTCAGGAAGAGTGTCAAATCTCTCATCCTTCAGTGCCTTAGGAAGGTTTTTACCATTGGATACGCTCTTTCTTTTTACTTTTTCATGATCTAATACTGTCATTGCATGGTTTTCACCATTAGATCATTTTTTTTGTATTCTTTATTTTGTAGCAAAGAGATTTGGAACTCCCCTAGTTTGAAGCTTCGTTATGAAATTCATTGGTGGAACATGTTTCGGGATTTTTAGAACAAAGGAAATTGACAATGGCATTATCATATGAAAAGATAGGGATATCAAGCAGCTTGGTTTGTTCCTAGTTGATAAGTTTGGGATGTATCAAATGTAAGGAATCATCGGATTGGTCAAGGTCAAAGGCGGTAAGTGTCATGATGGAAAAGTTTTCAAGGTGTTTGATAGTAGTGTCAAGGTCTATAATGTTAGTCTCCTTTGAATGATCTATCTCGCTCGATGTCTGATCGTCTTCACTAGAGTCATCAATATGTAGTGATCCAAATTCAAGTGGTCTAGACCTTGAACTTTGTCCCTCCATATGTATGGGTGCATACCTCTTTATCACGTAAATTTCTTTGTCTTAACAAGATTCCTCAGATAGTGAATCCCATTCATATTCATTTGAGTCTGTTTCAGAACTAGCTTGCAATTGGAGGATTCATTCACAAATCTGCTAAGTGGCTTCTTCTTTTGTTTCTTCTTTGTATCCTAATCATGTCTTATCTATTGCATTGATTGTGATAGGTTGAATTGGTTCCACAATACCTTCTTTTCATTTGCCAAGAGGACCTTTTCCTTCATACCCCATCTTTTCTAAGATTGTGAATCCTTTACCATATTGCTCTGTTGTTATAATGGAAGTTTTTGCTTGGGATGCTTCTTCATCTTTGTAAAGCCATTTAGAATGTCCTTGTCCCCAAAATCATCAACTAGAGTACCTACTTTTACAAATTTACAATCAAAGATTGTGATGGGTTGTGAAGATTGTTGTCTAGATGTTGACGGTTATCCATATGACTTTGGAGAGGGTAGCAGTTGTGAGAGACATAAGGACTTCTCAAAAGAATACTCATCCATTCCTTTATCTTTCAACTGAATCTTTTTCTCAAACTGTTGACAAAGAATTTAATTGGCTTCCATTACTTGAGGAAATAGGACATTAATGGTTTTATCCTTCAACAAAACCTTTCTCTCAAGTTGTTTTGACAAAGAATTGAGTTGGCTTTCATTACTTGAGGAAATGGAAGTGGGAGCCTCTCTGTTGTGTGGTACAAAAACATCTTGGACTGTCTTGAGAGTGTTGTAGTATTGGGGATTATTAGAATCTTCTGAAATCGTAATCTCTTGTGCATTGTATGGGAACTTCAAGCATTGATGATATGTTGATGGCACTACTTGCATTTCATGGATCCAAGGTCGACCCAAGAGTATGTTGTATGTCAAATCCTTGTCCAACACTTGGAAAATTATATCCTTTTGAACTGGTCCCACTTGAATTGGCAATACAATCAGTCCTTAAGAGGATCTTTCTTCATCAGTATAAGCTTTTTATGGTGATATTTCTTTTGGCATCTATTGCATTTTCTGAAAATCCCAATGCACAAATAAGCTTTAAAGTGCATATATTTAGACTAGTTCCTCCATCTATTAAAATTCATTTGACCCAATGTTTATGAATTATAACCTCAATATGGAGTGGCACGTTGTGTGGATGAGTGAGGGATGCATCATCGTTTTCTGAGAATGATAAACAATGGGGTGCAGTCAAATGTCCCACCATGGCTTGGAATTGACAAACTTCCAAATTAGTTGGTATTGTGGTGTCCACTAGAGCTTTTTCTAGAATATCCTTATGGGCTGGTGAAATTTTTAAAAAGTTCCATTATGGATATCTGTGTTGGGATCTTTTGCAATTGGTCTACGATATTGTATTGATTTGAAGGGGCAATAGGTGTTTTAGATGTATTTCCTTTCAATACAAACTTAGATTGCACTCTTTTGGTCACATTTACTAGCAGGTTGTCTTGTTTATTATGGATTTTGATGACATTGATTTGATTATAAGCTGCAGCAATGTCTTGTTTATGCTCGATTTTGATGTCATTAGCTTGATTATCAGCTACAACAATGTCTTGTTTATCTTTGATTTTCATGTCATTGGTTTGATTATCAACTGCAAAAATGTGAAGGATGGTAGAATCATAGACATAGTTCACATTTTCCCCTTTGTTTGTCAAAGAGGATTCTCCTTTTTCATAGTTGGGTAGAGGGTTTTTAAATGCTCCATGATCAACATTTGTTTGAGGTCCTTCTATTGATATTTCACATCTGTCTATCAAGTCTTGCACCAAATGTTTTAGTTGCATACAATCATTTGTTTTATGAATTTTGTTTCTATGAAATTCACAATAATATACATCGTTCCACCATGATGGTTTGACTCTTGGTTCAAAATCTTGTGCCTTGGGTAATGTTATGAGTTTGTTTCCAAGAAGTTTTTTTATTGCTAATTCAAGTGATTGTCCCAAAGGTGTAATTTTTTTGCATTGTGGTGGTGGAGCTGGTTTAGATTCAGTGTTGTTTTGATTGTTTTTGGGTGTAATACCTAATAAATTGAAGACTGGTTTTGTGTTATGTGTATCAGTTGCGCCATCATTACCAACATTTTTATTTCTTGTCTAGAATTTTGATTTTTCATTGTTGTTATGATGATTAGAAGAGTTTGCAGCATTTGGTCCTTCGTTGTAGATTTTTAATACTCCTCTTTTAACCAAGGCTTCCTCAATCTTAAGTTTGTTTTCAATCATCTTTTCAAAGTTGGGTGGACACTACAATTGGAGTCTATAACTCATCTCACTATTGAGATTGTCAATAAAGATTTTCATTTTTTCTTTCTCAGGTATAAGACAAGCATATATATCAAATAATTGTCTCCATCTTTGTAAAAATATAAGAAATGATTCACCATTTTCTTTTTTGTATTACAGAGATCCTTCATGGTTATTTCATGTTGAATATTGTATGAATATTGGGTGATAAATGTATTTACCATCTCTTCAAATGATCTAATACCTAGCGGGAGTTTTGAAAACCATTCCATGCATTGATCACCCAAATTTCGTGGAAATAATCTCATTAGATAGGTCTCTTCATGTGCAAATTCCAAACTCATGGTGCAAAATTCTCTTACATGATCTTGAGGATCAATTTTGCCATTGTATTTGTCATATTTTGGAAGATCACAGCTTGGTGGAAAAGGTATCATATTCAGATTTCTATCAAAGGGATAAGGAAAAATGTCTTGCAACAAATATATCTTTGTTGTTCCTCTTTGCATGTCTTGGATTTGTTGTTGAAGATTTTGTATTTGTTGAGTTAAAGCATTCATTGGATCTGTGTTTTGTTAATCAACTTTTGTTTTCTTGGGAGCTCCCTTCAATTGGTTTACATCAAAGTCATTGGGTAGTTTTACACCTTGATTTTCCAACATCAAAAAGTATTTCTCTCCATCCTTTTCTAGAATTTTCTCCATGAACTTGCGAAATTTAGGTTCTTGTTGAGCTTGTTGAATGTCCTCATTAGTTATCTCATCTATTTAAGGTTGATGAAATCTATGAAAGGGATTTTCTTCCCCTTCTACCATGATGGTTTGGGTTTGAATTTCTTTTTCTCTGAGTTTTTATTTTTGGGCTCTTGTTAAAACATGCATGCAAGTGTTAAAGGTTTGCTATACTTTGATCTTTGTTTTGGGAGTGCCAATGAGATACCTAAGTCAAATAAGATGATGGATCCTATTGATGAGATTATTGTTAAATTTGATGTAGAGCATTTGTTTCGTGATGAAGGATGATAGATCCTGATAGTTTAACTTAGGTAACAATCAAAGATAAGATTGATGATTTGGGAACTTTAAGTTGTTTGATCCAAGTTTAGTTAAAGGGATTACACTTGTAAAGGCCAATTTCTTCAAGTTTAAACCAATGTTTTAATGAGGAATGATCTCTGCTTTGAAAAGAATCCCTAAATGTGATTCTAATGGTTGGACAAAAGGTCAATTTAGCTCTCTATTTGAATATCAGGTGAATGCGCTAAAACAGGGAGTATATGAGTTGAAGATGGGATAAATGCGCCAGAACAGAGCTTGGATGCGCTAGACTGTCACTTGAATGTGTCATAACAAAAAGCTGATGCACTAAAAGATGAGGTAATTGCGCTGGAACAAAGCTTAGATACGTTAGACTGCAAGTTAAATGTTCTAAAACAGGAAGTTGATGCGCTGAAAGATGAGGAAAATGTGCTAAAACAAACACTATATGCATTGAAAGATGTGGTGAAATGTGCCAGAACAGAACCTATATGCACCAGACTATGAACTCAATGCATTGGAACAAGAAGTATATGTGCTAAATTAGAAATGTCATTGTTTTGAAAGTTTGTTTGGTTTTCTTGGTTTTGGATCAATTAATTGAGTGTTTACGATGGATGATTTTCTTAATAGTGATTTCAAACACATAAGCAAGTAGTAAAATAATTGTTTCATCCTATGATCTAAACATCAAGTGTATGTTCTAGGATATGGTTTGATCCCTTTGATTTCCACTGGTATTGAACAATAGCAAACATATCAGTCAGACTCTTCTAATGTTAGGGATCATTAATAACATCACAACCCACATCAACTCACATAACTTTGTCACCCCCTAGAGGGCGCCCGTGTTTTTTCCTTTTCTGGGTCTTAACCAAAGTTGAATCCTCCACTTTTGGCCAGAAATCCTTAGTAGTTATATGGTGAGTATCTTGGGGTAGATTCTTCCCTCCCCTTGCACTGTGAATATAATAATGTTTGAGAATTGACTCAGTTGGCTACTACACTTAAAGTTCTTAGTAAGGGTTTTCGTTCGGTGCGACAAAATGATAAACTCCCTCAGGAGACCTACCAACCTTTAGAACAAAGGCTTTGGGGATGGTTATCAATGCACACTACTGTTGAATGTGATTTTCATCATGATTCATGTTTGATTATAGTGGGTTGGAATACTTGGCTTTAGTTGTTCCCAATTAGGTCATTCCCGTAGAGTGAGTACTTTTTCCCACTATGACATGCCTTCTAAAGGTGTTATTACAATAAAATGAAAGAGTGAGTCTGACATTCTGGTCACCCAATAAAGGGGAGAGCATAGGCCTATCACTTTACAAACACAACATACATGGTGTTCATTAACCTTGTAATTAAACTAGTTGCCTAATTTAATCAAAAAGAAAATAACTCTAGCCCCTGCAAACACCATTAGTAGTCTCAGATATATGTCTTTGATAGCGTAAAAAACACCAAAGCCTGTATATGCACCAAAATAGCAGGTAGATGCACTATAACAGAGCTTGGATGTGTTGAAAGTCACCACCTATGCGCTGAAAAAGGCTTCGAGTGTGCTACATCGAAATCTACGAATGAACCCGTTCATGAAAACTTGCCAAAAAATGTTAAAAACAAGGCTAGGCCCCATGGTGGGCGCCAATTTATGTGTGCTATATAAAATGTATCATGTATAAACAATTAAAAGCTATACAACACACCAATGGAACATTATATCAAGGAATTCAAACAATAATCAAATTGAAACAAACAATTCCCAAATGGCGTCTCATTGTCTTCTATCTCCAAGGATTCTTTAAGTCATTTTGCTCTCAGATTGTTTGTGCACATGACTTTCCAAATGACAACCTGAAGAATGAGAGATGCTAGAAATGAAAGAAATATTTTCGTACACTACATGATTGATAAACTAGCTATAGATGATGTGCAAAGATAATGATGCTGCTATGATGTTGTTTTATGAAAATGATATGATTAAACTACTGTAATTAAGATGCTGCTAATGGAAATGCCATGATTAAACTACTTAATGCTAAAATGCAAATACTAGAATGATAATGCTAGCGAAAATTCTGCAAAGTGTAATTATGCTCAATTCTCTATATTTTTTTGCTGTAAATAAGGGTCTACTTATAGATTTTCAAAGGCATGAGCCTAGGTGGCAGAAATCAACGGTCTGATTTCGATATGGAGAATGGACAGTTGAAGATGAAGAGGTTAGAGAGAAAAGGGGAGTGTGTTCCCTTTAAAGGAACAAACTGCCAAGTGTGAAGAGGAATCAAATAGAGATGAAGGCCAAGTGTCTCAAATTTGTTAGAATTTGTTGAGGATAAATGCTAAATTTCTTGACACATGATGAGGTGGAAGGTGGGAAGAAGTTAGTAGAAATGTGCTTAAATTCAAATTTAATGAGAGAAAGTTAATCAAATAAAACAAACTAATTAAAGTTGTTCATTTAATTAAGACATGAAGAAAATGATTTAGGATAAGAAGAATTAGAGAAAACGAACTATATAAATAAAATTTTCAATTTATTTATAAGTTGAATAATTAAAGATTGTTAATTAAATAACTTTTATTTAATTAATTGGCCAGACCAAATTTGGGTGTATACAATAATAAGTGATAAATAATGGAATGAAATAAGGTTTGACAAATCTAATTTTTTTCCTTAAGAAATTAAGTATTATCTTATTATAAAATATTTGCATACATATATATAAAGCAATATTAATGAAAAAAGAAAGTTACCATAAAATTGACAAAAAATACTGCAAATGGAAATAGAATGTTGCCATCAAGTTGTCAAATGAATATTTATTTGACTTTTATATGATAAGTGAGATTTTTGAGGCTTTTACCTGATATTTTGAAGGCTTTTACTAGTAAACGATAGTTGAAACTTGATTTTCAACAAATTTCACACTATATATAGCCTATTGACTAATTAAATGTACTAAGCAACCCTCTACCAATACAAAAAACCATTTAAAACTCTAATATTTTATTACTTAAAAAACATTCGATAGTACATAGTACATTTAAACAACCAATATTTTATTATTAAAAACTACTTGGCTTTGTCGAATGATGTGAAGGCCATAAAAATGACTTAAACCTCCTCAATCATTAGATTGCCAATAATTACCTTTTTAAATATCTTCTATTAAAAAAATCACATCTTAACGGTTGAAAACATTTGAAAACACAATTATTTGTCTCACACTAAAATGTTCTTGCATTTCATTCGTTAAATATACACAGATTATTCACGGTGTTAAAAAATTTGAAATGCGATAGTTATGCTTGTCGACAAGATACTAAAAAATTGTACAATCATTGAAAAGGTCAAATATACATACAAACAATCATAAATTACACATATGAATGTTAATACTAAATTTCTACACAATTACATGCAAAATACTCCTAAACACAATTATCTACAAGTCAAATGTTTAACTAAATATAATCATAAGTCAAATGTTTAACTAAATATAATCATAAATTGACTAAATTTCTACACAATTACATGCAAAATACTCCTAAACACAATTATCTACAAGTCAAATGTTTAACTAAATATAATCATAAGTCAAATGTTTAACTAAATATAATCATAAATTGCGGAGAAACATTGACATTAAAAATCTCCATACAATTAGATCCAAAGCAATCATAGGGTACATAGGTAAATCCTGTCGCCATCCCTATATGGATGTGTTGGATACCTTGAGTACTCTCCCAAGACCCACGCTTTGGACGTGGGAGTAGGGACCATGTTCTAAGCGTTTAAATAGAACTCGATTATTACAATCTGTATAACGGATCTTTATTATGCAAGTAGGCTCCAAAGCCTCCCAACCAAACATTTCCTCCCACGTGTATGACCCTAATTGTTAAGACACGTAAGGAAAAGGAAAAAGTTGCCAAAACTAGCATGGGTCGTAATTAAAGGCCTGACGTCAAATACTTTCCGTTTTTTAATCCGCGTGACAGTCATGCAGAGATCTACCATGAAAAAAGCGAAAATTAAAAAGTTGTAACCCAATCGCCATGCAATGCTAAGCTATTTTAATAAAAATGCAGAGACAAATTTTATTGGTGGAGTAAAAATCTTATTATACAACAAAACGGCTAAATTTAATAAGGGAAGTTAATGGAAGCAGACGTGGTTTAATTAGGGTCAGGGTTTAAGGTTAGAGTTAAGGGGGAGTGACCAGGCAGGGAATTCGTTGTTTAGTGAGTCGATTCGATTGATTCTTCTTTCTCGCACTTTCTGCCATTGATTACCTTTATTGTACTTGACAGCCAATTATATATTTAATGCGACTGTCGAGAAAAGCGACCCATTGCGATTAGTTCTGGCCTAAAAATATCAAAACTCGGTTTTTCTTCCCGCGGTCAAGATGCCACTCCACAGCTATATTCTTGGAAAGATAGCGCGGATTCCACTGATTTAGTGGCGAAATTGATAGCAGAGGGGAAACCCTCGACACAACTTGGTGGCGTGGGGTCTGTTGAGGGAATATAGAGGAATATGCAGATGAATATTCAGTAGTGAGGAAGCGGAAGGGAGAGGAGGAGACGGCAATTAATTGTGAGAAAGCTGAGTCAGCATGACTGACCTGGTGGCGCGGACGGGTCGGCATCAGCAGCGTTATGAGAGCGGATATCGTCTTGTTGCCGGGTAACATTGCATTCTGTTACTTCCACAAATTCTTCTTATATCCTGTTTCAGTTTTGTTCTCTTTATTTTATTATTTTAGGCTGTTGGTTGTGTTGTTGTCGGGATTTGAACCTGGGCTAGTCTACCCAGAACGCATTGAACTTCATCGTCACACTTCGTACCATTTCTTTTTTTGGTTTTCGTAGCCATGAGTGGAGGTTATTTTTTCTTTCTTTTGATATGATAGCCCTGTTGCTTTTCCGCCTTGAAATCAGTCCACTGGCGAATTGTTTGTACCAATTCTCAATATCGTGGCGGGGGCATTTAATCCTGAAAAATGCACCTCTTGATCGTAACCATGACGCATTAGACAATTGCTTTTAGTCTATAGTAGCGGACAATTGCTTTGAATCTATAATTTAGTTACCTTTTCCTTCGTTTAGGCACAGCTCTAACACTGCGGACCATCTTACTGTGGCTTGGGGATTTAAACCTAGGTCACTCGTAAAAATGCATCTTTCTACTGTTACACGACAACCCTTTAGACAGTTACTTTCTATCTTTAATTTAGGCTGCTTCTACATTTTTTTTTTTAATGATGCCACAGAATTACACAGATATCAACATCTCTGCCATCAAGCTGATTACAACATGTTGAGTAAGTGTACACCTACACCGGAAGTCTAGCATTTTGGTTAGTCATTGTATGAATACTCTGGGTGCTATGGTACAATTTACATTGCTCTGCACCAATTCTTATTTCTGTTACGATTTTTTTTTTTGAAAGCAAGGCCATGGAACTGAGACTCTGGGCCACCTTTTTCCACTGTGGGGATTTTGATCTGGATCATTCTCATTAAAATGCACGTTTTTCCATCATACCGCAATTCTTTGGACATTATTATTTGTAGGTAAATTTGTAGCATTCCCATTAATTAATAAAGGGAAGTGCACTATCAAGTGTAGAACATCTTAAGATGTTGAAGCTACATCAAAACGGTTTCTTTTCTGTTATGCCAAAATTTGCTTTCAATTTGCATCCAGCTTCATCCAAGTGACCTGCTGTAACAATACTCGGTACTGAATTAACATGGAGAGCATACTCATCAGGGATTGCACTCGGATCATGATGATGGAGGGATTGCATTCAGGTCATCATCATGGTAGTACTAGATCAGGTCCGCTGGATGCAACCCTTTGGGCAATTACTTTCAATCTTTAATTTAGTTTTTTCCTCTTTTGATTTAGCTCTTCTTAGGTGATGGGTTGAAACTTGGGAATGTTTAGCGTACAAATGTGCATCTTACATTTTATTTATCTTTATCGTTCTGTGTCATTCCTACATGCATGTTTCAAATCACAATGATTTTGTCCAACATGGTTTTGAGTACTGTGCTAAATTACTGGAATAAAGTGCTCTTCTATTTTTTGTGTCAAATTTGAAATTTATATTCTTGATTATTGGTCACATTGCAGAAGTCAATTGCTTATCCTTTCCACCTTTTCCAAACTTCATAATTTTGGCATGGTTACAGCGTGATGTGGGGAAAGCTTAGGCTTCATGCATAAGAGTTAAACCCAGGTTACTGTCAAATGCATCCATTATTCACGAGTCACAACCAAATGTACATTTTTGCCACGTCTGCTGGGATTATAGAGGATGCCTTGGAAGATTTTAAACTTGGGTGACACTCGTACATATATCTCAGCTGTATTACACCACAATCCCTTAGATCATTTGCTTCTGCCTTAAGGCATTTTTAGCTTGTGGATTTTTCTGATATTTTGTTGATTTTTATTCTGAATTTGCTGATGCTTATTTCATAAATCTACTTCACAATTTTTATTTTTCTAAACCACAAAATAATGCTACATCTTCCACATTTGTTGTGCCACAACATTGTTACTTGTTTCTGGGATTACATGGACCACCATATGGTAGGAGTATTTGAACCTGGGCAATGCCCTTAGGATTGTTCCCCAATGAATATTTACTCCAATCCCTTGACTATTTGTTTCTGTTTGATAACTAGCTTTGGATTTTTCTGGTACACTGTTGAGTCTTTTTCTGTAGTTGGAACTTGGTGATGCTTCTCCTTGATAACCTGCCTGTGTTACACGGGGACGCGTCCCCCCACCCAAACCCTACGTCCCCGTCCCCTGTGGCGTTTCGGGGACGGGGGGACGGCAGGGGATGTCCCCTAGGCGTCCCCCCTGATTTTTGAAAACTGGGGGACGGCAGGAAACGCGTCCCCAAAAAAGGGGACGGCTGGAAAATAAAAGGGGATGCCTAGGCGTCCCCGAAACGGCTAGGGGACGGCTAGGAGTCCCCCAATTGTATCGGGGACGCCTAGGCGTCCCCCTTTCGTCAAAGTAAAAAATGTTTTGATTTTTGGCAAATTAAATAAAAATTGTTTGATAAATATTAAATATATATATATATATTTTTTTTTTTAAGATAAGTACCACCTAAGGGGGTGGCTCCCTCAATTATGGTCAGAAAATAGAAAAAATTACAATTAACATAGAGAGAGGCTCTCTATCACTTCGCTTCAAATTACAAACAGTTAAGGAACCCAACGCCTACAGTTGTTTCGATCAAATGAAACCAAACCTGCTCCTCGGACAACTTGACTTCTCCTCCAAGAAGCCAATAAAAACAATCTGCTGTTCAACGCCCACTGATCTTCCTTGCTTCACTCCCCAGGCCAAATTTGGCCTAGACCGACCCACACTACACTACTGTCGTTGTCTACAAAACTCCGCCGGGGAAAAATTATAAACATCTACTATGAGGTTTGAAACTCCATTTGACTGAGACAAAACTCTCCTTGGACTATCGCCTGGAGATCAATTGGAACACTTTCTGAATCAAAAATCTTTATTTGGTTTTCCAGACCCACTCCGCAATTTGCCAACCAGTCCACAGCTGAGTTTGACTCACGGTACACATGGGATATCGAAAAGTCATTAAATTCTTTTAAATACTCCAAAATTATTTTCACCCAAACATTTAACTTCCAATTCAGCGCCTCCTTCTTGCTCACCACTCTGACTGTGAAAGACGAATCACCTTCAATGTCAATTTCTCGAATCCCCTTTTGAATACATAACCAGAGCCCACTAGCTAGAGCCTCCAGCTCCGCCTCATTATTGGTGGCTATCCCAATCTTCTTAGCCAAAGCCCACACACAGACCCCCTGGCTGTTCCTGATTATGCATCCTACCCCAGCTTGCCCTGGGTTACCTTTTGCTGCGCCGTCGAAATTCATTTTCCATCTGCCTTTTACAGGGGGTGACCAACTAGCTTTTGATCTTTCCTTAGGCTTACAGGCATATGCCATAGAAGGAGGCCGTAAGTCCCTCCACTTTTTCTGCAGAGTTTCGTCCCATAAGGTGAACTTAATCCCTTTTTTGTTCAGACTTCTCGCATTTTCCAATTCACATATAGCTGTCTCTATCTTTTTTAACAGCAAATCTACTGGTAAGGACTTATTGCTGAAGATCCTCTGATTCCTTTCCTTCCAGACGTGCCAGACCACTAAGGACGGAGCTGAAACCCAAACATCCCCCACAAAGATTATCCTTTTTCCAAACTGGCCAACTTTTCAAGAAGCCAAACAAATCATTCTGTCTTGGGGTAAGCCAACCGATTGATAAAACACGTCCCCAAAAAAGGGGACGGCTGGAAAATAAAAGGGGACGCCTAGGCGTCCCCGAAACGGCTAGTGGATGGCTAGGAGTCCCCTAATTGTATTGGCGTCCCCCTTTCGTCAAAGTAAAAAATGTTTTGATTTTTGGCAAATTAAATAAAAATTGTTTGATAAATATTAAATATTTCATTATATTTGATAAAACATTTAATTTTTAAACAAACTATTTAATTTTATTGTCAAATTAAATAAAAATTACTTGGTAAATATTAAATATTTCATTAAATAAAAATTGTTTGATAAATATTAAATATTTCATTATATTTGATAAAACATTTAATTTTTAAACAAACTATTTAATTTTATTGTCAAATTAAATAAAAATTACTTGGTAAATATTAAATATTTCATTAAATATTAAATATTAAATGTTTTATCAAATATTAAATATTAAAAGTTTTATAATGAAATATTAATTTGATAAAAATATTTTATCCCCATTTGAATGGCATTGACTAAATAATAAAATATTATTATATTACTTTAGTCATTCAACATAAATTTGAACAAAATGCTTTTATATTTAATAGTTAAGTTATTGGCATTGCTGTTAGTGTTTACCTTTATCTTTATATTGTTGTTATATCGCTGTTATATTGCTGTTATACTCTTTATCTATGCACATATTGTCATATTGATATTGTTGCACATATTTGATATTTCAAATTGCTCTCTTTCTCTATCTATATATAATATATTTTTAAAAATTCATATATATATATATATATCAAAAAATTCCTATATCGCCGTCCCCCCGCCGTCCCCAAAAATCTGCCCTTGGACTGCCGTCCCCGAAACACGTCCCCTGCCGTCCCCCCGTCCCCGTCCCCGAAACGCCGTGGAACATAGTAACCTGCTTTGCATTTTTTTGGTATGTTGTTGAATTGGTGATGCTTATTCCACAAACCTAATTTGTGATATCTTATCCCCAAATCCCAAAAGAATGCTTTGAGACAAATGCTTAGGATTTTTTTGGGAGGTTCTCAATCCTGTGAAATTTCAATAATCTGGTTGTGCAACTCAAACATGATCCTGTGATATTTTTTGGGATGGCTTGTTTAAACATTAGAACAAAATATCCTTTTGAGGCACTGCAGCACTCTTACACGAAAAATATGAGCAGCGCAGCATGGGGACAACTATGTATGCATTGGGCAATTAATAGTCATTAAACTGCAATGTAAAGAGCTGCTTGAACTCTTTTGGGTTTTATTTATTTATATCAATGGTGGAAATGGTCTGCATGGACAGTTGACATTTTCAAACAATTGAATAGTGTGCAATTGCACTTTGTCTATAGAAACAGCATGAAGTGACCCAGAATTACCTGATGAAGAAAGCGCAACTGTTTCTGTAGGTTACTTTTCCAAAAAAATTGGACACACCTAGCCATATCCTGCAGTTAGTCAATTTGGTTGCGTTAAAAAAGTATGACTCATGACTAAGATATGAATGTTATCCTCGACTTTTCCTTTTTTGTTTCTTGGGGTTGAAAGTAGTGGGCTCATTACAGCTTGGGGTTTTGAATAGCCAGATGGAGTTACCAGGATTCCTTGATGACACCATGGAAATGGATATGGTGCATTTTTGCATCACTTTTTAGTAAATTTCATTGTTATTTTGTCAAATATTGTGCTTTATTCTTGTTGATAATTTTGATTAGATCCAGCATTAATAGACAATGATAAATTGTAAATGGGACAGGTGCATTCCGTATCGGTATAAAGCGGCTGATGGTGATTGCAATGGTAATTATGAGCAGACACTTGAAGTTCTTATGATTACTAAACAGAGTAAACGTGGTCTTCTTTTTCCAAAGGTATTAAAATTAAGTGTAATGGCAAATTTGTTTGTTTTGCCTTCCCATTTGTCCTTATTTAATATGTATGTTACTTCTCTGTTCTTCTCTTGTTTTTGTTTTCCTTGGGCACATACAGAGGTCATTAATGTTTTCTTTTGGGGATTATTGATCTATAATTGACTTGAGCATTCCAATGAATGATTCACCAACACAGATTTACATCTCATTGTGTGTTGATCCAATGTTCTATTCTACTTAAGTAAACATACATAAGTCTGCAAATTAATGTTTGCTACAGCTCTGACGGCAATCTACATCTTATATCTGCTATGCGACTGTGTACATGCTCACCTACATATCTACAATGCTCATACATTAGATTTCATGCCTCTTTATGCATACTATCAGAATGTGACCCTCCTACTCCTCATAACCAATAGTGCAAGGAAGAGTGCTGATTTTTTTGACGTATACGCAACTGAAATTTACATCTATTTGCTGCTATGAACAAGTACAATGTGTTAAAGTAATTATTATTTACTAATGGTCAATTAGCTTTTAGTCATAGGCTTTAGTAAAGTTGGTTTGACTTTAGGATATTCTTTTTGCTTTTTCAGTTTATTCTTTTTAATCCCACACTCATAAAGGGGCTTGTTGCCCTTCATTGTAAACATATATAAGTAAGCTCTCACTTCATATTTTATCAATGAATATCTTGGTAATCTCTCTTTGCTCTATTTTTCGTAATATGGTATTCGAGTTCAGGTAGAGCTTCGAGATTGATGAAAGCATGACGACTTAGGGACTATTACTAGGAGAGACAGATCAAAGGATTGCTAGTAGAACAGGAAAGAGCCAAAAGACATTGTCTGTTAGATTTGTATGGATTCGTAGGTAGGAAATTTTTTTTAATTTGTCTACAAATTGTCACTCAGTTTTTTCTAAAAAATGTGCCTGCTTTAATTCAAAAATCATTATTTTTTTAAGGGTTTTTTGAGCGCTGTCTTGTTTTAGAAAATTGTGTCAGTTTTTTATTGTTTTCTAAACGGTTTTGTGAGTAGTGTGGTTTAGTTTAGTGACCAGGGTTTTTGTCATATATTACAAGCATAGTTTTCAATTTTTATCAGCAATATTTATTTGGTTATTTTTTTCCACGGCTAGGGCATGGATTTTCTTTGTTCTTTTCCTAGGGTTTGAAAAGTAATTTGTGGAAGGTTTTGTCTAGGGCTAGGGTAAAATTTGTGGAAGGAATTTATTGTTTGGTCTTACTTTGTGATTGTAAGTTGTGGGAGGGAAGAACAATATAAATAGCCTCTTTACCCAACATCATGTTGGAAGGCAACCAGAGGTTGTATCGTTTGCTGACAACTATAGCTAAAGACCAAGGCAAATTTGATGAATGTGATAGAGAAGCAACTATGTTGATTAAATTGTTTGTTATAGATGAAATGCTTCCTAAAGTCTAGATAGGGATGACTTTAGCTGAAATTTGGAAACATCTGTGAGAGTTGCATGAGACTTTAGACAACTGTAGAACCTTCTTCTTGAAGAATATGCTATTTTCAATCATGATGGATGAGAATGCGTCCTTGCAAGAGCATTTACTCAAGATCAAGGACATTTGAGATCAATTGTCAGCCATTGGTCAAAAGATGGAAGAGGAGGAGATAGTGGTAATCACATTGAAATGCTTAGCACATGTTTTATCCTATGTTCCACGGCGTTTCGGGGACGGGGATGGGGGGACGGCAGGGGGACGGCGATATAGGAATTTTTTGATATATATATATATATATGAATTTTTAAAAATATATTATATATAGATAGAGAAAGAGAGCAATTTGAAATATCAAATATGTGCAACAATATCAATATGACAATATGTGCATAGATAAAGAGTATAACAGCAATATAATAGCAATATAACAACAATATAAAGATAAAGGTAAACACTAACAGCAATGCCAATAACTTAACTATTAAATATAAAAGCATTTTGTTCAAATTTAGGTTGAATGACTAAAGTAATATAATAATATTTTATTATTTAGTCAATGCCATTCAAATGGGGATAAAACATTTTTATCAAATTAATATTTCATTATAAAACATTTAATATTTAATATTTGATAAAACATTTAATATTTAATGAAATATTTAATATTTACCAAGTAATTTTTATTTAATTTGACAATAAAATTAAATAGTTTGTTTAAAAATTAAATGTTTTATCAAATATAATGAAATATTTAATATTTATCAAACAATGTTTATTTAATTTGCCAAAAATAAAACATTTTTTACTTTGACGAAAGGGGGACGCCCAATACAATTGGGGGACTCCTAGCCGTCCACTAGCCGTTTCGGCATCCCCTTTTATTTTCCAGCCGTCCCCTTTTTTGGGGACTTGTTTCCTGCCGTCCCCCAGTTTTCAAAAATCAGGGGGGACGCCTAGGGGAGGTCCCCTGCCGTCCCCCCGTCCTCGAAACGCCACAGGGGACGGGGACGTAGGGTTTGGGTGGGGGGACGCGTCCCCGTGTAACACAGGTTTTATCACCTTTACGAATGTTGACTTGAAGTTTGAAGAGCTATGCTATAAGCTCTTATAGTTCGAAAGTAGTAGTGAGATAGAAGTTGTGGAATATGCATTTGTAGCCAAAGTCAAGGAAAAAGGCAAATAGTCCCAGAAGAAAGGACAAGGCAACAATAAGGATGCAACAAAGAACTTGAAAAACATCACATGCCGTTATTTTGGTAAGATAGGTCATATGAAGAAGCACCACAAAAAATGGTTGGCTGAATAAAAAATCCAACTAGAGAGGGCCTTAGCAAAAGGCTCATATCATAGAGCATCATATCACAACATTTAGAGGAGGAAGTGAGTCTTTTATGCATTCATTGCCAAAAGACTAGTATTAGTCCAAGTCATTTGCATTCACCAACATGCAAGATTAGTTTGCAGAGTCACTACTTTCTTTGATTTAGTGATCTTTAATAAAGATCAGTTAGCTTTTAATTATAGGCTTTAATAAAGTTGTTTTGACTTTAGGATATTCTTTTTGCTTTATTAGTTTATTCTTTTTAATCCCACATTCATAAAGTGGCTCAATTTTGTTCATTGTCAACATATATAAGTAAACTTTCACTTGTTATTTTATCAATGAATATCTTGGTAATCTTTTTGTGTTCTATTTTTTGTTATTGGTGTAGAAGGGAGATGCATTTCTTATCCTGTGGGATGTGCTTGGTGATGTAGACATGTCTTTGGTATGGGAGACATGTACGAAGGTGTCTCCCATGATTTGGATAACCTAGCCCATGTCTCTCAATATCACTTGTGGAAAAATAAAACCATAATGATGTGAAAGCCTAAGGGTTCAAATTGAACAGTAGAACCCAAAAATTGTTTAAAAAATGTTGGTATTTTTTTTTTGTATTGAATATCGTAAGAACAACATTTACATGGAGATCATTAACAGGTTTACATCAAAGAAACAACCCCCACCCACAGTTCACAACATCATAATACCCCTCCCATTACATATACAACAACTGTTTCCATTATATCTTTACCTTACATATACATCACATAGCTGCTTTCAAAATGATTTTACATTACAATCAGATTTACTGTTTCAAAAAGGTTACACTGTGCTGACAAAGAGGGCTCTATGCTAATAGGAAACTTCTATGTCGAAGTGCTACCGCCAAATAGACTGCCATCCTGTCCGCGACCTGTGAGTGTAGAGGTACCGCTGCCCTCAACAAAAAGAGAGCTGAAGCATGCCAAAAGAGACCAAAACTGTCAAAAATGGAGGGGTTAAACATGTCATTTTGCTGCATCCACCCTTTGATCACGGTCTTTCATCCTCAAGAGTGCACCTGTTGCTTCAATTTCCTCCTTGGCGAAGTCTTCTATACTGAGCAACGGTGGAACATCTTCACTTTGATTGTCTTTAAGCACCTTCTCATTGAACTCTTTTTGGAAGACCTCCAGAGCTCTAAGGAAGATTTCGGTGGTATGCTGCCAACTGTCCCCAAAATTGACCTTCTTAAACTTGATAGCATTGTACCCTCCTCCAGGAATTTTAAGAACTTGAACTTGGAGACTTTTATTGTCAAAGATTCCTACACAACAGCATTGTACATTGTGAGTCTTTTGTTAGACTCAGTAAGCTTCCTCTTTACCCCATTAAACTTTTCATCGTATCTCGATTTCCAAATTCCCCAAAGAATTTCAGTAGATATACAGTTCTAGAACAAGGCAAGCTCTTTTCCTATTTTATTGCTTTTGAAAGAAATAATTTTGTCCGGTCTGGGCTTGCCATTGGCATCCCAGATGTCTTGGTTATGACAAAACAAGTTCTAAATCTCCTTGGCATATATACACTCAAAGAAAATGTGAGTTATTGTTTCCGACACGCTACAAAGGCCTGCATATTTCTCTGTCTTCTGAATTTAACTTACAAGGCAGTTTCTGTAATGTTAGTAGCCATTTGAAGCAAGCCTTCTTTGGCTCAATTACCTTATTCCAAGTGTTTCTCAATATCTTTGACCATTCATTTTTGTTTAAACTAAGGTTCCGGACCTTGTTTAGATAATTAAAGGTTTCTTGCTGATTGGTAAGTGCATTGTACACAGTTTTAGCATTAAGTTTTGTAAGTCTGGTGCCCTTACACCATTTAAAGTCTTTGTATTGTTCAATATTGTATTCGCATTTAATTGGAGTGGAAATCTCTCTGCATGCTTCCTTTATAATTGAATAAGTCCTCCAGTTGGTTGCTGGTAAGCAAAATTCTGTACTTAATTTGTTCCAATCTCTTAACATCCGATTCTCAAAGATGTCCGAGAAGGTCCATATACCTTTGGTGGCCCAACCCTTAGCCGAACACCCCTGCAATAGAGCCAAAGGTGTACCATTATGCATAAGGTTCCACCAAACTGATCTACAAGTGGAAAGTGTACCATTCATAAAGAATTTGGAATTGGTTATGTGCTCTTTCGCATGCTCCCCTACTTTCTAGATACTCTTAAACACCACCAACCCCTCAGGGATGATAGGGTGATGGCTGCTAAGGAGGTCATTTAGGGGGAGATTTTTCCAAGCCTTTGCATGTTTAGGAGTTTCCCATTGAATGTTATTCTTGACCAATATTTTCCAAGGCTCATCTCCTTCAAGGGCTTTGAAGGTCCATTTGGTTGCTAATGCGATTCCTTGCATTTTTAGGTCCTTTAGACCCAACCCACCATCTGCTTTGCTCAAGCAACACCATTCTGACTTCATCGCATGCTTCTTCCTCTTGCCCTTCCCATCTGACCACAAGAACCCCCTTATTTTTTTCTAAATTTCATCCACTTGGTAGTTACTGAACAACCACATAGAGGCGAAGTATAGACCGTAGGAGGAAATAATTTTTTGGTTGATTCAAATCCTCCTTGCCAAGGATAGGAACTGCCTGTTCCACTTGCCAAGTTTCACATCAATTTTCTTTTGAATCCAAAACCACATCTCTCTTAAATTTGGGTAGACCGCAAAGGGAATTCGTAAGTACCTGATTTGTTTTTGGGGTCCTCCCCATTGCACCCCAAACTGAGAGAGCCAATTTGGAGGATTCTCTTGCCAACCCAACATGATGGATTTAGAGAGGGAGATTTTTGCTCTAGAGGTACACAGAACATGTCCAACCTCTCCATCAAGTTAGAGATATTGGATTCATCCAGCAAGGGAAAGAGAGCTATATCATCTTCGAATTGAATATTTATTAGTTCATCTTGATTAGGCAGAATTATTCCTCTTACCTTTTGCGAGCTACCATTAGCCCTGAGAATGTAAGGCAAAGCATCTGAAATAATCACAAGCAGGGTAGGGGCTAAAGGGCATCCTTGCCTGATTGATATCTCCAACATAATTCCTCTGTAAGGGAGCCATTGACATCCACCTGGGCCACCACATCCCTGAATAGAGTGACCACCATGTTGCAATAACTTCTTGGAAACTCAAAGGCCACCAACATCAATTTGATAAAGGCCCATTCAACTCTGTCATAGGCCTTCTTGAAGTTTAGCAGAATACCTGCCTTTGATAAACCCAGTTTGGGTGCTGTTGATAAACCTTGGCAAAATGTTAACCAACCTTTTTGCTAAGACCTTAGCAAGAATTTTACAGGATACATTTAGCAGGGTTATTGGTCTCCAATTCCTCATTTGTGTTTTGTCACCTTCCTTAGGAAGTGACTTTATGATGCCTTTGTTTATATTTCTTTCTAGAAACCCTTTCTCCAAGGCTTCCTTATACACTAGGAACAAATCATCCATCACCCAGTCATTGAACGCCTTATAGAATTCAGTTTGAAGACCATTTGCCCCTGGTGACTTGTCATTCTATAGTGAATGAATTGCCTTTATGATCTCTTCTTTAGAGATGTCTTTGCACAATTCACTTGCTTCATTGACCTCTATCTTTTTTGGAATGATGGCTTTTACTAGCTTCCTTGCATTGGAGCAACTCTCCTCATTACTTTCAGAAGTGAACGGGTTTTTGTAAAAATTGAAGAAGTGACCTTTAATGTCTTCCTGATCAGTGAAGGGAACTCCTTCAATTTGAACTTGTTTGATGTTTTCTTTGATATTTTTTTCTTTTAGAAACCTAAAGAAATTTTTTGATCCTCTATCACCATTCTCAAGCCAATTGAGTTTGGACCTTATTTTAAGCCCATGGATCTTTAAGTTCTGCAACTTCCTCAAGGAATCTTTGACGGTTCTGAATTGGTTTCCAAGGACTTCATTTTCCGGCTCCTTCTGAAGACAAGTTTCAACCTGCAACAACTCCTCTTGGAGCAGCCCCTCCTTTCTCCTCCTATCTAAGGCTTTCTTCTTACCAATCATTTGAAACAACGATTTCCACCCTTTTGTGTTCAAATCCCACCTTTCTATGGCATTTAGCCCTTTGTACATCCAAAGGTTTATGTTTCTTAGTGACTTCACCGCATCCACACAATCAGTGTCCTGGAGTAGTCTTGTGGAGGAGGAAACCCTCTTTTTTCCTATCACATCTCTGCCCCCTTTTTAGGAGTAATCTTATCTTTATAGGATGGTGGTCAGAGAGTGTATATGGGTGCGCTTCGATTTTGTACCCATCCTTGAGTGAGTCTGGAATGAAATGATCTTTATTGAAGTAAAATCTGTCCAACCGACAATAAATCCTTTTGTTGCCTTTTTGAGCATTGCACCATGTATACCAGATGCTGGGAAAGTCTTTCTTTTGCCCTTCAATGGGATCAAGCAGCTTTAGTTTCAATTTCATTTTCATCCAGAAATTTTTTTCATTACCTTTCCAATCCATCTCCATTCCCCCATGCTTATCTTCTTAGTTTTCGATCATGTTGAAGTCCCCACCAAGGATCCAGGGAGGATCACCCAGATCACATAGCCATTTCTAGAGCTTAATTCTTTCCCCATACTCATTTGGGGCATAAATAGAACAAATCTCAAATGAGCAATCATCCTTTTGCAATGTGATCCAGACTGTCCTATTATAGGGGGAAGTCCCAGATCCTAAGACAAATTGACTCCATACATTAGATATAAGGATGGCCGCCCCCTTTGCCCCTTTCATGTTGGATAACATAGTGGACGACACCCCTCCAAACGAACTTGAGACTGGTTTCAAGAGTGAACCCAACAGATTTGAGCTCTTGCAAGAGTACAACATTCTTGTCCCTACACTAGTTAAGGAACCTTTTGGCAATTTGTTTCCTATCAGGGGATTCAAGTCCCCTGATGTTCCATGATATACAGTTGAGTGTCATTGGCTATAGGGGGGTTGAGGGTATCCTTTTCTGTTCTGAAGTTTTCAAAGCATTTGCGCACCTTGGGCTCAACTTCTACCTTTTTAGTCACTAGGCTTTGGATCACTATACTTCTTTTTTTTCTCTTTTGGTTTGTGATGATTTTTAAACTCCTTTTCCCTGTTGGAATTACTGTTTCCTTGTCTTTCCTTGGCCTGCCCCGCCCCTTGGCCTATGGGACTGCTCTGACTTGGAGTTAACCCCCCCCCACCCCCTCAATGACTCCCTTAGGAGCCACCTCCTTATCACAATTTGCTGGTATAGACTCCCCTTGGGGGTCAATACTGTCTGAGATAATCTGAAAAGCATGAGACTTTTTCCCCTCAAATCACTTCTATGACAGAATGCCTTCCTCCAATGTCCACCGCCCCCCTACCCATCGAAGTATCATCGGTGCTTTGGGGTAGAGAGGTTAGACCCATCATCCTCCCCTTCCACCTCAACAGATAAACCTGCAATCAGTCCATCGGTGGTACCAGGTTGGGTAAGGGTGGGCTGTATATTGGTTTCAAATGCAGAGATGATTTCCTTGACTTTGATTGGCTTTTACTTGCAGTCTAATTCTTCCCCATTGTCATTTTCGGCCTTATACAGTTTAAAGTTCTTGAGGACATATGTTTGGTTCTTGGGCTCCCCCTTATTTTGCAGCACATTATCCTTGCTAATGTTTTTGATTCTATCCATCACTAGTTGTTGTGCATTCTTCTTTGCACTCTTACTAATAAGGGTGCCTTGGTTGTTTATGGCCCCCACAGGTGTGTCTTCCAAAGTATTTGTAGTTGAGGGTTCAATCACTAGCATGATGGATAGAGAGTTCAGACCTTCCCTTGATACTATTAGAAAACGAGCAGAGGTTTGAGGAGAGTTTATAGAAGCTATATAAAATTTTCAACACATAATAATAAGCTTCTATTCTTCAGCTTCTCACATTCATTCCATACATACTTATAGGATTTTAATCTCCTATATTTTAGGAACCACTCCCTTATAATATGAGTTGGTCTAACAACTCATATACCTAAAATCTCTTGTATATATGTCTTATACATAATATTCTAACAAACCGCACTAACAATAATATTAAGTTGTGCCTCAACAACTTAATATCTATTACACTTATAATGCCAATTTAATAAACCATGTGAACACTAATTCCTAACATTCCATCCCTTAGTGTGAACATGGTAAGAACTCACAACCTTTATCTACAGTAAGCCCAACTCTTGTGGTTCATGATCTTGATTCAAAATGGAAGGCACCTCCCATCAACCTTTCATGGTTTTCACACAGGTTTACCACAAACCTGGACATGAACAAGAACCCACTCATCTGTTCACCTTGTGGTTTTCTAGATCCTCCCACAGACCCTGTCAAGATCCATGAACTCTATTACACTGGTGCTTTTGTTTGCCACTATGCTTGTACATCAGGGAAGTTATACATACCATAAATATGAAAAACTCACATTGGAAAAGTTTTCACATTACATTCCATATGAACACAATGTTCTTAATTGCAGTCACTATTGTCGATCGCTACCACTCAATCTTGAACAACATAGACAACCACCACTGCCACTGGAAGCTGCCCTTGACTTTAGCCGTTTTGACGCAGAATGGGAATGAAACATTGGTTATTATTACCCCCCCACAATGTGAAATTCCATTTATTCACACATCCAGTAACATTGAAAAGCAAATCATATCAAGTTGCATACTATTGTTTGGATCTTGCTGTTTAGATCTTGCTGCACATGATCACCATTGCCAATGAACGTATTCACTGACCGATCATCTTCTAACGAAGTACGACAGTCAGAGGATCATCGCAGTTAAAGGACCTTTGCAGTCATTTGCTCTCCAATACAATCATTTTTCAGCATTCACACACCACATTGAAAAGCTGAAAGAAAACACACACTGCCACACAATAGAAAATAAAATGCCACCAAAGCCGATAAGCGGCCTCATCGTTGGTGACTGATGAGAGGTCACTGATTGACCTCTAACCTCCTATGCCTCTGTCCTCCAATAAAATTGCTACTTAGTAAATTTGTCTTTTGAGGCTCATTTCCTCAATTGTGAGGAAAGAATATATCCTCCCCCTTGACGTGAAGAACTTGTAAGGAGTGTTAGGTACTACCGATCATGAACTCCAATTACAATATAAACAATTTTAATTTTTCACTTTTACATTTTGATATGCATACTTTTGATGACACAAAATCAACAATAAATAATAATTTAACTTCTAATAAACTTTAGAAACTAAACTAAATAAATTGACTAAACCATAACCTTACAATTGAAATGATCTCGTCCCATTTTCTTTGGCTTGTCATGAGTGACCCTGCTCACAATCTATAATACTATCTCTGCGGGCATCAAAACACTCAACACCGTGGGAAGACAAGAAATATCAAGAAATATCATGAGATAATGTATTTTATTGAAGGTCGGAATGACTTGCAAGACTCAGTCCACTACGTAGTTCGTGATCTTCCTCCTTATTGCTCTCCTTCACAAGTTTGAATTCCAAAATCCTCACACCTTTATTTTGCATCAAATTCATTCCTCATACCATACGCTAATGTATAATACCATTCAACTATCAAAATAATAGACATCAAATATCCACGCAATATTGGTAAGCGCTTCTATTCCTTGGAACAAAATTGGTTAGTGTTGTCCAATCTCTCCGGAATAAATATTCACTTTACAACGCTCTAAGACACCTTTCCTGATCGATTGAAGCTTGGAAACTGCATTGTGTATTAATCATTACAAACTTACGCCATTAATGAAGATAATGAATGAGAGTTACGCTAAAAAATAAGTGACTGGTGTAGCAAATGACTTCATCACGCCTTCAATGCTTCTTCATGCCTCATCTTCTGGTCTTTATGTAGCAAATGAATACTGTTCAATTAGAGCGGCGTTAAGACCCCAAGGACTGATATGCAATGATGATATAATCCCAGCGGCAATGATGCTTCAAACACTGATATGGTTACGCCATTAAGAGGGAAATATAGATCAAGAGAAACAGGCGCACAGGAATGATTCTGCTTTGATACCATATTAGAAAACGAGCAGAGATTTGAGGAGAGTTTATAGAAGCTATATAAAATTTTCAACACATAATAATATGCTTCTATTCTTCAGCTTCTCACATTCATTCCATACATACTTATAGGATTTTAATCTCCTATATTTTAGGAACCACTCCCTTATAATATGAGTTGGTCTAACAACTCATATACCTAAAATCTCTTGTATATTTGTCTTATACATAATATTCTAACAAACCACACTAACAATAATATTAAGTTGTTTCTCAACAACTTAATATCTATTACACTTATAATGCCAATTTAATAAACCATGTGAACACTAGTTCCTAACAGATACATCCTCTACCCAGCCAGCGCTTTTGCAATCTGATTCATTATCCTCAAGCCTGTCACTAGGGAGATCTGTTTCCATGTACTCATCTTTATCACCCTCATTTAAGTCCAAGCTTCTGCAGGAGAATTCAGAGGCTACATCCCCGATTAAAGATTCAGGTGCTTCAACATTTTTCTCCAAGTTTTGATCTAGGGCTTCCGCCCTTCCAGAATTGACTTCAGAGTTTCAACAATATCGGTGCCACTATTCGGCCCTTTTCCTAGGGTTTCAACAACCCCACCTATTCCTCCTTCGATTCTAGATGGGGAGTTCAAGTTATCCATGCAGATAGGGTTAGATAAACTAGCATTTTCGCCATCCTCACCCATGTCACTGGCCGAGTCAGCGTTTCCACCTTCCACCACATTGTGGTTGGTTTGCTTGTTTTCTAGAGTCGGCTTAAAACCAGGGTGTTTTTTTGAAACAATTTCTTCTCACATGCCCCTCCCTCTGACACATATAACACGCGTTTAGGCCTTCAAGCACCTCCAAGGCACATTCAGTGTCTCCGTTTTCCAGTTTTAACAACAAAATGTTTGGTATATCAATTCCAGGGAGAATAGACACCAACGCCCTTGCGTCTGTATGTGGAAGGGTAGACTTAGTGCTATCAACCTTGAGCACTCTCCCATAGGGTTCCAATAAAAGGGGAAGGAAGTTCCAAATCCTTGACAGTATATTCCTTACCACCATCCACCTAGGGCTCAAAAGGGCCAGTACTTCTTCGTTTAGGGCCTCTGGCGACCAAGCCAACACCCT
Organism: Sequoia sempervirens; assembly: GCA_007258455.2. Taxonomy (NCBI): domain Eukaryota; kingdom Viridiplantae; phylum Streptophyta; class Pinopsida; order Cupressales; family Cupressaceae; genus Sequoia; species Sequoia sempervirens. The sequence goes on along the minus strand of VDFB02000013.1, from coordinate 33,344,255 downwards.
AAAAACATTTTTGCCAATGCTCCAGAACTGTTTGTTTAACACCCAACTTTGCATTTCATTGTTCTTGAGAAAAATGACAAAGAGACCCTTTTGAACCATCCTACATTATGAAAAATGTATGCCTAGTTTCTTCCCCAAAGCATCATTTAGCCAAGTATCCATGTATCTTCTTGCCAAGACCCTATTAATGTCCATGGCGGCCAAGAATATGCCCACGTTTTTAAGTTTTACATCATCATTCAAAGCTTTACTTAAAATGAAATTTGGAGAAATGATATCAATTTTGGGAGGCTCGGAGGAGCACTTACCTCTTCCGCCTCGCCCATTGTCGAGATCATTGCCCGCTTCTACCAAAAACTTAGCACCTTCCGAAAAGCAAACCTTCTTGCCGACCACGACGTCTCTAAAGGTTTTTGATTGATCAACCGGGACACCATTTTGCTTATTAGTTATTAGGGTTGTCGTCAAGGGGGTCCGAGTCCCCATCCATCAATCACCGACTACAATTGACAAACTTGCATGAGTGAGGGCAGAAAGAACCGACCTACACACCGGGGCAAGGATGCCGTCGTAGCCAAACACCAAACCCTACCATTGCCACCAAAGAGCAGCGTGGAGGAGGGCCAGGCCTCCTCCACTCACACGCTTGAAACCCTACTTGTTTAGGCACACTTGCATAGCGTTTTTCCAAAATGTTGGTATTCCTTACACAACATTGTATTTTACAAAAAAAATTTATAGTGATTTTAGAGGAGTATTGAGAGATTGAGAGATCTAAGGTGAGGATGAAAGAAGCTACATTTTGAGGATGTCTAAGGTAGGTTAATTCATTGTCAACTCTCCATCATTTTACTCTTTCGTTGCCTATCCATTGAAAATTTTAAGATTTTAAAAGTTGTTAGAATTATGATTTATCTTATTTTTAAACTTTATATTTTTAATTTTTAATTTTAAAATTATAACTTAATCTTTTAATATAAACTTTAAATTTCTATAGTTTAAAAAAGTTTAAGCCTTGTTAAAATTTTGTATTAATTTTTGACCATTCCTTTTGTATTAACAAATATGAATATTTACAACGAATGCAACCTTTGAACAAGCATGTAGGATTAACAAAGCCTCACAAGACAAAAGATTTGAGGATTTCAACATAGTTTTGGCTAGGGGAAGACAAACTTGGCCAAACCCAACACTAAATAGCCATTATAGTATCTATAACATTATCATTAGTTTCTATATGCTACTAACAATTGAAGCAAATTATTGCCATTATCGATACCTCCAATGAGGGCAAAAATCCTAGTCTATAGCATTCATTGAGACAACCCTTATTGTGTTCTTTAAGAAATCCATCACTAGGCATGCTTGCTTTCTCCTTTCCTTTTTTGCTTTGTTGTTGGAACATGAATGAATGACACCCATAGGTCGACTTCCACACCATCGTTGATCAATAGTGCTGCATTTGGGATGTTGAAGTTGTGTCTAGCGATTGTCTCATTCAGGATTGGATCTATTCCTCCTAGTTAGGCCGATTTGATGAGGGCTTTCCCCATCGCTTTGATGCCCTTCTCCTTGTTTAGATCCAACAAAATTGTTATGGGACTTTTTTCCCCCAAAGTGGAAAAGAAGTATTATTTTCCCATATAAATAACCCTTTGGAATTAAAATGGGGATAAAAGTTAATGCTATTTGACCCTTTAGTAAAGAGGGAGATAAAAATAAAAGTTATATGTACTTGACCTAGAGTTGAAAGAGGGGTAAAAGAAATTCCTTTGCAAAGGATATGAAATAATTGATTACTAGGTGAAAAATGAATCCCAAGAGAAACACAACGAAAAATAATTAATTAAGTTAATTCTTTATGAGAGGGTGTGATGGTTTTAAACCTCTCCTTAAAATATAATATAAACTAAGTAAAAAATTTGGAAATGGCATGGAGATCATTCAAGGAAAAAGGTGGTTTGGTGGGCTATGTTTATAAGACTTGGGAGATAGACATGGTGGGCAATGTACATCCAACTCTAGGTATAATGTACAACTCAAGATTGTTATTGTGATGGATGGGCATTTGTTGTGTTATATTACATAGATTCTTTTGCAAGTATGCCATAGTAAGAGGGCCTAAACCACTAAGATCTTCCTTGGTGGAAAGTAGCCATTATGGTGGTTGAACAAAGTTAAGTATTTAATTTTTTATTATTGAAAATAATGGAAAATCAATATATAAATACAATTATGATATAAATCCAATTGAATTATGAATGTGTTATCTAATTTAGTGTGCTAATTATTTATTTTAAAATTTTACTAAATTACCACATGTAATTTACATTGGTCATTTACATCTATTTTGATATCACTCCATATTTTGAATTATTTTAACTCTAGTAAAACTATATTAAATTGCTTGCAATGTTAAATTAAGTTTGATAACTTTAATCCTTTCGATTTAATATACTTTGGGAAAAAGTAGTGTTATAAAAATAACAATGAACATTGAGGCTAAGTTGGAGTTTACACAATACCTGTGATTGGTCTCTGAAAATTCTTCCACCAAAGCCATTTGAATAGCATGAATGATGATTCCAAACTTAGTTTTGAACACTTTCTTGATTTCAAGTTTGAGATACTACACAAAAATGCTATTTGATGTTTCTTTGCTAATAGTCTCACATTGGAATCCATATTAAAAAACAACACTAATTTTTTAGACTAGAGGTGTAATGTCCCCTTTTGGGACTGCCCTAAATCTTGCCCTAGAATCACAAATTCAATTGAAACAAGAGGTGTAATATAGTTAGATTTTAAACTTACCAATAAACATGTCCTTAGCTAAAATCCTGGAATAGGTCCTACATTCATGTTAGTAACATATAATTCCACCAATGATTCAACATAAGTTAGAGTACATATAATGCATAAATATTATCAATCATTTCAATCCGTTTGAATAAATCATTTAAGAAATCAATAGTACTATTCCCATATTTGACCATGAGGGGGGGTTGGAGAGGAAGCATGTTAGGGTGCCCTAACTTCACTGCATCTAAGCCCAAGAGTGCACAGGAGTCATACTTGATCCCTTCGACCCAAGGGGCAGGAACTCTTGTCCATCCCACATGGGGTGGGCTACTTAGAAGGGGAAAATGCACCTGCTCCCCTAATCATTACTCCTCAATAAGACACCCTAACTTCACCACACCTAAGCCCAAGAGCGCGGAGTATCCATACTTGACCCCTTGGCTCCAAGGGGCAGGAACTCTTGTCCATCCTGCATGGGGTGGGCTACTTAGAAGGGGAAGACACCCCTGCTGACCTTATTGAGGTTCCTCCCTAACCCTTCCATGATCACTTATGGGAGATTCAAATAAATAAATGGTTACAAAGATTAATTACTATCATCATAGAGAATTGACAGACTATACATTCAATTATAAAATATAGACAAACTATGCATATATATATATATATATATATACCCAATCTTCTTATTACCTAACATATTTCATTGAGTCCATTGATTAAGATGAATCGAATATCCTAAGTTCGAGGTGCATGATTGCACTGATATATTCAACCGTTATTTTAGGAACTTAAATCTATTGCCCAGAAGTCTTAAACAAGTATAGTGATAGTGATTAAATAATTATCTTTTACTTACACCAAACTCGAGTATTATATTTATATATCAAATGTATATAAATGTATATATATATATATATATATATCTATCTATAAATAATCATATAAACCTATGTTCTACCAAATAAAAAATTCTTGCGTTTACTATAATGAGACTAATTAATAAATTATAGACATATTAACATTTTGTTACAAAATATAGAACATATTCATTTAACAACCCAGTGAAAAGATTACAAGTAAAAATGTGTGCCTCTAAGGTAATCTTGCAGGAATATAGTGAATTAGTTAAATGTTTAAATATGATTTTGAAGACCGCTGCGCAAGAACAAAAGAGAGTTAAAACTAATGCAGAATAAATTTAATCTAAAATCACTTAAACAAAATTTATATATACACAAAATTATAATTCAAACTATGAATAAATTCAGACATAAATTTATATATATATATATATATATATATATATTTTATATAATTCTCAAAAAGGACATTATAAATTTGGAATGCATGGAAATAAAATGTCGGTTGATATTTTGAGATTATAGCCAACAGTATGTTGAAATTAACAGCAGCCAAAAATTACCAAAACCTAAAGCGGTTAATAAAATAATTTGCAGAGAGTAAAAGATAAATCACATAGATAAAAAGAAACAACTCCAATTTATGTGGAAAATCCCAACTCAGGAAAAACTACCCGAGAAAGATCTACTTCTTTTTATTAATCATCAATAAAAGTACATTCTCCTCCCCCCCCTTCTCTGCATGATACACATATATATAGTTTTTCAAAAGTAGCAACCGTTATAAAAAACAACGGTTGAGGAAACCCGCCAGGAGAATTAACTAGCATTAACATAATGAAAATATTTCATTGGTCCCAATAATATAGACCTGTTTCGCTTCACAATTCTTTCTTTAAATTTGCTATGTTTTAATTGAATCATTAGTATATTTGCGGGAGATAACATTATTAAGTAATGTAAAAAGATAATAAAAACGGTAATTTCTTTATGAGAATAAATCAATAATCCTTTTTATCAAATATATATATAATGGACTAATTTTAATTTTTAATAATATTTGATTGCCTAAATTTATTTCTTGTAGAACTTAATTTTCAATTAATCACTTTAGTCAAGTTTCTTGATAATGTAGTTTTAGTTCACTTTTCAGGAGGGGTAGTACAAAATTGGTCTGTCCAATTGGTTTCCTGATCTGGGATAAGAAGAATACAATGAGAAATGTTCAGTTTAATGAGAACTGGAACTTTGGTCACTGCACCAAAGGCGAGTTTCCTGAGCTGATATTTCTCTCCTTGTCACCCTGTTTATTGCTCACAAGATTGAAGCAAAACAAATCCCTCATCTAATGAGCTAGGAAGGAGATTGATTCAAGATCTTGTTTGGACGTGATTTCCCTTGCCACTTGGATAATGATTTTAGGCGATTGGTATGTTTATTTTTATATTTTATTAAATTTATATTTTAATTATGATTATGATTATTATTTATATGCTATCATGATCACAATTTTATTTACATTGTTTATTATTATTATTTTTTTTGATTCGTAAGAGAAAGTTTTATTGATTAAATTTGAAGTGTACATAAATGGCCAGCCAGCCATGGCTGACATGCAAAATTTGCATCAAAAAAGAGCAAACACATCCTTATTCTAAGTGGAATTATGGACACCGAAATTGGTGTGAGTACGCAATTGCAATTTGATCTGATTCAATTCTGACTTGAGGCTTTTCTTTTTCTTACTTTGTACTTCTTGCCATTCCTCTCCATCCCCATTCTGCTGCGTTACTGGCATTGATGATTTCAGCCTGTGGAGTGCTCCCCCCACCCATAGCCGATGAACACCCTCCACCCAACTGAAGATTGCCTGTTGAAGGGTTTAAATTTTCTTGTTTGATTGAAGACGCTGCTCCAGTGTTAACTCACTTTTGGGTTCAAGTCCTTGCTTTGAGAACTGGCTTTTGAAGCATCGCCAAATTGATGAGGCTGACTTTGAGCAATGCTTACATCTGTTTTAGAATTCATGGCTTGGTGTGCTTCACCCATTCCCACCTTATCCCTCGGAGATGAATCAGACACCAATCCCTCATTGACCTTTGATGGAGCTGTAACTGTGTAATGCTGAGGCTTGGCATCAGCCCACTAGGATTGCTGATCAGAATTTTTAATGCTTCTAGTGCAAGAAATGGCCATATGACCTGTTTGAAAAAACTTTCTACAACGAAAGGGTAAACCTTCGTAGTCAAGGAGTTGCGTCCAAATGTGATCTGCAAACTTGAATGTGATATTTGCTGGAAGATCACTTGTGACATCCATGTCAACAAGGATACGAGCGAAAGTTGTGTGAGTGAAATTGGTTGTGTCTGAATCCATAGCAAGGAAGTAGCCCAAAGAATCCCCAATCGCACGAAAGCAATCAACAAACCAAAATTATAGTGGAAGATTCGGGAGGCGGATCCAAGTTTAACAGAGAAAGAAGCTGTAGTAGGGTTGAAATTGGGAAATCAAGGTTTGAGAAGGAGTATGCTCTGCCCTCAACACCATTTCGCTTGTAGAATGGCATCCCTGTCTTGAATGCAATCAAAAACCAAAATAAAAAATCCTTGAGCACAAGGGTAAACTTATATGTTACCTCTCAGCGAAGGTCCCCAAACCGAAGAGATCGAGTCATGTAAATCTGGAAGTTTTGGCCAGAGGCGATTGAATTGACCAATCAATCTGTTGGAAGCAAAATATTTTTCACCAGAATAGGGGAGGAGGGAGCCTTTATGAGGCAAGATTTTGGGCTGTGCTTGGAGAACCCGTGCTCATCCTTCAGAGGCCGAGCATCCCAGGCAACCGATTTGAATTTCCTTTGATTTGGACTGGCAAGCATATCTCGAAAAGACAAGCTAAACCCAGACTTTGATTCCGTAGAGCCCTGTGATGCAATAGCAAGTTGGAGGGAGATTGATTCCCTTGTAGAGTTTCCTGCGCAGACTGAAGCCCCAACCGAACTAGGGCACACCACTTATGGCTTAGAAACGGGAATACCATCCAGGGCGAAAGCCTTTTCCTCCGCAAACGAAGAGCCAACCAAAGTTGGAGGAATGACAGAAGCAGAAATATTGGGAGCCTTGCGAGCCTGAGAGCATTTGCTGTGATTTAAAATTTTCTTCTCTAAGATGTCCGCGCAAGAGATGTCGTTACAGGCAAAGGGCAGCGAAGAAGGGAGAACTACGGCCTTTCCCCCGCCACTGTCCATGGACTTGAAGCCATTTCCCTTGCCAAACTGCGTGCCAGAGGAAGCTGAAGAATGCCGAAAAAATGCAGAGCTTGACATTGCGGACACCGATTTCCAAATCTTGTTCCTTTTAATTTACATTGTTTATTATTAATTTTATATCATGATTTTTTATTTATATTGTTTAATATTAATTTTATTTTACAATTACAATTAAGCATTACTTTATTTATGCTGATTATTATCTATAAATTGTTTATTTATAGTTAATTTTATTTCCAAATCTTGTTCCTTTTAAATTGTTTATTTATATATAAGATTTACAGTTAATATATTTTTAATATTTTATATATATTTTATGACTGTACGCAGCCTACTGAATCTGGATTTCTTTTTGCCATACCTTTCCCTTGCCTCTGTTATGCTTCTGCACTCTGTTTGTTCATTTCTGCTTCTTGGAGTTAGTGAAAGCATGTCTTGAATTTCAATGCACTTCATTGGTCACGTAGGTTAAGAAGTTTGGCTGATACTGAATTTTTATAGTTTTTAGAACATAGATAGGATGATTTACTCTACTATTTGAGACGGGACAGGACATGCAAAGTGAACAGTATTATTGGCTAGTGTATTACTTTGGAACTTGGGGCCTTAGCTTTGGCATTTGCCTTTTAGTCCTTTCATTTAGCCTGTCAAGATATTCAAGATGAATGTTTTAATTTTCTATAAATGATTTTAATGGTTTTTTATAGTTTTAATGACGTTATATTCACTAGAGATTGCAAGCTTTACTTTTCTTTGTCAAAATGTTAAATGCTATAATTGTTTTCTTGGTTTGTTTAAGAAGTGGGGCATATGTGCTCTAGTATTCAGAACTTTCTTTGAAAATATGCAGTGTGTAGAGTGCTTTTATGCTTATGCTTGGAATAATGTTTCTCTTAAAATAGGGAGGGTGGGAAACGGATGAAACCATAGAAGAGGCAGCTAGACGAGAAGCACTAGAAGAAGCAGGGGTTCGAGGAGAGATTAAGGTTAGCGTATTTTTTGAATAATTAAAATGATCTTCCTATCATATCTATTTATTTGAGTTATATCTTTTTTTCCTTGATCAAGTCATTACCACTCTTTTCACTTTCTCAAACATTTACCTTCTGGATTACTAAATTTCTTTCCAGTGGTGCATCTTGTATGAGGCTTGCTCTTTTGACAGTTGCCATATTGTGAAGGTTATGTGGTTGGATCTATAACCTTGCAGTGTGCCAAGTAATTTGCTAAAAGTATGATAGGAATTTCAGTCTGTACTACTGTATTTGACAAAAGTAGAAATTTCAACTTAGTAGATAGTTTCTTTTTCTTAAAATATTTTGTTTTTAAAAGTTAAGAAGTCCTTGAAAAAATCACACCTCTTCCATTAGATGCATGATATTTAGTAATGTTTTTGGTGAAATCAGAATGCTTGGAATATTGAGAAATTCCAGTCACTTGATTGCACCATATAAACTATTTCAAGGAAGATAAGACCTTATCCAAGCAGTCCAATGATAGTTTTGTATGGTACTAATTTGCTCATGAACCCGGTAGTTATTGGTTTGTAATGTTTCTTGAGATCATTTGTTTCAGTCGGCTGGCTACATATGTTTCTTGTTCCAAGTTTAATCTAGTTTAAATCTTGGAGCAGTGTTGAAATATGTGTGTAGTGCTAAACTAGATTTGTGCTTTTGGCTTTTGAAGTGTTGGCCTTTAGCTTGAAAATGGTGAGTCTTTTCAATGCTTTGCCTATGAAACTGAAATATTTTTTAATTTGACATGGAAGGGGGTGTGATCTTGACTTGAAATACAAATTTCGAATTGTTTATATCTCAAGGCTTTTCTTATTGAAACATGTTCATAATTATTGAGTAGGGTATCCCGGCATACTAAGAGTTGTTTTAAAGAGGCTAGGACATATAAAATGCCCTTAGAAGCATCGACAATTTTGATAGATGGAATGTATGTGGTAGATTAAAATGAAATTTCAAGGGAATAGAATACATTCCATACCCCATACATGACAATATCTTGTATGATACATGCTAGACAAATTACAAAATGTTGTGACTAGTAGATGATGCTAAATGGATTTGTAAGAACATGAGCCTGTAGGATGTAGGTACAACTAACACGAGCATGTAGGGTGACTTGTACAAAGGGTAGTGTTTATTGTGAGGTTGACATATTTTCATATTGTTCGCAATGTTGTGTCATGATTTCTTAGAGAAAGCAAGATGACCAAACTCTCCATCTAGCATCTTATCTCATTTACACGTGATGATTTATTGATATGTGAACAAGTGCAACATTAAAAAATGCAAACAGATTTCTGTTAGAAGTTTTAGAAGATTACATAATAATTTTTTTGTCATAGCATGTGAAATACGCATCTTCATAGAGGACTACTTAAAATACATCTGTAAATACTGCAGAGTCTTCGATGTGCCTAAACAAACACCATATGAAGACTAATGTGTGTCATTAATGAGCGTGAGGTGAGCTTGAGCGTGGATATGAAGAATAAAGTGTTTTCTAATTTGATTTTTATATGCAACAAATTTGTTATTAAGAATAATTATAGATGTGATGTTTAAGTTCTAACTAGCAGTTTAGTTCTTTCACTTATCTACCATGTATTTGTCTAACCTAAGGTAATTTGATTTTCTTTTATAAACAGCAAAGTAGCAGTAATTTCAAATTAAGCTAAATCTACACATCCAGTCTAGTCAAATTGATAAATGCTAATTAAAATTTCTAAAGAGAGAGTTAAGAACATTTCTGATTTGAAGGATCATGTAATCTGGTGGTTGTATAAGGCAGAATAGGGGCTGAAACAGGCTTGTGGAGGTCTGCAGGAGATTCAGAAAATGTATCAGGGGCTTGTGTCTAAAAGTTCACACTTGTATATGGCAGGGGGTGTTCCCAAGCTGCAACAGGGGCTCATGTCTTGGTGTTAGAAAGCTCTGCAACTTTCAGAAGTTGCTTGCCTTAATTTTCAAATTACCACACTATGTGCAGAATCTAGAGATCTTCACTTGGGATGCTGTAATATCTGTCTGATTCTGGATGGGAAAAAATTCTGAGATATATGAGGAGCCTGCACAATGGAATTATGATATGGCTGTGATGAAGTAATGAAAATCTGGGCATGGCCATGACAGAGCTGCTGAAATACTAGGTATGATTGTGACAGAGCCGCCATGATCAACTGGGTATGGCTATGATGTGTTAGGAATAAGGTGTCTCAACCTCTGATAGTTCCTAGCACGATTATTTATTTATTTGCCTATGTAATTATTTATGTGCATCCGATGTCATTTTGTGGGCCCTATTTGTTGAAGTTAACTTAAGTCAATGACAGTTGTAAATGGAAAATTGCTATGACAGTTGTGAGTTGTGCATGTAAGCACATTGCATGCAAAGTGGAGTTTGCATGCATGCAGGTGCATGTGCTTTGCATGTTGAGTTTCACATGTTGCATGCAAGGAGGCATTATGCATGCAATGTCGAGTTTTGCATGCAAGTAGTGTTGGAGATTATGCCATATGGCCTTTTCTAAGTGCCTACTTTAGAAGCTTCCTTATTTGCATATGTAAACTCTGTAAATATAGGTGCTAGGATTGGAGTTGTATTATGAGATTATTTGTAGGTATTGTTATGTTGCAGAAATTATTTCAAAATTCAACACTTGTGAACTCTTGGAAGAAACTTGCTTTGCAAGTGTATGTAACCAGATTGTTTGCTGTAATGTATTGAGTAGGCTTTCGGAGTGTGGGGTTCTTCTGTCAAAAGGGTTTTTTCCATGTACATCTTGTTTTGTGTGCATTTATCTGTGGTGATGTTTTTATATTTTCAGTAATGCACGTCTTCTTTACAATAATTGTTTAAGGGTTTTAAAAATTTGCACAATCTTTCCTTAGTAGATTGGTGTAGAAAGTTGTTTCCACACACCTTGCTTCCTTTCATGATGGAGCCACTGTACTTAGAAAGAGAATGTATGCCCTCTCTTAAATTAATTCGATAAGAGAAGACAACCGATTTGAGTGTGTAGAAGTAGAGAAAGCTAATTTTCCAAATGGGGTACGTGTATGTCAATACAATATATAGGTAGAACAATTTTATTTTTTTGGTTTTTGGGGGGAGGGGGACAATATACAGTATAGTATTAATATATAATACGTATACAACATTAATATATAATAGATATAATTTTTTTTATATATACAGTATTAATAATTAATTATTAAACTATTGGCAACGTATATAATTGTTTAAGGGTTTTAAAAATTTGCACAATCTTTTCTTAGTAGATTGGCGTAGAAAGTTGTTTCCACACACCTTGCTTCCTTTCATGATGGAGCCACTGTACTTGAAAGAGAATGTATGCCCTCTCTTAAATTAATTCGATAAGAGAAGACAACCGATTTGAGTAGTGTGTAGAAGTAGAGAAAGCTAATTTGCCAAATGGGGTACGTGTATGTCGATACAATATATAGGTAGAACAATTTTATTTTTTTGGTTTTGGGGGGGGAGGGGGACAATATACAGTATAGTATGAATATATAATATGTATACAACATTAATATATAATATATATAATTTTTTTTATATATACAGTATTAATAATTAATTATTAAACTATTGGCAACGTATATAATATTTATTATTGAATGTTTATATTTATTAATAAATATAAATTAAACTATATGTATTATTATATTAAATTATTAATAAATAATATATTATACTTAGTTATACAATATTAAACTTTAAAACTATTTAGAGGTCATTGGTGTTAGTAAGCGAAAGAGATGGGAGCTACCCTTGATTGATTAGGTTGTGTTGTGCTTATTTTTTTGATGCTACATGAAAACCAATCCTTTTGGATTTGGAAAAAAACTACAAGCTAGGACTATTGAATCAATTTGCCCTATGAGAGGGGGTGGGTCATTTGATTAATCATTCATAGTCATTACTCACATCCCTCAATGGAATGAATGAATAAGAAATGGGAAAGCCTTACCTTTTCCCATCTAATTTTGAAATCACCATTCTATTTTGTGGATTTGACTAAGTTGTCTACGAACAAAAGGAGCATCAGTGGTTGTTGTGCTTGATAATTGTGTTGTTGTGCCTCAAAATCGTGCAACAATTGGGGAGTATAGTTAGTTGCTTAACAATTGACTAGTGCCATTTTTTATCCATTGTGGTATGAAGTTTAAAATGTTAAAACAAAAACAACACACATTTTGGAACAATGGATTCGTCCAAATTTGGCTAGAGAGTTTTAAAAACATCATGATCTCCAAAATTTTGAACTTGGTTTGATTCCACAAGGACTCCATGTAGTGCCTGATTTTGGGCTTTATTGTACTTGGAATCAATAGGGAAATTGGCTGATTTGACAACTTAGACAGAAAGGAATTAATCCCGAAGTGTGATGTATAAGATGGAATAACATGAGCAATATTTAGAAAGAAGTTGTTGCCCCTAGGAAAATTAAAAAAATATCAAAATAATAATAATTTGGGGGGTCATAAGGTTCGTAGATCTTGTAGCCCTCTGTGCTAGTTGACGGTGGCCTGAGTATGGGCTTTGCGAGGCCGTCAATCCGTATTGGTGCCATTGGCTCCTGACCTATGGTTGTTGTGGCCGATGTGGCTAGCCCTAGGTCTCGACTCTTGGTCGGGTGAGGCTTTGCTTCCAACTCCCCATGTGGGGAGATTTAAAATCTCTTAAACCTTTTTTATTTGGATTTCAAGTTTGCCACTCCTCCCGTCATTGCTAGTGGAGTTCAGCTCAGGCGTCATTGTTGTCGACCAACCATCGACGAGCCATAATTGGGCTTCTTGCCAACCACCAATGCTAGTCAAATTGGGCAGATTTTTTCTAGGAGGCATAGCTGTCACTCGAGTGTTGGATTTTCAATTTTCGATAGTCATTGGAAAGCTTTTTTTGAGTACTACACTGTGGTATCATTGATTTTTCTAGATTTTGTTGTTTTGACAGGGAAATGCTAGTTGGAAATCGGGTTTGCTTTTCAAGTTTGGAGAGGTCATATCTTGTGCATACAAAGTCGAATTGTGAACTTCTTATGGTCGATGGAAAGCTTGTTCTAAAAACTATGCAATGGATTAGGTTTGGTGATGTTTTGATGTGATTTGTTTATTGGTTGCTGTGACTATGGTACTTTGCGAGTTTGTGGCAAATTGAATATGAGGTAATTTGGTGTTTTAGTCACTAAAAACTTACATGTATATCTCTGATGTTGCATTTTGAGATGTATGATTTGTGCAATATTGTAGGCTATCTATACTTACAAGTTGCATATATGACTTAGATGTGAGTTGTTTGTACCCATAGATGTTTCAATGCAGATGCATATTCTGATTTGTCACACGTTTCTTGGTTTTATTGTCATTATGAGGTGGAGATATGGTGTTACTTGGTATAGTTATGTGTGGGACCTATTCTTGTTGACTATGTGATGGAGTCATATGTGAATTGGTGAGAATGAGTCTTGAGCTAGGATATTTGAGTGTAGAGGATATTTTGGGCTTATTCCTATTTTGGGAATGGATTATTTGGTTTGATCTTCCTTGGGTTTGAGAGGCATACATCTTGGTTAGGATTAGATGTGGATAATGCTTGTCTGTTTGGGGTTTAATGAAGGAGATCATACTTATCATAGCTAGAGAATTTAGAGGTGTGTGTAGAAAGACATGCTACACACTTATCTCTCTTTGGTCTTGTTCTTCCTAGATGTTTGTATTCACATGACATTGGAGTTGAGTTTTGTGTGGAGCTATTGTAATCACTATGTTTGTGGTCTTGTGTTATTGTTTCCTTTGGTGATAACATGGAGGCTTCTTAATGTCTTTCTTTTGTTGAGTGTGGAGAACTTGGGAGAGTTACGGGGACTAGCGGTGAGAGTTGTATGGCAACAAATTTATGTGCAGGTTTTGCATATCTTTTTGGATGTTCCTTGGTACTACATGATATATGATGCAGGAGCATCATTCTTTACTTGATGAGATTTTAATTTGCCTCCAATTGTATTTGGTATTTTGATTTGTTCGCATTTTGGGTGTGAAGTAACCGTTTTGTGATTGAGAATTTTGGGGCAGTGAACTTTTGTTTTGGTTTTGAATGGAAGTTAGTTGCAAAAGCATCGTCTAGTTCAAGGACGGTTATTGGAAAACAACTAAGTCAAGTTTTTGTTGCTTGTGAAACTGTTCTTGGAGAGAACTGATTTGCCTCAGATAGGGTGGAGTTCTTGTCAGCGTAGAAAGGGGAGGATTTTGGTTAGTTTGATTATTGTTGTAGGTATCGTGATGGAAAACATGGAGCACTTTGATTCCTTGATGGTGTGTGTTGACTATAGAGGTTATTCTCACTATGTTTGAGTTTACTTTTATGCCTTATTCAATGAATACAACAAGTGGGAGAATGTTGGGTAAAGATGTGTTGTTCACCATGCATAATGTTATAATATAAATTAATATTATTTGTGGTGCACTTAGGGTATCTAGGAATACATGCATCACATGGGTTAGACATTCTTGGGGTCACTTTATGTGTTGTATGGAGCATTGAGTGAAATATTTAATGTGAATTTGTACATTGGAAAAATATTTAATATTGGGAAAACTTAGTACCAAAAAGTAAATGAGGGGGGAAATGGTTTTATAAGTTCATATTATTAGTCACATGGTTTATGTAATACCACTTAGTGGTTTTGTGCAAACTTATTTTTGTAAAAGCAAACATGAGTATTTGTTTTAGAATCTCTTGTAGGTCGCACATTTGAGGGTTTGAAGCATGGATTGGCATGTGCGGTTACATGATTCTCGTTTTCTTGTTCACATGGAGTGCATGTAGAGAGCTTGATGCTTTAAGGGTATTCATGGAGACTTTGTAGATGTATTATAATCTTTATTGTTGAATAATACATGAGTGATGGATGTTTTTGGAGGTTGTTTTTTTCTCTTTTGAGGGTTTTTCCATGGTATATCTCGTGTCATCGTTGATGGTATGTTATCTATTCTTTTGCATGTGGATTTTGAATACTTGTTTGTGTGAATTTCTCTCTTTGGGTTATGTGGAAGTAGTCCTATGTGGCTGCAAATTTTCTTTCCAATATACGATGCTCAAGAGTGTAGGGAAACATGGATTGAAGTGATGCCCCCATAAGAAGGGCAAAATGGGAAAAATATTAATGTAAGTAGGAAGATAATAATAGTGGTCATCATATTAGAGTGAAAGGAGGCATGTTTAAAATAGTGGAAAAAGTAAGGTAAGATGAAGATTGTGTACACAAGGAGGGTTGAGCATGCTCTCAAAATTAGTTTGAAAAATTTCCATCCCAAGATAGAGTAAGTATGAAACATGTGAAGGAAAGAAGTGAGGTAATAACAAATAGGTAATGGTAAAGGCAAAATGATCAACGTGAGAAGGGAAAAAGGGGAAAAAGACAAGTATAATGTAAGTAAGAAGATAAGAATAGCAGTCATAATATTATATTGAAAGAACACATGTTTAAAATATTGGAAAATTAATTTAAGACTAAGAAGATTATGCACACTAGGAGGGTGGAGCATGCCCTCAAAAATACTTCCAAAAATTTGTGTCCCAAGGTAGAGTAAGTATGAAACAAGTGTAGGAAAGAAGTGAGGTAATAACAAATAGGTAAAGGCAAGGTGATTAACAAGGGGGTAGTGCAAATGAGGGAGTTTAAGAATGGTGTATTATAAGGCTTTGGTTGTATCCTACAAAGAAGATTGGGATAAGAAAGCAATAAATTCGGAAGATAAGAAACTAAGAAAGTGAGAACATGGGAAAAGGAATTGCATGAATAACACAAAGGAAGATAAGAACTATTGTGATTAGTAGGCAGCAAAGCAAAGTAGGTGAAGAACACAAGATTAATTAGGTAAGTGTGTATGATAAGGAACTCAGATGATCATAGGAAGATGTGTATAAGAGCTTGTCTTGAAAATGGGAAACATAGAGGATAGGATGTGAACAAGATAACATCATAGAAATTGTAGATAAAAAGTTATATATTAAAATGGGAGAACAAAACAAAAGGGTGTTGGTATAATAATAGGAAATATGTAGAGAGGTTGAGATGAAAATGGGAGATATAAAAGAAAGGGATGTACATTGTATCAAAGTTTCACGACTCAGACTCGACGCGGAGTCGACAACCCAAAATAGGACTCGAACTTGGGACTCAACACATACTCGGCAAAAAACTCGGCAAAGAAGAAAACCATAGTTTTACAAAAAAGAAGAAGAAGAAATTAATGCATTTGGAGAACATAAGAGCCTAATTTGATTATCAATTTGCCATAATTCAAATATTACATATGTCATATGATTTTTAAACACTCAGTATTTGAAATTTCATCATTCGTACTCATAGTTTCAAACATTCAAATGTATAAAAGCATCATAAGTTTATAAATGTTTACATATAATGATATATCAAAATGAGAAAAAAACCAAATACAATCTACATCTTCCTCTTTCCCCTCCTATTGCAGCTCAATTTTTTAGGCCTAGAACTAGAAGGTGCTACAATATCCAAATGATGAGGAGTTGTTTCTTCAAAACTGTCTTCGTCCTCTGCCATTGCATCTAATTCTGCTACTTCTTTTGTTGCTGTTCTCTCCAATTCTACAAGATCTTCTTCAGTAAGGAAGACATCATTATCATCATTTTGTTCATTGACAGTCCATTCACCATATGGATCAATATCATCCAAGTCGATGGACTCATATGAAACGTCCTCCACCTTTCTAGTTCGAAGGTGAAGGTTGTACCGAACGAAGACTAGATCATTGAGGCACAATTGGGTCAACCTATTTCTCTTCTTTGTGTCAATCTTCTCAAATATGCTCCAATTATGTTCACACCTAGAAGCACTTCATGGCTGCGACAAAATATTGATGGCTAGCTTTTGAAGATTTGGCGTGCTAGCACCATAATTCTCCCACCATAAAGCGACAAAATATAAGAATAAAGTAAAAAAATGTAAGAATCAAGTATATAATTTCATCTAGTAGTATTGAACTAAAATTTTTACCTAGTTGTTTTCTCTCCTTTCAATTGCTTGTTGTAAAGAAAAGAGTCTCCCCTCCACACGCTTGTAGACCTTGAATAGATAAAAATAAAATTAAAAACAGATATAGAAAATTAGTTATTAACTTATTATGTATGTAAAATGGATGTTTAAAATTAGCCAAGAGTTATGACATTATAATTAGTTGTAATGTCCCTAATAGGAATATTATTGGTTTTATTCTAAATTACTAGTTTCCAAACAAATAGAAGATTTAAAGAGTACCTTGGTTTGATTTAATCCTCTCAAACAAGTTAGAATTCAAGAATAATAACTTAACAATTAGGATAGCATCATTAATAACTCTAGTAAATTTGCAATACTGATTATGACCTCCTCCTTTGAGGATGCTCAATCGTGAGGGAAGCATTGAAGAGGACGGTTAGAAGGGGTATCTCCATGGATCTCATGTGACGCATGTCATTCATATGAGGTGGCCCCTTACCTCATGTGGCGCATGCCATTCATATGAGGTGGCCCCTTACCCCATGTGGCACATACCATTCATATGGGGCGGCCAATTGAGGGTCCCCTGTCCTTCCATCTTCTTCCACTCCTTCGTGAATAACTCCTCTATATTGTTGTTCCATGACAAGAGAAGTGAGATTGCAAAAGGTGTCCTGGTAGCCAACTCTCCTAGACCCAAAGGCACTACCCTTTGAGACAAAGGCAAGTACCCCTTTGGCCCATGTGGGCTTATCTTGTCCCCCTCTGGGTGGCGTATCCAGAAGAGGCCTTCTCTCTGTACTCCCTTAGCAATCCTCCCTTCCCTTATTGTGGTAGAACAATGTGCACATTAGACTACTAACTTAATACGTAAAGTATATCCTTAAAACATGAGTATATTATCACTAAGTGTATTTGAACAATCTATAATTCCACATAAAATATTCATCACAATATTGATTCATAAATCTGAACCATAAAACACTTATGTTATCTACTACAATTTGAATCATAATTATATTCTATTAACTATGATCATGAACCTTCATTATACTACTATAATCATCCCTATATTAAAATAAACTATGATCATTACTATATTGAATAAAACATGGATCAGAATTAACATACACATGGTTGCTGACTGTTTTATTCCCTTTCTCCTTATTCACAGTCCATTCCATTCGATGCCCTTCTCCTTTGAGAATCATTCCCTTTAAGTACCTGATCTGTTTGGAAGTATTTGCTAGGGACATGTCTCTTAAATAAATCGCTTCCTTAGACCATTCTAATTGCATCGCTTCATATGGTAAGTAATCGCTGCATTTCAAAGTTTAGGAGTTGTTGAACAATGTGAATGGTTGGGAATCGCTTTATTTATGGTTTGAATATAGTTGCTTTTTGGGAGATTGCTACAACCTTTTTCAATGCTTTGTCTTTGCCATTTGTTTATTTGATTATTATGCTTATTGTAAATATTCATAATAATTGTGATTAATAACTTTACTGTTCTATTAAGGATAATGAGGCTGTCGTTTAATTGATGCAATTTAGATCCATTTATTTATTTACTAGGGCATAGCGATATTTAGATAATATTAGCTTCTTGTGAACTTTTTATTATGATGATATTTACGATTAATGATATTAATTGTTCTATTCATTAGAAAATTGTGTTATAATTATA
The DNA here is from genome assembly GCA_007258455.2 of Sequoia sempervirens. Lineage (NCBI taxonomy): Eukaryota > Viridiplantae > Streptophyta > Pinopsida > Cupressales > Cupressaceae > Sequoia > Sequoia sempervirens. The sequence continues at coordinate 33,325,578 of VDFB02000013.1, read as the reverse complement.
ATATTATCTAGGATAATTATAATGGTATCATTATTTGTATTTTGATATTTATATTATTTTATTTAGTTGTTTGTATTTCAACACCATAATAGCATTAAATTGCTAATATGACTTTTGTTATTTTAATGTGTTACATTTTTTTTTGGGGGTGGGGGAGGACGGGGGCACATGACATTAGTATTGGTTTTCACGTGTTATTCATGGATAGTGTTTAATGATCGAAACTTTGATTGGTAATGACATTGTGTCATTATATTGATTGTCAATGAAATAGTAATACAATTAATATTTCCCTCTTGTTGAACTTGATTTCTATTTAGTAATTATTATTTATATTTCATTTTTTACTTTTTTTAGCAAATTATATATGTTGGCATCTTCAAGTACTCATCTATTAAAAAAAGGTCATATGGTACTAGAACCCTTTCCTGTATCTAGTATTAGTCTCTAGGTACTGTAGCAAGCTTTTAGAAAGGGGGTATTTGTAATGTCCCCATTTGAGCTCTACACTCTTCATTTGGAATTAGCCTATTTCTGGAAATCCATAGGCTAATCAGAAACATAAATTAGGGTTTCCTATTTTATAGGAGGTTTCAGATGCATTTTTGAAGGCTTGCATGCAGGAGTTTGGAAGTGAGTTTTGGTGGAGTTTTTTGGGTTTTTGGAGAGCTTCAGGATGAGGTAACATGCATGATAAAAAAATGACATGCATTTGTTTCTAGTACTTTGCATGTAGGAAAGGTTTTTGGTTTTTTTTTGAGTTTTCAGAGAGCTTCAGAATGGTATAACATGCATCTCCATTTGACAACCTTTCTAGGCACTTACTATTTTTAGTAAGTCATGACGGCTACCCGGTTTGTGCTCAAAAGGTGTTTGGAAACGCTTACTATTTATAGCAGTTTGCTATTTTTAGTAAGTTCTAGTTATGGCAGTGTCCTCCTAGCAGCAGCTCAGTCATCTCCAATTATCTTTCTATTTCGGGCAGTGAGGCAATATGGTTTTGGCGTTGGTTTCTCTCTCTCTCTCTTGGAGCTTAAGTTTCAATACTTAGTCAATTTTCAGTTGTGGCTTTTGGACCCCATGCCTTGTCAATGACTTTAAGTTGTTTTTAAAAGGGGGCCTTCAAGTGGACGTCCAAGTGAGGAAATTAATACCTTCATTAATGTTTTAAAATGCTCTTGAGGTTGAAAGCCTAGGAAGTGATATTAAAGTATTTTTAATATTTTAAAAGTGCTTTGAGGAGATGGGTGTTCCTTTGAGGAAGTTGAAGAGTTTTGTTTTTGGAAGTTACAAGTTGATTCATTTGCCCATTGAAGCTTATTTAATGATGCCTTGTTCCTTCATTTGTATCTTTTAGAAATTATGATAACACTATGCTGCTCAATTGAATTCAGAGCCGCTTCGAGGAGATCCTTCTTAGCACCTTTACTTCGCCATTCTTCAGGCTTGAAATGATAGCTTCCTAGATGGCATTCTGAAGACTGTGCTTCACTCAGGAGTGCAGATAGAGCTGAATTCTGAATTTTATAAACAGATTGCTGCTGTATAGTCTGTTTAGTTCTACTAAAGATGTTCATGGCTGAAGCGAACTTTTGCTCGTAGCTTCACCATCAAATTTTATCGGGTTTTGGGTACTAGCTCAAGCTGTTCTACTGTTTAGGGTGCTCAGTTGTGCAAGTTTTCAGAATTTAATTCTGAGAATCTGATTTTTAAGAGAAGGTCGACCCTTCTTGGAGGCTGTACCATCTCTTGCTGGTTGCATTGGGATTTGTGCCAAGTCTTTGCTGCTGTTTTGGCATAGTTTGCTTGTTGGAGTTTGGATGCCTAGGCTATTGGCTTCATGTGCTTGCTGTTTGGAGTCAATCGGAGCTGAATTGAAGAAGTTGTGTCCAATTTGGTGAATTCTTATCTTGCTGGTCTGATTTTCTGTATTTACTATTTCTGATCAGACTTGTATATTTTCTGAAATACTGCTGATTTGAGCTCATTTTCTATATCATTCATATGTTGTATCAGTTAGAGGTTTTACTAGTGTTCCAGGGGGACGCGTCCCCCTGGAAAAACCACCTGTTTCCGAGACTGGGAGATGCCTAGGAAACGTCCCTCCGCTGTCCCCCCGTTTCTCCGCCGTCCCCCCCAAAGTCCCCCCGTCCCCCCGAAGTCCCCTTCTGGGAGACTTCAGGGAAACTTCTGGGAGACTCCAAGGAAACTTCTGGGAGACTTCCAGAAGTCCCCTCCACCCAAGGAAACTCCAGGGAAACTTCTGGGAGACTCAAGGGAAACTTCTAGGAGACTCCAAGGAAAATCTGGGAGACTCGAAGGAAACTTCTAGGAGACTTCCAGAGGCATGAGGCCATTAGCCTGGAGCCATTTACTATTAGCATTTACTATTTTGTACTCTATTTTTGAAGTTTTGAAGTTTGAACATTGATGATACAGGGATAGTTGATTGTAATTATGATTCATGAATCATGATTATGAAACTCAAATTATGAAACGTCTAGTTCTTGTTGCATTTTCCAATGTCTATATTTTCATTTTGATTTTCAATGTTCAGTGGTTCACTAGTTCAATGAAATGATATATCATTGCAATGTGTTATTGTGTTTAAACTTTAAACTTTTAAGTTTTAAGTTTTGTTTTTATGTGTTAACTTTACTTATTCCTTAGGCTTCTACAGTTATATAATTATATTGTTATAACTTATACATCTTTTTATAACTAATTTTTTAAGTACTATAAGTATTTCAGCGCTGCTCCCCCACCACCCCCCGCCGTCCCCCTGCCGTCCCCAAACTTAGGCTGGGTTTTACTCTAACTCCTTGTGGCTTAGAAAGAATAACTCTATGTTTGTGCAGTTGAAAATTCTATCATTGTAAAGCTGGTTTAGTAGTACTAACAGCTGTTATATTTATTGCTGCATTTAAAATATTTGTAATTACTCCCACTGAAGAAGTGGCTGAGTTAATTAATTTACTTTCAACACTTTGTTAAAATTCCCCCCTTTGAATAAGTGGCAGAGCGGATTCATGGTCGTCTTGCCGCCTTATTATTTGTAATTAATTTGCTCCCGCTGAATAAGTGGTCGAGCTTATGGTCGGTTATTCACCTACTCATGTATTTACTTTCATTCATGGTCGGCTAGCTACCTAGCAGCTTTGTGATTCATTTCCAGTTTGCTAATGATCCTTGGTACCGTATGCTCTCACCTCACCCAAATTGGGATCTTGGTGATCAAAAGGTGAAGGGTTACTATTCTTGTTGGTTATCATTTGAGCTAACGCTAATCAGTGGTGTGTTGTGCTGATAAAATCCTAAAAAAATTAAGGGGGAATATTACAATGGTATCAGAGCTTGTTTTCCTGCCATCCTGTGAATTCGGTGCTTCATTTGTTAGATGAGTGACAGGGAAATAAGATACTACATTAGAGGTCAAAACAAAACTCAATTTCAGTTTTTTGAAGTTCCGGAAGATGATACATTTTCTGAAGTTTAGAAGCCATGAGCTATTTGATTTAATCATGGCTTCTAGATAAGAAAAGAGTTTTGCAAGGTCACTTTACACCACAGGAACAAGGCTCATTAAAGAATGTCAGACAAGGGAAGAAGAGGTGAGAATATTTCTTATGTTGGAACAATGTTTGAGCGAGGTGAAGCAGTCACCTTCAGAGTAAATAAAAACAACATTAATGATTGCAGTGACCTCTCTGAAACATCCCTATTGGTTGAGGCATGGAGATGAAGAAATTAGTTTGCTGATTACTTCATGCCTTTGTGAAGTGATGGGAATATTGGCACCCTTGGTGCCCTATGATGATGAAACTATGAAGAGAGTTCTTTATATGATTGTGGAAAGCTTTCAAGATCTTGATGAAACTGATAGCAGTTAGTACTCTAGAAGAGCTGCTATATTGAAGACATTTTTAGAACTCAGAACAAGTATATTGCTGATAGATTTGGGTATGCTAGATCAAATATATTATTTGATCCATTACCTCTTCATTTCAACTTGGAGTGAGCAAGAGGAGGATGTAGTTGCAGCAATGAGAAATATTTTAGTTTTAACTATCAATGAGATGGATGTCATTCCAAAATCCGTCCTATCTTTTTTGCTAAACATTTATGAACAAGAGGGAAAAAATTCTTCTATTGCTGGTATGTTGATCAAAGATTTGTTCAATCAGTGTGAGGGAAAATTGAAGCCCCACTTGAAGAAGACTGAGCAGATAAATGAGGTGGTCATTAATGCAAAAGACATGAATAAAATGTTGTTTCTCAATGATTCTATGGCAATTTCTCGGGAGGTACCTATTGATATGCATTTGTATGCACATGCTAAGGATTAGTGCAATAAGGCAACATCAGTTTTGGTTATTCATGAAGAATCTATGACAAGTAATCAAGAAGACCTCCTTGGTATGCTTGTGACTATATTAATGAAGAAATCAGTAATATACATTCACATGATGGGCTTATTGAAGGTAAGCAGGATAGAATCTTCAAAACAGCTGACATTGATGATTCTCTACTTTATTATAGTGATGGTGGCATGGGTGGTTTTGAGTTTGATTATCAAACTAAGCTCTTGGAAAGGGATACTCTTGAAGATATCAGTTTAAGTGAGTTGGGAGGTGACTCATTAATTGAGTCAACACTTCAAGAGGAGTATGAAGAGCACTTTCTTTTTGATCAAAATAATCAGCCCTTTAGCATTTGGGATCCAGGTGTGAAGGCACCTAAGGTTGTCAAGAAACCTGTATGTGATAAATTTCCCTTTGATCCCAATAAAATACAAAATTTTGATTTCAATGCAAGCTATGAGATGGCCATTGGAGGAGACGATGTCTTTGACAAAGAAGCTTGCATGGAAAAGCCCAATAATGACCCTTTAAAGATGGTTGCAGCCACTAAGGAAGAGTTTGTTGTTAATAAAACCTTTAGGACTTTGGGATATTGAAGAATACATACTCAAACAAGAACCGCACAACCCCTCGCCCCCAAAAAACCAAAATAAATAAAAAAATAAAAATTGTGACTTGATAGAGAACTTTGTGCAAAATAGTCGAGGATCAGCCTTCGGGAGCCAGTAAATGAGTACTCAAATAAGAACATAATGCAAATCCAATTCTTAACCTTGCACAAACACTTATTGTTTGAATAACAACTCTATTAGTATTAAAATTATTGTTTATCATCAAGAATATCATTACATTTCGAACAACAAATGATAGAAATAACTCCCGATCTTATTATAATGAACAACAAATAACAGGTGTAAATCTTGATCTATTTCTTGTTACAATAATGGCTATATTACAATCAAATAGTTTTGCATTATCATTTACTACTACAATTCATACCAAAAGCAATGACAATTTAGATCAATACAATGCAACTGGAGTCTTCATATAGTGAAGCTCAAATACGAACTCTCTATGAGATTGTCCTTCAAAATCAACAAATAGAATAGGTTGGCAAAGATTCATGGGTGGGAAATATTCCATTTTGCAAGTGACGGCGTAAAAAAAAAAACTATTAGAAACAATACATGTGTTGGGAAGTTAGGTGGGAACATAAACATAGGAAGAAATTGGGGGTTGGCCATAACATAAGACCTAAATTGTAGGATGAGGTATTCAGAGTCGAGCAATGGGCATGTTGTTAAGGGAAAGTTCAAAACTCTGATAGGAAGAAGGGAAGAGCAGAGCTGGAAGAAAAAATATACTTAGGAAGGGAAAACACACAACAAACGAAAACATAGAAGACACAAGTATAGACCTAATATATATAGACATAGATTGATTGGAAATAGGACATGACAAGTTCAATTCACTCAAGATTGCTTGTCCACAAGTAATTACAGGTTCGGATGTTCCAAAATTTGTGGGCCTTCCCACATTGCATCCTCCACCAAAAGATCTTTCCATTGAATCAAGTACTCCTTGATGCTTTTGTTTCTTAGCTTCCTCTCCCTTACATCCATGATTGCTTTGGGAATCAAAATTGGTTTGCTATCTTCATCAATTGGAGGCAATTCATGGAAGGGTTCTATATGTTATCCCATTGCCTTTTTGAGGCAAGACTTGTTAAAAAACATTGTGTATCTTGCTTCCCTCTGGTAACTCCAACTTATAGGCCAGTTCGCTAATCCTTCTAAGATTCTTGTAAGGTTCGTAGAAATGCGGTTTGAGTCTTTATGCTCCACTTATCTTTAAGGAAGATTGCTTTTACAATTGCAATCTCACAAAAACCATGTCTTCGATCTCAAATGTTTTTCTTATCCTATGATGGTCTTCATACATTTATGTTGGAGATTACTTTTGAGTGACTTTAGAATGTCTTGGCTCTGTTTGATGACATCACTTGCTCCTAGTACTTGGTTATCCATCAAAATAAGATCAGTGAAGCTTAGAGCTTCATACATGTACAAAGCTATGAACGTCATTTTGATTAACATGTGGTAGGCGATGTTGTACCTTTAACAATGCTCCCCCAAGTAGATCCATTAGATCCAAATCTTCTATTGATTAGCAACATAATTTTTCAAATAACCTTCCACTCATTTGTTCACAATCTCAGTTTGGCCATTTCTCTGCGAGTGGTAGTTGGTATTGGAGGTGAGCTCATTTCTTGCCAAAATGAAGAGCTCTTGCCCAAAAACTCATGAAGCAGCTGTCTCTATCACTCATGATGCTCTTGGGTAGTCCATGGAGTTTCATCACTTCCTTGAAGAACAGATCAGCCACTTGTGGTGCCTTAAAATTTGAAGAGATGGCAAAAGAATGTACATACTTTATTAGTTTTTCTACAACTACATATATATAGTCCTTACCTTGGACTTTAGGAAGTCTCTTGATGAAATTTGTCGAGACATTGTCCTATTTTTGCTTTGATATGGGCAAAGGCTGCAAAAGACCTACTAGAAATGTCTAGTCCATTTTATTCTTTTGATAAATGATGCATTCCTTGATATGGGTGAGGACATCATTGTTGAGTCCCTTCCATATGAACATTTTCTTGATTTGTTCGTAGGTTTTGAAATACCTGGGGTGGCCCACCAAGGGAGTGTTGTGAATTGTTTGCAAAATCTTTCCCTTCATATTTGATTTCAGCAACAAGTAGACTCTTGCTTCGTAGAGAATTAGTTCATTGTAGTTTATTTGTTATCTGATAGCTTCCTTTCCAATAGATTAGTTGCAAATGCATTCTTGGCATGCTCTATTATGATTTCATTTTTCCATTCTGCAAAGATTTGAGACATGGAACACATATTTGGCCTTTTGGGCAACACATTAGCAACACCATTCTTCTTTCCTTTGATGCACTCAATATCAAAATCATATGCTTGGAGTTTTCTTACCCACTTCTACTACCCGCTCATTTTGAGCCTTTTGATCAAGAAAATATCTCAATCTATTGTCATTAGTTTGGACCACAAATCGACCACCACCAAGTATTGTTTGAATTTGACCAATGTGTGCATGATGGCCAACATTTTCTTATCATAGATGCAGAACCATCCATCCACCTCTGTGAGTTTCCGACTCTCAAAAGCAATTGGGTGCTTGTTCTGCATGAGCACAATCCCAATTCCTTCTCTTGATGCATCACATTCCAATGTGAAAGGAAGAATGAAATCCATAATTGTTGACACAAGACACAAACTCATTACCTCTTTTAGTCTGTTAGATGTTTGTTGTGCATCCTTAGTCCATGTGAAAGCTCCCTTCTTTGTTAGCTTAGTTAATGGTGTAGCTAGTTGGAAGAAACCGCTAACAAATTGCCTGTAATAGTTGTGAAGACCAAAGAATCCTCGTAGCTGTGTCAAGGTCCTTGGGACATGCACCCCCTTTGTGTTGATGATGTGACCTACATACAAGATCTTTGTCATTGTGAACCCACTCTTTGACTCCTTGGCAAATTGTGCTTCGAAAGTTCCCAACATTTCATCAATGTGTTATAGATCAAAATGCCATCAAAGAAGGCAAGGACAAACTTTCTCAATTGCTTGCGGAAAACTTGATTCATGTATGAATGGAAAGTTGCTAGAGCATTTGTCAAACCAAACAGTATGACTAGAAACTCATAGTGCCTGTAGTGATATCGAAAAGTCATCTTGTGCATATCCTCCTCTCAGACTTTGATCTAATGGTAGCCTAATTTGAAATAGATTGCTTTGTGAAGTCATCTATCAATTCATCGATCTTAGGAATGGGGTATCAGTGCTTGATGGTCTTCTTGTTTAACACTTTGTAATCGATGCACATCCACGTTGTGCCATCTTTCTTCTTCATCCAAGTCATAGAGGAAGCAAAGGGACTTATGTTGGGTTTGATGTGCTTCAGTTCCAATAGTTGTTATATGGCCTTTTCAAATTCCTCCTTATGTCTCCTAGGGTGGCGGTAGGGAGTAGTGATAATGGGCTTTTTGTCCTCCAATTGAATGACATTCTCAAAGCATTTGTTTGGTGGTTTCCCTAGAGGAATGTTGTTGAATACTTTATTGTGCAGGTCCAAGATGCTTTATACATCCACATGATGTCTTCTTTCCTTAGGCAAGTTTTGTTATAGTCACCAAAATTTGAGCTACCCACACGACTTGCTTGTGACAATAAATCCTCTCCATTCTCTTATTTGATACAATGATTGGCGCTTTATTTGTCATTACCCGCAATACCACTTTTCCCTCTGATTGAAATTTTAGTTCCATGGTTTGGAAGTTTTGTGTGATCTCTCTTAATGAGTGTAGCCATTGGATATGTAAGACCATATCCATGTCTCCTATGTTGACAACATAGAAGTCATCCTTCATATTATATTCTCCCAAATTAAGATTTAGTTGGGAGATCTTTTATTGCATTGGATGATGAAATTGTTAGCCACCATAACATTGACTTGTTCAAAGTCCATCTTAAGTCTTTGGCTGGCCACCGGTCCCCCATCAATGAACTTGTGAGTGGCAATGGTGTCAATGAGTACAATCACCCTTTGACCTCGTAGGATCCCATGGATGCAAAAAAGGTTGTACATTAGAGTACCAGAGAGCATGGCAAGAGTGTCTCTTGATATGACCTCTTTGTCTTTTGGTTGATCTCCGTTTTCTCCCATGTCTGTGGTTTGGGTTCCTCATATCCCAATTTACCATCATATTTTACCTCAATGTAGTGCACTCGTCCTTTTCCTAGACATCGATGTTCGGGTGGCCATGGCTCCTTACAGCTAAAACACAAATTTTCTCTCAATTTATTCCTCGCAATATTTGGTCTTGATGGAAAACTTTTGGTCCGTTGTATATTATTGTGAAAAGACTTCTTTGTAATGATGGTTTTGGTTTGGAACTTAATTCTTTGGCATGGAAGTCTCTAGTGCCAAAGCCCGCTTGATGGTCTCTTGTAGGGTAAGTGGTTCAAAAGCCATAACCGGGCCCTTGAGAGATTTAGTTAACCCTTTCATGAAGAGCATAGTTGGCCACAACATAGTGAAGACCCAAAACAACATCCTCGAACACGAACCACCTTCGGAAATTAGTCCTTGAAGATTCACAACACGCTACAATCACCTTGTCGGCCAAGAACATGAAAAACATGAACACGCAAAAGAAAATCACCAATCGCTAGCACAACGATTAATGCAGATGTACAACACAGATAAATCACCAATTGCGAGCACAACGATCAATGTGGACGTACAACACAGATAGAGCACGATCTAGAAACATCCACAAGCATCATGAATCGCCACAAAAGCATCCACAACAACTCAAATTACTAGAATCACATCATCATCTTTCAGGAACACCAACTGAAGCAACATAACAACTGTTAGAACACAGATACTCATAACTCAATCAAATCTTCACGCGGATCTCTGAAACTTTACGTGGATAAACTAGATATATTCGACAACAAACCCTTTAATCTACAACCTCTGATCATCAATATACTGAGCTAGCCAACAGCATGAACTACACTACATCACTTGACAACCTACAACTTATTTTATTACAATTTTCTCAATATCCTCGACATATACAGCCTTAAAGACATTAATGCCAATAGTGTTGACATCAATGACAACCACATATTAGCAACATCCAACAATCTCCCCTTTTGGCATTGATGGCAACACATGATGTGAAAAACACCATCAACGCAACTTTCTCTTAGCACTTTCTCCCTCTTAGATTTTGACTCTTTTCTCCTTAACTCTTTCACAGTTTTTCACATGACTCTTCTCCCCCTTTGACATCAATGACAAAGATACACATTATCTTTCTCCACACAAGCTCTGAACCACATTTCTGAACATTTGACTACTCCCCCTGAGTAGTAGCCACCACAACATCAATTCGGATCAAGATATGACTATGAAGTGCATGAACTGATGCAAGTCAATGCATCTTAGTTCTGATTAGGAGGGGTAATCACCCCTAGCTTCCCTTTGAGATACTCAAAATTATCCTTAGGCAATGGCTTGGTAAAGATATCTGCAATCTGTTCCTTAGTGGGCACATACTCTAATTTGACTTCCTTCTCACTCACCTTCTCTCTCAAAAAGTGAAACTTGATAGATATATACTTGGTTTTTTAATGCAACACTGGATTCTTAGAAATGTTAATTGCACTTGAATTATCACAGAATATAGCAATAGGTTCATCATACACAACTTTGATATCTTTCAGCATTTGCTTCATCCACAATACTTAAGTACAATTGTTAGTAGTGGCAATGTATTCTACTTCTGCAATAGATAAAGAAATGGCATTCTACTTGTTACTTAACCATGAAATCAACTTCTTACCCAAGAAAAATGCACCACCACTAGTACTCTTTCTATCATTCACATCTCCTGCCCAATCAACATTAGTAAAAGCGTTCAAAGTAAGGTTATCTTTTCTAGGATACCATAGGCCAAAATCAACTGCCCCCCTCAAGTACCTTAAAATCCTCTTCATAGCTGTCACATGAGATTCCTTAGGATGAGCTTGAAATCTTGCAACAATGCATACGACATTCATGATATCAGGTCTAGTTTGAGTCAAATAGAGCAATCCACCAATCATGGATCTATATGTAGTATGGTTCGCTTTAGGAGAATCATCATCTTGTGTCAACTTACATCCGGTCATCATAGGTGTACTAACTAGCTTTGAATCTTCCATACCAAACTTCTTTAGCAATTCTTTCACATACTTGGACTGAGATATAAAGATCCCCTTATCTAGTTGAGTAATTTGCAGTCCCAAAAAGAATTTTCATTTCTCCAATCATAGACATCTCAAACTCACTCTGCATCCCATTAGCAAACTTCATGCACAAACTATCATCTCCTCCAAAAATGATATCATCAACAAAGACTTCAACAATCAAATCTTTATCATGATCAATCTTGAAATACAAATTACTGTCAGCAGTACCTTTATTAAATCCAAGTTTCAACAAATACTTATCCAATCTGGCATACCATGCTCTTGGGGTTTGCTTGAGTCCATACAATGCTTTTTTCAACCAACAAACCATATCTCCTTGATCAATCAATTGAAATCCATCAGGTTGCTCAATGTACACTTCTTCTTCCAGTTCACCATTTAGAAATGCCGACTTAACATCCATCTGATAATCCTTGAAGTTTTTGTAAGCAGCATAAGCAAGAAATAGTCTCATAGCTTCAATCCTAGCAACAGGAGCAATAGTTTTTTCAAAGTCATTTCCTTCCATCTGAGAACATCCTTTACACACAAGTCTTGCTTTGTTTCTAACAACTTCACCTTTCTCATTCAGTTTGTTCCAAAAGATCCATTTAGTTCCAATTACATTTTTGTCCTTAGGTCTAGGAACAAGAATCCATGTATCATTCTTCTCAATTTGCAGTAGTTCTTCTTTCATTGCTTCCACCCAATGTTCATCTTTGCATGCCTCTTTGAGATCAAACAGTATTCTTCTGCAATTCTTCTCCTAGTTTGAACTCCTTTGTTCTTATCACCAATAATCTGATCTTCTGAATGATTTAGTCTTACTTACCTTGGAGTCTTAGGATGTTCTTGAACTTTAGGCTCTTGTGGTCTTACTTCTGCACTTTCACTAGTTCCTTCCTCTTGATTTTCTTGATTCACCAGAATGATCTGAACTTGATTTGAAGTCTAAACTTTCTTTCCTTTATCTGAACTGTCATTTTGATCATCTGAATCATATCCACAGGTTCTAGATGGTCTAACCGTGTCTTCATCAACTTTGACATTAGCACTTTCAATTACTTTCCTCATTCTCTTATTGTATTACCGGTAGTCTTTACTTTTAGTAGAATAACCAAGAAAGATTCCTTCATCACTTCTAGCATCAAACTTTCCTATATCTTCATCTTTTTTGATAAAGCATTTACTCCCAAAGATTTTGAAGTATCTAATAGTAGGCTTATGACCATACCATAGCTCATAAGGAGTCTTACTAGAATTATCTTTGATTTGTACCAGGTTGAGAGTGTAAATAGTAGTACTCACAGCTTCTCTCTAGTAGATATGAGGAGCATTTCCTTCCAACATCATAGTCCTAGCAGCTTCTTGAATTGTCCTCTTCTTTCTTTCCACAACTCCATTTTGTTGAGGGGTCCATGGTGTAGATAATTGTCTCTATATCCCATGCTTTTCACAAAAAGAATAAACTCACCGGAAGTGAATTCACCACCTCTATCTGATCTCAAACATTTAATCTTCAGACCCGTCTCTGTCTCAACCATAGCCTTGAAAATCTTGAATTTCTCTAGAGCTTCAGATTTTTCCCTTAAGAAAGTAACCCACATTCTAGAATAATCATCAGTAAGTAACATGAAACACCTGTATCCTTGTAAACTTCTAATTCTAGAAGGACCACACAAGTCAGTATGCACAAGCTCCAACAATGCTATTTGCTTCGAAATGAAACTCTAGTTTGCTTCCCTAACTGACATTCCTTGCATATGGCATTAGTAGGTTTTATCAACTTAGGAAGATCTCTCACAGCCTGAGTAGAACTTATCTTGATAATATTATCAAAGTTTACATGACACATTCTCCTATGCCACAACCAGCTTTCATCAACTTGAGCAATCAGACAACTTTTACCAATAGCATTCAGGTGAAAGATATTACCTTTTGTTTTTGTACCAGATGCAATCACATTTCTGGAACTCCCCAATATTCTGCACTTTCAATCCTTGAATTGAAGATTGTATCCCTTGTCAACCATCTGCCCAACACTTAAAAGATTATGCTTCAAACCTTCCACATATAGAACATCATCGGTATTATGCTTACCATCAAGAGAAATGGATCCTTTGCCATGGATTACACCAGCTTTGTCATCACCAAATCTTACAACACCGCCATCATACTTTTCAAAGGTCACAAATTTACTTTTATCACTTGTCATGTGATGAGAGCATCCACTGTCAATCACCCATTCATCTTTTTCTTCAACTTTGGCAGCTAGAGCTTTCTCCACATTTATGCAACTAGCAGATTCAGTAGGTACAGGATCATTTTCCTTGATAGCAGTAAATACCCATTCGTCCTCACTTACATTCCCTTTATCAGATTCATCATCTGTCACACCTTCATCAACAACAAAATAACATTTTCTTTGGAATCTAGGCTTGTTAGATCTTGGCTGGCTTAGGAACTCTTTCTGGACACCTTGAGGCAAAATGACCTATCTTATTGCAAGAAAAACATTTAATAGGCAATTTCCCTTTATACTTACCTTCTCCTCTGGCTTCTGTCTTGACAATAAGTGCTTCAAGCTCGTCTAGTTTTCTTTCTTCTTCTTCAATCTCTTTCATTTCCTGCTCATAAATGAACACCTTTCTAGAAGAACTTTCACCCGGATCATATCTCTGCTTATCCTTTTCGGAGATAGTAGCTTTGAATGCAAATTCTGTCTTAGGAAGAGAATCACCAAACTCACTTAACTCAAAAGCAGTAAGCTTACCAATCAACATGTCTCTGCTTACATTTCAGATGACACGTCGCCATTCCGAATCACCTCAAGCTATTAAACTTCTTCTGAGGAACCTGCTCTGATACCAATTGTTGGCAACACAGGGGTAGACAACAGGGGGGCGGGTGGCGGGGGGAGGGTTGAATTAGTTATCACAGAAATTATACAAATTAAACTTATTCTCAGATTTGATTAATAACCATGAAAGCATAAACAATCACCACATCAAAAACACACATAACACCAAGATTTTTTACGTGGAAACCCTGTTAGGGGAAAAACCACGGTGGAGGTTAATCCACAATATTATACCCTGTTAAAAGTATAAAGAATTGTAAATGGGGAATGCACATGTATTTAGGCACACTGCCTAGAGCTCACTGCTCAATTACAAAAAGGCTTACTGCCCAATAGGAAGACACATTGTCTTACAGAAACATTCGGATTACATCCACAAGATTTGAACTTAGAAAATAGCATCTGCTAATCCCTGATTATAGTTCTGGTTAAGCACATAAACATCTGCTCACTCTTCTTCACACTCTGCCGCTGCCTTCGAAAGTTTAGAACATTTTTCGCACACAGGATTCACACACTTCGCACACTCATGCCCTCAAATGGTATAAACAATAACTCATATATATCTGCAACCAAGAATAACATCATCTACATGTCGGCTTTAACAAAATATAAAATGAGTACAAACTGTTGGCCCAAATCATAAACAATTTTCAATGCGCACCAACCAATGTTGGCCACAACATAGTGAAGACCCAAAACAACATCCTCAAACACGAACCACCTTCGAAAATTATTCCTTGAAGATCCACAATACGCTACAATCACCCTGTCGGCCAAGAACATGAAAAACATGAACACGCAAAAGAAAATCACCAATCGCGAGCACAATGATCAATGCAGATGTACAACACAGATAGATCGTGATCTAGAAACATCTACAAGCATCATGAATCACCATAGAAGCATCTGCAACAACTCAAATTACTAGAATCACATCATCATCTTTCAGAAACACCAACTGAAGCAACAAAACAACTGTCAGAACACATATACTCATAACTCGATTAAATCTTCATGCGGATCTCTGAAACTTTACGTGGATAAACTAGATATACTCGACAACAAACCCTTTAATCCACAAGCTCTGATCATCAATATACTGAGCTAGCCAACAACAATGAACTTCACTGCATCACTTGACAGCTTGCAACTTATTTTATTACAATTTTCTCAATATCCTCAACATATACATGCTTAAAGACATTAATGCCAATAGTGTTGACATCAATGACAATCACATATCAGCAACATCCAAGAGATGGATCCGTGACCTTGAGTGATCAGATTGTGGTACCACTAGTCATGTGTGGTGCCCTCCGAATGCAAGGTGGCAAACTTGATTGCTTCATCTTTAGTCATTGGACCAAGGGACAAGTATATTTCTAGCTTTTGTATCCATACATAAATTGAGCATTTCTTAGATCCTTCATAGGAAGAGAGTGTCAACTTCCCCAAAGATTGCTGTACATCTCTTTGAAAGACTTGCAACCTAGGCTTAGGTCTACAACCATTCGGGGACTTCGCCATGTTCATATAATTGGTGAGTGACATTTCACTTCAGATTTCCCTAGGAATAGCTCTATATTATGCATGACAAGCCTATCATCAAACAGTGAGTTTCAGGCTTTAGGTTTTGGAGCCTCCACCTCCTTATTCAAAAAGGCAGGTCGGGTTTGTCTTGCAGCTGAAACAAGAATAGTCCTTTATGTGTGGCTTTGAGTTGCATCCATATTATTTACTCGGTGAAGCACTTGCTTCACCTGTTGGTTGTCTAGGAGCATTCATATTACTGTCCATCTTGTGAAGCAACTGCGCCATCGTGTCAAACATTAGGTCAAACTCGCTTTCGGTCTGAATCTCCAAGTTGTTTGCATTTATCCTCTCTTTTTTGCAATATTGTTATTCCAATAGGTTTTTTAGGAGATGATTGAGTCTTTGCATTTCTTGTAGATTGGCCTTGTTTCCTAATCTCCCTAAAGTGATATCTGGTTGCTTTGTCATTGTACTGCATAAAACTAAAACATGCAAAGTTGAATTTGAATACACAAGCTAGCAAGGTCACTAGCATTGAAACCATTGTAATGCCGAGGGCCGAAACAATAATGCAAATCCAATTCTTAACCTTCCACGAACATTTATTATGTGAATAACAACATTATTGGCCCTAGCATTCACTCAAATCTTAGATAACTTAGAGTAAAATTACTATTTATACATCAGCAATATCATCACATTTCAAACAACAAATGATAGAAATAAGTTCAGATCTTTTTATTTTAATGAACAACAAATAACAGGTGTAAATCCCAATCCATCTCTTGTTATAATAATGGTTGTAGTACATTCAAATAGTTCTTGAAGATCATTAACTACAACAACAATTCAAACCAATAATAATGGCAATTCGGATCAGTATAATGCGGCTGGAGTCCAAGTCTAGTGAAGCTTAAATATGAAATTTGTATGATATTATCCTTCAAAATCATTAGGGTTTTCGTCCTAGGATTCCCATGTTTGAACACGATTACATTCAAATAGTTCTGCAAGAACATTAATTACAACAACAATTGATACCAATAGCAATGGCAATTCGAATCAATATAATGCAGCTAGAGTCCAAGTCCAGTGAAGCTCAAATATGGACTTTGTATGATATTATCCTTCAAAATCACTAGGGTTTTCGTCCTAGGATTCCCATGCTCAATCACTAGTCCTCAAAATGGATGCTGAAAAGAATTTGATTGTGTAGATGATGACCCTAGATGAAAACATTCTCTCATTTATATCCTCCAAAAATAGAACAGGTTAGCCACAATGTACACCCACAACTTCAGATTTGAATAGTGATCATGGGTAGGAAAGATTCCTTTTTGAAAGTGATGGCACCAAAAACAAACTACTGGAAACAATATGACACATGCTAGGAAGTTAGGAGGGGAGCAAAAATATAGGAAGAACTATTGGGGATCATGGGTTGGCCATAACATAAGACTCAAACTATAGGATGACGCGTTGGGGGTCAAGCAATGGGCATGTTGATAAGGGAAAGGCCAAAAGTCCAAGAGGAAGAAGGGACATTGAAGGCGACTCAGAAGTGGTCATTAGAGTTGTCGGGAGTAATCATGCCCCAAGCTGGAAACTCAAGATGTGGGTCGAAAATATTAACTCGGTCCTAGCAACAATGGATGGTTTTAAACTAGTGCACGTGTATAGGGCCTCAAACATGGCGGTAGACCATCTTTCAAAATTTGGCATTGATCAGCTAGAGTCAAAGATTTTTATAAATGTGCATAATAACTGGCCAGGTCTGTAATGGATAATCTCAATGGATATGGGTGTTAGATCCAGTTCAGTATAGTATCGTACCTTCAATGCCAGGATACTAACTATGCAATGTTTCTCTATTGTGGGCTTGGGATGGAGTGAAAGGTTCATGGGGTTCCAAAGGACATGACTGTAACAAGGTTTCACAACCACACAAAGGGAAAGCAAGGTACAATGCTCAGGAAAGGTATGGTTTTATCTGGTGTATAATGAATGGCTGTGACCTCAAGTGAAGAAGCATCTAGAAATCTCTGCGCCTTTAAATCTGCTTGGGGTGTTAGAGAAACATAAGCTAAAGCGAAATGGAGGTTCTGGCATTATGCAGGTGCTACAGGCTATCTACCGGCCGTGGGCAGATGGTGGAGGCCGCCCTTGAAACGTATGAAGCTTAGATCAGTAGGCTTTTGAAAACAGAATCTGAAGATGCCATTAAAGGAGTGAAAATAGTGATTGGCGAACACAGGCTCAAAGGGGCACACATTCATGATGGCGACATTTGGGGCCTGTAATCTCAAACATGGCCCATTCGACCAGAAAGAAAAGTGTGGCCAAAGCGGTGGCAAGGCGGGTGTAGGATATCCATGTTGATGCGGCTCTCAAAATGATTTCAACACTTGAAAAATGGCCGAAAACTGGGGTAGTGTGTGATATTGTTGGAGCAGAGAAAGTTCACAGCAAGTAGGAAGTAGCTGAGGCAGTCGATAAGTTCAGGGAAGCCATTGATGCAAAGGATCTGCAGATTTTTCTGAACCATGTAATTGAAAAGAAAGGTGCTTTGGAAGAGTTCCAAGTAAGAAGGATGACTGAGTTAGGTGCGGGCATAATAGCCCTGCTCTAAGTTGACGTATCTGATTGCCATGTAATTTCTTTTTCTGAGTAATGAATGAGAGCTACCCTCTTTGGTAGCAATTTGCTTAATAAAAAACCATATAGATATCTTAGTTTTTTTGAATGAACCTAAAATATGTAGTTTCTCTTGGGTTGAAATAGTGAGGGATGTGGGCAATAGCCAAGTTTGTTTGCTATTTTTTAATTTTTGGATATAAACTACAGCATATATCTGTCTTGGTTTTTTAAATATGAACTTAAAATATGTAGTTTTTATGATTAAATAGCGAGGATTGATTGGGGCCTTCACCTAAAACAAAGTATAAACTATTACAGAAGTCATGACCTATAGGTCTATAGGTCAGAAAGTGAGACACCAAGCAACCAAACAGCAAAACGTGACAAAAAGAGATCACCTCCCAAAAAACTTGAGTACAACAAAATATCATTAACATGGCCACCAAACTCTACAATGAACTTAGAAGGAGCATCCTAGTTTTCCACCTGCTACATTACCACCTCATCTTGCCTAGTTGAGCTAAAACCAACCCCATTTTTTTCAATTTTGTTGTTTCCAAGTGCATATCTTTCAGTTTTCAACATCAAACCTAGAAGGGACATCCTACTTTGCCACCTCTTCCACCATCACCTCATCTTGCCCAATCGAGTTGAAGCCAACCCTGTAACCCTTTCTTGGTGTATCAAGTGTGGGGAACGTTACACCATGTGACACCTCCTCCCGCTACTTGGCTCTTGTAGGTTGAAAGGTAAGCATGTTGAAAGCTGGACACTTGTAGGTTGTGGTTTGTGAAGACCAACAAAGCAATATCTAGCAGCTTGTGGTTAATATGGACCGAAAACTTGTAGTTTTTTTATTGGATTAAATACTGAGGGCTGTGGGCAATGGTTGAGATGTCTTGGTTTTTTAATATGAACTTAAAATATAAAGTTTTTCTGATTAAATAGTGAGGGATCAAGTGGGGTACTCACCCAAAACAAAGTATAAATGATTCCTAAGTCACGATTTATAGGTCAGAGACACCAACAACCAAACAACAAAACATGACAAAAAAGAGACCACCTCCCAAAAAACTTGAGTACAATCAAAAGTCACTAACAAGGTCACCAACCTCCAACATTGATCCCAGAAGGAGCATCCTAGTCTGCCACCTCCTGCACCAGCAACTCATCCTACCTATCCAAGCTAAAGCCAACCCTACCACCCTTTCTTGGTACATCGATTGCAGGGCACTTTACACCATGTAACACCTCCTTCCATTGCTTGGCTCTTGTTAATGTCTCTGAAGCAAAGGTCAACATGTTGAAGTGCTAGACACTTGCAGATGCCCACAAGAATGAGTCACCATGAGGCTCTCTAGTACTCTACCCAAATTAGAGCTAGACACTTTTAACTCTTGAAGCTCCCTAGAGACAATAAGTGTTTCCCCTAGCCAAATTGACATCCACCACCTTGTTTCCATCCTTCTTGGCTCCTCCATAACTTGCCTAGAATCAGCAAAATTCTCTGGGAGAAGAAGCTGCAATGACCACACCCTAGTTGCTACTGACAACACAGCAGAAGCTCGTTTCTTCATGAAATCCTTCCCAATGGAGACCTTCAGAAACCTTGGAGGACTAGACTTGCCCACGCCATCATCTCCCAACACAGATTTAATTAAACTAAGCATGACTGCATCCATCAATGAAAAATTGCTTCCGAATGATAGTTGGATACCCTACCCTGCAAGTAAGGATTGCGAGGCCATGAAGATCTTCCATTGAAACACAAACCCACAACAGGAAAATTCCACCAAAGTCAAGCTACACAGCCACCTGCCAACATTGCCTTCAACATCTGTTGTAGAGAGACAAGAATACAATGAAGAAAAGCTTCTGCCATGTGGAAATATATCTCCTTTGCACGCTCTGGCGATTAAGAAATAGGCAGTGAATTCATTAAAACACTGTTTGCCATCATGTCACCCTCTAGACACACCAATCACATGAGCTGCCATCCAAGTGAAACAAGAGCAAATGATACAAATTAGGATGGTACTATGTAGCCAAAGCAAGAAGAAAAAGTGTACTGTGGTAGCTTAAAGCCAACCATTATGTAAGTCCTGAACAAGATTCAGGATGCATGCTGTATAACACCATCAAGGGCTCTTGATCCACATCGGAATTGGCTAAAAATTCTGCTGCCAAATTCAGCTCCCAAAAGCAATGCAAGAAAACCACATTGTCAATGGAAGAGCAGAGAGCTTGCGCCTTCTCTTGAAAGGGCCGATGTTTCCAATTAGGACAAAAGCCTTTACAAAGATTGTTGATGATGTTAAGATAGTCACCTTCAACCACACCTTTTTTAAAGCCAAGGAATGAAGCTATAGAAATCCTAGGAACCACAGCCTTTCAGCAGCCAAGAAAATGAAAACCACCATGAATAAAGCCACCTTGTTTGTTTCTTACCACCACACCTACACCAGCAAAACCCAAATTGCCCTCAGACACTCCTTCAGAAATCCTTCTGGGGGCTTCAACCATATAAAAAATTGTTTGACTCTTACTCCATTTATGGGGCTAAAACTATTTATTTATTATTACGGTGTATGTTTGTAACTGCTAAAATAATAATTTACTATAATATTGTGTAGTATGCCTATCCAGATATTTTTTCCTAAAATTTTCAACCTAAAACTATATACTATTACAGTTATAGCATATAGTTTATACCCATTTAGATTAGTCATATTAATACTTTTATATAACTCGAAGTATATACTATATATTCTTATGAAGACTGATGATGAGTAATTTGATTTGTGACACTTTGAAAGCAGCTTCTTGCAGTTGATAGTGTTAGTAGATGCTGAATTCTACTAAAGTATTTTTTTTATTACACTGAATTTCTATCATCAGATGGTTGTGTTTTTAAACCTCAGAATCAAAGCCGATTTTGATAGAATGAGACTCTAGTCTCAGAGCCTTTTCTATATGGCTTCAGCTGGTGCTTATTGTATTTTTCAGTTAACAAGTATGCCAATTATGCCAATTATGCCAATTGTGTTGACTAACAGAATCACCTGCATTGACAAATGTACGAGTATTGCAACATTCTTATCTTATGTTAGTGAGTGGACTATGCTGTCAAGGGGTTTTCATATGACATTTATGGAGATGGCTTTTAACCAAAAATTGATGATTCATTAGTATAAGATTTTGATCACTAACTGTATATGTGAATAAAAACAAAAAAGTATTAAGTGCATGTGGCTCTAATTAGTGGAGCAGAGGTAATTAGCCTAAATAAAAACTTATAAGCATAGAGTGCACCAGGCAAGGTGAAGACGGTGATGTGATATAGGGAAAATTTAAAAGAATAAAGTTGAATTTAACAAGAAAACAATAAGGAAAGAAACAAGGAAGATGTGAATGCAATGGAAATGATCGTAAATGCTACTTCTCTCTTGTACTGTACATAGTAAGTCTTGCAAGAAAAGAAAAGGGAGGTGGCTAGGTGTTATCTTTTTTGGCATGTTGTGATATGATGTGTTGGCATGCACAATGTCTTTCCCTATCCTGTCCTCACACAACCATGACACTGCCGTGGCCATGAGTATGACTTTGTTGAGACTATATTAGCCTAAGGAGGCAAGGCAATTTTTAACTGAACATTGATATCAGCTCCCATTACTAGTATTCAACCCAAGAAAGCCTTACACATTTAGTGAGAATGAGATGAAGCAACCAAAGTATGGCAAAAAATAAATATTAATGTCCTGAAAAAATCCAGAGATGGGTGGATTGTGCCATTGTGGACAAAGATTTCATGAAAGATAATCACAATTAAGTCTCACCATTCGGAAAGGTACACCCGCCAGTTTAGCAGCACCTAAAGAGTAGAAGGCTGAATTCTTTTTGACCTTGTCTCTGCTACCCTAAAGCTGCACAAGAGATTGGCAGCCTCCTGAGGCAGCCCCAGCTCATGCTTTGAGAGAGCTACAACAGATTGAATGCTGTCTTTAGCCTCATAAATTGCAAAATACAGATTCAAGCCACCTTTCTTTCATCCCCAAGCACACACACATACAAAAAGAGTAGTAGAAGTAGCCCAGGATGCACTCCCAGCTATGCTGAGGAGAGAAGGGAAAAGCAAATGAAGGTTAGTTTAAGCTTTAAATTGCTCACAGTTCTATTTTAATCATTTTATGCTACCCTACTCAAAATAACATAGGATAGGAGTGAAATGTTGTGGGTAGGCCATGTGGGACTAAGATTCTGGGGTCTGACACAACCTTCATGAGTGAATGTTATTGGGGTAGGTTCCACTGCCTTATTGGAAGAAAGTTCTTCTGTCTAAAATGACATCAATAAACTTTCTTGATTGTCAAATTTGCTGAAGAAAATCCTATTCAGTTGGTTTTTGCCATATGGGGATCACTGCAATCACCTCATGATGCATATTTAGTATGGTATACTTGGATTAGAAAAGTTAAATTTCCAGAATAAATAACCTCAATTTCACTGATTGCAGACATTTAACAGAACTACTTGGATTTTGACTGTCCGAAACCCTAAACCCTAAACCCTAATCAATTAACAAATTTTTGTCTTATTAAATTTAACAATTTGTTGACTTATTTGAGTCATCAAGAAAATTTTAATAGCAATTGTAATGTTGGAATGAATTTGAATTTCAAGGTGGAGAGGTATAAATGGGAAGGCACAAGTTATTGTTTGCAGTCAGACAATTCCTTTAGCATCAATTCTCACGGTGAAATGCTTGTATTTTGAGTGTGTGAGACGTGTTTCAAGAAAAGTTACATATGTAAGCATTATGTAATGTGCCTTCATCGTCTCTCCTCCTTTCTCTCCCTCCTTGAAACTCAAATTGTTATGATTGTTAGTTGTAACTTATTAATAATTAAAAATTAAAATAACTTAATCATTTGATTATTTTAAATAAGACAAAAATTGTAAATAGTTTTTGATTAACAGCTAAAATTGGAGTAAATATTTAAGTTTTTGTTTGATATTTATATTGGATAGTCAATTATCCTAATCCATATAGGGAGGACATAACAGGGGCTGTCAACCGATTAGGCACTAATAATATGCTAAAATCACAGAAGTATAACTACAACCTTACATGCATGACAGATGATGCAGGGAAGTTAAATTTTAAAACATTTTTTCTTAAGCACAAGTCAGAGTGTCTCCTGGGCTCCTGCTTTTGTTGTGTGTGTGTGCTTGGGGGTGACATGGGCATGATAACAAAGGCACACTGATCTAAAAATTTGGGATACATCAAAACTGAAAATAAAATCTATTATAAAAACATTAAGAACATGTTTTGTGAAAGATTAATATCTAACTCCACATGATTCAACTCTGCCATGAAGGAGCAAGTAAGGTGGAACTTAGGGAACAATGTATGAGTGTCTCTATGTATCTGAAAAACAGGAGAAAACTGAGGAGATTGTTAAAAATGTCTTATTTTTCACTTTTTCGTTCTTACTGGTGCACCTATAATGTCCACACTCCAGAGACCAAATTATTTTCTAGAAGGTCATCTCCTCACTGCAATGCATTTTCAGTGCGCACCAATGTATGGATTAAAGCATTAAATGACTACTATTATCCATTGTTACCACGCTTCAAAGCATGAATCTGTCTGCTCCCTGCCATGGATCAGCACTTAATGGAGTGGAACCATCTAGGGTACATATGTAGAATTCTGCTGTAGGTGCTGCTGCCTTTGGGTCTAGTTTAATAGCTAATGTTTGTCATCGATGAGCACCCTATTAGCTCACATTCAATAAGTGACATACACTTGTAGGAGGCTTCAGTCATTGATGTTGTATTTGATACTTTTTGTATTTTGCAGTGATTTTTGATTGCTTCTATTGTTGATTATTATTACATATAATACTTGTATCCTATGGGCATTTTGGTTTTTGACTTAAAAGAATCAGGAACTTTGTAAAGATGTATTGTTCAAACTTGTATATGTGTTTCTGCAATATTTGATCTTTATGTGTGCATTGTTATTCATTTTACTTTGAATGTGCTTTTATGGTCTCCAACATGTGGAAAATGTGTCCTGCTTATCAGTGAGTTCTTGACTTCTCATGCATTAAAAAGGCCTTTTTGGGGGGAATTCTTTCATATAAAATTATGCTTATTATACTGGCTATCTGAGTCTCTTGCTTTGACAAGTAGGAAGTGAGGGTGGTAGTGCAACTTTGGTATTATATGTTAGTCAGTGAGTGGGCCATTCTCCCAAGAGTTCTAAGGTGCAAAAGGGATGGTATTTCTGCATTTGCATTGATCATGGGACATGAGGTGGAGTCTAGCCAGGATTTGACTACGAGGTTCAGTCAGTAATATGGGAGAATCATTGTAGGTATTTTGATGGAGTGCTCCAATGGACAATTAGTCTCCTATTTTCCTTTCCCTTAGGAACTAATCATGCAAGACTATATCTATGTGTTATGGAGTCTTATGAACCTGCAGGGAATTAGGGCTATTCACTATAGTTAGATAATCAATCAAATTGCTGACAATTTGGTTCTCTTACAAGGAAGGCATGTAATTTTACTTAAAGTTCTAAATTTGCTTAGAGATTTACTTATTTATTCTCCCTCAAGTTTGTTATTTTGGTGTGAATAAGGTAAATACCCAACTAGTTCACCTAGTAGGTCTTATTCACATGTGAGCTTTACTAGGTCCTAGGAATCTTTCTAGAAGTCTTAGGTGTCATGATCTTATCATGTCATTTAATACTTGATTTCCTAGGTCATTTAATATCTGATGAGTTAGTTGTCTCATGACATAGGACTAAGACACTTGTTTTCACCTTGGCTATTTAACCAAAGTTCTCTCATACATTGTACATCCATTGTATTTGCATTGTTTGATAGGAATACAGTTTATTCTTGTCATATTGATCCTCTCTTTCATTGTGCTTCCCATTTGGCCTCCAGATCTTGGGTGGCTATCTCCATAGCCAACTCTTACAGTTATTCTACTAAGTTTTGGTGGCAAATGACTTTGGGTTAAAGCACATTTTATAGTTGTATCTGACTTTAAGATAGTCAATGATTTTGTCAGAAACCTCAATTTATTTGAGGTTGGCATTTGTATAGCATAGACAAGGGATACATTCTTTGCCATTCTAAGGTTATATATAACTTATAAGACAGGTTCACATTGTTGAGATCAAATTGATATAGGCCTTTTTCTTGGAACCTGATCTGTGTAGAAAGTGAGCTTGAGGCTGCAATCAATTTTACTTTACGGTGGACTAAGCTCAGTATTTATATTCTCTTAAAACACTGAAGTTGTTAAGACAGATAAAACACATTTTGACTTCTGAATGAGTTTGTTTGGTATACACAACAGTTAGAAAATTTGGTCATTTGAAATTTCATTTGTGGCATATTCAGGGTGTATAATAGTCCATTGACATATGTTACTATGTTACTATTTTTTCTATATCTGGTTATAATGCAGAAAATTAATAACAATGACTCTCTTTTGAGTTTTCTTTTAAGTCTTGTTTTTTTTCACATTTGACCAGAGTATACATAAAAGGAAATAGGAAATTTGAACTCTTCGTTAGTAGAAAAAAATACCATCATTGTTTTTATTCTTTTTTTTATAGGTACGCTTGGGAACTTGGGACTTCAAAAGCAAAGGCCAACAAAATGAATCCAACCCAGAAGGCCTTTGCAGAGCAGAGATGTTTGCACTGTGTGTCACTGAGCAGCTGGATTCATGGCCTGAACAAAATGAACGCCAACGTGAGTGGGTTAGTATGCCATCCTAGAATCCTGGTGCTCTGGCATATTGTTTGTTTGTCTGCTTATATACCTTTTCCATATCTAGAAATTTCTGAAGTCCAGGAGTGCTTTTCATTTCAATTTTGATTTCATAAAGGAGTTGTATCAGGATCTGAGGTAATGGTGGCACTTGGAGAAGTAACAAGGGGGTTGGTCTTTGAGAAACAGAGGAAACAATAAACCTTGATTTTGGCTTTATTAGCATTTTGATGTGTCACATTGTAGGGATACAAGGTAGTTTCAAATCTTAATGTAAGTAGGTAATGCTCAGAAGAAATAGGTTAAACAATGGGCTTGAATGGTTATCTTCTAAATTTTTTGTAGCTCGTTATATATGTATAACTAGGTTCTCTTTGCAGCTCTCAATTGGAAAAGCAAATGAACAATGTAGGCATAACTGGATGCAAGCTGCTCTTCGTGCATGTGTTGATGCAGTCTCACCTTCTTCAAAATCAGCTGTGCCTTTAACTGAAATTTGCACTTCTCAGTTCTCTGATCAGGAACAATCATGACAGGCTATATGACTGAGAGCTTGTGTGGAATTAATTTCTGTTCTTGAATTCAAATTTTTATCTGATGAAGTTAAAAATAATGTTTAATGGTTGTAAAAGAGTAAAATTTAGAAAGAAAATGAAGATTTCATTCTTTAATATTTGGTCAGTTATCTATCTTGAGAGAATTACCATGTTTTCTTTCTAAGCTGTTTATTTGCCCATTTCAAAGTTTTGCCAGCCAAACAGAGTCAGATTTCTAAAGAAAGAGTTCTCAATATTGTGGTGAACTTCTATAAGCAGTAAGGTAACAATGCATATATACTTTTTTGCATAAGTATCACCTTTAGACAGGTTGGAATATCAGTAAGTTTTAGTTATTTAGAACTGACATATCGTCTTGTCAGTGAATTCACACTTCCTCTGCTGGAGAAACACAAGTGCATAATAGGTTTTGGCAATTGCTTTGCTTATAATCTGAATCTAGTTGCCTCGGTATCATAATTTGATGTGACAACGGTCTAACAGTATTTTTCATTTTTTAAGTCTGTTAAATGTCTGAAATCTGGGTTCATTACATGGATGTGCGTAAGCTATTGGATACACCTTTATAGTCTTAAATACATGCTCTTTTTCACCGATTGGCTAATTTTCCTCAAAATCTCTATTAAGTATTTCTGCTAATCTGCAACATATTCAACAACTATTCACCAATTTTTCATATAAAATGAACATAAAAATGGTTAGATTCATGAACATATACATATAATAATTACAGGTTTTTCCTCAATTCTGCCACAATGCATGTATTTCTAATTTTCCTAAATAAAGATTTGCGTAACCATTCGATGGTTTAAAAGATTGCATTCCTTATTTTCCCTGGCTGTGTGTAGGTTAACTTCGATCATATTTGCTGTCTTTCAAAGATTTTTCCCAATTTCTAGTTAATTTAGTTTATGTAGCAATTCGTCCTGTTATAAGGCTTCGCTTTTGTTAATTTGGCTTTATTATAACAAGTACTAATAATAACCAGCAATTATATGAATGAAACAATAAGAGGACAAGCTTGTGGAGAAGAAATTTACATGGTAGGAAATGTTGCGCTGCATTACAACAAACGTTCAAAATTTCTTTTTATTAATGGTAAAATATCTGAAATTCTAGGGAACAATGGCTGGCATTTGATAACAAACAATGGTACAATCGAACAACTCACAGTAGTAGCAATGCAGGAAGAGTCATTTTGTTGGCGCCATATTGTAATATCTATTGTGGGTTGTACCAAGAATAGTTCTTAGCTATAGAATAAGTGGTGCAAGGTTAGCACCATGAATGATTTATGCATCGTGAATGAGACATACAATGTATTTGGGGATGCATGATGCATGTCTATGTACTTGTATTTGCAGTTCTAGCCGTATAAATAGCAAGGCAATGTTAGGGGACAAACACCTATATATACCTCATGAAAGTAAAAATTTAAGACACATAAGATCTGTTAGTAAGCAAATTAGCACTTTGCAATCACTAATCGTAGTCCGAGTAAAAATCAAGATAATGAGACTGCCTTGTTGAAAGCCAAAACTGGAAAATATTTACAGGTTGCACACTTAAAACCAGTTTACATTGTTGGTGGTTTTGAAAGATTTGACAATATTTGTCAAAAAGTGCTTTAAAAGTAGAAAGTAAAATTGAGTGAAATAATCAAATGGTGGAGAATTAAATTTCACACTCTGAATTGAATTTGCAAATAAAGACCAACGGTCAAATTTACAAATTGCTAGGGAACATTAAAGTAAATAAGTACATTCAATATAAGAAGAGATGTACAAGCACAAAGGAGACAGTTTCACACTGTAACTTCATTAATTTTTCAAAATTGAAAAAACCTGAAGATCTTTGTATTCCTTGACAATCTCTATTTAAATTGTGAAGTCTTTTCATAATGCACTCACTTTACGTTTTATAGAAAAACTGATTACCCCTCACATAAATACCTTAACCACTTCATTCGAGACTTCATAAAATAAAAAGCCCGAGATGAGAGCATAAATTTGGGCTTATAAACCATTGCTTCATTTTTTTTATGTAAGTGGAATTTATTTAAACAAAACTTAAAATTGACTTGTGTTTAACCATAACAATCTTTTCTCGGAGGAGAGGGTATCTTCGACATCATTTGGAACTTGATAGCTCGAGCTTTCATGAGCCTTCAAAAGTCGTTTGTATTCATTACCAAATGAGATTTACACATTTACATAGGATATCCTTTCTAATTCAAAATGAATAGTTGGATGTCAAAAAATAGCCATCAAAATATAAATTTTTAAATAACATGTGTATTTTGGTACCCCAAATTGGGAGGATCATAACCTATAGCTCGTTGGTTGGAATCTAGACTTCTTTATGTTGTTGGAAAGATATCTAACAACTCTAATTCAACCCCTTGAAAAGTATGCCTTTGGCAATCCATTTCAAAGAATCAATGATAGTTTCGAGTCCAAATATGCAATTTACTAAAATGTAGAAAATATCAAAAAACTAAATTTTTGATATTTTCCGTCTCTCCTTGTGCAAGTGCCACCTGAGTGGT
Organism: Sequoia sempervirens; assembly: GCA_007258455.2. Taxonomy (NCBI): domain Eukaryota; kingdom Viridiplantae; phylum Streptophyta; class Pinopsida; order Cupressales; family Cupressaceae; genus Sequoia; species Sequoia sempervirens. The sequence goes on along the minus strand of VDFB02000013.1, from coordinate 33,296,450 downwards.
CTTGGATTGTTTCAATTTGTTCCCTAGTCAACCACTTGGTTCAGTGAGGTAATTGACCACATCTTGGACCACATTGTAGAGGGAAATTTGTTTCCTTTTCAAAAATTTCGCATGAACAATAATCTCATCATTGGCAACTAGAACAATAGTCTTTGGATTCAATTTTGCATTCTAAATATGCTCAACAATAGTTGAAGTAATTCAACATTGAAGATAAGGTGCAACCCCAAAAATGGTGGTAGATTGAGTTCAAAACAATTATTACCAACATGTTTGAAAATAGTGTATAGCCCATATTGAAGAGGGCAAAGTCTCCAATGTGATCCTTGAAATCTCTCCTTTTGGAGATGAAGCCAAATTTTATCACCAACCTTAAAATGATGAGGGGTACAATGCTAGTCATGCCACTCATATTTCTTGTTGGTCTATTGCATTGTCTCATGAACTTGTTGTATATGACAATCTTTTCAACAAATTTGGATGCTCTATCTCTCTTTCTCTACATGTGGTGATATCTCATTCGTCATTATTTAATTTACAACATCCAAAGTTACTGATGGTTGGGATCTTAGACACACTTCAAATAGATTGTTCCTTGTGGAGCAATGTATTGCATGATTGTAGTTGAGTTATACATATGGGAGAGTTGTGGAGCCATGTATTGCACGATTGTAGTTGAGTTATGCATATGGGAGACTTTCATCCCATGTTCGAGGATGTTTAAAATGCTATATTTGCAAAATGTGAACTATCATTCAATTTATCACCTCAGTTGTCCATTTGTTT
>VDFB02000013.1:32957673-33295564 GCA_007258455.2 Sequoia sempervirens | reverse complement strand
TAGAGGATCTCAAATCCCAAGTTCACCACAACACATGCAAGTTACATAAAGCTACAGAATAACCCTTTCGCAATATGCGAGTTTGTCCCCCAAAAAGCTACCCAAAAATTAGAAACCTGCCCATAAATAGAGCTCCTCATTAGTTTGGAGCCAAAACAACATTCAAATTTGAGTTTAGGTGGTTTGGCACCAAAAATTTACAACATGAAGTTCAAATTTCAAAAGAGCATTTGCAATTGTATCTTCTATAAAGTGCGCCAACTTCCCGGGGCCATAACTTTTGATCCGAGACTCCAATTCGCGAGCCGTTTGAACCGTTGGAAAGGTTTCAAAGTCAATAACATGCTTGAAATTTGCTACGCCAATTTCAAAAAGTTTCAAGGCCATTCCGGGAACTCTAAGTGCCTCAAATCTCACTTGGAAGATTTTCAGGTGCAAATCTGAGAAACTAAAACTGCAATATCTTTCAACCTAGGAACATAAAATAAAAACCATAAATTGGGAATTTCATTATGACGAAAAGGGTATCCAAAAATGTAAAAACATCTAAAAACTGAGAAAATTGAAATTTAACTATTTTTGGGTGATGCAAGATTGCCCTTACACCACTGGATGCTCCTGCATCACCTAGTTTCCATTTGCATTACAAGCATGAGTGACCCAGAGCATTACAAGCATGAGTGACCCAGATCCTGGTGAATCTAGTGTTCGATTGAAAAGGAAACCAAAACTAAAGAGGGTTAAAAGACTTAAAACTAAGCATGCTTCAGCTAAAATTAAGCCTAAGCCAGTGACTATGTCTAAACCTTCACCAAGTACTCCTGCAACGTCCACTAGTTCTAGAAGTACAAGGAAAGAAACAAAAAAAATTATGCAAGAGGACTTTGGAGGTGTCAAAGGAGGGTTATGAATTGGTAAAAGGCCCACATGACAAGTTGTTGTGACCACTAGGTTAATTGATAATGCTGGCAAAATTGGTGAAAAACCCCAACCCTGGAGTGGATGGAAATTGTTTCGGTATGCTTTTAATAGGAGAAATTCTAGTAAGCCTGCATGCTATTTATGGAGGTTGAACCTTGGAAGGTTGGTGATTCCAAATGTGTTTGTAGAAGTTGATTTAATGATGGAGTTAGCAAGGCACTACGACCCTACTAATAGGACAATCAAAAGTGAGAATGGTAATATAATTCTGGAGGTGAAAAAGGATAAGATGATAGATGTATTTGGGTTAAATCCCAATTACACCACAAAGTTAAATCAAGTATTGGCTCGATATTTTGAAGTCAGGATAGCTCCCAATTTACTGGTGATGGTGGTAGATATACAAGAATATAATCAAAACATTGGTTTTGTTTATGCTAACTTTGTTGTTGAATGAATGCATGAGGAATTTCTCAATTTGAAAAAGGAAGTGCTCCCTCTATATTTCCCCCATTAGTCTTTATTGATGCATATGCTCTTACAATAAAGAGATTATGAGTGGAAAAGGAAATTAAATCTAAAATTTTAGGACAGTGAAATTAATGCAATCCCTGTACAAATGTGGATATACATTTGGGATCAATATTTCTCCAATTCCAACTACATCTTGTTTTCCAATGTTGTAAGATATGGTATCTTAGAGTCATTGGGTGTAACACCTAGATTCAAACTTTCTCCATAAATCATAAGTCTTATGCGCCCAAAGGATGTAGCAGGCTCTAAAGCAACACACAATTGGGCTGATTGGTTTCTACATTTTGAGTACACTTTGATTAGGGCTTATGGAGATAAAGTGGCACCTCATTGTCTACCCTTGTATGTGTCAATAAGGTTTTCTTTCATGGAGCTCATGTGGAAAATTGATGTTATGGATTATGAAATGTTTAGAAAGGACAGAAAGGGAACTATAATACATCCCCAATGTAATTTTTCTTATTTCAAGATTACTTCCCCTGAGGAGTATGAAAAATTGGGCATTATGGTGAATAATCTTAGGATTCCTATAAGTGAGAATAGAGTTTTTGATTCAGAAGGATTTATGGCAAGAAGATGAAGACAAAAGGGCTTAGGCATCATACATCATGAATTCTTCTATAGAGATGATGTACTAAGGAATATGACAAGTGATGAGGCTGTCATGGCTAGGAAAAGAGAATGGATAGCTATAATAAACCTTGAGGAGAAGATTATGAAAAGGAATTCCTTCTACATCATTTCATATAATGTAATTGTAGACCCCTTGGATAGGGCCTTCACTATGATAAGGGATTGTCAATTTGGTGAGTTTTAGATGAAGGTAAAGGAGGCTATAGACAAAGCCAAAGTCCTCTTAGAAAAACAATGACATCAACAAGCTATGGATATCCCAAGAAAAACCTATAGATGTTCAAGATGTCAAGGAGGAACAAATGGAAGAACATGTGCTAGAAAATGAGGAGGTGGAGCAGAAATTTCCCCTTCCTCATATTGAAGAAACTCATAGTTCAGGTGTTCCTCCTGACAGGTTTGTGAAGTGGTAGTATGACAAAGAAAATGATGATGACCCCAGGATTAGGGAGTGTGATGAGTTTTTGGCTGATGATAAATTTGTACAGACCAAAGAATTTCAGGAGTTCATGATTCAATAGTGGAGTAAGGAAATAAAAGAGAGACTTGAATCAACTTGAGTCAATGCTGACCCTTCTCATTAGGAGGAAGCTGAGAAAGTAGAGGAAGAGAAAATTAGGATTGAAATTGCAGCTATTACTCCCACTAAAGCTCAAAAAATTGTTAAAGATAGTGGAATCATGTTGTTACTAGGATGTACTATCACTGCAGCAATAGCATACGATGCAGTTAGGAGAGATCCAAGATCAATTTGAGGATAAAGTATTTGGTTCTAGATATAGTCCAAAGTTGCATACTCTTGCAATTTGGTCTATGGCACCTAAGAGAGCTACTGACATAACTCCTATCTAGGCAGCTGAGGTAACTGCACATGCTGCAATGCTTAGTGTGGATACTGCACATATTTCCTAGAAAAAATATGAATCCTTGGTTAAGGAATATAATAAGGCCTTGAATGAGTTGAATCAATTAGAGATATTGTTCAGGCTACTCAGAAAGCAATGACACAACCTTCTTCTTCTTCTTCATTTGATGTGTCTACAAAGGATAGGGAGACTTTGGCCCTAAGAATTGATGATTTGAAAGGAATGTTAACTGTTGAGAAGGAAAATGTCATGCAGATCAAATTGGAAATAGTTAGGGTGGCCAATGAAATTTTTGAGGATGTGTTGAAGCATACGGTGACCAAGTTGGTCCACAGGGCTAATGATGTCTGGGCCATGTATAAGAATATTCATGAGGCAAATAGAAAGTATCTGCAAGTACAAGAGGCCTTTAGGAATGAATGGAATAATTGGATTGATAGGGTAAATGCTTTGAAAGAAATGATTCCAAAAATGAACGAGGATCCTAAGGCACCCACAAATATTCCTAACATCTTGAAAACTATTGAATCAATAAATGAGATAACTACTTTCCATGGAAAGTTGGGTATACAACTCCAGAGTAAGTTGAAAATATTCAAGGAGATGGAGGAGTGTTGAATGCCTCAAATATTGAATTCTAAAGGTGAACTGCACCCATTTGACACATGGAAGAAAAATTTGGAAGGACTTCTTGGAGCAGCTATGATGACTTTGTCTGTCACCAATTACATCTTTCTCAATTCAAACATTGATACAATGGTGGAAATTGAATAAAAAATGGATATATTTGTTAAGGAAGCTAGGATTTTGATTGATGCAAGGTACTCCCAGTATATTACTAAGGTGAAAGATTTATTGAATGTTAAATGGCCCACTGAAGGTGAATACAACACTTGGTTGGAGAAATACACAGAGTGAATTTGTGTGTGGATCATTGAATAAGGAAAATAATGGAAAAAAGAGGAATAATACATAGCCCGATTGCAATATAGATTAGGATTTTGGTATAACATGGTAGAATATTATTCTTTCCTTAATTTCAAATGAATAGCACATGGTGCTAATGTGGATTCAAAAATTTTGACTCTTTTTTTCTTTCCTTGCCTTGCTTCATAAATGTTCTTATTTTGATTCTCCCACAGTTGGCATTTTGAACACATGGGGAATATCTTGTAACTATTGTAACAAAATAATGATCTATTTTGAGGTGGAACCTATTTTCCATGAAGAGTTGAGGTTAATTCCGCCTCATGTTTATTTGCTCCACTTGAAGACTCAAGTATAACTGAAGGAGGAATATTGTTGCAAGCGGTCCAATGGGGTCATGACATGTGTGCTATCTGGTCTGAGGCTTGTTTGCTCCTTCATCTCTATAAGAAGGAATTTAGGACTAGTAGCACGAGAGTTGAATTTTTTTGAGTTAATACTGTTAGTTTTTCAAGATAATACGAAGCAAGTTTTAGAGTCTTTCTTTTAAGTTTCTATTGGAGTTCATACTTATGCATGCAATACTGATAATGATATATAATTTATAATACAAAGTAATATTGCTTTCATGGTTATTATCTCTCCTTGTATGTGTGTTATGAGTTATGATTGAAAGTAACCAAGGATTTCTTTCATTTGTCTCTGTCATTATCTGATGGATGTTTAGTTTCATGCTTACTTATTGATTCAACGAATTGATGTAAGTGCTTGTATGAGATTGATAACTTATAAGAACTATGTGCTAGGATATTTGTAAGAAGTAATAATCCTGAACATCACAGAGGAATGTTGTAATGCAAAATTTCTTGGGGTTATAGTTGCTATTGTCTAAATTGTTATCCAGTTATATAGATTGGTATTGACTCCATGCTTGGGATAGAGACACTAGTTCATGTGGAGTATTTGTGCTACATTCACAGTTTTGATTCACTAACTACTTAGTCTTTTTAATTAAAATTAAGGGAATACTAGTGTTGTTGTTTTTGTGTTCGAACTCTTCTCTCTCATACATGAAAAAATGAAGCTTCAAGCCCATGCAACCAAGCTTCTAGATTCACACGCTACTGATATGCGGTTGGGGAAACCCATGTGGAATCTAGCGAATATTATCCTAGCCTAACCATAGGATTGTGCTTGTCTTATTTGTGTTTGTCCACATTCAAACATCGTGCTTGTCAAGTCTTTTCTGGATTTTCAAACAATATACACAACATTCACAAATCTAGAAACAAACAATCGACCTCAGACAACTCAGACTTTTCAACAAAACATCAAAAAATAGTCTCAGCCTGCTATCAAACATTTTTTTCTAAGAGGTCTCTTACATAAATCAGCTTTGAAATTGCTCAAAATCCTCATTATTCAACCATTAGTTTGTATTTTTGACCATAGGCTTAATCTTTCAAATTTTAGTTGCATACATTAGGCTTCATAATCATAATTTTTGGCATTAGCTTGACCCTAGGTTTTCATCTTTGCATACTTTGGATTAGGTTAACCTCATCACAATTTGCGAAATCATTGCTTTCAAAACTTGGTTATCTTGGACTTAGTCATCATTCCTACTTTCAGTCATTGTCCCTTTTGTGAGAATTTCCAACTCAACAGTCTACCTAGGAAAACTCACTAGTCATCTTGACCTTGTCACTTTGTCATTTTCAACAAGTCCTTTGGTAACCAAAATTGAAAAAAAAGATTAAGCTTAGAGTGCTTAGGTACCCCTTTCTCCAAATTGCATTCATTTTAGTTCATACCTTGTATACTTTACTCCTAAAAATCCAAAAATATTGTGCATCCTAGTCGTCATTTTGAACCTAAAACTTACATTAGTTACCTCTTTATTCAATTTCATCACCTTAGTCCTCATTTTTCACCTTGAACTTGCAATTTTCCTAGTCCACATTGTCATTTTCCTAATCAACATTGTCATCCTAGTCACTTTGGATTTTGGCATACTTTCATTATCATCTCTTTGCATTGTCATCCATTATCACACAAAAATACAAAAACATAGACTAGTGTCATACTTGCATTGTCATCATCTTCATTTGAGAAATTTCCTTGATGGTGGAAACAAGACTTCAAAGAAAGAAAAGACAAATGGCAGACTTTGGACAAGACTTTGACAACACCAATCCCAATGACTGGATTTATGATGACCCATTTGGAAATTTGAACGTACAATCATCCATGAGCATTTCAACTTCCTTTCAAAATCCACTTTTTGAACAATTCATATAGAGAGACCAAAATGGACAAGTACTGGGTGAGGATTTAGACGCTGCCGCTCAAAACCATGACATAGCTTCATTTGTAGAAGAATTTGTCTTGAACAATCCCGATAGATGCCTCGCTATTCTTTTAAACCAAGGGGAAAAAATACCAAAAGGCTTCGACATTAATACCATAAGACCTTCTTCTCTGGACAATGCGACACAAACCATGACATCTCAACAAAACACGAACAATGCCTCCAATAGCAATAACATTGTGGTCACCACACAAGTTGCTACTAACACCATTAATGTGACATCTAGTGGCACCACAAGTCAAAACACCTCCACCTCAACTAATGCAACATCTATTGGAGGAACATCTACTATGTCCATGCCTACAACGTTCACATCATCATCACAAATGATAGGAATAACCGTTGGGTCCATATCAATGCGAGCAAATCCCATAAACCCTATGTTGGGATCTTCATCTATGACAATGGGGGAATCTTCGTCACATCCTTATGGTGGAATCTCATTTAATCCCTTTGGAGGAAACCCACAATGAGTCTTCATTCAAGGCCCTCAACACAACATTAATACATCATCACAATTAAACATCCCACATGGACAAGGAAAAAATATGAACATCTCACATGGACAAGGAAAAAATATGAATATCCCACATGGACAAGGACAAAATATGAACATCCCACATGGACAAGGACAAAATATGAACATCCCACATGGACAAGGACAAAATATGAACATCACACATGGACATGGACAAAATATCAATACACCACATGGACACTCCCAAGGAACAAACACTGACATGCTACATGGACAATTCTTTCAACAAGGACAAGGAACTCAAATGACGCAACAAATGTGTAACTTTGGAAATCAAATGAGTCGGGGATTTCGGATACCTCAAATATAAACAAGTATGGTTGGGTGACATATTCCCACATACTCATCCCAGACTCATACTCAACAGCAAATTCCCACTCACAACTGGCAATATCAGCAAACACCTAATTAGAACATACCATACTTTTAGGCAACCAATGATCCCATTATACACGCCTTGCTAGCAAGAGTGGATGACCTTCAAAAATAGATGGAAAATATGAAAACCTCTGACAAGAAGACGCAAATGTCATATGACTTATGTCCATATCCTTTTGATACAACTTTGTACATGCCACCATTTCCACATGGTTATGTGGCTCCAAACTTCAAAAAATACAAGGGTAAAACAAATCCACTTGACCACATTAGAGAGTTCGTAACAAGTTGTGTGGATATTTCTCATGAGCACACATATCTAATGTGACTGTTTCCTAAAAGCCTCACAAGACCAGCCTTAGAATGGTTCTATACACTACAACCTGAAATACAATCATGGAAAGAACTTGCTGAAAAATTACACATACAACATTAACACAGACACCTCCATTACCAACTTATGCCAACTCACACAAGAAGATTCAGGTGAAACCTTTTTACCATTCTTTCAAAAATGGAGGGGCCTAGTGAGTCACTATCATATCGACATACCTGAAAAGGAAAAAATTGACATGTTCATACAAACGTTATTAGGCCCATTGAAAAATGGCTTGCGTGTTCATTGTTGCACAACTTTTGCGGACCTAGTTGAATGGGGTGTCCAAGTTGAGCAAACCCTCATTGTTGAAGGAAGACTAAAATAAAGTCCCAAAAACACAAATGCAAACCCTCCTTCTGCTGAGAAAAACAAATATTGGGTTAAGAACAAACATGTCACCAACGATGGTGTAGTCGATGCTAAGGCTGTCAACGCTATGGATCCTATGATTACTCTAAAAGGGAAAAAAACCACAAAAAACACAAATGATGACACAAACCTATGTTGCTAATTCCATCCAGACAAATCAAAATAATCAAGGCAATCAAAACAATCAAATTCAAAGACAACCTAGACAACCCAAACAATTCCCTAGAGGACGTACATACACTCCCTTGGGTGAGCCTATTGAAGAAGTTCTCAAGAAATGCCTTCAGAATGGTGTCATCACACTTTAGGACCCAAAACCCTATGACCCTAGGCAATTTAAACTATCTTGGTGGGATGATAATGCATTTTGTGACTATCACTGAATAAAAGGACACAAAACCTCTTCTTGTAGACAATTGAAAAATATGGTACAAGACCTTATTGAAAAGTGTATCATTGAAGTTGGTGGACCACAATTTGCTTCTAATGCAGATCATACAATACACAAGAACCCACTGCAGGATCATGGTTTTGGAAACCCTTCTACATCAAATACAAATAATAATAACAATAGTCGAGCCAACTATGCCCATATTGGATATAACTATTATGGGGGACCTATCGTACATCACATTAGAACAACTAATGAAAATGTCTACACAGTCACCGTCAGAAAGGCCCTTGAATGCAATGTCACTACCCGTTGCAGAAAGGTCACCATAGTCGACCCTCCTTGCCTTAGACAACCAAAGGTAACAATAGCTGACCCATCCACTTCGTAGTCACAATCGTGTCCAAAAAAAAAGCAATCCCAACCTAAAGGAAACTTTAATCTTATTGACCAGCTTGGAAAAACACCCGCACAAATCTCTATTCTTGAGTTGTTATGCATCTCGCTTTCCCATAAGGCCATCCTAGATAAAAAATTGCAAGAATCCTCTGTGCCCCAAGATATTGATGTCAGCCAATTCAAAGCCATGGTAGGATATCTCATGACTCCCCACCATATCACCTTTTCTGACCAAGACTACTCGTCATCCAAATCTAAGCATAATGATGCCCTTCATATCAATTTTTTTTTTCATAAACATAAGGTCAGACGAGTCTTAGTAGATGGCAGAGTGGGATTGAATATATGTTCCTTAAAATTGGTCAAGGCACTAGGCTTTTCTGATGCTTGCATATATGCCACAAGAAGCATTGTTATCAAGGCATATGATGATGAAGAACATTCTTCTCGGGCCGTAATTACACTCCCAATTTGAATTGGGCAGTCATTGTTGATACCACTTGTCAAGTTCTAGATTTGGACCTTCCATACAACATTTTACTCAGTCGACCTTGGATCCACACACTGAAAGTCATCCCCTCCATGTATCACCAATTTTTGAAGTTTCCTTTCGAAGGAACTGAGATTACTATATACAAAGACCCTGATTCATTCCAATATTGTACCAACTTATGGGGAGTCTTAGAATGTCAAGTGCCTATCAACCATGAAGCCTCAATGTCTTCATCTTCAAAATTCATCAACCCATCAAGACTTGCAAAGCCTTCCACGTCCACATCCATTGCCACATCATCTCACTAAATTGATCCATCTTCATTGACCAAGTCATACACTCCATTTACCCCACCATCAAACCCCAAGGTCCAAATTCATGAGATGGGATGTGGAGAATATCGTATGGATAATTTACTAGCAAATGACAATGCTAATGCCGCTGATAGAGATCAAAATTCCAACGTTGATGTCAAGATAGTTACAAAAGGAAAAAAAATGATGGTCATCCTTGGATTGAAACCTTTTGGGACCTTGATGACACATTAGCCTTTGCCATATCTACTTGCTCTCAAGCTTTTCATATCTATTATAACCCCTTGTTTGACCAAGAAATTTACGATAACCCACTCTTTGAGCATGACCCTATTGAGGATATCTAATCATCATCCTTCCATCCCACCTACCTTGGGCTAGGATATGAATCTCCTATTGTCATCTCTACTAAGTCATCTTGCCAAGTCATTAAGGATGTGCAAGCCTCCTTTGATGTTAACAGTACAAAAAAGGATAGTCCAAAAGATTCCATTAATGGCATTGCCACTTTCATTCATCCACTAAACATTCCTTTCACTTCAGCTACTTCCCCCATTTCACACATGCCCACTTGCATCATAGACATGGATCAACAAATCATAGCTCAAGAAAAGAATAAAGGAAAAGCTCCAATGGACGAGATATCTTTAAAAGGAGATCAAAAATAAAAAGAAAGAAAAGAAGATCAAGACAAGTCCCATAGCCAAAATAAAAAGCTATTGGAAAAAACAAAAATAAAATTCAAAAGTGAAAATGAGAAAAATTCGATCTCAAAGTATGCCTCTCCATCAAAAATCACTGGGGGCATCTATCAAGGCAAAAAGTCAAACAAAGCACCTGTTGATCCAAGGTCTATATCCATGTCACTATCACTCATACCATATACTCTGTTCCATCCATCCATGTTCACATATCCATCATATCCCTCCATTGGTGATGTCTTTCAATGTATCTTTGACGAAAACTCCTTGTACTCTAGCTCGTTGGTTGCCCAAGCTCCTTTTTGGTTGAAGCCTGATGGCCCACATAGTGTGCACATTAGGGATCCTACCATAGCCTCTTTCATTCGTCACATCTATCATCCTTCATATATGCCATTTGTACTCCTCATCCTGATCAGGTCCTTTCATCCAGCATGGTCATCCACACAAGATCGGGGCATCGTCAAGGTAGTTCATGGATCTGGCATTTATCAATTTTATACCTAGCTTTAGAGAGCTAGGGAAAAAGTCCTGAAAAAATACAAAAAATCGTCACCTTGATGAAAATTTGGCAAACAGGTGTCTTGGTGACACCAAAAATAAAAAAATAATGACAAAAATAAAGAGAAATAATTCGTCCAATAGTGAAAACCTGGTAAATAGGCACTTTGGATAAGTACCATGGTGAAAACCTAGAAAACAGGTGCCATGTGTAGTTAGTCACTATTGTGCCATCTACTCTCACTCTATCTACCTTTGTCCCTAATGAACATACTCTTTCCGACATTTGTCATAACACTTCACCCTGACATCATGACATTTCTGTCCATGGCTGACAATGGTTGAAATCAAGTCTTGCATACTGTCCACTGTCCATGCTAGTCATGCCTTTTCTTTACATTCCATTTTTCCTGGCTCATTCTCAACTTGACTAGGGGAAATTTTTTATCATGAAACTGTAGTGGGTACTGCACGTGATCTTAAAAATCATAAAATGTCCTAAAAAAAAAAGACCTAAAAATAAAAAATGTCTTGAAAAAAGACCTAAAAATCATAAAATGTCCTGAAAAAAGACCTAAAAAATCATAAAATGTCCTGAAAAGACCTAAAAATATAAAATGTCCTCAAAAAAGACCTAAAAATTAAAAAATGTCCTAAAAAAAGACCTAAAAATCAAAAAATGTCCTGAAGAAAACACAAAAAATTCCAAAAATAGAGTCATGTCAGTCAACACAGTCACATCAATTCAAGTCTTGATTAGTCTTTGTCATTGTTGAACTACGTTGTCTCTATGCATTTGCTAGGTAGGAAAGGCTCATCTTTGAGCCACCAAGACATTAGATCAATCCTATTAGGTTTGTCAAAATAAATCATGACTCAATCTTTGGTCAACAAGACAAAATCATTGGTCATGTCGAACTACGAGGTCTCTGAGTGTATGATGTAGGCAAGACTATCTGTCGATGAGCCCCCAATGCCACACTAGGTCAGTCCATTAGGGTTCATTGCACAATTTTCTCACACACATGAAATAGTATTTAAATTTATCATGGTCTTTCTCAAAATTCAAACAAACAATCTACCCAAGTGAACTATAATTTGTCAATCAAGCACGACAATCATCTTGGCATATCAAAATTAGTCAAACTTAGTCAAACTAGTAAAATCTTGCTTACTCTATAGATGTGTCCTTCTGAAGGGTAGCCCATCATTTAATTATGTCCTACGATGTGTCCTTCTTAGGAATCATCATGGTCATCTAGCATTTTGAGGATTCTCACGACATTTGAGATACATTCTTCTTGATATCGACATCATTTAGGATGTGTCCTTCTTGAATTCAACAATCTTGACATCGACATTATTTGGGATGTGTCCTTCCCAAACTTGACATCAATTCGACATCTTGACATCGACCTCGTTCAGGATGTGTCCTTCCTGAATTTGGTATCACTCTGGCATCGACGTCATTCAGAATGTGTCCTTTTTGAATCTAACATCTCGATATCATTTAGGATGTGTCCTTCCTAAACTTGACACCAATTTAGCATCTTCATATTTTCAACCTTGGCATTTTGACACCAAGACATTCGACATTCCACCACACTTGAAAAACTTGACATTTTGATGTTCAGATACTTGGAAAGCACTTGGCATTTAATTTTATGATGCTTGTTTTTTATTTTAACAATCATGATGCTAGTTCCTTGAGGATGTCCTGAAAATAGGATTTAGAGCAGCAATGATGTTTCATGATTTGTCTTTCCTGTCTTTACTGTTTGTGGTTGATTATGACAAAAAGACTGGGGCAATCACTCTCTTAGCATGAGTCATGATCATCCTTGTCTGCAGCTGCTTGTCTCATGTGATGGTACAACCTTGCACACCTTGGTCTACATCATATTATGGTGTTTGTTGGCCATTACAATAATCTACCCAATGATGATAAATATAAAAATGTAAGTATGAAAGTTGGTTCCCTTATCATTTCTCGTCTAGCTTTCCATCTTCATCCTCCTTTATCTTCCACGCTAATATCCATCCCCTTCCAAGCTAACATTTCTTCTATCCTTCATCCTCTAGTCTTATCATCCATTTCGAGAGCACACTTGTATTCTTTGAACTCACCTGTCCTCTCGAGGGGGCATGCACAACCATCCTCATCATTCTTCTTTCACTGGGGCATATTTCAGAATTAAATTTCTTTGACACAATGCGATGAACTGCATTATGTCAAAGAGGGACAAAATGTAGACAACGAAAAATGTCCTAAGCCTGCGAGTGTCCTTTTTCTTCATCCTTGTCCGTTGATAATTGAATAATTTTAGTTATTCAATTATGTTTGATCATATTCCTCTATTAATTAAATAATTTTTAATAATTATTTAATTAATTCACTTTCTAATCTTTATTCTATCCTGATCGATTAAATAAACTAATTGTGTCACTAATTTCTCCCTCTTGTTCAATAGTTAAATAAATTATTATTTATTTAATTATTTTGTCACTTTTCATCTATAGTTAAATAATTACCATTAATTATTTATCTATTCATGGTCCTTTAATTCTTCTATAGTTAAATAATTATTAAATTATTTAACTATCCCATGCCACCTCCCCTATTAAATAATTAATCTAATTTAATTATTTAAGGTATAATTTTCATCTCTCCATTTAATTAAATTGATAAATTTAATTAAATGCCCCTCTTTTCATTTTCTCCAAATAAATAATTTGAATAAATTATTTATTTTCCACTTGTCCATTTCCTCCACTCTCCATTTTTGAATAAATAATTTAAAATAAATTATTTATCCACCACCTGGTCAAAGATGTTCTGTCATAATCCCCTGTCATAACATTCATTTCTGTCATAGCCTGCATGTCTTGCATGTCTGTCATAGCTGTCAGGTGTCATAGTCATTGACGTCATAGCTTTTCCATGCATGGTATATTTTTGGTGCATCAATTATGGACCATTGATCTTGGCATTTTTTCCGAGACTTAATCTCAACCATCCATTTCGTAACATCCCTCTCATGCATTCCCATCCATTGATCTTGGAATCTTTTTAGAAGATTAATCTCAGCTGTCCATTCAAAAGGTTGTCTATAAAGGAAACCTTCCTTCTCCATTTTCATCTTAACAACTATTCTTCTCCAACTTTCTACTTACAATTTGCAGGTATTTGCACAAGTTAGACTACAAATTTGAGGGCATATTTGCAAAAGGAGAAATAGGAGAGAAAGAGAAGTGATTCAAGTTCAAGCATGGGGAGTATTTTGATTTGATGTTTTATTTTCCTTATGCTTTCATTGTTTTCTGTTGTTTGGCTGAGGTTAATAGTTTAGAAGTGTTGACTATCACTTTGTCTATGCTATTTGATTTATGACCCCATCTTACACTTGATACATATAAAAATGATATATAAGCTTCCAACTTACTTGATGTATATTATTGAGTGGTGTCATGAGAGATATTTGTTATTGACAATGTATTTGATTGTAATTGTGAAAAGTCTTTAGGTATACATCGTGGGATCACCCTCCCAGGTTTTATAGAGCCCAAAGAGTAGGAATAGAAGTTTAGGAATCTATATTCATTTGTTGGCCAATCCATTTGAAATTACTGGTAATTGGAGATGGAAAAATCCATAGGTATTTCTGAAGATTAGTTTTGTTCTTAAAAAATAACCAATAGATTGGTGACTTTGCTGGGGACTACCTAAGTCCAAAGTCTCTATGTTTAGATCAGGTATAGTTAGTCATTTTTTTGTTGTGAATATTACTTACTATTTAAGGAATAATCGATTTTAAGTTTGTTGCATTAGTCCCATCATACTAGGTCTTATGGGTCAAGTGTTATTTCATTCTACCACTTTCTGTAAGGTAATGTTTAAAGTCTTTTATGGAATAACAAGTACAAAATCAAAGTGTAATCATTTTTTATTTCCCAATGTTCTAGGTAGCAATTCTGAGTTCTCTAGTACTAGTGTGAAGATTAGTTCTCAAAAAGAAAACAACAAGAAAGATTTTGTAGTACTTGACATTATGAGGAAGACTAGAAGTTATGTGAAGAAGCATCCTGAGCAAAAGGCAGAATCTGAACCTACAAAGGAAAAGCAACCTGAATGGATCAGGAAACATTCTAAATCAAGTAAGTCTGTTGATTCCCATCCTAATGTATCTCCTACTTTTCATGTTGATATAAGTAGTGCTAGTGTCCATGAATAAGGACATAAAGTTTAAGAGCCTAATGTAGACCAGGGAAGTTTTCTCGTTGAACAAGTCTTTGATAGTGAGTTAAATATCTCAAGAGAGGAAGATAGGTGGGAGTTTTGGGAAATGAATAAGAAGTTATCTAAGTCTTCAACCCATAAAATTAGTTCCATTTTCAATGGAAAGAATTTTAAGCCACAAGGTAAATCCCTTGATAAGCCAATCTAATTTTCTCTTGAAGAGGATCCTACTGACTAGCCTTATTTCACTCCTGCCCCAAGTGAGCATGGGGATATTCTAGAAAATGAGGAGGATATAGATAATGACATGAAAGTCATTGAAGAAGAGGAGTTAAGAATTCAAGAGCAAGAAGAAAAGAGAATGAAAGAATTGAAGGAGATGGAAGATAGGATTAGAGCTAAGCAACTTGAGAGAGATGGTAGAAGAATTTTTTTGGAGAAAATGATAGAGGAGGCCACGAGGCATAGAACCTTTGAATAAAACCTTTCTAAATTCACCTCTAAGATGACTAATGATATTCCTAAAGCAACAGTCTCAATGGGAGATTTAGCTACTAACACTTATACAACCTTTGTCTCAACCACTAGAGCCTCAGATCATCTTGTTAGTACTAAGAAACTGTCATTTGTAGATCATGGGAAGAGACCTATTAACCAACCCAAGAAAACTACATTCCAATCCAATGATAAAACCAATACTTCATCTATCAAAATCCCCACAAATAAGGCCAAAGTTGACCTGATCCCATCTGATACACCTCCAGATCTTGAGATATTAAGGTTGCAATTGGAAAGTGAAAAGCTGTGAGAAGATTTGAAAAAAGCTGAAATAATAGCTTCTAATGCAGAAATGGATAGGAAGATTTCATTCCTTCAAATGTCTACCATTATTCTAGAGGCTTCAAGCTCTGGACATACTAATAGTGAGTTGCAAAAGAAGAAATCTGGTGGACATACTCCTGGTGGAAGTGGTGGTGGAAATCAAGGAGGTGGTGGTGGAGGAAAAAATAAGAATGACAAGTCTTATTTTGAAGATGATGAGGGAAGTAAGAAAGGGGGAGATGATGGTGAAAGTGGAAAGGAAAAAGATGGTATCCACTCTGACAACAAGCAAGGTGATGAGCATAGCGATGATCATAGGGATCGACATACTAGGAGGCCACTCCAAGTAGATAGATACTAGTAGCTATGTTTCACTGCAATACTTGGCTACCCAAACCCATTCCCTAAAGATTTTTGGCTGGCTCTAGTCAAATTCTCTAGAAATAATGCTTTAAGTGGAGAAGACCATCTCAAAGCATTTTCTAATGTTATGGATGATTTTGAGGTGGAGGTGGAAGATTTCATGATGAAGTTGTTAATGCAGTCTCTCATTGAGGATGCGAGAGAATGGTATAGGAGTTTACCTGCTGAGAGCATTGGCTCCTGGGAAGAATTCAAAAGGGTTTTTAGAGAACAATGCAGTGACAAGACTGATTCAATTTCTCCGTTGAATCAATTCAACAATATTGTTAAAGGATCTAATGAATTCATTGTTGAGTTTAATACAAGGTTCCAAAAGGGTAGAAAAAGGTTACCTCCTCATCTACACTTAAATAATCATGTGTGCTTGGTAAATTACTGCAATGCTTTTGATGCAAAAATGAGTTACCATTTGCTAGATAAGCGTCCTCAATCTTTAAGAGAAGATTTCAAGATAACATAACATATTGAAAATATTAGCAAAGAAACTGGTAAATGTTGATGTGTGTTTTTTCACTTCTCAACACAGGTATTGCATAAGTGCACTACCTCTCTTGAAAGGAAATCTCCAACAACAAGTTGCTGAAAATCACCCCAAGGTCTCTCAGGTGTCAGGTCATGATGTGCTTGGAATGTCTCAGTTGTTTTGATGTGATCTTGCTGGTAATCACAGGGAAGACTTACAGAAGTTAAGTTGGAGGAGAATTAGATCTTCTAACAGAGTTCTTAATATGGGAAAGTTGATGCACAATTGTTGTAGGTTCAAACAACAATCTAGAACTCTTATTTCAACTTCAGATTTGGCTTTACAATGTGCAATGAACCTTGTTCAAAGTCACTATATAAAAAAAAGGAAAAAGGGGTAGGGAAGGGAGGAAGTTCCTAGACCTGAAACTAGAAATGAACAGTGGTAATGAAGGACCCTACTATGGACAACCTTCCTAAAATTGAATTCCACTTAACTAGATTACTTCACAGTCTCATGAAATTAGTGCAAGCTTCTAAGGACTGTAGATATTCAACCATTCATTCACCATAAGCATGAATAAAAGATAGAAATTTAGTATAGATTCTAATTTATGCCTAGACTAACTTTACATAGCTATTTATCATCAATAAACAACAAAAAAGTATGGACAAGGAAGGTTGCCAACACACAACAAAATTCTTCAATACTAGTGAACATCATTAACTAATCTACCCATAACTTGTAAAACTCACAAAGAACAAAGTAAATCTATTCAAATTAAGTAACTATGGGAGAAGAACCATGTAACATGCAAGCGAAACTCAAGAATCCACCAAAAGCCAATGAACTTCTATTAAAATTTCAGCAACATGTCTTTACAACAATTCAACTCCCTCTTGAAAATGAGAGGAGACCCCCTATTTATAGTGTCCAAAAGGAAAAATGAGTGGCCAAGATTGATTTTAATTGTGTGGCCAAGATTCACTACAAACTAGGGTTTCACCTACCCACAAATATTTTACAATTTAAAATTACATTTTGTGTTTAGCCTATTTTGTCTTCATGTGGCAGCATTGTAGCTCTTTTGTCTTCTAGCCAATCTACTTTGTTACAGCTACACTATAAGGAATTCATCATCAATCACATGAATCCCTTCATTCCTCTTCAAGGTGGCATACTCCACAATTTTTTTGATCAATCCCTGGAGCTTATCCCACTCCAATATATCTGATTAGATCACTTGGAAGTTAGATTTTCTAGATTTGTTTGTGAAGTCATCCCAGTCCCTTTCATATTTTTGAGCATTCTTGATCACATGCTCGGATTGAGCGAAGGATCAAGAAACAAAACCCATGAAATCTAGTGTAAGTGTATCCACAGTCCTATTCTCCATCTTCTTATGAAAGTAGGGCTTTATCTTTTCCAAATTTAACTTGATGGTGGGAACATCAAAATCTGTCATTAGCCTTAGATATTCTTCACAGGCCAACCTGACTTCTTTGATCCAATCAATTTCTAGATCCACCTCATGGAGCACTTGTTCCAATAGCTCTTTTCTGTGGTCTAAGATTAGTTTCCACATCTCCACGAGCCAATGGTCATCTTTTACAAAAGAAAACTCCTTCCCCCAGGATCCATTAGGTATCTTGAGAATAGCCTTAAGCTTGGGGTATGCGATCCTATATAGCCTTGGGAAGTCAGTGCAAAATTTCCTTATTCCCTCAAGTACCTTTAGCAACTCTAGGAAGTTGTTGTCTATCTTGATAGTATGACCTATGCCCATGTTTTTGTTGTAGAGGACTTGCTAGAACCAATCCTTTGTGGCCTTCGTCTAATTCTTTCTTTTCGGCAACTAGTCAATGTTGTCCTTGGACAATAATTGAGGCGGTGTTGAGGACGTGTTAGGGAGCTCTTTGACTGATGACCATTGTTGGATGTACGTCATTAAGTCATCCACATGTGCCTTCAACTCCTTATAAATTTTATCTTTGTGCATTTGGTGCATAATGGTGGCAACTGATCCTTGGAGATGGTCAATCTTTTGTTCCCTTGTCATTGTTCCCAAATCAAGGGTGGAGACATTGTAACTTACCCCCTCTTCTCCCACCATTGGAGTGGCTATCTGCACAATTCTAGATATAGATGCATCCATTGTTAGCTATGATATAACCTTTGGCTTCTTTTCTTTCTTCATGCTTATTTGGGATCGAGCCAAGATGGCCTCCAACCTTTCCCTTGGATCCTTTGAGATTGGGGTTTTCTTTTCTAGCTATTTCTCTAGCCATTCTAGCATTTGAGATTCTCCTTTTGGTGATTCAAAATCAATCTCTTCCTTACGTGTGTGTCTAATCTCCATTGCTTTACCACCCGAAGTCTCTTGATCAGTCTTTTCTCCTTCTTCTTCATCAGAATCCTAGATGAATATAGTTTCTTTTCCTCGAGATTCAACAACTGCATATTCCTTGAGGCTGCCTCCCCTTCAGTGTCTTTCTCTTCTTCTTCTTGGTCATGCTCGTGTTCTTCATGATGTTTTGCTTCTAGGATTTTCCTAGTTTCAACCTCTTCTTCAGGATTATCTTCTTCTTGTTCTTCCTTTTCCTTTTCTTCTTGATTTGGGCTCTTTTCTTGTTCCCTAGTTGGAGGCTTAGTGTGCTCCTCCACTTTCTCATATGCATCATTTTCTTCATTAGAAGGTTGCCCTCTACCTCTTCTCCAACACTCTCGAGTTGCTGAGCCAACTCCTCCTCGAGCTTGGGGTCAAAGGTTTCTACAATATACTTGGTACCTAGATCCTCAATATCTTCCTTGGATGACTATATCTCTTCCTCCTCTCCTTCATGCACCACCTTATTGATCACTAGATGCTAGTACTCAGGGTGCTCATGGAAGTCATCTATTTCTTCCTTCGTATCTTTTGTTGCTTCTCTTTCTTTCCACTCCAACTCTTCTGATATTTGCATTGTTTCTTTCAATTTTGGTGGCTCAGTTAGAGGAGGAGGAGTGGGGAGATTTGCAACTATCTGTGCTAGGGCTGCTTGTGTTGTGGGGTTCATAAACACCCCATAGAGCTCTGTTGGGATATTCTGCATGTGACGGGTGAAGGCCTCTAGGAGTGAGAGAGTAGGCATTGGAATTGTTGTTGTATCTAGTGGGAGAGATGTCATTAGAGAAATTGAGGTAGAAGAGAGTGGGGAAGTTGTGGTTGAGGAAGAATCAATGGTCATAACCTGTACTGTGGGTGGAGTAGAGGAAAGGTGGACTGAGATATCCATTGCGGGTGGAGAATTAGCAACCATTCCCTAAGACATAGGTGGAGGGGAAGTAGTAGTAACAATGTCAGTGGCAGCAGTGGCTACAAGAGTGGAGGTAGTAGGTGGAGATTTTTCCTGCTCGGCCTTGTGTTCTTCTCCCTCATGGAGTGGATCCTCTTGGATAGTAGGCATCTCTGTGAAACTGCCTGATTTCTTCTATTTCTTGGAAGGTTCACCTTCTGAATCCTTTTTCACATACACCTTAGGCTTGGGTTTTTGCTCAGCTATTTCTTTTCTCTTCCTTGACCTGATGGCTAGAGGAGATTTTGAAGTTTCTCCTAATGGGGCAACTGCTATCCCACTATCGGTTTTTCTTGTTGGCTCGTTCTCAAGTTCACCATAGGTTAGGGAAACTCCTTGCAACTTCAATTGAGTGATCTTCCCATCGATCCAATATTTTGTCCTTGCTTTGATAGAATTTTTTAGAATATCAAGGTCATTGACCTCTTCCTCATTCCAATCAATTAATGGCAGTGAGAGATTGGCCACTGCATCGTATTGAGGATTAATCACTTTATTTTCATCCTCCACCACTTGATCCGGCATAGGGAAAAAAATGAACTTCTTAACAAAGTACACTATCATGCACATGTAATGTCTCATCCACACTTCTTTTTCATCCTTGCAGTTGGCCCAAAAGTCCTCAACATCATGTACAAGGGCATGCTCAGCTATGACCATCTTCCTAAGTTTTTTGTAGGGATCCATCTGTGACTAGGAATTGTGGAGATCTAGATGGCATTCCATGAGTTCTTTATCTAATTGGTCTACACACTGGGATGTGTGGAGCTTATACATCCTCTAGTCGAAGGAGAGAGGATAAGGAATCCCTACCTTATGTTTGCTACTAAGGAGGGTGTGTGCTCGTTGCAACTGCTGAGAGAGTTCTAGCAATATTATGCAATCATTTGGATACTGGGGTAGCTTGTATGGTTTCTTTGAGAAACCTTCAGCTTGAATGTATGTGAACTTAGGGAATTGTATGAACAAGAAGTCGAACTGGCGAATGTAAGCATTGGAACTGTGGGAGACCATCCTTTCAAAGTCACCCCCAATTAATCTGATAACATGACCTATGAAGGTGTCATTGACTCTGTAGTAGTCCCTCTTGAAATTCCTATATTAGAGCTGAGGGCACTTGTCATAGACCTTTAATTCCTTGCCTGGTTCTATATTTGTTGCCATAAATAATCCCCTGTATTGGGTACAGTCAAAAAGAAAATAGACAAGGTAAGATGTCATATAAAAGTGCAAGGTCTTCTTCACAGCCACAAATTGCTCATGCAAGAAATTACTAATTATTCCCACCCAATAGAACTTGGTTTTGCCTCAGAGGATCTCTTCCACAAAGTATAGCATCCACTCTTGGAAGAAGGATGTAGTCGGAAGGCCCATAAATCTTCTCAATAAGGTTACCAAGTCATGGTAATCCTCATAGAAATCACTTCAAAAGAGCTCTTGGGGCACCTTGTTTGCGTTGCCCCTCTTTTTTTTAACCAGTATTCATTGATAAGTCTTTTTTACTTGAGGGGGTCTTCATCCCATGTCTCCTTGCCATCTTCCTTAGTTGCTTCCTCCATCTCTCCAAAGGTAGGGATATGGAAGGTCTTCCCTACTAACTTGGTAGACGAGTCAGCCAAAACATTCCCATCTCTATCCACTATTGTTCTAGATTCTTCTTGGTATGCCTCGCAGGCAATTACAAGCTTGGGAGAATTGAGGGCAGGTGGGAAACCGGTAGCCTTATCCAACCCACTGCTTCTAATCTTTCTCGCACTTTTTTTTGTAGGGTTTATCAAGACCCTTTGCTTGAATTCATCGATGTCTATGTGTCCTAGATTTGTATCTGAGACCTCCTTCCAATCCATGTTGACCTTGGAGTTAAGAGCCCCCCCTTGGAATTTGTACTTCATCTAGTATTTGTCCTCTCTGCCTCTGGGTGCTTTAGCTGACTTCTTTCCTTTGTCTTTCTCCATAGCCACCTCTGAAGGTCCTACACCTGGTTCCATATATCCTACAGGAAAGAGAGAGGTAAACACATTCAATCATGAAAATAATGGGAAAGTTAGCCACAATCTTACAAAATGACATTAGATCAGATAATTCATTATTTAAGAATTCTAACATCTCTTCTAGATTGACATTAACCTTTCACAGGAGGGAGTTACAACAATTCAGGCCTAGGGGTGTGGACCTCCTTGGGTTAGTGGCTGTTTTGAAGCAGTTGCAAAAGGGACGACAATCAAGGCACAATAGCCCACCTATCTTGACCTATCTTAGGATTTGATCATTGTGTGGGGTCCACCAAGGAGGTAGAACCATTTTGGCACATGGATTGAGGTCAATTTGAAGCTTGGAGGGCATTAGGCTCATCATTTCCTCATGTGGAATCAGAGGGTAGCTTAGTTGTTTGAGGCTTTCCATTGAAAATGGCACTGGCAAGATGACATTCCACGGGTGAAGTTATACTATATAGGACCCACAGCTTGAATGGGTAGCATCACAGTTCATTCAGATTTTGAGCATCTATGGGTCAGATGATGTGGGGAGAGGTTGGGTCACAACCATTCAAGACAACGAAGGCCAAATAGAAGTCTGATCTGGAAGTTCTGCATCATCAGATCTGCAAGGAGGTTGGGCCTTTGCATTTGATTTATTTATCATCAGTCTAGAGGTGATGGCAAGGTTGGGCTCCACATAGCAAGCTGACGGAGATCGAAAAACACTGTGGGACAACAGAAGTGGAACAGAGGTCCACAACCAGCCACCCACAGGAGATGGTTTGCACAATACTTAACACTTGGTTGTTTTATCTTTTGGGCTCAAATAGACATGGTGGGCTAGGGAGCCGAAGTGTGGAAGGTTGGTCATTAGGGGAAATTTGGAATGGTGGAATGGCTACAGAGGTCTGCAAATAGAATTCCATGGGGTGAGGCCTGCAAATACATTCGAACTTGGTCATTTAGGGCACAAAGGGGAACAACTGACATAAGGGAGGTTGGAACCCATTGATCGAGTGGACGCTAGGGCTTCACTGTTTCAAATAGTTGTTAGGGTGTCGACAAATGGGAGGTAGAATCTCGCTTGATTAGACCCATACAAGGTAGGTTAATCCTACTAAAGGCTTGGGTGGTGGTGAAGGTTGTGGAGTTTGGTGAGTGGACCCCTAGGCCACTAAGACCATTTTAGATGATGAAACCCAGATGGAATTTCGCAAGTGGAAGTCCGTAGGGAGGAACTCACATCAAGCCCAAACTTAATCATTTTGGTGAGTTTGATTCTAATGGGCAGTCAACAGGGCGGGGTCCACACACCGGAGGTTCGTGATCGCATATCCATTTAAAATGACAAAGTTCAAAAGGTGTTTTATGGGCAGAAACCAACAGACATGGGCCCGATAGGGTTGATGGATTCCCACATGAGTTCATGAATTTTAACCAAGTTTAAGGCGGTCAATTGGAGGGAGCCTCTTGCCAAGGAAAACCCATGGGGAAATTTTCCATTTCAAGTTTAAATAGGTTTCAGAGGATAACGATGGAAAAAGGGAGGTGCAGACCCGTAGAGCACAGATGCTTTGGTTGAAGAAAAACTGCAAGGAGTGTGAGTTCCACAAGAGGTGCATAGGGAAATTTTTACCAAATTTTAAAATTCTAAGAGGTGGTTTTTGTGTGCCTTGGTTCGTTTTAGCTAATTTCCAAGTTTTCTTCCTTCAAATTTATCAATTTTATATAGAAATCAAGGAAAATTTGAAATAGGGCATGCAGAGAAAAACTAACCTTTGAAACCCAATGAAGGTGAGTGCGTGAATAGGTAATGAAGGTCTCGAAGTGGTGATGAAGCTTGGCGAGTGTGATGATGACATTTGTAGAAAGCTCTGACTCACTTCTAAACAACTGATAAGTGAAAATGATAGCTCAGGAGGGTCTATTTATAGTTTTTTCATCATTTAATGCCCCTCATTAATGATCATACGGTGGCATTGTAGGTTGGTGGTTTGTCATTTGAAAATGGTAGGAAGGGTGGAGTTTGCTAGGTAGACGACAGTCAACAATTGGCTGTTCGGGAACTTGGCAAGAAAAATGGCACTAGAGGCCATGGATTTCGCAGGGTGGAAGGGTATTAGGTGATGGCCATCTGGAATAGCCATGAGGATAGGGAAACCTACATGGGGCGGCCCGGCTGGGTGGACCCGCACCTCCCCAAGGAAGCCAGTTCTAAAGAGAAAAGGAAAACAACCAAGGGAGTTCCACAAAGGCCTAAAGCCTTGAAAATTTGAGGGTAGCTAAATATGGTCATTTCAAGATGATTTTTGTAAAGCTCATTGACCACTTAGGACACAAAACAAGGGGCACACAAAACGAGGTGGTGACAAAAGTGACCCGATGAGGTGAAAAGAAAGAGGGTCCCCATTTTGAATGGGGCGTGTGTGCTGAAGGCACAATAGTAAAGTTGGCAGAAGAGATGATTTGAAACTTTTCAAAAGTTCAGAAAAGGAAGAAAAGAGTTCAGGCACCAAAGGGGGAACAATTGATGACAAGCTTGATAGTTTCATGAAAACTATCAATGATAAAATTGTGAGGCAAGAGAAGGCCCAACCAAAAAGCTACCAAAGGAATGAAAAACCCCCTAGATTGTAGGACCACCCTTACAATACCAATTGCTATAATGGGAAACATATCTCAAATAATCAGAGAAATACCCAAAACAAAATTCCTCTAGACCCTCTGCAAAAGAATTCAGGAAATTTTGTTAAGGATACTCCTTGGTGTATGACTTTCCAAATGCCACATTCCTTGCAACAATGTGCAGTAGCATAGATGGTAGAAGTAGAAGATGACATACTTGAGGAGTGTGATCAGCAAGATCAAGAGGAGGATGATGTACTTATGATTATGGGTGATTCTGATATTGCTTGCAGTGAATGCTCTTCTGATGAAGATTCTTATGAAGTAGATGTCAACAATCAAAGGAAAATTGCTAATGCATATCATCAACAAATTCTTTCTGATGAAGATGACATTGGTAATGTTGAGGCTTACAACTTGGAGGCAATTGAAGATGGTGTTTCATTAAGAAGACCCTCTGCGGAAGAGATTGAAAAATATACAACAATCTTAGTTGCTCAAGCTAGGAGTTCTTATCATTTGAGAAATAGAATTGTTGGAGGTGAACAAGGTAATCCTACTGGTCTATTCATCAAGGAATAGAATGCTAAGGGTAAAGAACATGAAACTGATGAAAAAGTAGAAGATGTCAAAACTAAAGAAGGCAAAGGAGATAAAATGTGGGACAAGAGAGTAGACAAGTCAAAAGCTACTCCTGGACACAAATTTTTTGCTGAGAAATCAAAGACACAAAACAAGTTCTTGCAGCCATAAGGAAGGATGCTAAACACAAGGTTGAAGCAACCAGAAATCAACATAAAGATAATAGCAATGAACAAGGTATGCCTTCAACTGAATTTCCCAAGTATACTCTTGTTGATATGTTTCAGTTACTTAGCCAAGTTAAAGTGTCTATACCTTTTCTTGAAATGATGAGGATAGAGGAACAAAAAAAAAGGTAGTGGCCCTTATCATTGGTGCTTCTATAGCCAGTAATGATTTAGTGGAACCCACTCCTTTCAAATTGAGTGAAAAGGACAAGAAAGGTAAGGAAGTTGAAGGAGTAATTATTGAGATTCCCCATATTTTCCTTAGAAATTCTATGAACACTTGTCTAGATAAGATAGATCCATTTTTTCTTACCTTGGTGGTTGGGGGGAATTTCATAAAGAATTGTATTATTGACTCTAGAGCATCAAACAATATCATGCCAGTTAAAATCATGGATGCATCAGGCTTAAGGGTTGATAGCAATCATGGAAAGTGTTATGCCATGGATGCTAGAGAGGTACCTATGGTAGGTGTGATAAATGAGCTTCCATATAGATTAGCAACTTTCCCCGACAAAGAATTTAAAATGAGTGTGATAGGTGTTGATATCCCACTTAATTATGGAATGTTATTATCACAAAAATGGAGTACATCTATGGGAGGCAGTATGCAGTGTGACATGTCTTATGCCACATTTCCCATTGATGGTAAGAATTTCTAGGTAATGAGAGAATATAGGGTACCACATATGTTGGAACATTTCCCTGAAGATGACATAATTTTTTTCAGAGATACCGACATTGGTGAGTTCAAAGTAGAAGAAGCACCAAGAGAGATTGAGAGATGTCTTGCACCTATAAAAAATGAAGTTTCAAGAATGTCTGATAAAGGACTATGGAAAATGTAATTTGATGGTGCAAGCTCCAAAGAAGGATCTGGTGCAGGGATTTTATTAGTATCACCTACTGGAAATACTTATAAGTTCTCTTTTACACTATCTTTTTTCTATATAAATAACGTAGCAGAATATGAAGCCTTGTTATTAGGATTGAGACTTGCTGAAAAACACAGAATCAAAAAGCTAATGGTAATTGGTGACTCTGAGCTTGTAATATCCTAAGTAAGAGCTAAGTATACTTGTAAAAATAACAGATTGAGGCAATATAGGAATGTTGTTTGGGATTCCATCGAACAGTTCGATACTTTTGGAATTGATTGGATGGAGAGAGGACATAATAGAGTGGCTGATTTACTTGCTAATATTGCATTAAGACTTGATAATATAACTTTCATAAGATTTTCAAAGGTTGAGATACAAACAAGACCCTCTATCCCTGACAATGTATACAATTGACAGATTTTTAATGATGATGATGATATCCTTAGATTCCTAAATTGTTTTGATGAATATGAAGGTCAGGAGATTGATTTTAATGGATTTATAGAGAGTACTAATGGAAAGGAGATGATGTTTGGAAAAGAGGTCATCCAATTAAAAAAAATAAAAATCCCCAAAGGCCTTGTAGCTCTTGAAAGGGTCTTTGATAGTCAAGATACCAGTAAGGCCAAAACAACTACTACTCACTCAGAGGACCTAGAAGAAGTAAACTTGGGAACTAAAAATGCCCCAAAGAAAGTCTATATAGGAAAGAGGATGAAGCCGAAGGTAAAGGAAATGCTAGTTGCCTTAGAAAATACAGACATGTCTTTGCTTGGTCATATGATGACTTGAAAACTTACAAGGATGAATTGTTTCAGCATGAAATTCCTTTAAAGGATGATGCAAAACCTTTTAGGAAAAAGCATAGACCAATTAATCCTACTCTAGCTCCCAAGATGAAAGAGGAGTTGGTAAAGTTGAGGGAGGCTAGTATTATAAAACCCATTAGACATTCTTCATGGGTATCTAATCTGGTACCAGTGAGGAAAAAGAATGGTGACATAAGACTGTGTGTTGATTTTAGGAACTTGAATGTATCCTCATTAAAGGACAATTATCCATTACCAAACATGGAAGCCATGCTACAAAAGGTAACTGGCTGTGAGCTATTGTCAATGATGGATTTGTTTTCAAGACATAATCAAATAAAAGTAAAGGATTCTGAGCAGTACAAGACTGCATTTACTACTCCTAGGGGTACCTATGTATATGTAAGGATGCCTTTTTTCTTAACAAATGCTAGTGCCACTTTTCCGAGAGCTATGGATGTAGCTTTCTCAGATTTTATTGATTTATTTGTTTGTATATCAAGATGTCTTGACCACATATTCTAAGAAAGAAGAGGATCATTGCATGCTTTTAGAGAAATTTTTTATCAGGTCACTAGAATATGGAATATCTTTGAATCCAAAGAAATGTGCCTTTGGGGTCATTGAGGGAAAAATGCTAGGGAATATTGTATCCAAGGAAGGAGTAAGGATAGACCTTGAAAGAGTAGTAGCTATTGAAAAGATCTCCCAGCCAAAAAATGTCAAGGGAATCCAGTCATTTTTTGGGTAGATAAATTTTTTGAGAAGATTTGTAACCAACTTTGCAGAAATTACAAGACCTATTTCCAAAATGTTGAAGAAGGGTGAAAAGGTACTTTGGAGTGAAAAGCCTAGTCAAGATTTCAAGAAGATAAAATAAGCTATTAAAGAGGCTGCAGTTTTGAAGTCTCTTGAATTCTCTAAACCAATGCACATTTTCTCTTTTGCTTCTTTTCATACTATTGCTGTTGTTTTACTACAAAAAAATGAGCAAGGTTTTGACCAAACAATTGCATTTTTTAGCAAATATTTACAAGCTATAGAATTGAAGTATGACACTACTGAGAAACAAGCATACACTTTGGTAAAGGCTATAAAGAATTTCAGAACTTACCTACAAGGGGCTACAGTTATAGCTTTTTTACCAAGTGCAGTTGTGAAGGACATTTTAACTCAACAAGAGACAACAGGAAGAAGGTGTAGATGGATCAACATGATTCAAAAATTTAACATTGAGGTTCATATTACCAAGTTAGTAAGAGGATAGGACCTAGCCAAGTTAATGGTAGAGGAAAATTTGGAAGCTAATCAAGTTAATCAGACTAAAATAATTGATGTAGCACCTCTCTGTGATATGTAAACATGTGGATGGTATATAAGAATTATCTAGTATTTGCATACTTTGCAATATCCTACTAATATGGTTGACAATGAAAAAAGAACATTGAAATTGCATGCTATCAAGTATATGATTATTGACAATGAATTGTGGTGGAGAATCTTGGATGGAGTACTTCTGAAGTGTGTAGATGGAAAAAAAGCATTGGAACTTTCGTAGGAAATGCACAATGGGGTGTGTGGTGGTCATTACATGGAAAAGACTACTACACACAAGATTTTGAGAGTTGGATTCTGGTGGCCCACTATTTTTAAGGATGCTCACAAGTTTGTTAAAAATTGTGATTCCTATCAACAATTCTCAGGAAAATTGAAGTTCTTAGGAAACTTACCACTTAGACCCATGATGGTTGAAGCCCCTTTCCAACAATGGGGAATCAATTGCATTGGGGAAATACCATAAAAATATAGTGGAGGTCACTCATGAATTCTTTCTACCACTGACTATTTTACAAAATGGGTGGAAGCAATACCTACAAATAAGGAAACAAGTAAGGTGGTAGTTGATTTTATATTGAATAATATTCTTATAAGATTTGGAGTCCCTCAGATAATTATCTCAGAGAATGCTATGTGCTTTAGATCAGATGAATTGAATGATTTTTGTGAAAGACATGGCATACAAGTTTCTTATTCTTCACCTTACCATCCTCAAGGAAATGGTCAAGTTGAGTCTAGTAATAAGAGCTTGATGAAGATAATCAAGAGAGTTATGTAGAAGAACAAAAAGGCTTGGGATTCAAAATTAAAACTAGTGCTCTAGGCAGATAGAGTGACTATGAAAAAGGCTACTAGTTATTCACCATTTGGCTTAGTATATGGTCTAGAGGCAAGATTGCCACAAAATAGCCTACTCAAAATGTACAAGTTTTTGCAAGAATATGATGAAGAAATCTGTGGTGACATGCAACACAAAATAAATAATCTGGTGTAGTTGGATGAGTCTAGGAGGGAAGCTCAAGTTAAAAACTTGAAGATGCAACTATAGGTTAAGCATTTATATGACAAGAGAGCTTCTCCTAGGAAGTTTGAAGTAAAAAACATGGTGTTAGCCTAGAATACAAGAGCTCATGATAAGGGAAAGCATGGGAAATTTGAAGCATTATGGACTGGCCCTTATTTGATAGTCAACACTCATAGAGAAGATTCATATTTCCTTCAGAGCCTAACAGGTGAACTTTTTGAATTGCCAGTACATGGGAAGTTCTTAAAGCCATACTTCTCCTAAGTATGTTATTCTCAATGTACGTTATGTTTTTTATATTATGTATATAGGTGTGTTTTCTTTTTGTTTCGTTTTGATCTTGCTACCTTGTTTGGGTAGTTCCCTGGTTCAGGTCCTTTGGTTTTAATCCACATTTTGGTCTACTTCAACCTGAGATTCTTGGGATCTCACCATGCCTACAAGAGGCATACATCCCTAGTTGGAGCCACTAATGGAACCTTAATTCTCATGTCCCATCTTAAACCCTTGTTGCATTTAGGAGGGTTTTAGGATTCATTTTCTTAAAACACTTGAATTCTCTATTTTTCTATTGAGTCCTTATTGCCCATTGTAGGTCACTATTTAAATTTTGTGTTTAATTTTGTTACCTAGCAACTGATTTCCTCATCATAGGTCAAAAAACCTTTGTTATAATGATTTTGGGGTTCTTAAGTCTTTTTCTATCGTATCATCCTAGGAAGTCCCCTCCATTAAACCAACTTATGAGCACATGCCTAAAGGTTTTCACTTAAGTTCAATTAGCCTTATGTCTTTATCACTCATCGCTGATCACTTTTGAAATGTATGTTTCAAATCAGCAACGAGCGATGAGGTGATATCTCTTTGATATCACTCATCGCGAATTATTCCTTGAAATTCTGATTGCAAATAGCGATGAGTGAGGTTCTTAAGGGATTTCTTATCACTAATGATTTCTGTATTCTTAAAGTTGTAATAGCGATGAGCGATGAACTATGGCTTTATGATCATATTTTCATCGCTTATCGCAAATATTTTATAAAGAGATTGTTTTAAATTAGCGATGAGTGAGGAGATGAGTTTCCAATTGCATTGTATCTCATGGTTTTGTTTTGAGTGCTAAGTTCTTGATTAGTGATGTGCGATATTTAATAATATTAGGATAATATCTCATCACTAATTTCTTGCAAACCTTATGAGGAGGATTAATGATGAGCGATATGGTTCCTTTTAAGAAGTTCTCTCTCGCTAACTTGAATACATCTTATTTGCAATATCTTTTTGTGCCATTAATTGTTTATGTAGGTGTACGTGCCAAAATATAGTGCTTTCATCTCTTGTCACTAATGAAAGTTGAGGTGCAAAGTTGAATTAGCGAGGAGTGATGGAGATGAATGTGATTGGGAAACTGGCCACAGATCTAAGGGCTGAGATTTTATTGCATGAAGCACTTGCATCACTGATAAAGTTGGATGAGAATAAAGTAAATAAATGACTGGTGATGACCACTACATGTAGAGGCAATGTGGCTAAATCTTGAGGATTTGGTATAAAGAAAAAGGGAAGGTGGCAAGGTGGATCAATAACTGTTGATATAGTTTTAAAGCTGAAGGATCAATAATCAAGGTTTAAAACTGAACGACTAATTGTCAGTTCGCTCATGCGAGCTTATTATCAACTATTAATGGTGACATGATCCCCTCTCAGTTGTAACAAAAAGTAAATATCTAGTTTATTGTACATCTTAATTCGTTAGCTAGCGGAAAGAATACTAGAAGTAGAAGAATTTGTGAGGCAAGCTCCTGAAGTTATCAACAACCAGAGTGACACTGCTTTCACCTAGGTAAGCAAAACTGATATCTCCTTCTAATTGAAGTAGTGAAGTGAATACCTTGGAAAGTTGGTAGGAAAATTGGGGAAATTAGCAATTTATTCATTTCTGTTAGTTTCAATTTGGTGATTGAGAATTGTCTAAATTGTGAAGAATGGTGTCCTATTCAATAGTAGGTTTTTGTCCTGTCATAATTGTGAAGGGTTTTTGGTGCAGCCACGGTGGGAGGATCCTCAAAAAGAAAAATATGGACTGTGCAACAAGAGTAACACAATGAAAGCAACACAAAATATGGAGGAAAATGTAGATGTAAATATTCTCATTAAAATAAATTTCAATTATATTCGGTCGACAACATCCAGGATTACAGATTCGGCTCACAAGCTTGATAAAACATGCTAAAAAATACAACATTCTAACATGCTCCTCTATGAAAGGTGAATATTACAATAAAATCTATATTATTCTTCTAGATTGAATTCTACTTGATTCCTTGATTACTACAAGCTTTATATCATATCCACAATTCTAGAATCATCCACTTTGGCCAAAGATCATTACATTATCCATGGAGAGAAAATATAACATGCACATGAATAGGTTGGCCTCAAATTTGAATTACTCTTCAATAGGTGCATAAGATGAAGTGTGGAACTATAATGAAGGTTGGGGACATCACATAGAACAATTAAAATCACACTGTTAAGATCTGCAAGTCACAAGAACAATCCACATGATTGAACTGGCTGAAAAGTTTAAAATTATTCCGGTGCTGGTTCAAGAAATTGCCATGAAATTCTCAAAGCAATAACTTACCGGAAAAAGATCCAATCATGCTCAAATATTGGAACAAGAAAAGTGAACATTTCAATGATGTACACAAATATCTATATGGTCTAGTGAGTGAAGATGATGAATCCAGCAACATGAACTGGGCAAGAACAAAAAATTGAAATAAAATATTTTTGGTTGATGCAAGATTTCCAAGAACCAAGGATGCTCCTGCATCAGACATCCAAGGTTATTGAAAAGTGAGCCTCTTCACTTCGGTCAACATTGTATCAAATCCAACATCATCCTCTTAAATGGGTTCAATGATTGGTCTACAGGTACTTGCAATTGCCTCAAGGTCAGCGTTCTATTCAAGTCCACGTTGCAATTGCCTCAAGTTATCCAAGGTTCAATGCTCTACTTGTAGGCCTTGCACTACCTGATTGGTTAGTGGTTTGAGAAAGCCCACCCTACAAGTTGCCTCAGGTTCTTCATCTTGTCATGGTCAAGGTTTGGCGATCTACTTGCAAGCCTTGCATTGCCTCACTAGTCGGCGGTCTGAGCAAGCCTTCTCTGCAAGTTGCCTCAGGATCAATTCCTTCATTCATATTTACTTCATTTTAGTACATAGCCTTTCTCCAGAAGATCAATGCTTCACCTTCTTCTAGTTCCACTATGCAATTTGATTCCTCCAAATGTCCCCCTTCCTTTGGATAAACTAGTTTAGGTTCTTCTTCATCTGTACAAAATATCTCTGCATCTTTTACTACTTCTCTTTCATTAGGTTCTTGATGACAGTCATCACTTGATTCTTTCTTCCTCCAAACTCCTCTATGCTCTGCATAAGGTCTTCTTTCTTTGCATCTTAATTCCTCTTGTCCTCCAACATATGAGATCTTCCATCTATATGATCTTCTAAGCACACAAGTAACATGTTTCTACTTTGATCCATCAATCCATCCATAATCCATCTGATCATAACTTGTCATAGGCTTTCTCCTTCTCATCTTATTCCAACACATCTTCTCAGAATGATTCATCAATCCACATAGCTTATAAGGATATCGATCCCAACACAATTCCTTTTCATGTCCATGGCTATTACAATGTGAACAATACACACCTTCTCTTCTCCGATTCAAACTTACAGTAACATCCTTACCTTGGTCATATCCAAGGCCTTCACTCTTTGATCTCATCACTAGCTCAACAGGTTCAGTAATTCCTTGTTGTTGCTTTCCAAATAATTTTCCTTCATATCCCATTCCCTACATGATTCTGAAACCAATTTCGTCACCAACAACTATAGGGTTCATCACCTTGTTACCTTCAATTTCACCTAAAGAAACTTTTGCAACATCACACAAATCATTAGTGTCATAGGAAACATCACACACTTCAGGTTTAGATCTCAACCTTTCATTCTCCTTCTAGCATTCCATAAGTGACTACTCCAATTGATCAACATGTTCCTTCAAACCATATATTTCCTTCCTCTACAAACTATTCTCCTTATTCAGCTCCTTCAAACTTCCTCCAGAACAATCTTGAATTCTTCTTCAAATTTATTTTTAAGGTCTTCAAACATATCCAATTCTTCTTCTAGTTCTTCATTTCTCTCCCTCAATTATGCATTACACTTCTTGATTTCACACAATTCCTCGTCCAAGGTATCCCTTTTATAGACTAGTGTTTCATTTTCCTTCTTCATTCTCTTTCCACTCTTCCCCATTGTAACAAATCAAATAAACAACCAAATCTGAATACTTACCGAATCTTTCTTTCCTCAATATCTCTTCTAGGGTTTCACACCTCTTTCAACACTATCTTCCAATAGATCCACAACTAGCTAATAGACTCACAACCAGCTCTGATACCATTTGGTGCAACCATGGTGGGAGGGTCCTCAAAGAGAACAATCTGGAATGTGCAACAAGAGTAACATAATGAAAGCAACACAAAATATGGAGGAAAATGTAGATGAAAATATTCTCATTAATAGAAATTTCAATTACATTTGGGCGACAACATCTAGGCTTACAAATTCAGCTCACAGGCTTGATAAAACATGTTAAAAAATACAACATTCTAACATGCTCCTATATTGAAGCTGAATATTACAATCGAATCTATATTATTCTTCTGGATCAAATTCTACTTGATTCCTTGGTTACTACAAGATTTATATCATATCCACAATTCTAGAATCATCTGCATTGGCCAAAGATCATTACATTATCCAAGGAAAGAAAATGTAACGTGCACATGAATAGGTCAGCCTCAAATTTGAATTACTCTTCAATAGGTGCATAAGATGAAGTGTGGACCTATAATGAAGGTCGGGGACACCCCATGGAACAATTAAAATCACATCGTTAAGATCTGCAAGTCATGAGAATGATCCACAATGATTGAACTAGCCAAAAAGTTTGAAATTATTTTAGTACCGGTTCAAGAAACTGCCATGAAATTTGGGAAGTGATAACTTGTCAGAAAAAGAGCCAATCATGCTGAAATATTGGAACAAGGAAAATGAACATGTTGATGATGTACACAAAGATCCATAGGGTCTGGTGAGAAAAGATGATGAATCCACCAACATGAACTGAGCAAGAACAAAACAAGAATAGAAAACTGAAAGAAAATATTTTTGGTTGATGCAATATTGCCAAGAACCAAGGATGCTCTTGCATTAGTTTTATTTGGCTGTAAGAAATTGTCAAACATTGTTTCCATTTGCATTAAAAGAATGAGTGACCCAGATCCTAGTGAATCTAGTGTTAGACCAGAAAGGAAACCAAAACTGAAGAGGGTTAAAAAACTTAAAACTCAGCATGCTTCAGCTAAAATTAAGGCTAAGCTAGTGACTATGTCTAAACCTTCGCCAAGCACTCCTAAAATGTCCAATTGGTCTAGAAGTGCAAAGAAAGAAAGAAAGAAATTTATGCAAGAGGCCTCTGGAGGTGTCAAAGAAGGAGGGTCACAAATTGGTAAAAGGCCCACAAGACAAGTTGTTGTGACCACTAGGTTAATTGATAATGCTAGAGAAATTGGTGAAAAAACCCAATCCCAGAGTGGATGGTAATTGTTTTGGTATGCTTTTAATAGGTGAAATTCTAGTAAGCTTGCATGCTATTTAAGGAGGTTGAACCTTGGAAGGTTGGTGGTTCTGAATGTGTTTGTAGAAGTTGATTTAACGATGGAGTTAGCAAGGCACTACGACCCTAGTGATAGGACAATCAAAAGTGAGAATGGTAATATAATTCTGGAGGTGACAAAGGATAATATGATAGATGTATTTGGGTTAAATCCCAATTACACTACAAAGTTCAAACGAGCTGACTTGTATGCTTAATATGAAAAGAGAAAATTTGCATTCAAAGAATTATTGCTTGTATGACACAAAAGGACCAGGGAAAGATTTACTGTTAAGGATGTTGAGCCTTTTGAGTGTGAGGAATTTGAAAATTATTTCAAAAACACTTATTATTGTGTAAATCAAGTACTGGCTTGGGATTTTGAAGTTAGGGTAGCTCCTAATTTATTGGTGATGGTGGCAGATATACAAGAATATAATCGAAACACTAGTTTTCATTATGCTAACTTTGTTGTTGAATGAATGCATCAGAATTTTCTCAATTTGAAAAAGGAAGTGATCCCTCTATCTTTCCCCCATTACTCTTCATTGATGCATATGCTGTTATGGTATGGAGATTATGAGTGGAAAAGGAAATTAAATCTAAAAGTTCAACACAGTGAAAATAATGCAATCCCTGTACAAATGTGGACATACATTTGGGATCAAGATTGCTCCAATTCCAACTACATCTTTTTTTCCAATGTTGTAAGATATGGTATCTTAGAGTCATTGGGTGTAGCACATAGATTCATACTTTCTCTAGAAATTAGAAGTCTTATGCACCCAAAGGATGTAGCAGGCTCTAAAGAAACACACAATTGGGTTGACCGGTTTCTACATTCTAAGTACACTTTCATCAGGGTTTATGGAGATAAAGTGGCACCTCATTGTCTACCCTTGTATGTCTCAGACAGGTTGGATTTCATGGAGCTCATGTGGAAAATTGATGTTATGGATTATGAAATGTTTAGAAAGGTCAGAAAGGGAATTGTAATACATCACCAATGTACTTTTTCTTATTTCAAGATTACCGCCCTTGAAGGGTATGAAGAATTGGGCATTATGGTGAATAATCTTAGAATGCCTATTAATGAGATTAGAGTTTTTGATCCAAAATGATTTATGACAAGAAGAAGAAGAAAAAAGGGCTTAGGAATCATACATCATAAATTATTCTATAGAGATGATGTACTAAGGAATTTGACAAGTGATGAGGCTGTCATGGCTAGGAAAAGAGAATGGACAGCTATAACAAACCTTGAGGAGAAGATTATGAAAAGGAATGCCTTCTAAATCAGTCCATACAATGTAATTACAGACCCCTTGGATAGGGCCTTTACTATGATAAGGGATTATTAATCTAGTGAGTTTTAGATGAAGGTAAAGGAGGTTGTAGACAAAGCCAAAGTCCTCTTAGAACAACAACATCAACAATCCATGGATATCCAAGAACAACCTGTAGATGTTCAAGATGTCAAAGAGGAACAAATGGAAAAACATGTGCTAGAAAATGAGGTGGAGCATAAATTTCCCCTTCCTCATATTGGAGAAACTCATAGTTCAGATGTTCCTCTTGACAGAATTTTCAAGTGGTAGTATGACAAAGAAAATGATGATGACCCCAGGATTAGGGGAGTGTGATGAGTTCTTGGCTGCTGATAAATTTGTGCAGACCAAAGAATTTCAGGAGTTTATGATTCAACAGTGGAGTAAGGAAATAAAAGAGAGACTTGAATCAACCCAAGTCAATGCTGACCCTTCTCATTAGGAGGAAGTTGGGAAAGTAGAGGAAGAGAAAATTAGGGTTGAAATTGCAGCTATTACTCCCATTGAATCTCAAAGAATTGTTAAAGATAGTGGAATCATGTTGTTACCAAGATGTACTATCACTACTCCCATAGCATATGATGTTGTTAGGAGAGATCCTCAGGCTTTGATATTTGAAGATCAATTTGAGGATAAAGTATTTGGTTCTGGATATAGTCTAAAGGTGCATACTCTTGCAATTTGGTCTATGACACCTAATAGTATTAAACATGAGGTTGCTAGGCCTATTGAAGAAGTTATTGGTTCACTAGTGGTTAAGAGAGCTACTGACATAACTCCTATCTAGACAGTTGAGTTAACTACACATGCTACAATGCTTAGTGTGGATACTGCACATATTTCTCAGAAAAAATATGAATCCTTGGTTAAGGAATATAATAAGGCCTTGAATGAGCTGAATTAAATGAGAGATACTATTCAGGCTACTCAGAAAAAAATGACTCAACCTTCTTATTCTTCTTCATTTGATGTATCTACACAAGATAGGGAGACTTTGGCCCTAAGAATCGATGATTTGAAAGGAAAGTTAACTGTTGAGAAGGAAAATGTCAAGCAGTTCAAACTGGAACTAGTTAGGGTGGCCAATGAAATTTTTAAGGATGTGTTGAAGCACAAGGTGACCAAGTTGGTCCACAAGGGTAATGATGTATGGGCCATGTATAAGAATATTCATGAGGAAAATACAAAGTATTTTCATGTATAGGAGGCCTTTAGGAATGAATGGAATAATTGGATTGCTAGGGTAAATGCTTTG
This sequence comes from Sequoia sempervirens, assembly GCA_007258455.2. Lineage (NCBI taxonomy): Eukaryota > Viridiplantae > Streptophyta > Pinopsida > Cupressales > Cupressaceae > Sequoia > Sequoia sempervirens. The sequence goes on along the minus strand of VDFB02000013.1, from coordinate 33,257,782 downwards.
AAAGAAATGATGCCAAAAATGAATGAGGATCCCGAGGCACCCACAAATATTCCTGACATATTGAAAACTATTAACTCAATAAATGAGATAACTAATTTCCATGGAAAGCTGGGTATACATCTCCAGAGTAAGTTTAAAATATTCAAGGAGATGGAGAAGCTTGGAATGCCTCAAATATTGAATTCTAAAGGTGAATTGCACCCATTTGACACTTGGAAGACAAATTTGGGAGGACTGCTTGGAGCGGCTATGATGACTTTGTCTATCACCAATTACATCTTGCTCAATTCAAACATTGATACAATGGTGGAAATTGAATAAAACATGGATACATTTGTTAAGGAAGCTAGGATTCTGATTGATACAAGGTACTCCCAGTATATTACTAAGGTGTAGGATTTATTGAATGTTACATGGCCCACTGATGGTGAATACAACACTTGGTTGGAGAAATACACAGAGTGAATTTATGTGTGGATCATTGAATAAGGAGAATAATGGACAAGAGAGGAATAATACATAGCCCAAATGCAATACATATTAGGATTTTGGTATAACATGGTAGAATATTATTCTCTCCTTAATTTCAGATTAATAGCACATGGTGCTAATGTGGATTAACAAATTTTGACTCTTTTTTTCTTTCCTTGCCTTGCTTCATAAATTTTGTTGTTTTGATTCTCCCGTAGTTGGAATTTTGAACACATGGGGAATATATTGTAATTGTTGTAACAAACGAATGATTTCTTTTGAGGTGGGACCTATTTTCCACAAAGAGTTGAGGTTAATTTTTCCTCATGTTTATTTGCTCCACCTAAAGACTCAAGTATAACTAAAAGAGGAATATTGTTGCAAGCGGTCCAATGGGATCATGCCATGTGTGCTATTTGGTCTAAGGGTTGTTTGCTCCTTCATCTCTATAAGAAGGAATTCAGGACCAGTAGCATGAGAGTTGATTTTTTTGAGTTAATATTGTTAGTTTTTCAAGATAATATGAAGCAAGTTTTAGAGTCTTTGTTTTAAATTTCTTTTGGAGTTCATACTTATGCATGTAAGACTGATAATGATATAGCATTTATAATACAGAGTAATATCAGTTTCATGGTTATGATCTCTCCTTGTATGTGTGTTATAAGTTATGATTGAAAGTAATTAAGGATTTCTTTCATTTGTCTTTGTCATTATCTGATGGAGTTAGTTTCATGCTTTCTTATTGATTCAATGAATTGATGTAAGTGCTTGTATGAGATTGATAACTTATAAGAACTATGTGCTAGGATATTTGTAAGAAGTAACAATCCTGAACATCACAGAGGAATGTTGTAATGCAAGATTTCTTGGGGTTATAGGTGCTATTGTCTAAATTGTTATCAGGTTATATAGATTGGTATTGACTCTGTGCTTGGGATAAATACACTTGTTCATGCAGAGTATTTGTGTTACATTCACAGTGTTGATTCACTAACTACTCAGCCTTTTTAATTAAAATTAAGGGAATACTATTGTTGTTGTTTTTTTGTCTTCGAAGTCTGCTCTCTCACACTTGATACATATAACATTGATATGTAAGATTCCAAGTTACTTGATGTATATTATTGAGCGGTGTCATGAGAGATATCTGTTATTGACAATATATTTATACATTGTGGGATCACCCTCCCGAGTTTTACAGATCCCAAAGAGTAGGAATAGAAGTTTAGCAACCTTTATTCGTTTGTTGTCCAATCCCTTTGGAATTACTAATAATTGGAGATGGAAAAATCCATAGGCTTTTCTGAAGATCAATTTGGTTCTTAAAAAAATAACCAACAACTGCAACATATGATTTGGTACAAGATAGTGATGGTGCCATTAGGGTACAAGTAGAAATTATTCACTCCTAGATACAATAAATGCAAGATCAAAGGGATAAATTGAAAGTTCAAGCAAAAAAATTGAGAGAAGTAGTGATCCTAAGGTTGGCTTCACTCACCAGGATCTTGAAAGAAGCTAATGGTGTAGTTCAAAAATACTAGGAACCATCTTATTTGGAAGATGTAAAAGGTACATATGTGCAGTTGACATGTCATGTCTAGACCCTGGCCACTACAAAGATGCAATGGGATAGTAACTTGGTTCCGATCAAGAATATTTACAAGAAAATTCTACCATCCAAGTGAGTTATGTTTTTTTTTTGGTATAAAATATTTTTCTTTTGGATGTTGTGTATATATATGCAGAGTATAAGAATTAGTAGATATGAAGATATTTTTGATGACATCCCAGAGGGAGTAAAATTTGAATAGATTAAGGGGGTGTTTATAATTTTTTCTTGTATAGAGAAAGTTTTGTTGTCCTTTTCCCTTGATTTCAAAGGGGGAGAGAGAAATGTGCACCTAAGGGGGAGTGTTTGTGCACATCAATTGGTTTTTCCATCAATGAAAAAGGGGGAGATTTGTGCATCTTGATAATATTGGTTGTCATTGATTTCAAAAGTGTGTTGAAGATTGTATATGCTCCAGAGATTGCTAAATGTGTAGAGATATCAAATGGTGCAAGGAAGAATTGCAACGTATGGATGAGTTTGTTGTCTTTGTATGATGTAGAGGTGGATACACATGTACTAATATGTTTTTAGTATATATACAATGATATTTTCCAATTTAATGTACCACACTTAGAGATAAGTTGTTGAAGTTGTGTCTAAGGCTTTCACAATATATTCTTTAAGTTAGAGACATCGTGTTTTGGTCTGCATCCTTTCATAGAGAAAGATATAGTCTTTTAGTTTTGAAGATAAGTTGATAGAGATATGAAGGTATTATATCAAAGGTTTCATGTTATTACACCTATTGTAGTAAAATTTGCAAGTAATAGAGTTCAAGTCTGTGCTCTGGCAGAGCAAAGTGGTTATGAAGGCTTGTTGGAATGATCTACATTGATCTAGATGTGAAGGTTTGACCAAGAAGATTTGGGGACATAATCATTGATGTCCATTGCATGTTATATTGAAGACTCAAGTGTTTTTGTGCTCCACAAGTTTAGTTCTCAAGTGACAGAGAGTTACAGTTGATTATGGATGCCTATTCTTCATCAGAACATATGTTTGGATACTTGTGCCGGCAGAATATAGTGAAGATCAGTTTTATGAGTTTGTGTGGACATTACACATCTCATAGTGTTCAAGGTATGAAGCACATGAAGATATTTCTTGTTTCCAATACCACATAGTTGTTTCAAGTCAGTTTGTAAATTTATGTTGTTGTTGAGGACAACTAGGGTAAGTTGGTGATGTGTTCCACTAATTCAAGATTGATAAGAGTTTAAGAAGTGTTTATAGATGTTGTATGGGTCATGTTGAATCATATAGAATAATTGTAAATAATTTTTTATCATTTTTTTATACCACCAATAGATGTAAAGGCCGAAAATTTACAAGTTTTATAATTCCTTATATATGGCTGACTGAATTTGTATTTTGTAAGTGTCTAGATGATATATATCAAAGATCAAGTATGTGAAGAACATGATGGAAGTGTGTGAAGATGTACGAGTGCATGATTAGAGCATGAAATAATTTTCTACAGAACTAATGTGCAAAATTGATGACTATTAGTGGTTGAAGCCATAAAATTAGTCATATTTCAGTTCTCTCTTTCAATTAGGGAGTAGTAGCTTCCTTGGGTTTTATCTCCTAAAACAAATTTAGGGAGTAGTTTGATCCTTGGGTTGTAGCCCAAAATTAAAGTTGTAACTATTATTTACTTGTGAGGATGGATTAGGATAGTAGCTTCTAGCAACATTTATCATCGTGGTTTTTCCCTTATGGGGTTTTCCACATAAATCTAGTGTCATCTGTGTTCTTGTGTGAATGCTTATCTTCTTTTATGTTTTGATTAAGTAGGTGAATACTTAATTGATATAAATTATCACCAACAATAATGAATTGGGATTGAATTTTTAAGTATACTAATTCACCCCCCTCTCAATATTTTTGTGTGTTCAACAATGTTATCATTGTTTGTGAAGGCTAACCCTTTTGTAGGTCTCCAAAAAATTCAAACAAATCAATCAAGAAAATCCAAGATCTTGAGGTGATTTGCATGACTTCATTCCTTCAAGGAAGCCATTGAAGGGTGGTGAATTGTAGCACTTTGTTGATTCATAATTCCTTCCTATCATTTATCTCTTCTATCGTTGACATTACCATTGTGGAAGTGGAAACACTAACATGAGGTTTAACTAAGGAAAGCCCTAAATGACACAACCCTTCCTCTTTGTTTGAATGTTCAAGTTTTAGGTTTGGAGAGGATTGAAGGAAGTTTGAAGATCATTTACCCATTGTTGCAATCAAAGACCTATACCTTGTCAACTCACAAAAAATCATCTACTGAATTATTTGACAGTGATCCAAAATATTTGTAGGTAGAATCAAGAAGCTCTGATTCAGCATCAGAGGATTGTAAAAAAATAACTAAAATACCCATACAAGGACATAGACGCCCTTGGGTGGCTCTATCCTCCTATTCAAGTTGACACCAAATTTGTGTGACAAGTACATAAAACTCTGCCTTTCTCAAATATGCTAGTAAATCCTTGTTACAGTTTCTCAATTGTCAGAATCTTGCATTTTCATATTAAGGCATATATTCTAATTAGGTTAATCAAGGAAAATCAACTCCAATCAATTTACAAGGCCCACAAGGATGAAAATACAAGTTTGATTGACTTACCTTCATGGTTGAAAGTCAATCTAATCACCTTGTTGATTTGCATCCTAATGAATCCATAGAAAACAAAAATTGATCCTAGGTTCTTTGCATTAGAATTAGGATCATCTTTTCCCCATTTTAGTATCAAATAAATTTTATGCCAATTCCTTTGTTATTCATCCACCAACAAACGTATGATTATTATACTATTTTATTGTTGGATTTTTATTGAATATTTCCTTGTGCATAATAATTTAGATAATGAGAGAAATGTAATATTTATAACAAATTAATTTAATTCTAGTAGAATAAAAGTTTGAAGCATTGTTAATAACCATATTCTTGGAAACTTTGAAATGGGAAACTTTGAAAATGGTCTCCTTGATAAACAAAAAAAATATTTTAGAAATAGTTCTACTCTCTAGGATATCCTCCACACAATTTATAAAATAATTAGTTGTGGTTATGATGTGGGTATGATGGACACTCAAATGGAAATTCAACAAACGAATGAACTCTAGATCTCATTGTTGAAATGGCTCATCTATTACCATAGGTATCAATAGTAAAGAGGTAAGTTTAGGCCTTCCTATGAGGTATTGACATGCTTCATATTTGGAGACCTATTATAATAATTCTTAAATATCTTAGGAAAATAGTAACAAGTATTTAATATTTTGAAATCCATCACTAATTAGAAGTTTCCACATGTCTCATTATGAGAGGTATGTAATAATATTTGTTTAATTCCTTATCAACACATCTTAAATAATATATTGTTGATGTCTTTTTTATACGATGTGTTGCCCCATATGACATATTTTTCTACATATAGATTGAAAACCCATTTTATTTAGCTATAAGAGTGTGAGGGAATTCTCTAATAATTATAAATTATACAATATTTAAATACCATTCATGGGTAGAACTAATAAAAATTTCTAACAATAATTCATTTCACTTAAGCCTTCAATTGTTTCTTCACTACAAAATTGATTTTTGTAATAAGTTGGAATACACCTCTTCCCCTAAGAAGTTTGGTTGGTTTGATATCCATGTAATAATACTAGACTTTGGAACTTATAGCTACGTTCTTGTTAAGTTAACATGGAATTAATTGTTGAATTTGGGTAAACAAGAATAGAATGTGAATTAAATTTATAAAATATGAAATATTTAACTACTTTTCCAATCACATATGCATGTTTTTCAATAGATGAATAATTAAGATCATCCTTTTTTAGTGGTGTAATCATAAAAGTGGAGTAATGAAATAGTTAAAAATATTATTAGTGATGAAACACACACTTATACTAAGAGGGGGGGGGGAGTGAATCATTATATATCAAAGCTTACTTCTTCTCAACTTAATCAAGCATAGTAATATTACTTTAAACCCTAATTATTCATAGTAGTATCATCCATACAATATGTAGCAATTAAGAACATGCATAAGAGACACCTAATTTTATGTGGAAACCCTTATAGGAAAAAACCATGGAAACATATTTCTTATGTAAATCTTCTTACAAAATTTGTAGGCACCAACCCACTGGAGACTCCAATCCCCACCACTGAGCACCAACTCAACAAGAGACTCCAATATCTTTAAAAAGAGGCTCCAAACTCATGATATTCTCAAGTGGGATGCTCTAACCTTCACAAGAATAACATGATAATTTAATTTTCAACCACTCTAATACCTTCTCACAGATCTGTTAAATTTCCTCTCATAAATCTATAATATAGTCTTCATAAATATGCAATAATGTCCACTAAATTTATAATAATGTCTTCATAAATCTTCCATAATGTGTTCACAAATCTTCCATAAAACTATTCTTCAGATATGATAATATATAGAAATACATTCGTTAAAAGTTTTCCTTGAATTATCCTTCACAATGCCTTATTATATCTCTTCCAAGGAGGCGACTCTTTAGAAAATACATACCCATTTCCAAGAGAGACAACCCTTCATTTATAAGCACCTTTTCACATTGGTTGACCAAGATTAATCATTTTTATTCTTAATTTCATATTCTTTTCCCAAATTTGGGTGCACCCTCTTAGGGGATTGTCCCTCTTTGAGACCACATAGAAAATATGAAATTACTTTTATTTTAAATTTAAACACCATAAAATGAGGTAGCTCCAAGAGGGGGGTCATCCAATTTATTTTAATTTGATTTTGAAATTTAAAACCTCCAATAGGTGCATAACATGGGCTGATCCATGTGCAATGTCTTCTAATCCTTTAACATCAATGAAACATTTTTCCAATAATACCCCCCTTTTTCATTAATGACAACCTTACAAAGCAATAATATTGAAATGCAATAGGACCATACTTCTCCCCTTGACTTAGATGCTCCCCCTTACTCTACTCCTCCCCTTTTGACATTAATGGAAAAGGTCTTCTGAGGTTGAAAGATAAGGCAATGAATGGATCCCCCTAAGAATATGCTTCTTGTGAAGAATTTAATGATTGAATGTGAGTGATATCACTCCCAATTTCTCCCTCAGATACTCAACAATATCTTTTATTAGTGTCTTCATACAAATTTACACAATCTATTCCTTTGTAGCAACATACTCCAACTTCACTTTATAATCAACCACTTGCTTTCTTAGAAAATAATATTTTATTAGAATGTGCTTCACTTTAGATTGCATGACAAGGTGCTTTGATATGTTAATTACACTTGTATTATCATAAAAGATGGAAATGGGGTGTTCATACTCAACTTTGATGTCCTTCAAGGTTTTCTTCATTCAAAGGACTTGAGTGTAACAAGAAGGTGCTACAATATATTTCACTTCTACTATGGACAAGGAAATTGACTCTTTTTTCTTACTTAACCATGATACAAGATTGTGGCCAAGAAAGAATACACCCCCACTTGTTCTTTTTCTATCATCAATATTGCCAACCCAATCTACATTCATGCATATTATTAGGGTAAAATCTTCAACTCTTGGGTAGCACAAACAAAAATTCATAGTTCCTTTTAGATACTTGAATATTCTTTTCACTTCTTGCACATGTGTTTTCCTTTGGTGCTACCTGAAATTGTGTCACCAAACCAATTGCTTGCATAAAGTCAGGTCTTGTTGCTATCATATATAAAAAAATTCCAATCATGGACTTGTATAGAGTTTGGTTCACCTCAACGGATTCATCATCCTTGCTCAATTTGAATCCTATAGCCATGGGAGTACTCACTATATTACAATCCTCCATCCTAAACTTCTTCAACATTTGTTTAATGTACTTGGTTTGTGAAATGAATATCCCCTTATTTGATTGGGAAATTTGTAATCTGAGAAAGAAAGATAACTCACCAAGAATAGACACTTTGAACTCTTGACACATATTATCATTGCTACCTCCAAAGATAATTTTATCCACATAAAATACAACAATCAACTGATGATCACCTTTGGTTTTAATATATAGATTACTGTCAACAATACCCCTTTTTGAAGCCCTGTTGTTGTAGATACTTATCCAACCTTGAGTACTAAGCCCTAGGGGCTTGTTTCATACCATAATGTTCCTTCTTTAGTCTACATACATATTCCTCATTCTTTGATAGGATAAACCATTATGAGTTTTAAATATACACTTCTTCCTCCAAGTTTCCATTAAGAAAGGTTGATTCGACATCCATTTAATACTTTGAAATTCTTGAAAGAAGAGAATTCTAAGAACATCCTTATAGCCTCCATACAAGCAACATGAGCTAATTTTTATTTAAAATCAATTCCTTTGACTTGAATTTATTCCTTGCATACTAATATTTCCTTGTTCCTCACAACATGACAATCCTCATTCAAATTATTCCTGAGTACTTATTTAGTGTCAATCATGTTCTTATACTTAGGACTTGGGACAAGTTCCCAAGTTTCATTCATCTCAATTTTATCCAACTCTTCTTCCATAGCCTTTATTCAGTACTTGCCTTCACTTGCTTTCGTAAAAAAATTTGGTTCCATTTTAGAGAGCAAGCACAAGTTTTCATGTTTAGATGAATTTGCTAATCTCCTCCTTCTTTGAGTTTTTATATCTTTGTTACCAATGATCAATTTTTTTGGATGGGTCTTTTGAAAAACTATGGATGGAGTCTTGGGCGGTTCTCTTGATAGGTTTTTTGGATTTCCTTGTTCAACCTCTCCATTTTCAAGCTATTCCTCTACTTTTTTTGATACTATCTTCTTGATGGTCAACTTCTTGTACTATTTACATTTTATGTCTTCCTTCTTCAACTCTCAATTTTTACTTTTAAATTTTTTGTGTAGTTTCTCGTTATAACATCTATAGGCTTTTCTTATCATGGAATATCAAAGGAAGATTACTTCATCACACTTTGAATCAAACTTTCCCAAGTCTTCATCATCTCATTGGATGTAACATTTAATTCTAAGCACTTTAAAATAATTAATTGATATAGGCCCTATTGCAAGTGTAGACACGTAAAATATACTGATTGATATCGTGCATTCGTTCCTGACTTACTAACACCATTTCTTCCTGAATCATCAATCGGTCTAACCATTTAATCAAATTCCTCTATCTGATTAAATTCATCAATATTCGTCCCTTAATTTAATAAATCATTTTATTTAATTAAGTCAATCTCTTTTGTTAATTAAATCTATAAAGTCTATCCATTAAATTAAATAAATTAAAACCTTATTTGATTTAACCTAACACCATTCCTTTTAATTAAATAAATGAAAATCTTTATTTAATTACCCTCTTATCATATTCCTCTCTTATTTGATTTAAATAAATCCATAAATCTAAGTCAAAATAAGTCACATCATCTAATCTCTTGTTAAATTAATTAACCCTTGATTAATTTAACCTCATCTCATGTCACATCCTCTAGATAATGCAAGTTGCACATGAAAATAGATTTAATTCAGTTATTAAATCCCTATTTTCCTCACATGACATCTTTTTGGAATATTCTCTCAATTTGAATTCAAAAATTCCAAGTCAACATGTACATCCAACAAGGCATTTAAAATCTCTTACATTTCCTTTGCCTTGAGCCAAGTGGCATTTATTGCATTTTCCCTTCCCTCTTACATGTCATTTCAACAAATTTGAATTTCAAATATTGGCATTTATTGGCACAAACCCCAAATCTTGCACATCCATCATCCATTCATAGCTTGACAAGTGACATCATATCATTGGATGAATGTTAGTCCCACATTGCTCAAATTTGGACATTCATCCATCTTGAAATCTATAAATGAAAGGCTCATATCATCATTTCATCATCCAAAAACATTGCAAAGTTATTATGCTAAAATATTTAGCCATTTCCATCTATCATTTGAATTCTTAGCTAGGCTCTTTTGCAGATTTGGCTTGGAGCTCTCACCATTTGTCACCAAAGTGGATCAATCATCTTCAACATATCAAGATTTCATCATAGGAATTGGGAAAGGGCCAATTTTCACATCAAATTGGCACCAATTCCCCCATGGGATCATGTGTTTGCTTTTCTAATTAGGATTTAATCTTTCTTTTCTCATTTTCATTGTGTTCTTCAATATTTTCATTCCTAGTTTGATATTGCAAATGGATTTCATGGGGAATCCTTGTTTTAGCTTGCATTTCCTTGTCTAACTTTTTTATTCATGTTGTTTTGTAGGTACTAGGAAAAGGGTTCACACATTTCCTAGTTCGTGAAGGTGTCACAACTCGTGAAGGCGTCGTAGTTTGTTCTCCCAGCGTTGCTCTCACAACGCCGCTTACTAGTCAGCGACACTCTGTGTGGGGAGAGAGAGCTCGATTGCGTCACAATTTTTCCCAGCGTCGGAGTTTGTGTCTAGCGTCGCAATTCTAACATTTTTGTGAAAATTCTGCATTTTTCTTCACACACAGGAAATTCCAACACGGGCTCTTCAGTGTCGCTGTTTTGGCACTGCGAGCTCATCAGTGTCGCTGTTTTAGCACTGCGGGCTCGCTAGCATCGTCGCTTGAAATAAAAACTGCACCGCTGGACTCATCCCACCAAAAAAATTAAAATTTTTAACTCCGCCGCTGGACTCACCGATCTGTAGAAGTTTTCAAAAAAATCTTAAACCACAATGCTAGACACAAACTTCGATGCTGGGCGAAATTGCGACGCAACTGAGCTCTCTGTCCTGACACAGAGCGCCGCTGACTGGTAAGCGGCCCTGTGAGAGCGACGCTGGGAGAAAAAACTACGACACCTTCACGAGTTGCGAAAAATTCATGAACTGCGATGCTGAGAGACAAAAAAAGGGAAAATTTTAAATTTTAGCACGTGCCTTTAATTTATGATTGCTTCTTCCTCTGTTTTCTGCTTTTTAACTTATTTTTTTTTTTTTAGAATTTAACTATTTTTCTCTTTGTAGGTTGGAAATCAAAATCAAAGGAAAGAAGGGGCATGATGAATGACATTTCGTTCAATCAAAAGTGTTTTTAAACACTTAAGTGTTTGTTTAACACTTCTTTAGGAACTTGTTATCTTTTCATTATTAGAACACTAGTTTTCATTTGGGCTTAAAAAGAACCCTTCAATTTCTTCTTGCAAAGGTTAAAATGAACAATAGGATCAACAACTTACTAGATTTCATTTATTGGATTAACAAATTGAACAAATGTCTTTCACTTGTGATTTGGTGCTCTAAAATGAACTCACATATTGCTTTGTGGATATAAAAAGAACAAGTGTAGCTTTTGGTTTTGTGAGGGCTTACTTAGACTAAAGCCATTGAAAAAGGACGTATGCGCTTCTCTCACGCTTTATAGCGATCTTGAGAATCAAAAGGTCTTTTTCATGACTTTAGGATGAGACAAAGTAATCACATCCACACTTCGATTTGGGCTTAAAATTGAACAAAATCTTGTGCGAGTGTGAGTGGGGGCATTGTTGCATATATTCTCTCTCTTTGTTGCCAAACAAGGATTGATCGAGTTACGAATAGTGTTCTTCATTCACTTTTGTTTATCCTAGAGGGCCTACCTTGGGGAAAAAGTACTCACCCAAGGGAACGACTCAACCGGTAACACTCTAAAGCCAAGAGTATTTCCAGCCGGGATATAAATGTGGTTATTGGAAGAAACACCAATATCACGTGGTTGACTCTGATAAGATGGATCCAAAAGGGGACTCTTGCCACGTTGGGTCAACTCCTACGAATGGAAAGTCCTTACTAAAACCCATGTGCTATAATTTTCCAAAATCCTTTTATCTATTTGTTGGTGCAAGAACGGTTGTTCTGAAGCCACCCCACACTTTTACGGTCTTCTAGTAGAAATGGAAAACATGCCATGGGAGTTTCATGGGTGTTGATGCTTGGCTAACCTATCTAAGTGAGTGTCGTGGAGGGGAGCCAGTGGGGTCAAGCATGTAACCATTCACTAGAGATAAGCGTAGCTAGACTTGTCCAAGTGGGAATCCAACAAATATTGTCTTACACATCCATAGGATTGTACTTATTCTTGGGTTACAAAATGTATTGCTTGATCAAAAACATCTCAAAAACAAACACTTAACATCATCCAAATTTCAAACCCTTTTGAGGACAAATACAATTGACTCAATCCATATGTTATTGATTTCCCTTGGGATTCACATCCTTAGAGGTTTCTAAACATTGGATTATATCTCAATTTGTCATCTTAAGTAAAACAATAGGAAAACCCTTGCCTTAAGTTCATTGAATTTCCACATAACATATCTTGTGGGGTTTGAAAAAATTAAGACATTGGACATCTTAGTTTGAAAACCTAATTGAAGAAAGTGTTTTTGATAAAATAAAGACATTAAGAAAAGCTAAACAAAATGAACTTTCACATTTGTTGAAGACTCCAAATCCCCAAAGCACAAATCATTGATTGGAAATCTGAAAATGAATGAAATCATTTCTTGGTCACAAAGGTCTTTAAGAAGTATTTACTTGCTCTTCAATACCTAGGTCTAGGAAAACAAAGTGTATCTTTTTAGGTTCATCTTAGGATCAAAACATATCAAAATCATTTTTCACCCATCCTCCAAAACATCAAAACAACATCATCTCATCATCACCTTTTAGAAAATCTTGAAATCATCCTTAGATACTAGGCTTTGTGGAAAAATCAAAATCATCAAAATCATTGAGATTAAAACCTTGAAAACATTTATCAAAATCACCTTTGGCTAGGTATGTGTAGATGCATCCTTTTGCATATGCTTAGTCAAAGTTATCAAAATCATCTTGTCTAGCTTGGTATGTGTTGATGAATCCTTCTTCATATACTTAGTGAAGCAATCATCTTGTTTGAATAGGTGTGGGTAGATGCATCCTTCTCCTCACACATATTCAAATCATCATCCTTTGAACAAAGTTATTCCTTAGATCATCATCCAACATCTTAGGGTCTTTTTGTTCAAAATCCAAATCAAAATCAAGGGTAAAATCTCAAATCTCAAAAACAAAATCAAAATCAAAATCAACAAGTCCTAAAAGCCTAGTATCTCATTCAAGACTTATCAAAAGCCAAAAACATCCATATCATCCATCCCTAACATCATCATCATCATATCATCATCTTTGATCCTCAAGGCATCCTAAAACGTTCTACTTTGGAGCAAAAAATAACAATCGATCCAAAGAATCAAGAGATTCATCTCCCATATTATCGAAGATTGATCCTTGTTTTATGGTTCTAACTAGATCTCAGTACAAGAAGAGTATGGAAGCCAACAAAGAAACACCCGCTTCAAGTGATCTTAGCCAAAAAATGTAGAAATGAATCCCGTCGAATCAAGTAACCCGTTGACCCTCTCATCATTGCAAAATCTACAAGAAGAAAACCAAGGAGAGGACCTTACCTTTGGAATGTCTCGTGAAGAAATGATGAAAATGCTCCAAAATCCGGACAACCATAGAATCATCAACGTCATGATGAGACTTAACCCTTCATTGTATATGCTTGAACTAGCAAAACAAGGGGCCAAGTTTCCTTCAGATTTTGATGTGAGTACCATAGTGGAGACATCATTTCCACCAATCTCATCCACCATCCCCATTTCATCTACACCTCCATCCCAAAATATCACGCAAAACATTCCGCAAATCACAACATCGTTTGCTCCAACCCAACCCAATGTCAACAAGGGAAACACATTCCTTAATGCTCTTCAATCACATCCCCTTGTTAATAATCAAAACTTGGATGCAAACACCACCTTGGAAAAAAACATACTCCAAAACCAATTACACAAAAATGTTCCTCTCACATTCCATCATGATCCATCATCATCATTTTTTCACGCAACACCTCAAACACCTCTTCTCACAAATCCACAAGAAGAGGGAGATATGTTCGGACCAGGGGGCATATTCGACACCACACAACAACTCACACCCCTTACATTTCCACCTCTTCCACCATTGCCATTTTCATCCACACCACTCCTTGGTTTACGGCTTCCCCCTCTACCAAGTATCAATCAAAACAATATCCCAACCATCAATCAAAGCATTACACCAAATGCTCAAAACTTGTTGTCGACATCGCAACAACAGACGACAAACACACAAAAAATTGCAACATCATCAAACACCCCCATAACATCACAAAGCATGGTCTCTCAAGGACCAAACACATCAATAACGCCACTCACCACACCAACACCACCATCCACTAATCAAATAATCAGCACGAGATCACCATTCATCACCACTACAAACACCATTCCAAACCCACCATCACCCCCACCACCACCAACATTCACCACATCAAACCAATACGACACAAAATTGCAAGCCGCTTTCCAAAGAGGATACCAACAAGTGTAGAAACAAAAAGCCATACACCTAGCTGCTCAAGTTGCACAAGTCACCCAAGCTGCACAAGCTGCCTTACAAACACAACAAGCTCAATAAGCTCAAGTGTTATTGCAACAACAACAACAAGCTGCCCAAGCTGCGCAAGCATTACAAGCACAAAGGACCGCTCAAGAACAACTTCTATTGCAACAACAAGCCACACAAGCACAAGCAACATAAGTGCAAGCCCAATATCAAGCACAACAAGCACAAGCACAAGCACAACTTCTTGCACAAGCAGTGCAAGTGCAAGCATATCAACAAGCACTAAAGCAATACCAAGAGCAGTAAGAAGTAGTAGAAATGGCAGCCCAACAACAAGCGTTGTGGGAACAACAATAAGCACAACAACAAGCGTTATTGGAACAACAACAAGCACAACAACAAGCACAAATACTAGCGCAACAACAACAAGATCAACAACAGGCATTGTTCATTCAAAAGCAGGTAGAAGCCTACCTCACTCGCCAGAACATACATATTCCATTGAACAACATACCAACCAACCCATCCATTCAACCAACGATTCAAACACCCCATAACACATTCATCCCACCCCCTGATCCGCAAAGTGATGTGACGACACAACTCAGGTTTCTCTTGCAACAAGTGCTCGACCTTCAATCAAGGTGAACAACCAAGACACCAAGCAACTTGTGTCCCTATCCATTTGATAGGAGCTTAGAGATGAAACCATTCCCCAAGGGATTTGAGATCCCTAAATTTGACAAATATCGAGGGATGGGAAACCTTGAAGATCACATAAGGGAATTCCAGATTCATTGCATGGAGGTTGCATATGATGATACTTATCTGATGCGGCTATTTCCTAGAAGCTTGGTAGGCCCCACTATAGAATGGTTCTCTCGCTTACCTTTTGACATTAGAACATTCCAAGAAATCAGGGATGCATTCATTAGGAACTACGCATGTAATATTGCAATGGACGTTAGTCTCGAAGAACTATACGCTCTAAAACAAGGAAAGAATGAATCTTTTGCTTCATTCCTTCAACAATGGGGATCCAAGGCCAATTGGAGCAAGTGGACCATGCTAGAAGAACAACAAGTTTGCACCATCATAGCCAACCTTGAAGGCCACTTGTCATTTCATCTCAAGGTTCAGGGTATCACCACATATGATCAATTGATTCCCAAGGTGCTTAGCATCGAAAGAGCCCTTGTGACCCAACACGCGGAATCAACATCATATGATGAAAAACAAAACAACCACCCATCATCCAATTATAATGATAAACCTCGTATGTGGGAAAGAAACAAGAACATTACTAATGATGGTGCCGTAGATGCCAAGGTGGTCATTAGTGGTCCATGCCAAAATACACCCACAAAAAAAAACCAAACACAACATCAAAACACTCATCGCACAACATATCAACCCAACAATAATCCAACTATCAATAACCTCAATGATCAAAGAGGACCATCCCAATGCAAAAGTTATCCCAAACGAAAATACACCATTTTGGGAGAACCACTGGAGGACATAATGAAAAAGTTGATCGACAAAAAACTCATCAAGCCTCCTACATTCGAAAATTACCAAGAACCTGATGTCAAACCTCCTTGGTATAACGAGAATCAACTTTGTGAATTTCATAAAATCAAAGGCCACACCACAAACAACTGCATGAGACTCAAGAACATCATTCAAGATCTCATTGACAAGAAAATCATAAATGTGGAACAACCTACTGGAAATTAGGATCTTAAAATCTACACGAATCTGATGTCGAATCATGGTAGCAAAGGGAATAAAAATGATAAAGGGAAGGGTAGTGTAAATCATGTGTACAAAACAATCATTTCCTCCCTAAATGAAGATTGCATGGTCATCACCATTAAGGGCGCCCATGCTGAAGATTGTGGAGTCACCACAAGAGGCGGAAAGGTCACCATCGTAGGATCATACCAACCTAACAGAATCCCTTCATCTAGATCTGTTCCACATAGCTACAATGTCGTAGAAAAACTCAAGAGAACTCCATCACACATCTTCATCATGGAATTGTTAAAAATATCATTAGCCCATAAGAAGATCCTTGAGGAAGCATTAGCCTCATCCACCGTCCCCGCAGATCTTGATGCAGAGCAATTCCAAGCTATGGTCAGAAATATCATAACACCTAATCTCCTTACATTCTCTGACCAAGATTTCCCCACCCAACCATCTCACAACCGTGCACTTCACTTGGAATCCATTGTAAACAAGAGAAAAATTATAAGAGTCTTGGTGGATGGAGGTGCCGGTTTGAACATTTGTTCTCTCAGCCTCATCAAGCAATTGAAAATATCAGAAGATTCCATCGATAAAGGAAAGGGCATCATCACGATCAGAGCATACGATGACCAAGAAAGAGTGTCTTAGGGCATAATTAAACTCCTTATTCAAGTAGGGCCCACTCTCATGGAAATCACCTGTCAGGTCCTAGACCTCGACTTGCCATACAACATCCTCCTAGGACGCCCATGGATCCATGCGATGAAAGCTGTAGCATCAACCTTCCACCAATGTACGAAATTTACACATAATGGACAAGAGGTTACCATCCATGGAGATCCCAAACCGTTTTCATATTGCAAAAATCTTGAAGCCAAGTATTACAAAATCCCCCAAGTGCCAAAGAATGATGAGGTCCCATCCACACCATACATCGACCCCGCCACTCTCGCATCCACTTCTGTGATAGAGACACTCGCCATTCCCGCCATTCCCACCATCTCTGACATCAAGCTCATCATCCAAGAGGATGGTTGTGGAAGCTACAAGTTCCCTAACAATGCTTTTGTGATAGGAGAGTTACCTCAATCTCCTAGATCATGAGGATACCCACAAAAAAACCAAGCTTCCACATCACAAATGTTTCCTGAAGACTATCCTGAATTCACAAGATGGGGAGACCTTGGCCATGAGGTTATTGAAGCTGATCCATCTCACATGTTATATCGAGATGAAAGACCGACACCTGAATTACCAATGGATGAAAGAAGCAGGGGCCTACAAATGATGCTCGCAATGGGCTACAAAAGAAATCAAAGACTGGGACAAAATGACAATGGGCTCATAATACCTATCATGCCAGAGATGCGACCCATAACAAATCTTGGCTGGCCTTGGATGTACCCCTCTGAGAATAACCATATGTGGCCGAAGTCCTCTGGTTAGAGCCGTTAATATTTCTCCTCAGCTAGTACTAGTACAAGTACACTCACCAATAGTCACAGGTACAGACACATAATTTTATAACTGAGCCCTATATTAGTAGCGATGACGAAGATACCATATCCAATCTACCTAGGTTATTTGAAGATACCACCCTATGTATGATTAGCACCCTCTCCTTTGAAACTGATCATCCAAATCATGAGATCTATTTAGTGTATCCCCAACTGATCGACTATGACCAACGAGGACCACCAGTTCTCGATACATTCAAAAATGATGAGGCACTCTCAGAATTCATGGGATTGAGGGATAACATTCCAGATGGGGATCACAAGGCAAGGTTCATAATGGAATTGGACACACATGCTTATTACAGGGAAACGATTGAATCCTTTAGTCGTAAAAGTGAGAAAATAAGAATCATATCGAAGTCCTTGAGTGAAAACCACACTGTGGCACTCTCTGACAAGAAAATAGTAAAAAGAAAGGATGTATCCAATGGTGAAAACCTCTCTGAGGTGCCCGAGGATGAAGGATTCAATCTTCCTCTAAGAGCTATTCATCAGGAGAAATCAACAGTCTTGGCCGAAAAGTGCAATCCTGTCAACCTAGGAACAAAGGAGGCCCCACATATCACATTCTATGTGGAATCACTATTATCAGAAGAGCAAGAACTCCTAGCTGCATTCCTAAGGGAAAGGAAAGTAAACTTCGCACTGAGTTATGCTGACATGCCCGGGCTTGATTCAGAGAGTGTGGTTCATCACTTAGTTGTGTACCCAGAAGCAAAGCCAGTCAAACAAAAACTTCAAAAAATGCATCCTCAAATAGCCTTATTGGTCAAAATGGATCTTAAAAAGTTGTTAGATGCAGGGTTTATCCGACCAATTGATTATCCAGAATGGGTGTCCAATTTGGTATCTGTTTCAAAACCTGACGGAGCCATCAGAATCTGTACAGATTTTAGAGATTTGAACAAGGCATGTCCCAAGGATGATTTCCCGCTTCCCAACATCGACATGATAGTAGACATGACAGTAGGGCATGAGATGCTATCACTAATGGATGGATTTTCAGGATACAACCAGATCGTGATAGCAAAAGAAGATCAACATAAGATGACTTTCACTTGTCCATGGGGGGCCTACTGCTGGAACATGATGCCATTCGGCCTAAAAAATGCAAGAGCAACCTATCAAAGGGCCATGACGTTGATATTCCATGACATGATTCATAAAATAGTCGAAGATTATGTCGACGACATCCTAGCAAAATCCAAAAAAATACAAGATCATATAGCAACCCTAAGCGTTATCTTTGACAGACTAGAGGAATACAAAGTCATACTAAATCCTAAGAAGTGCATCTTTGGCGTACAATCAGGTAAATTGCTAGGATACATAGTCTCCATGAAGGGTATTGAGGTGGATCCGAAAAAAGTGAAGGCAATCTTTGAGATGGAAGCACCAAAGACATTAAAACAACTGAGAGGTCTCCAAGGCAGACTTCAATCCATCTGCTGGCAGACAAGAAAAACCCATACTCTCACCTACTCCACAAGGGGGTAGCGTACAAATGGGATACAAAATGTGAAGAGGCATTTAACAAAATCAAGGAATATCTACTGATGCCACCAGTTTTAATGCCACCCATTCCAAGAAAGCCATTGATATTATATGTGTCAGCAACAACAGTAGCCCTTGGAGCTCTCCTAGCACAACATGATGAAAATGGAATGAAGAGGGCCATCTACTATATCAGTAGAACAATGGTCAGTCATGAGCTAAACTACTCATTCATCAAGAAAGCTTGCCTCGTAGTAGTGTTTGCATCTCAAAAATTTAGACATTACATGTTGGCACACAAGATCAAGCTCATCGCCAAAATTGATCCCCTCAAGTATCTCCTATCAAAGACAACGCTAACCGGAAGAATGGAAAAGTGGGTAATGATATTATCAGAGTATGACATCAAGTATGTAGAGCAAAAATCCATTAAGGGACAAGTTATTGGAGATCAACTAGCAAAAACACCCATCTATTCTGAGAACCCTCTTGTCTCATAATTTCTAGATGAATCCATCTTTAACCTCAATGTAACTGATCATTGGAAACTATACTTCGATGGTTCCTACACACAACATGGATTAGGAGATGGTGTCTTCTTCATCACTCCACGAGGGGACTGCATACCGAAGTCATACAAATTGGCATTTCCTTGCACTAACAACATAGTGGAATATGAGGTTTTGACTATAGGCCTCAGGATAGTAGTGCAATGGAATATCATAGCTCTCAAGGTGTATGGGGACTCTCAGTTGATCATAAATCAGGTCAATAATGAATATTAGACTAAGGATGACAAGCTAACTCCATACAAGAAATTGGTGGAGACTCTAAAGGAATTCTTCATTGACATAACATTTGAGCAGATTCCAAGAACTAACAACAGAGCAATAGATGCCATGGCTACAATTGAGTCTCTATTAGACATCCCTCATAATGTGCCGAAATATGAATTTCTGATTGAGTAGCTTCTCGTTCCAACATTCGAGGTACCAGAATCAGAATATGTGTGTGAAATCGTTGGTCCTAGTGATCCTTGGTATCATGACATCTATACATATCTTCGCATAAAAGTCATACCTGTTGACCTACCATCGAGCCTAAAATGAACCTTTATTAAAAAGGCATCCAGATTTGTCATCCTAGGTGATACCTTATACCATAGAAGCATAGAAGGTACCTTGCTACGCTGTTTAAACACTGAGGAGGCATTAACCACTCTAACTAAGGTTCATAATGGTATTTGTGGCTCACACTCGAGTGGAATGACCATCGCCAAGAAACTGCTGAGGATGGGGTATTATTGGCCCACGATGGAAAGAGAAGCACATGATCATGCTAAAATGTGTTTACAATGTCAGCAACATGGGGACCTCATCCATGCTCTAGCTCAAGAGCTTCACCTGATCATCACACCATGGCCCTTTTCGCAATGGGGACTCGATCTCATTGGGAAAATCACACCCACCTCATCCAATGGCCATGAATTCATCATAACTGTAACTGAGTACTTCACAAAGTGGGTGGAAGCCATACCCATGACGTATATCACTAGAAAGAAGATCTCAAAATTTATCCTGAACTATCTCATTTGTCGTTACGACGTCCCACAAGCCATTATCTCAAATAATGGGACATCATTCAAGAACCACTAGGTTCGCGACTTGTGTGAGAAATTCAAAATCCAACATCGCTTTTCCACCCCATACTATCCCCAAGGCAATGGCCAAGTAGAATCCACGAACAAAACCATCCTCAAAATCCTTAAGAAAACAGTCAATGATGCAGGTCGTGACTAGCATCTGTAGCTTAATCCTACCCTCTGGGCTTATCGAACCAGCATCCGCACACCCACTGGCGCCACCCTCTTCTCCTTGGTCTACGGATCAAAAGCCGTACTCCCCATTGAGATCGAGCTCCCATTCCTCAGAATATCATTGCAAAACCTCATCACTGATGAAGACTACCAGGTGTCAAGATTAAATGAGCTAGAGCTACTGGATGAGAGACACATAGATGCTTTAAATCATTTGCAAGTCTATCAAAATAGACTCAAACGGAACTACAACAAGAAAATCAAAAGCAGACCTTCCAAATCAGAGAACTGGTCTTAAAAGAAAATCAGAAGAATGTCTCAAACCCAAGCAGCAAAGGAAAGTTTGAACCTAATTGGCTAGGACCGTTTTTCATAACAACAAGTTATAAATTAGGGGCATATCAGCTATCAACACCCGAAGGGGAACCTCTGCAGGAGCCAATGAGTAGCTCCCTTCTCAAAAAAATTTATGCCTAATTCTTTCAAGGTATAGAACCAAAAATCCAAAAAATTAGAAAAAAGTCCTAAAAAAATGGTTACTTTGGTGAAAACCTGGCAAACAGGCGTCTTGGTGACAAAAAAAATAATCAAAGAAGCAAAAAATCCAAAAAAATCAGAAAAAGGATAAAAAATAGTAAAGAGAAAAAAATCGTCCTCTAGTGAAAATCACTTCGGTGGCACTTTGGGCAAGTACCTTGGTGAAAACCTGGAAAATAGGTGCCTTGTGTAAATAAGAACTTTCCATCCACCAAGATCTTTGCGGCTTGTTTGGCATCATCCATCCATCTCGCTTCCATCATCCATCACATTTAGGTCTCCATCCATCACTCATCCACTCGCATCGCACCATAGCTTGGTCCTGTGTTGTATCATGATCCCTCCTAGTAGTACTCGGCCCATCCTCAAGGTCAATTTGTCTTGCCTTTATCAGAGTAGTCTATTGCATCACGCTGGGGGCATGTTCTCATCAGATCAGATTCATGTATTATCTTAAAGTCCTCAAATCAGAAAATCCAAAAACATTAGAAAATCAAAAAATCCAAAAAACATCAAAACATATCAAAATCCAAAAACAGAGTCATCTTGTCGAACTACATCATCTCTAAGCTTGAATGTAGGCAAGGTTGATCTTTGATCACCCCCCGAGACATTTAGGTCAGTCCTATAGGAGTTCGTCATAATAAACTGGCATCTCATCATGTATATCATCATTAGTAAATCGATCAAGTCGTCAGTCAAACTACGTGGTCTCTGCATGTATAACGTAGGCAAGGCTCATCTGTTGACCAGCCCTTGAGGCCCCTAGGATAGGTCTTTAGGTTAGTCTCTTGGTCAAAATCTTTGAAAATCCTAAAACATTGGAAAATTAAAAAATCAAAAACATTGGAAAACCTAAAAAAAATACCAAAAACAGCCTCAAAACATTTCAAAACATCAAAAACATCCAAATACTTGAAAAAAAATCCATCTGTCTCATCTCGCTTGCACCCGCAATAAACACCACTCATAATAAACTAATTGTCATCCTCAACCTTTGGTGAAACAGTTGAAAACAAGTCTAGCAGCTTAAAAGTAAAACTCTAAATGTCAAGTCTTAAGTCTAAGTTAGTACGTAATCAAATTGGTCACCTCTTTGTATCGGTAACACATCATCTGAATCGGTCCCATATCAATCATCCCTTAGAGCACTTTGGGTAAAATAAATGATGTGTCGCCATCCACTAACATGTCCTAGGATGAATCCTTCCTACAATGGGCATTATCTTTTGGCAATAAATTTCGGTTCTTATCCTTAGAAAACACATCCTTTTTTCATTAGAGGTATTGAAGAGCATCAGTTTGTTTGTTTACTTGGTCTTTATCTTTTGACTTATCTTATTTTGCGCTCATTCCAAGGACGTCTCGATGATATCCCAAAACAAAGGATTTAGAGAAATAGGAATGGGGCAACGATCATTATCTTTCATCTGCTGTGCTTGTTGGATGTTTTTGTAATATAACTTCGGCGAATACTTGCTTTGTTAGATATGTGCGGAAGAGGTCTAGGGAAACTTGTTGACTATTACAAGGATAGGTTTACCTTTCTGTGTTTTGGTCTGAGGTGTCTAAAACTTTTGAAATGCATCCTAGCAAGGTTTTCATATGTCAGGTATGAACAAGAATACTCCTATCTAATTGTCGAGTCAAAGTCCATCACACTAAGTACCACGCCATCCTAGTTTTTTATACCTTGATGCATCGTACCACATGTGTTATCAAACATAAAAAAATTTGGCCCTTTGAAAATCCCAATTCCTTAGCAAGTCATCGTCATCATCATCATCATCATCATCATCATTTTCCTTTGTGTCATCTTGTGTCTTGTTGAAATGACTTCTTCTTTTCTTACTAACCGCGCTAACAAGGTACTATGACAGTTGATCATCATCACCATCATTGTCATCGATCCTACATCCACAAATCATTAGCATATTGCATAAGAATATCATATAGGAAACATACACATTGCATTTTTCATCATCATAAACAGTTTACCATAAACATTCTTCATAAATAGGTGCATCCATGTCATTGCATTTCACCCATTACATCGCATAGCATTCATTTGAATTTCATATTACATCTATCACATAAATCATCGCATAACATTTGCATAAGCATTTCATAATCATTTCACCATTATCACATACTGCATAATCATACACAATAGGTAAATAAGCATTATAAATAATTCATTTGCATACATACTTGCATAACATCATGACATCATATCACCACTTTTACATTCACATCACATTACACATCATTTTTCATTAACACATCATTTGCATACATCATTGATCATATTAAAGTCCATATCACATATTACATTAGCATAAAATATCATCATATAGTAAACATCGTTGCACATCATATCATAGGTGAGCATAATATAGATATGTTAGTCATAAACATAACACATACATCATTAGAAATAAATGCATCCATAAAACATCACCTCAAAGCATATAGAAATAAATCATCCATGCATAAATCAAGGAGTACACGGTACATCGCATCAAAATCAGCTCATATATATATCATATCATCAATGTCACTGTCATAGTACAAAAAATAAATTGGATCACTGTACATATGTGTCAATCATAATTAGGTAAGGGTCACATACCGGGGCACCGATGCCAGGTGGCCGCTGGTAAGTCCAAAATTAGTTTGAAATGTGTAGAGGAAGTTGTCGTTGCACCATATAGTCGGAGGGTTAGAGCTCGAATCTCAAGGTTTGCTAGCGGAGGTGTGTGAAAATGACTTGAAAGTGACCCCTCGGGCCCCTTTTAAGCCCAAAAATTAGGGTTTTTTAACCCTAATTGGCTATCCTGCTAGGGTTTTGGACCCCCGACCCTATTTTTATCCGTTTGAGGCTTTTTTTTCATTGTTTTATTGCATTTAGACATGTTTTTAGCCTCCCGGACCCCTTTCAGACTTGTCGGGTACTTTGTCATCTTTTTTCGCGAGATCACCCAAAAAATTAAATTTTTTGTCCGATCTCTCAAGGGGGCATTATATTGGCATATTCTCTTCTGCCAGGCAATAGTGGGTCAAGTTGTAAAATATCAAAATTTTTGGCTTTGATCGAGATCATCTATTCTTTGAACCAATGCAACAAGTGCATTGCTTCAAAGAGGGGAAAAATGTAGACACGTAAAATATACTGATTGATATCGTGCATTCGTTCCTGACTTACTAACACCATTTCTTCCTGAATCATCAATCGGTCTAACCATTTAATCAAATTCCTCTATCTGATTAAATTCATCAATATTCGTCCCTTATTTTAATAAATCATTTTATTTAATTAAGTCAATCTCTTTTGTTAATTAAATCTATAAAGTCTATCCATTAAATTAAATAAATTAAAACCTTATTTGATTTAACCTAACACCATTCCTTTTAATTAAATAAATGAAAATATTTATTTAATTACCCTCTTATCATATTCCTCTCTTATTTGATTTAAATAAATCCATAAATCTAAGTCAAAATAAGTCACATCATCTAATCTCTTGTTAAATTAATTAACCCTTGATTAATTTAACCTCATCTCATGTCACATCCTCTAGATAATGCAAGTTGCACATGAAAATAGATTTAATTCATTTATTAAATCCCTATTTTCCTCACATGACATCTTTTGGAATATTCTCTCAATTTGAATTCAAAAATTCCAAGTCAACATGTACATCCAACAAGGCATTTAAAATCTCTTACATGTCCTTTGCCTTGAGCCAAGTGGCATTTATTGCATTTTCCCTTCCCTCTTACATGTCATTTCAACAAATTTGAATTTCAAATATTGGCATTTATTGGCACAAACCCCAAATCTTGCACATCCATCATCCATTCATAGCTTGACAAGTGGCATCATATCATTAGATGAATGTTAGTCCCACATTGCTCAAATTTGGACATTCATCCATCTTGAAATCTATAAATGAAAGGCTCATATCCTCATTTCATCATCCACAAACATTACAAAGTTATTATGCTAAAATATTTAGCCATTTCCATCTATCATTTGAATTCTTAGCTAGGCTCTTTTGTAGATTTGGCTTGGAGCTCTCACCATTTGTCACCAAAGTGGATCAATCATCTTCAACATATCAATATTTCATCATAGGAATTGGGAAAGGGCCAATTTTCACATCAAATTGGAACCAATTCCCCCATGGGATCATGTGTTTGCTTTTCTAATTAGGATTTAATCTTTCTTTTCTCATTTTCATTGTGTTCTTCAATATTTTCATTCCTAGTTTGATATTGCAAATGGATTTCATGGGGAATCCTTGTTTTAGCTTGCATTTCCTTGTCTAACTTTTTTATTCATGTTGTTTTGCAGGTACTAGGAAAAGGGTTCGCACAAGAAGTATGAGCAAGTTTGGTAGTGTTGTCATTAATGTTGTCATTGATGTCAACACAGTTCAATATGTTTCAGATTTTACATGTATAGTTGAGATGTTTTTGAGATGTTGTGAGTATATGGAGCTATCTTTATGATGTTGTAGATATGCTGAAATGATGATTTTCCAAGTGCTTTTGAGAAAATTAATAAAGAGAGAAGTTAGAGTTATGAGTGTGTTCACAATGTGCTCCAGTATATGGTCCTCATTTCTATTGTGTTGATCCTATTCTTGTGAAGATATGAAGGTTTTATAATGGTGATCTAGTGGTGATATATCCCGAGTTGTAGCTTTTGGTTTGATGAGATGTGAAATTTACGTTCACTGATGTGTGAATTGTTCTGGCTGAGTTGGTCTTTTGTGGATTGGGAGAAATGTTTCTGCTCTATAGTCCTTCATTATTGTATTTTAGATCTTGTGGATCTGGAATGTGTCTTATATTGGTTTCCTCTTGGTTTTGGTAAAGATGCGTGTGGTTTGCTGATCTAGAAGTCAAGATTTAGAGTTGTATGTGTTTGCATAGTCTAGATGGACTAATGGAAGGAGTTCGGTGTTCGAAGATCATTTCACTTGTTGTAGATGCATTTGAAGGAACCTGAGATGTGTTCTTATGCATAATGAAGCATTTTGCATCATCCATGTGCTATCTTCTTGTTGGGAAGCATGCACATCAAAGTTCATTTTTGTTTTCATTAGGTTTGGCTGACCTAGTGTTTACACTTCATTTGAAGAATTAAAATTTAATTAAGGAAACGCATGGTTGATCCGAGACATTATATTTTGGTCTTGGATAAATTTTTTATTGGTCCACTCTCATTCTTTTCCACCATGGGAATGTTGATTTTCCAACCTAATTTGAATTCATGAGATGAGGCATATGTGGCCAACCTTGGAGAAAGTTTCTAAGGATGAAGATGGTATAAATGCAAGTCAAGTTGCGAAGAACTAAGAAGTGATGCAAAGTGACAAAGAAAGCCATAAATCAAAAGTGCAGAAGTGTGTGAAAGTAAGTTGAGGCAATATTATTTCATTGTGTTAGATTCTTGAAGGCAGTGAGCTGGAGGTTTCTAAAATATTTTAATCAAGGTTGTGGATGTGTGTTAATTGTTTTGGTAGATCTTTTGTTCTCTTTTGTATCAGTAGGCAGTGAGCCTCCTTATTGGACAATGAGTCCTTTTTGTAGGCAGTGAGCCTTTGTATTTGGACAGTGAGTCCTTTTCTAGGCAGTGAGCCTCTATATTCAGTTTTGTTATCTCTTTATATTGTGATTTAATCCTCACCATGGTTTTTCCCTCATTGGGTTTTCCACGTAAAAATATAGTGTTCATTGTGTTAATTTTATTATCTGTTATTTGTGTTTCATGTTTATACTTAATAACAAAATAGTGTGGTTGTAGAATTGATAAGTGTTGAAGTTATAAGTTTGAATTTTTGTGACAACTAATTCACCCCCCCTCTCAGTTGTCCCATGCCTTTTAATAGGCCCTCCCTTCCAGAGCTCATAGGGTGTTTTTTTATTCTTTACCCTAATTTATGCTCAGTTTAGAACATAGACTACTATGTGTACAACTACTACACTCTTCTTGGGTAATCATGCCGCCCATTGTAACTCGGGTAAGTGCACAAAACTTGTTAAGCTCCGCAACCATCATAACTTGGGTAAGTGCACAAAAATCATTGTGAATTAATTTTTGAGTACAATATTGTTTGGAATTCTACATTTTTGAAGTATTAAAGAAGTAAGATAGTTAAACTATGAATTAAGTTTTATGAGTACAAGATTTTTTGGAATTTTGCATTTCAGTATAGGAGAAGTAAGATAGTTAAACATCATGCTGGCCAAGAAGAAAAAACCTAAAAATATAAAACAATTTGAACATACAATCTTCTACTAGACTATAAAACAAAAAAATTAATTAGTCTATGTGTACAACTACTGCTACTGCAATCTGAACTGAACCTAAATAGACAATCTGCAAAGAGTGGGTCTAGCTCCTATACTTCTAAACAAATTGTCTTCTACTAGACTATTGGTATTGCAACTACAAGGTTCCCCATTTGTAGGAATAATTTATAGTCTACTACTGAACAATAGGATATGCATTGTGTTTATCCACACTTTAGTGTAGGAAACGCATTGTGTTTCTCACAAAATATGCTCAATTGAGATTTACCAAGGATATACCAATTTTTTTTTTCTCAAAAGACCCTTAAAGGCCATATCCATGGCTCTTTGGAAAGTTTCCCCTGCATTGGACAACCCAAAAGGCATTTTTCTGTATGCCATGGTTCCCCATTTTTTAGTGAAGGTTGTTTTAAACTGATCCTCTTCCTTAACCAAAATCTGATTATAACCTGGAAATCCATCTAAAAGTGAGAATCTTTCAGAACTTGAAACAAGCTGTAATATTTGTTCCATTGAGGGCAGTAGGTAATGATCCTGAAGAGACACCGTATTAAGGTCCATTCAACACACAATCTGTTTTCACCATTTTTCTTTCTCACAGGAACCAAATTGGACAATCAAGATTTGTTTTTGATGGGAAAAATGATATTGCTTTGGATCATCTTGTTTAACTCATCTTTCATTAGGTGCTCTAATTTAGGATTCAAAGGTCTTTGTTTTTGTCTAACTGGTTTTGCATCAGGCTACAACTCTATGTTGTGTTGATCTAACTAAGATTAAAACCTTTTAAATCATTGTATTCCCAAGCAAACACATCTTCAAATTCTTGACAAAGCAAAACAAAAGCATGTTTTTCTTCCTTAGTGCATATCTTGCCAAGTTTTAAAAGTTTACCTTTGAATATCTCAATGGTCTCATAATGATCTTATTTGAATAACATGCTAGTTTTATCCTTCTTTACCTAATCATCTAAATTAGAGATTGAATCTAGAGTCACCAAACCCATTGAAAGCCTATTTGACTTTAGTTGAAGAATTTGATCTCCATATTCTTGCTTTGAAGCTGAAAACTCAGTGTCCTCAATCATTACAATCTACTCATCACTATCAAACACTTGCCAATGTATGTTATTATTAGGAATAGAAGGTCTTACCACTACCTTAACATTGTGTTGTACCTTAACATTTTTTTATCTCAACTGGGATATCAAAATCAGCTCCCATTGCAACCAACTTATCAACCTGTATATTCATATTTCTTGGGATAGACATACTTCTACACTCAATTGACTTGTGACCAAACCTTTTGCAACTAAAACACTGACCAGAAAATGGACTACTTGAATTTATTTTACTTCTACACTAAGAAGCTATATGACCAAATTTCTTACAAGCAAAGCACTAACCATTAAACTTCTGAGCATTGGGTTGTCTTACCAAATACCTTTTTCCTTTGTTCATCTAATTTCTTTGTCTGGAATCTTTATGTTTAGATTTGGAGCTTTCTTCCTTCTCATATCTAAGAACTCGCTTATCATTTGCATTCTTTAATCCTTTAGTCAAGTCATCAAGCTTAGCAGAACTGATCCTAAACTTCTCCTTGTACTCATTTGCAGTATTGAGTTCATCTCTGAGAATAACTATCTATATTTCAAGCTCTTGTTCATTATTTATGGATTGTTGTAGTTCAATCTCCATCCGAATGAATCCAATGTTTACTCTCCTACATTCTTTAGATTTTTATTTTAAGGATTGGGCCAGATTCTCCTCATTCTTCTTCCTTTCTTCAATCTCCTTAGTTAGTTTTATTGCCACAAATTCCATCTCAAGCTTTAGAGTAGCATTGTCCCTAGAAAGTTTTTCATATTCTTTATTTATTTCTTTTGGGGTCTAATTCAGGTGAACATCTTCTAGGATTTTATTTTCTTTCTACTTTAGTTTAGTTGATCACAAAGTTCCTTTCTCTTTTCTCTTGACTCATTGATTTTATCCTTCAATGATTGAATGAATTTCTCAGCATCCACAAGATTTTCTTTTAATTCCATGACTTCTGCTTTAGACTGATCAAGATCATCAAGTGCCACAATAAGTTGTTGTTGAAGACCACAAGAGTCCATTTCAATTCAAGATCCACCTCAAGCTATTAAAATTTTTGTAGAGAAATTGTGCTCTGACACCAATTGTTGGACTCAGGGAACATTGAGAGGGGGGTGAATCAATATTGAACAATTTTAAACTTTAAATCTAAATCTTAAACCATTCACACCACATAAATAGAAATAAAGATGTAAGCACATGAACAAGATAATCAAAGCACCATAACACCAATATTTTTATGTGGAAACCCTATTAGGGGAAAAACCACGGTGGAGATTAATCCATAATTATACTCTATTAGAAGTATGAACAAAAGGGAATGCACTTGCATTCAGGCACACTTCCTAGAGCTCACTGCTCAAAATAAGGAAGGCTCACTACCTTACAAAGTGTTTGTAATTACAAAAAAGTTGAACTGAGAAGATAGAATCTACAAATTCCTAGATTGAGTTCCAGTGAAGCACATAAATCAAAATTTGAACCTTCTGACTGATTCTACAATTTGTTCTACTCTACTCTGCCTTAATTCAGAATAGTCTTCTTCTGCTCAAGAAAAATTCACTCAACTGATCTTCTGATGTACGTTCATATAGCTGCTCTGCACTTTTTTGCACACATACACCTTCTCACCACCTAATTCTACTTCAAAATGAATTATCGATCTCATATATATATCCGCTAACAAAGATTTCATTGCTTTAGGTCAGCTTTAACAAAACATGAAATATCCTTCAATGGTTGGCTCAAATCACAAGTTATATTTAACATGTGCACCCATCAAGGTCAGCTAAGACATAGCTAGGACCTAAAACAATATTCTCAAACTTAGAAACAATTAAACAACTACTCCTTATACATCTGTGACACACTACATTCATTGAGTCGGCCACAATGAGAAAATAAACGAAAAATCATTCTTCCAAATCTCCTAACTCGTACATTGATTAATGCAATACCACAAAACTCAACAACAAGAAAGTATAGATGCTTAACAAACTCTCTCAGATATCCACAACTAAAAATGATGATCCGGTGAAGCATACAGATCGACTAACTGACCGGATACCCTATTCTTCATGTTTTCTATCGGTAACACATTGCCTTCTACATTTCCTGCCGGTATAAGTAGATCCTGATCTGCAAACCAAGATAATGACTTCAGTTGCCATCAATGACAACACTAGAAGCCATAAACAATCTACTCAAGCCATATTCCAATAGTAATACCCATGACCTATATCACAGGAAAGAAGATAACCAATTTTATCCTAAATTACCTCATTTTTCATTAGGGTGTTCCTTAAGCCCTTATCATAGATAATGGAACACCCTTTAAGAACCAATATTTTCATGAATTTTGTTAAAAATTTAACATCTAGCATCACTTTTCCACTTCTTATTACCCCCAAGAAAATGGTCAAGTCGAGTCTTCTAATAAAATTATCATAAAGATCCTCAAAAAGATAGTCAATGAAGCTAGTCATGATTAGCACTTACAGTTGAATCCCACCTTGTGGACCTATTGAGCCAGTATCCATACACCTATAGCTGCTACACCCTATTCCCTAGTCTATGGAGCTAAATCCATCCTACCTATTGAGGTTTATCTCCTATCACTAACAGTTTCATTACAACATGTCATCACTGATGAAGGGTACACAGTGTCTAGATTGAATGAGCTAGAATTGTTGGATGAACATCACCTTGAAGCATTGAATCATCTACAAGCCTACCATAATATACTTACAAGAATTTACAAAAGAAGATAAAATTTCAATGCTTCTAGGTGGGAGACCTTTTCTTGAAAGATATCTAGAAGAACCTATTAGATTAGAGCAACAAAGGGATGTTTGAGCTGAATTGGTTAGGACCTTTCATTGTCACAACAAGTTATGGCTTGGGAGTTTATCAACTGGAAAATTTTGAAGGAAAACCCTTGCAAGAACCTATCAAAAACATGCACCTAAAAAAAATTTATGCCTAGCCCATTGAGGGGTGTTCCTAAAATCTAAAAATCCAAAAAATAAAAATAAAATAAAATCCAAAAAATATAGAAAAAGGATCAAAATAGTAAAGAGAAAAATTGTTCTCTAGTAGAAAACCACTTTGGTGGTGCTTTTAGAAAGTACCTTGGTGAAAAATTGGCAAACAAGAACCTTGTATAAATAAAGAACCATCTTCCATCTACCATTGGCTCTTTGGCTTGTCCTGCATCCCACACCCATCACATCCATCTTCCATCTATTTATTCTACTTATCCTTCGTTCGTCAATGTTTGTATCATACCTTGGCATTTAGCAAGTATCTATCCGCTTTAGTACTACTTCACATACCCCTAAGGTCAGTTTGTCTTACATATATCAAGGTATTCCATCACACTACATTGGGGCCATATTCCTATACATGTATTAGATTGAGTTCTTGTATATTCCCTTAAGGTTATTCTTCAAAAATATAAAAAATAGTTGTAAAATCTTCTAAAACATAGAAAAATTATTATTTATAAGGGGATGAAATAAGTATGATGAACACAATTCTCTAGTTTCATTTAAAATTTGTGCTATGGAAGACATATCTAAAAAATAACAAAATTAACTATCAAAAATTCAGATCTGGAAAGGGTAAAATGTTATGTACCTATCACCATTGTTTTTTTAGACCTCACTGAGGATGCATTTTCCCTATGGTGAATGGGTCTTGACTAGGGCTTCTAAAAATCAATTTATGGGTTCTATTCTTCTATGTATGCATTCCCAGATTCTAATTGTTCATTGTTGGAAAGCTATAAATAAAACCTATAACTTAGCTTCCATGATTTGAAAAAAATTCTTGCAAATTTGACAACTTTGCAACGTTATTTCATTTTTCTCTCCAATTGATTTTCAACCTAAAATTTGTAATCAAACATCAAAGAGAGAAAAATGCTATTTGTTAGGGAATGGGGGTTTTCCTTGGTCAAACCTCATTTTGGTAATTAAACCTTGAAATGAAATAGAAAATCATGAAGGAATGATGAATGAATAATAATATGTAACAACTCACCAAACCTTAATTGAAACCTTGGAGTACAAATTTGAAAACTTGCATGAAGTGTTCTCAATGAATGTAGATCTTGATCATGAAACTTGATTAGAGATGATGCCTTTGAATATTCTTGATTGATCTTGAACACTACATCAACATATTAGCTCAAATAACATGCATGATGCAATCTATCTTTGATATGACAATGGAATCTTGATTGTTGCAATAATCTTCTTCAAATATACCCTTGAATTTCTCTTGATAATGCTCACTTGAATGCTCTAGGATCTTAGGTTGAAATTCTAGGATGAACATAGTGAAATAACCTTGTATTTATACATATCTTAAAATTAATTCCCAAAATTCAAATATCACAAGACGACATTGAATTATAGATTTTAAATCATTAAAATACTGCCAAAAATGTATTTCAAAGAGGGTTCCTAGGTCTAAGTGAGGACCCATTCACCATAGGGTGAATGGGTCGTAGTTTACTTACCTAAGACACACATCAGGCAGTGTTAAACCTTATGTAAAAAATAGGGTCCTAGAACTAAGTGAGGACCCATTCGCTCTATGGTGAATGGGTCCTAGGTCACTTACCTAGGACACACATCTTCCAAAGTTAAGGGTTGTGTTATGGAATTTATGAATGTTAGGTTTTATCCCTCAAAATTTGCATTTAATTAGGCTTGAATTTGAATTAAGTGGCCAATTAAGGAAATTAGCCTCAATCAATTAATAAAGCCCTAGATAAGTGTTAAAGTCTAAAGGTATGCCTTAAAACACCAAAAAAAAGGCACAATTAATTCCATTTTGTTGGTGTAAATAAAGTCTTGTACCTAGTTCATTCATTACTAGGGAACTTATTTACACATGTTAAGTTTACTTAGGTCATAGGAAAGAATCTTTCTAGAAGGTGTTAGTTGTCATTAGTTGTTATCTTATCCTTTGACAACTACTACATGTGAACCTAGGTAAGTGTGATTAGTTGTCCCATGTCATATGATTAAGACACTTGTCATAATCCTATGACATCTTTCATCTCACCTTGGCTATATAACCAAGGGGTTTCTTTCATTTGTAATCAATCACAATCATCTCATATCATTGACATTGAATATAGTTTAATCTTGTCATATTCATCTCTCTCTCTTTTCTTTCCATTTGGTCTCAAGATCTTGGCATCCATAGCCAATTATAACATGGTATCAGAGCAGGTTGGGTGCCATTGGAGAGTCTTTTTCTGATGAGAGATACTAGATTTGGGAGTGCTCTATTTTTGGCTCTTTATTTTAGGTTCAAATCAAAGCTTGCTAGTGCAAAATTGAGCTCACCATTGCATCCAAAAGGTTTGAGAAAGTCAATTTTGCCATTTGTTTCGTCCAAATCAGACATACAAGGCCAAATCTATGAGGGTTTGAAGCTGAAGAGTGGTTACTAGATCCATAAGGTAGCTGCATTTTTGGAGCATTTTGGGTCAAATCCAACCCTACCATCACGTCCAGAAGGGCCAAAAACCCAAAGATCGACTCTCAATTTGTCCAAATCGGAGCAATTGTTTGGTGAGGAATTTTTTTCCCAAAGAGCCGTACGGCCCCAAGTCGGCATCATTATAGTCGGTACGAAAAATAAATAAATAAATATTTCTATCGGCATTTTTTAAAATTTTCATTTTTTCAGAAAAAATTCAAATTATTTTATTAAGTTTCCAAAATTATTGTAAAAGATTTTATTGTAAAATAGAAATTAAAAAAAATATGAGTACTGCGTACTCAATACCTTCTATCTACACAAGGTACCACCGACGGTACCCGCTATCGGTACCCATTGGAGACCTGTGCACAACACGTGGCGGGTCCTCTTTTGGTGGTCTCCAATTGAAGTGGCGACCATTCATTCAAAATTCTGTCAGTTTCTTTATAATTGGAAATCTTTTAAAGAAATCCAATGCATAAAGAATATTCGCTGAGAATATTCTCATAGAAGATTCCATTCGAGATTCTGCTCAAATTCTATTGGCGACAGAAATTAAGAGTATTCCGTTAGCATCAAATTTAGGATAGAGGGCACGTTTTCCAATGACAGGCGGGAGAATGTCAATTTTAAGACTTTGGATTGCTGACATCAGCAATACGTCAGTACAGTTTTGAAATTTTTTCCCTCCTCACCATTTGCATTTTGGTTTTCATAGGTGAACTTTCAAGGCTTATATCTTAGTCATTCAGACTCCTTTTTTCAAGATTTTTTTTTTTATTTGGGCTAATTTTTTGCTCTCTTCATAGTGGTGCAATTAGTTTCTAGTTTTGGTGCCTGGTTTTTCCAGAATTTTTAGATTCTCACAGGTATTGCTACTTCATCCTCATTTTGGGAACTTCGGGAGCTCACATCTTGCTCCTACGGTAACATTTTTGGGCACAATTTTTTTTGAAAGTGCATGATTTTTCGTGTACTTCTTAGTGGTATGATCAACTTGATCTCATTATATGCCAAAAACTATACTTAATTATGTGGCCTATTTTGTCATTTGCATGTATTAAGATCAAAGACCACTTCGTTGTTTTTGGCAAGTGGCAATTGTAAACGCACTACATATAAAGTGCCAAATAAGATATTATTTTGGGGGGTTTTCATGATTGAGTAATTTCGGGGGTAATCTTTTGCCTTTGTTGGCTTATGTCTCTTGATTAGTCTATTGTGTGACTAAGTTGAGGAGTTTAATATAAGCATAAAAAATCATCTTGCTGTAATAAGGTTAAATCGATGAAACTTTAAGTCTTGGTGAGATGGAATCCTAACACATTGTAGGTGGCTTAATCTTTTGCCATATCTTTATGGACTAGTTCCTAAAATTTCATCAAAATGGAAGAGAGTTGTCTGGGACATAAAGAAAGAACATATCTTGGGATTAATTGGTTGTAGTTGTGATATTGATACACAAATGGCCACTAATCGTATTGAGATCCCTCATGAACTTATGGCTAGACTTTGGGAGATGTATGGAGACTCGAATGAACCTCCATTCCCAGAGGATCCTGTTGCAGATTGTCTTATTCCACTTGTAGAGTTTCAATCTATTGATGATAAAACAGCTGAAACACTTGCTAATTGGGAAAGGTATGGTAGCTTTGATGACCCAGAGCCTTCTCCTTCTCCACCTACAAATACATCTATTGAGGCTTTAGTTTCTATGGCTCCTAATCCGAATTTAGAGGGTTCATCTTCTTCATCTATGAGTCAACATCTTGAAGGTAAGGACTCTTGTAATCTAGCATTGGTAGAATCATCTACTATTGTACCTAAAGATGCTTGTGTTTCCATAGTTTGGGTTCCTTGTGATTCAGTGCAACAAGACATACATAGTCTTCCAAATATGGATACTTTGGATGGCTTCTTGATAGGTATTTCAGACTTTTTTGTGGAGTCTCATCTTGCAGATTTTGGAGACCTCATCGATAGCATTCATCTTCTCTTTGATGAAGATGCAACTTCTTCAGTTGTTGTGAGGGAACAACTTGACCCTCTTGTTCATTGTCTACATGATCATTCTTCATAGATTGGCGTGAGTTTGGATTGTTTTGGACAACATTTGGCGGAGGTTTCTTTGTCTTTAGAGGAGATATCATTTTCTTTGGATAGTGCTCTACATTCTTCTCTACTAGATGTTGGATTGTCCTCTTCAGCAAGGTAGCCTAGAATGCCTGTTTGGAGTGTGTCAGCTTTCGACATCAACATGGAGACATTTGGGCACAACTTCAGAGAAATCATACATCATCCATATTCCTGACATCCTACATACATCCATGGTTTTGTTTCTTCCTAAGGGGAGGAACATTGTTCGGCGAGATTGGATCATCTTCAACATTCAATGTCGAGCTTCTACCATCATTGTAGGACACTCAACATTGAGGGGGGCTACCTTGTCTCTCTTCTACTTCTCTCTTCTACAACTAAAAGAAAAATGAAAATAAGAGTAGTACTTCTCACCTTCAGGAGAAATTAACATTGCACCTCCACCAACACCAACTCTACTCCTTGAACCATCAAAATAAAGTTGCCAAAGTTGATTAGATTATTGTTCTAACTACTATTTGTCATCTTTTACCAGATTTGGGACAACAACCTCTTGTTCATGAAACATGTAAATACCCATCCCAACTTGTTCAATATGTTTGTAAGGATATTCTTCATTGTTTGTAGCTACCCATTCATCCAAAAAAAGATCAGGAATACCTTCAATAAGGGTGTTAGGCTTAGGAATAGGTTGTTCTTCATGGTCATGGAAGGAAAAATCTACATTTAAGCAGATGGGAAATATGGCTCTACATGGTTTATGGCATATGGTTATGCTTTTATAGTAACTTTTGTACCATATATTGTTCTAAAACAAATGAGTTCAATCAGATGACAAGTATCCCCCAATTTTAGAGTGAAATCTCTGGATAAACACAAGGAAAAGTGATTTGGAAGATCAATGACATAGATATCTTGTTGGATAGAGAAGTTTGGACAAGCATGTAATGTAAGACTAAAACCCTTGATTACCCCAACTATATTCAATGATGACCCATCTAACTAAATAATCCCTTTGGAAAGAGGCTCATATGTCAAACCCAACTTATCAACTATTGAATTTAGCATTACAAAGCTACTAGCTCCTAAATCTATCATGCAATTATGAACCAAGTGGTCACCAATGATCAAAGTGACATAAAATGGAGAAGGTTTGGTCACTTTACCTTTTTGCTCACTATTGTCCTGAGGGTTATTAGAAAAGGAAACTTTAGATTACTCTTTAGGAGGTTCATTTGACATAGAAAGGTTAGATAAAGCATCTTGCAACAAATCCTTTTTCCCAAGAAGAGACAAAGAATCCCACATTGAAATATTGATGTTAGATTTCTTCATATGCTTCAAAATATTAAAATAATTTGAGCTCACCTTTGGTTGACCTTTTGAAACAACAGGTTCACTTTGTGTTTGCAATGGCTGTGACTAATTTTTAGGCTGCTCTTTACTCACCACACTCTGATTTCTTGGAAAAATATGAATTTTTTGTGTAGGGAGAGGTCCACTATTACCTTGTTGGCTTGTAGAAGCTTGAATTTTCTAATTATCAAGTGGTTGTCCTATATCTACAACACTCTTTTTTGGCCTTGTTTTGACTGCAATAGAAGTATAGGACTGATTGGGACCTT
Organism: Sequoia sempervirens; assembly: GCA_007258455.2. NCBI lineage: Eukaryota > Viridiplantae > Streptophyta > Pinopsida > Cupressales > Cupressaceae > Sequoia > Sequoia sempervirens. The sequence goes on along the minus strand of VDFB02000013.1, from coordinate 33,219,481 downwards.
GTGGATAATTGACTCCACAAAATTCTTCCCTTTTCCAACTCATCAAAGCAACACCCTGATTGCTTTGTTTAGAATGAGGACCTTGTTGATTACGAGTTTCTTGCACTAAATTTTGTGAGGCAACAACATTATTTTGAACCATGAGTGCCTAATTTAGCATGCCATTGGAACAAGTTGACTGATTAGGAGGTTGGTTACAAGGAAAACACCAATCATAATCTTGAGCCATGTTGTTTTGCACTAGAACTAATTCCCTAGATGAGCTAGAAACATTTGGATTATAGGATAGAAAAGGTCTTGCATTGAAAATCCTCTTTTGAGGTTGAGGATCAGTTTGATTCAATGGTTTATATGGCTGATAGGGGGTTTGGTATGGTGTGAAAATTTTCCCATTCTATTTCTTTAGGTTCACTATTTCATTACCAAAGGAATTCAATACACCATAGACCTCTTGGAGTTGATTGGATTCATCTAGGATAACATTTGATGGTGGTAAAGTTAGCTGGTTTGATGTTGTAGCAAGTGGGACAACAACTATAGATGGGGTTTGAAATGGAGTGGGTGACTGTATTTTAGGGAAAAAAGGCATTGGGTGTCTAGAAGTAATCTTAACAACTTGAATAAGGAAATTTTATGCCCTTATAGTAATGTCAAAGGCTACTGGTAATTTGTATCCACCCATAGACTGAATCATTATTAAAATATCAGAGTTAAGAGCCTTAAGATAATACAAAAATGCATAATTATTTGTGTGTGTATGAAAAATGTATCAATGTATAAATGAATTCAAACACATATTAATAAAACATTATATCAAGAAAACTGAAAAGGAAAACAGAATGAACAAACTTTTACTGCAGTTTCCCCGAAGTCTTCCTATTTCTCTCTAACTCCAGCATTTTGTTGTTTCCAATGGCTCTCAGATTCAGCAGATCAAGCTCAACAAAATGGATAGCTGAAGAACGAGATGTAAATAAAATGCATATTATGCTCAATGCAAGACTATGCTAAGATGAAAATATTGTTGTGATGCTAAAAGGATGTGAGTGCATAAGTTGATTGCGTGTATGTTCGTGCATTTGTCGTGTGTATGCGTGTGTACGTGTATACGTGTGTACGTGTAACCAAAGCTTGGATTTGCACTAACATTTATAGTCTTTGAAAGGATTCGATTGGTTGATTTGATTAACGGCCCAGATAAAGCTTGTTAGAATGGACGGTGGAAGATTTTTGTAAGTTTGAGAGGGAGATAAAAGGTTTCCCTTTTCCTTCAATTTCCGTCATTGAGATCTGAAGGGAAATTGCCGTTTTGAAGAGTAAGTTTAGAATGAGTTTACAATTAAATAAAATAAATTTATTTAATTTGTAAGTGAAGATGGATATAGAAACTCACATAATTATATTTAATTATGTTTTTAGAAGTGAAATTAGAGTGTAATTAAATATTTTAAAAATATTTAATTATTTGTGGAGTGAGAAGAAAATATTAAATTAAATATTTAATTTAATTATAGGATGAAGAGAATATTCCATTTTTGAATTTAAATATTCAACTTTTAGAATAATATGATAATCAAATATAAATAAATTATGAAAATTTATTTAATTTAATTAAGTGGAAAGTGGAAGGTGGTAATTAATTAAATAAAGTTATTTATTTAATTAATGTAGAAGAATCATAAGAATGAACAATATAAATAAATAATTAAATTTATTTATATGTAGATGACTTTAGGAGAATTAATTAAATAATTTATATTTAATTAATTAACAAGCTTAATTATGACCATTTTTAGATGCATACATTTTGCCCCTCTTTGAAGTGATATGTAAAACACATTGCTTCAAAGAAAATAAGATTTTTTCCCTTGATATGCTTTCGATGTTGCTGCTGATGATGCCCCCTCGGAAGGTAAATCACAGATGATAGAGAGAGTGATTTAGCTCTCGACAAATGATGGAAAATAAATGTCCCATTTTGAAAATAAAGTCAAAAGGCAGCAAAGTTACCCTTGTTTGACCTTTAAAAGGTAAAAAAGTAGAAAGAGACAAGTCATTTGCACTTTTTGACTTGGTGAATACTGTAGCTCTGAGAGTGACCTCGCGACATGGAGATTCCCTATCATTGCCACTGATTTGAGAGATCTTGCTGATACTAGAGGCCAGCTGCATATGGACCACTAGTGAGTCAATCTAACCGCTTGTGCTTTCAAATTTTTACGTGTTTGAATAAAAAATGCACTGTTTTCTCACATATTTTGGGTTCAAAAATGACGTTTTAGCACTTTCGATGAATGTTGTAGTGCATACGATGAAAACAATAGCACATATAGGGTAGATATTACATGTTAGTATGAAACCAGTATAGCGCTTTCGATAAAAACAATAGCACATATAGGGTATGATAGGAAAATTTAGGAGTAAAGTGCATCGAGGAAAAAAAGTCGTGCATATAGGGAAACCACACATCCGGTGATTAAAGTAGCGCTTAGGTTGATAGTTGTAGCGCATATAGGGAAGTCGCGCATAGGGAAACTGTTTGAGCGCATCTCGCAAAAAGAACGGCGCATATGGGTTTTAGCACATCCCATGAAAAGAACGGTGCATATGGGTTTTAGCCCATAGAGGCCACAGAGTAGCGCATACGGGTTTTAGCACATAGAGGCCACAGAGTAGCGCATATGGTAAAAATAGGTAGAATTGATGATTTGATGATAGGAATGTGAAAATGATGATATATATTGCTTCCTTAGTCAACAAATAGGTAAATTGTTATGCCATCATGCTGATATGGATATAAATGATGGAAAATTTGGTGTTTTGAGTGATAACTTTGTTTCCCCAAAATAGAAAACAAAGAGTAAATTGATTGATTGATTGAACTAATAACTTTTCTTTTCACAAATGAAAAACAAAGAGTAAATGCTAGATAAATGATTGATATGAATTCTGATAAATTTACTTTCTGCGATAGAAAACAGATAGTAAATGATGTTAGAACAAATTTGATATGATATCCAGCTAGATAGATTGTGTATTGGTTTGCCTGATAGGATTGATTGTGTGACATGGGTCATTGATTTGATGCATTGATATGAGTCATTGATATGGGTCTGATATAGTTCATTGATATAGTTCACTTGATATAGGTCACTGATAGATATGAGTCTAATTGATTTTGGTTGAATGATTGGTATGATTCTGATTAATTATCCTTGTGATGAAAATAGGAGGTTTTCAAAAACCTCCAGATTAGAGAGCGGCACTCAGCAGGATGGGATAGGATACCCAAGTTGACACCTGCTGACGTAGCTTTGATAGATACATGTGGTTTGAGATCCTTGTTGGCTATGCCGCCGATTCGGGTCAATAGAGGATTGTTGACGGCATTGGCAGAGCGATGGCATTCGGAGCACAACACCTTTCATATGCCGATTGGTGAGGTGACGGTGACTCCAAAGGATGTATAAAAGATTTTAGGTATCCCAGTGGTTGGTGCCCTTGTGTTCTATGATCACAAGGAGATTGGGGGTATAGATGCTTTGAGGCGGGTGTATGGTGATGCACATATAGCTAGGTACTAGGTACCATGGGCTAACTTTCGAGGGTATCCAGCCTTGCCTGTAGTTTTGGGTGCGTTCATTGGAGGTTTCCTTTGTCTAGATCGCCGGTCAAAGGGATTATTAGTGGGATGGGGCAAGATTTTGGAGTAGATGCTGCTACAGCCGCAGAGATATGCATGGGGGAGTTGTATGTTAGCGCATCTATATCATGATTTGCATCAGGTGGTGTATAGGGGTGCTTCCAGTTTGTTGTGTGGTGTGACATTGCTGCAGATCTGGGCATGGGAGCATCTTGCTGTGACGAGACCAATGTGCCCCAGAATTAGGCCTCCAGGCAGGCCCTATGTATATACGTATGCTATGTTCCTTGTCCAGCCCAAGCTGGGCAAGGTGGATTACTGGAGATGACTTCTAGATGATATGGATGCAGTGGTATGGCAACCATATCTTGATTGCGAGCCCTAGGATATAGATGATGTAGAGATGACATTTGTATGCATTCCTCAGTTTCTGATAGGGAGGACTTCTTTTATTCTTGAGAGGTTTCTGGAGTTGCGGGTGCAGAGACAGTTTGGATTTACCCAGGGGATGCCATAGGGGGTTGCACACTATGCCTGGAGCAGAGATGAGGCCAGATGGGGGCCATGTATTTCCTATCAGATAGCATATACAGAGTTCAGGTCATTAGCGCCCGAGGCGTGGGATGATAGGCGAGACATTGTTGATGCTAGTATGTCTGATGAGTATTCTCTATATTACCACACACATCCCTTTCCACGATTTACCAGTCCCAATGAGCCAGCACCCATTCTGGTAGTACCACAGCCAGGGGCAGTGAGACAGGAGGATGTGGCCGGCGGCGAGCAGGGAGCAGTTGGAGGAGAGGAGGTGGAGAGCAGAGAGGAGGAGGAGAGGTCCGACGGGGATGATGGAGATGATGGCGGGGATGAGGGGCAGGTGTTGAGGAGGTCGAGGCTGGATATTCTAAGGGGTTTCCAGATCATGTAGCGGCCTAGGACAGGGATTGGATGATGGACAATGATCCGGATGGGATCCTCATCTTAGCAGGGGCAGATAGCTACTCTTTAGGCCCAGGTGTAGACATTGTAGGGACAATAGGGACAGTTGCAGATTCAGCTGATGCAGGCATAGGGATTGATTGTTTAGTTACAGGCACAACTGGCATAGGGTCAGGCACAAGCACAGGTATAGGTTCCTGCCCTAGACCCACAGTTAGCCCAGGTGATGACAGAGAGAGATGCATTCAGACGAAGGGCAGTGGAGGCTGAGGGCATTGCTCAAAGGTTGATGGGCAGTGTAGAGAGTGCATCATTGCAGGATGCCATTGCAGAGGGCATGGTGATGGTGAGGGAGGCTGAGTATTACAGAGTCAGGTACGAGGAGCTGTGTCCTCCCGAGTGCAGAGAGCCATTTCTCTGATCTCGCAGCAAGACTAGGAGCAGATCACTAACACATACACAGAGCATGGGAGTGACTGGGCCTCAACAGGATCCAAATGCAGGTACCAGTGGTAGATCACCTCCTTCCAGACCAGCTCCATCAGGGGCATCGACCAGCTAGTAGATACATTTCACACGTGTGTATCATTTTTTTGAGCATATCTCATGTATTTTCCTTTGGATATTTAAGTTTCATCGGATATTTGGACATTTGTATCATTTTTGATGATGTGATGTGCATTTTTGAGATGATTATGTGATATGCATTTATTTCGATGTGTTATGGATTTTGGTATGCATTTGAATGATTTGATGATGTGTACTAATGGTGTCATGCATGTGGATGACTTATGATGTATGTATGGAAATGTTTATTTTTGGATTTTTCAATGCAAGTAAATGATGATAATATGATGAAAAATGAATGTTGTGTTCATGATATGCATTATGAATTTGTATGATAAAATGATATGATATGATGTAAAATGATATGAATATTGATAGGAAGTGAGATGAGTAAATAGTGAGGAGATGTATGATAAAATGATATGTGATGAAAATATAATAATTTGTAATTAAAATGAACGGATAAATGAATAATAATGGATTTATAATGATAATGAAATGATATGATAAGATAATGATAAGAAAATGAAATGAATGATAATGGAATGAAATGATAATGATATGATATGAAAATGAAAATAATATAACTGATAATGATAATGAAATGATGAAATGATGATGACCATGAAATGAATGATAATGATGTGACAAATAATGAGATGATAATGATAACGATAAGAAGATGATGAAATGACAATGATAATGAAATAAGGAAATGACAATGATAATGAAATGATGAAATGACAATGATATGATAATGGTAATGCAATGATGAGATGATAATGAAAATAATATGAATGATAATGATAAAAATGATATGAATGATAAAACTAATATGAATGATAATGATAAATGAATGAAATGATGAAATGGCAATGAAACTAATATGAATGATAATGAATGAAATGATGAAATGACAATGATATTATAATGGTAATGCAAGGATGAGATGATAATGAAAATAATATGAATGATAATGATAATGAAAATGAATGATAATGATAATGAACCAAACATCCACATTGTCCTCCACAAATAGTCCAAAGAAACATGACAACCATTGGCCTTTCAAAACTTTTGATGCAAATCCAATATGCAGTTATGTACAATGACCTAAAATGAAATGCAACTAAATGAAACCAACAATTTTGTTGAACCTTCTTGAATCATCATAGAGCGTTTTAAAATATTGGAAATGTGTAAAAGTATCAAAGGGGAAATTAGCACCAATGATGACCTGAGTACAACTTTCATGATTTTTGATATAGCAAGTGAACACAAGCATCTAGGTATAATTGAACCGAGATGACCTGAGCATTTCTTGCATGAACAGACAAAGACTAACCATCTTCTGATGCAAATTTGGAACTGTCATCAATGATAAAATTTGGAAATCATGTCTCATGACATACTTGCAATAGATGGATAGTTAACCTCAATACAACAGACAAAGAAAAATCATCCTCTTTCCTTGCCACTCTAGTTCAGTACATCATCGAGTGTGCTCCAGAGAGATGATATCAAAAATTAAACAACCATTGTTCAAAAATGAAACACTATTATTCCAAACATTATTCAGATTATAGATCATCCAGATATGAGTCATGATAGAGTATGCAGCTGAAAACTACTGTGATATAGATCAATGATTAGATATTTATCCATATGGTTTGATTTGGTTGTTTTGTTTTGCCTGATTGGCTTCGATGTCATTGTCTCATTATTTTGGTAAAACCTGAAAGTCGATTGCCCCCAGTGTGCCAATGTTTGCCCTGAAATGACTATGTATAATAAATCAAGCCATGATAAGACATTATCGCTCTAGGCAAAATGATGATAGCATGATGATGGTGTGGCCCTAAGATGATGAAAAAGATGCATGAAAACAAAGACTGAAAAGTTAAGTGCAGAATATGAACTAATAGATGGAGAGCTACAAATAGTGTATGTTTGCCATATTTTCACTATTTGTTTTTATTGCATTTTTCTTGTCAATAGACTGCCTGTCGCCAGGTTTTCACCCTATAACTTTTTTTTTTTTTTGACGCTACCGAGATGCTTGTTTGCTAGGTTTTCACCAGGGTAACCATTTTTTTAGGACTTTTTCTACTATTTTGGATTTCTTCAGGACTTTTTCTAATTTTTTTTGTATTTCTTCAGGACTTTTTCTGATTTTTTTGTATTTCTTTAGGACTTTTTCTAATTTTTTTTATTTCTTCAGGACTTTTTCTAATTTTTTTGTATTTCTTCAAAACTTTTTCTGATGATGATAACTGCTTTAGACATAATACTTTTTCAGGTTCATGCTATTGATAGGTTTGTCAAACAGGTCCCCTTCTGGTGTCGATAACTTGTAGGCTCCTGAACCATAGAATGCGATAACCACATAAGGACCTAGCCAATTTGGTTCAAACTTTCCTTTCTTCTCTCTGTCTTGCTGATTGCGTGGGTTTTATTTTAGAACAAGATCACCCACTTGAAAGGTGCGTGGCTTTACTTTTTGATTATAGCTGTGAGACATCATCTGTTGATATGCTTTTAAATGGTAAGCTGCTCTTTGTCTCTTTTCATCTAGGAGTTCCAGTTCTTGGAGTCGGGAGACTCTGTATTCATCATCTGTTGTAAGACCTTTCAATGATACTCTGAGTGAGGGAATTTCAACTTCTAGAGGTAGTATGGATTCTGCTCCATAGACAAGAGCAAATGGTGTTGCTCCTGTTGGCGTGCATATACTGGTTCTGTAGGCCCATAAGGTGGGATTGAGTTGAACATGCCAATCTTTCCCTGAATCATTCACAGTCTTCTTCAAAAAAATTAATATTGTTTTATTTGAGGCCTTTGCTTGGCCATTCCCTTGTGGATAGTAAGGTGTTGAATATCTATGCTGAATATGAAATCTTTCACAAAGTTCATCAACATCCTAATTTTTGAAAGGACATCCATTATATGTAATAATGGAGTTGGGAATGCCATATCGACAAATAATATAGTTGAGTATGAATGATGATATTTGTTTGTTGGTAACTTTAGTAAGAGGTACTACCTCAATCCACTTGGTAAAATAATCTGTAGCTGTGATGATGAACTTATGTCCGTTCGATGAAGAAGGATGAATCTTGCCCACTAGATCTAACCCCCATTGAGAAAATGGCCAGGTTGGCATGAATGGTTGAAGTTCCTGTGCAGGAGCATGAATGAGATTCCCATGAATTTGACATTTTGAGCATGTTTTCACAAAAGTGAATGATTCCCTCTCCATTGTAGGCTAGTAGTAACCCATTCTAACCAATTTCTTGGATAAGGTCAGTCCACTCAAATGAGTACCATAGATGCCACCATGAACTTCTTGTAAAACTTTGTCAGATTCCTCACATTCAAGACATCGAAGTAAAGTACCATCAAGACCATGGAGATAAAGAGTGTCAGTAATAAGTGTGTAGCGAGTGGATTGACAGATAAAATTATGTTTTTGGTTATGAGATAAATCGGGTGGTAAAATATCATTTTTGAGGCAGGCATAAATTTTTCCGTACGAAGGTGAATCAGATCCTACCAAGTGGAAAATGATTTGGCTTTCAGGGGTATCATAAGCAGGTGTAAATGATTGTTCCACCAGAAATTCATAGCAAGTCTGAGTTTATGGGAGTTGTAACAATGATGCTATCGTGGCCATGGCATCAACTGCTTTATTATCAAGCCTTGGAATTTGTGTGAATTTGATGTCCACAAAATATTTCTTGAAGTCATCAACCATCTTTTTATATGGTATTAGTTTGTCATCTTTGGTTTGATAATCATCATTAATCTGATAAATGACCATCTGTGAGTTGCCATACACCTGTAATTCTGTAATTCTCCATTCCAATGCTATTTTAAGTCCGATGATTAATGCTTCATATTCGGCTATGTTGTTGGTGCATGGAAACATCAGCCTATATGATTGAGGAATGGTGTGTCCTTGAGGGGTGACGAAAAGAATGCCTACCCCCGATCCATGTTGAGTGAAAGAACCATCAAAATATAAGGACCATGGCTGTTTAGATTTTGCAGTAAAGACATCAGCATCAGGAAATTCAATGTGCAAGGGATGGTCTGCTTGTAGTGGTGCTTCAGCTAATTGATAAGTGATAACTTTTCCTTTGATTTCCTTGCGATCAACATAATGGATGTCAAACTCACTCAGAATCATTACCCACTTTGCTAACCTTCTTGTCAATGATGCTTTGCTTAACAAATACTTGAGTGGATCAATCTTTGAAACTAGATTGATTGTATGAGTTAACATGTAATGCCAAAATTTCTGTGAAGCAAAAACTACTGCCAGACAAGCCTTCTCAATAGAAGTGTAGTTGAGCTCATGACTTGTTAGTGTTCTGCTAATGTAGTAGATTGCACATTCTTTTCCTGTAGAGTCTTCTTACACTAGCAGTGCCCCTAGAGATGTCTCTGTTGCAGCAATGTATAAGATTAGTGGTTTGTCTGGATTTGGTGGTACGAGAACTGGTGGAGTCATTAAATACTGTTTGATTTGTTGAAAATCCAATTCACATTTGTTATCCCACTTGAAAGGAACATTATTATGCAGTAGATGTGTAAAAGGTAAAATTTTGTCGGCCAATTGTGCAATGAACCTTCGTATAGACTGCAGTCGTCCCTGTAGTGATCTCAATTGACTAATGTTCTTTGGTGGAGGCATTTCCATAATTGCCTATAATTTTGCAAGATCTACTTCAATGCCTTTTTCTGAAACAATGTATCCCAAGAGTTTTCCAAATTTGACCCCAAAAACACATTTCTTGGGGTTGAGGCAAACTTTGAATTTCTCTAATCTTGCAAATATTTTGGACAATATTTCAAGATGTCCTTCTCTGGTGTATGATTTTGCTAATATTTCATCTACATAATCTTCCATGAATATATGCATCATGTCATGAAAGATTGTAGTCATGGCTCTTTGGTAAGTAGCCCTAGCATTCTTTAGACCGAAAGGCATGACATTCCAACAATAAGTTCCCCATGGACATGTAAAAGTTGTTTTCTCCTGGTCTTCAGGTGCAATCTTAATTTGGTTGTAGCCAGAAAAACCATCCATTAATGAATACATGGCATGGCCAGCTATCAGATCAACTATAGTGTCGATGTTTGGCAGTGGGAAGTCATCCTTAGGACACGCTTTATTAAGATCTTTGAAATCTGTGCATATTCTCATAGTTTTATCTGGCTTGGATATAGGAACAATGTTGGAGATCCATTATGTATAGTCAATTGGTCTTATGAAGCCCACATCAAGGAGTTTTCTCAGTTCTTCCTTAACCAATAATGCAACATGAGGGTGCATCTTTCTGAGTTTTTGTTTCACCGGCTTGGCCCCTGGTTTGATAGACAAGTGATGCATGATAAGATCAGGATCAAGACCAGGCATGTCAGCGTAAGACCATGCAAAATTGACTTGATTTTCTTCTAGGAATTCTATGAACTCTGGTATTTCTTTCTCTGTCATTGATGTAGCTAACTGTAAAATTCTTGGTTTTTCAAAAATCTCAAGATTGACAGCATTTGTAGGCTCAATAAAAATAGGTGATCACTCATGATAATGCTCTGGGAGAGTGTCAAGATTCCCATCATCTGGTGCCTCAAAGAGGTTTTCACCATCCGATATGCTCTTTATTTTATCTTTTGTTTGATCTAATACTGCCAGATTCTGGTTTTCACCATTAGATCTTTCTTTTTTGTTTTTACTTTTGTAGCTAGGAGACTTGACACTCTCCTAATCAAAAAATCTATGTCAAAAATTGCTGGTGGAACAATCATTTATATCATCTGCAGAAAGGAAGTTTATGATAGCTTCATCACTTGGAAAAATAGGTATATCGATAGGTTCGGTTGAATCCCAATCAATGAGATCATGATAAATTAAAGATAGCGGATCATCAGGTTGTGTGAAGTTGGCTATGGTTATGGTCATAATGGAGTGGTCTGTAGGATCCGAGGTATGAGATGGATCAATGATGATACTGTCTTCATGATAGTCTTGTTCGTTTAGATCCAACTCAGCATCACTAGAATCATGGTGAATTTGTAGTTCGAATTCGCGTGTTTGGGTCCCTGAACCTTGACTGTCAATTAGAGTTGGGGTGTACTGGTGTATTACATCAACCTCTTTGTCCCTCCAGAACTCATCATTGTAAATGGTGTCCCATTCATATTCATTAGATTCTGTGTCAAATTGTTATCCAAGAAGTTCTGAACTATTGCCAAACATGCTTCTCGTGAATCTGAGCCTTCTTGCAATACAAAGACAATGCCATGTAGTTGTTTAGATGTAATTTCTTTGGAGTGAGTATCATAACCCAATCCAGTTTTCTCTTTTGCAGCGAGTCCGCGGAGGTGAATAGGTTCAACTACTCTTTCCTTCCTTTTTCCGATAGGACCTTTATCATAGCCCATCTTCTGCATGATTGAATATCCTTTTCCATATTTGTCCATGGGTAATTTGATATTAAAGACTGCTTCATCTTCATCTTTATAGAGCCAGTTTAGAATTTCTATATCCTTAGGATCCTCCATGGGGAATTTTTCTTTGATGAATTATCCATTAAAATTTGTGATTGGCTTTACTGGTGGTTGCTTTGATGTTGATGCTACTGATATTTGATGTTCCATGATAAACGGTTGTCCATGTGATCGAGGTGATGTAGGTAAATTGGCAAGACAAAGAGAGTACTCTCCAACTCCATGGTCCTTGAATTTCAATTTCTTGTCAAAACTATTGGTTAATTGACTGATTTTCCTGTCAATCTTTAGAGAAGTACTAGCATGAGCTTCTCGATTGTTAGGAACCAAAGTATCTTGACTAGCTTTTATGTTGGCACAAGTTTGAATATTGGAATTATTAGCTGGTATCATGATTTCTTGTCCATCATAAGGAAACTTAAGACATTGATGATAGGTTGATGGGACGGCTTGCATTTCATGGATCCAAGGATGACCCAACAAGATGTTATATGCAAGATCACGGTCTAGTACTTGATAGAAAGTATTCTTTATAATAGGGCCCACTCTAATTGGCAGCATGATTAGACCCTTGAATGCTCTTTCTTCATCATCATAAGCTTTTATGGTAATCTCTCTTCTGAAATAAATGGAGTCCTTAGAAAATCCTAAAGCCTTAACCAAATTCTTGGTACAGATGTTCAAACCAGCACCTCCATCTATTAGAACTCGTCTAACACAAAATTTGTGAACCATGACTTCTATGTATAATGATGAATTGTGGGGATGAGTTATGGAAACGTCATCCTTTTCAGAGAATGAAAGGCAAGTGGGTGAGGACAAGTGTCCTACCATGGCTTGAAATTGGTTCACATCTAGGTCAGTGGATACATTAGTTTCAATGAGGGCCTTTTTGAGAATTTCCTTATGGGTTGGAGAAATCTTCAATAGTTCCAAGATAGAAATTTGAGCGGGGGTTTTCCTAAGTTGGTTGACCAAATCATATTGATGTTGAGGTGGAGGTTTAGTGGACTTTGAAGAGGTGCCTTTTAAGACAACTTTAGCTTGCGCCCTTGTTGTCACATTGACTTCTCTATATTCCACCTTCTTGTTGACTTTAATGACATTTACCCGTTCGTCATCTGTGTAGAGATGGTTGATTATATGATCATCATTCATATGATTCACATTTTTTTCAGAAGACTCACCTTTTTGATAGTTGGGAAAAGGGTTGTGAAATGCTTGGTGGTCTGTGTTGGATTGTTGATGTCCTTCTATTGTAATGATGTCATTTTTGATTAAGTCTTGAATGGTATTCTTCAAGACTTGACAGTTGTTTGTGCGATGACCTTTACATTGATGATAATCACAATAGTATGCCTCATTCCATGATGGAGGCTTTACACTGGGTTCATAGTTTCGTTGAGGTGGCAAAGTAATGAAATTTTTGGCCATCAACTCTTTGAATGCGGATTCTAAAGATTGACCCAATGAAGTGAAAGTTCTTCTATTAGAGAAGAATGAAAATCTTTGTGGATTTGTATTTGAGGTGTTCCCTAAGGAATTGTGATTGTTATTGGTTCCTCGGTAACCTTGGTTGTTGGAAGTCCCTTGATTGGGAGTAGAGTGTTGATTTATATTGTTCCTCAGAGGAGGAGGATTATTTCTGTGATTTTCAATCGAGTTGAAATTGTTGTTACAAATTCTTGGAGTACTAAGGACAAATGGCTTGGCCAAGACATGATTTGTATCAACAACACCATCATTCACCACATTTTTGTTGCGAGTCCAAAATTTAGACTTGTCTTGATTATTGTGATGGTTGGATGAGCTAGGATTGTCTTTGTCATGTTTTATTATTCCTCTTTTGACCAAAGCATTTTCAATGGTTATGGCATCTTCAATCATTTTCTCAAAAGGAGGATAATGTAAATTCAAATGATAGCTCATTTCTGAATTTAAACTATTAATGAAGGTAATCATCTTTTCCTTTTCAGGAACACGACGTGGATATCTGGCGAACATTCTTCTCCACCTCTGAAGAAAAGTAATGAAAGATTCGCCAGGTATTTGTACAACTTTATAGAGATCTATCATGGTGATCTAGTGCTGGATGTTGTAAGCATATTGTGATATGAATAGGTTGATTAATTCTTCAAATATCTTGACGGGAGGTGTGATTTTTGATAGCCATTCCATAGAGTGAACTCCAAGACTCCTAGGAAACAATCACATCAAGTAAGTGTCTTCGTGAACGAATTCCAATGTCATGTTTCAAAAGTCTCTAACATGATCGATTGGATCCGATTTCCCATTATAGCGATCAAATTTTGGCATTTCACAATGCTTGGGAAAAGGGATCATGTTAAGACTTTGATCGAAAGGATAAGGACAAATGTCCTCTAGAGTATATTTCTTTGTGGTTGTTCCCCCTTGTAACTCTTTAACTTGTCCTTGAAGTGCCTTGATTTGTTGAGTCAAAGCACTAAGATAGGATAGGGGTGTCTCTTCAGGTTTATTTTTCAAATTCTTAGTATTAAAGTCATGAGGCAATTTAGCCCCTTGTTTGGCTAGATAGCGGAAATATTTTTCTTTATCTTGCTGCAAGATCTTTTCTATGGCTTTGTGAAATTTTGGATCTTGCTCAGCCTCTCTAAGACGTTCGTCATCTTGTTCCTCATCACTATCTACATGTGTTTTGTTCGTGTCTTTGTATTGGTGGAAAGGATTTTCTTCTTTGTTATCCATATCTTTGTCAAAAAGTGGATTATGACTCATAATGTAAAGAGGATTACTTCTTTCACCCTCCTCTTGAATGTTTTGGGTATGACCTTCTTGTTGGATTTCATCCTTCAATTTATTGAATTGAGATCTTGTGAAGATAGGCATAAGATTTTGAAGAATTCTTCTAAACTTAGATCCTAGTTTTGACAAGTGAGATGATGATGATATCTTGATCTAATAAGATGTGGAATCTTATGATATGATCTAAGATGTTCCTAATTTTTGATTGTGGCTTCCAATGATGAAGGATGTCAGAATCTTGTTGGGGAAGTTGAATCAATAATTAGAAATTTGTTTGAGAGATGCACTCTTAAAGTTTTGATCTTTGTTTTCGAAGAAAGATTTCAAAATCACTGAAGGATTTGATTAGGATGTGAAGGATATTCTATAGAAGGTTGTGGTATGTTGTCAAATTCAAGAGGTTGGTTAAAATTATGTTGTTGAGATAGAGCTAATCTCTGATAATAAGCTCGTGAATCCAAAGGTTCTACAACATACTCATCAGTGAATCCCCTAACAAAGTCTTGGTATCTATGAAGAAATCCTAGGTAATGAAGCAAGACGTGTCGACTTTTGTACAAGAATTTTCTCTTTTGCAATGTTTTCTTGTATCATAATGGTTTCTTGGGTTTCTTGATCCTATTGGAAACTAATTTCTCTAAGCATGGGAAAAGTATTGAGAATGTTATTGGACCAAAGGTATGAATAAATTTTGAGTGATTTTAGTTGTTGTTCTTCATGTTCATTTCGGATGATCTTTTTATCTAAATTAATGTGATGGAAGACACAACAAACATTTTGAAAAATAGTTGTTTTAAAGGCCCTACACTAACATGAAGTGTTTGATCAAGAAAATGTTTTCAACAAAAGTTTTCACAGGTTTAGCACATGAAAGACAATTCAGACAGACTCACTCTTAATATTCAAGTAGGTCATTCTAGTAATCAACAGCCCACATCTTAAAACTGCATCGACTCACACAGCTGTGTCACCCCCGGAGGGGCGCCCGTGTTTTTGTCTTTTCCAGGTGCGTACTCAGAGTTACAGAAGTGGATACCAGATCCCCTGAGCAAATGGTCCTTGGCAGTTATATGGTGAGTGTCTTGGGGGTAGATTCTTCCCTCCCCTTGCACTATGATTATTAGAATGTTCAGAAACTGACTTCGGCTGGCCACTATACTAGGTTCTTAGTAAGGATTTTAGTTTGGTGTGGCAATAATAAACTCCCTCATGAGACCTCCCAACCTTTAGAACAAAGGCTTTGGGGATGGTTATCTTGCACACTACTGGAAAAAGAGGGTTTCTCCAAATTCACTTTAAATTTTATAGTGGGGCGGAATAGCCTGGCTTTGGCTTGAAACCACTTGAGTCGTTCCTGTAGGGTGAGTACTTTTTCCCACTATGGCAGGCTCTCTAAAGGATGTAATTAAAGCAGTAAAATTTATGAAATTAAAAAGGCAAGTCTGGTATTCTGATCACCCAGTTAAGGGGAGAGCATAGACCTATTGCCACAGACAAAGAAAACAAATGTTCATTTTAAAACCCAAATCACAATAATCTAATCTAAGTGAAGATATTGCTTCACAAAAACAAGTTATTAAATTTTAATTGCAAGATCATTGTGTGGTGACTATCCTAGATTGCTTCATTTTATCCAGATGTGGCTATCCTAGGATTGCTTCATTTTAAAATCCAGAAAAAGAAAAAGAATTATGTCTGCGGAAGGCGTCAGACTCATAATTCTGTATTTTTGTTACAACCCATATGCACCAGAATAGAAGGTATATGCACCGGAATAGAAGGTATATGTGCCAGAACAGAAGGTATATGCACCAGAACAGAAGGTATATGCGCCCGAATAGAAGGTATATGCGCTAGAACAGAAGGTATATGTGCCACAAGAAAGATTATAAATCCGCTAAAACATTTACTATATGCACTAGAACAGTTACTAAATGCACCAAAACAATTACTATATGTGCCAAAATAGTTACTATATGTGCTAGAACAGTTACTAAATGCGCTACAGAATCCTGCAAAACAAAAAAGTCAAAAACCCCGTATGTGTCGCAGAAAATGTCGAATACGCTTAAACGCCAATTTTTTCTGAAAGTTAACTCCAGAACACGAAACTGTCAAAAAAAACTTGCAGAGAATGTTAAAATCGTGGGTTCGAGCCCCACAGTGGGCGCCATTTTATGTGTGTATGAAAAATGTATCAATGTATAAACGAATTCAAACACATATTAATAAAACATTATATCAAGAAAACTAAAAAAGGAAAATAGAATGAACAAACTGTTACTGCAGCTTCCTCGAAGTCGTCCTATTTCTCTCTAACTCCAGTGTTTTGTTGTTTCCAATGGCTCTCAAATTCAATAGATCAAGCTCAACAAAATGGACAGCTGAAGAACGAGATGTAAATAAAATGCATATTATGCTCAATGCAAGACTATGCTAAGATGAAAATATTGTTGTGATGCTAAAAGGATGTGAGTGCATAAGTTGATTGCGTGTATGTTCGTGCATTCGTCGTGTGTATGCGTGTGTACGTGTAACCAAAGCTTGGATTTGCACTGACATTTATAGAGTCTTTGAAAGGATTCGATTGGCTGATTTGATTAACGGCCCAGATAAAGCTTGTTAGAATGGACAGTGGAAGATTTTTGTAAGTTTGAGAGGGAGATAAAAGGTTTCCCTTTTCCTTCAATTTCCGTCATTGAGATCTGAAGGGAAATTTCAGTTTTGAAGAGTAAGTTTAGAATGAGTTTACAATTAAATAAAATAAATTTATTTAATTTGTTAGTGAAGATGGATATAGAAACTCACATAATTATATTTAATTATGTTTTTAGAAGTGAAATGAGTGTAATTAAATATTTTAAAAATATTTAATTATTTGTGGAGTGAAGAAAATATTAAATTAAATATTTAATAATTAATGTAATTATAGGATGAAGAGAATATTCCATTTTTGAATTTAAATATTCAACTTTTAGAATAATATGATAATCAAATATAAATAAATTATGAAAATTTATTTAATTTAATTAAGCGGAAAGTGGAAGGTGGTAATTAATTAAATAAAGTTATTTATTTAATTAATGTAGAAGAATCATAAGAATGAACAATATAAATAAATAATTAAATTTATTTATATGTAGATGACTTTAGGAGAATTAATTAAATAATTTATATTTAATTAATTAACAAGCTTAATTATGACCATTTTTAGATGCATACAATTTGAAGGCCTTACCATGGATGGAATATGTAGCCAATACCCTCGTTGCAACATTTGCAGTTGTGATATTATAAATTGAACACAAAGTTGCAACACCTCTAATGTGCTCAACAACTATAGTTTGATCTTCTCTAGTGAAATAGGGAAAACTCTTAAGGGCTGATATTGGAATATCATCATGTTGTGCAAGATTAAATGGGCTCCCACCATTGAAAGGAGCAAATGCATAAGGCCTATTTTGATGAGCCATGTTATTGTTGGGATTACCACCGGATTTTGATGAATTTGGACTTCTTGGAGGTGACTTTGCAACTATAAAACTAGGAGGATTTGATTGTGTCCTAGATGAAATAGGAGTCCTTCCTTTTGATCTACTCCTTCTTCTAGGTGGGGAAAGCTGTAAATATTCAAATAGGGGTGCACTTATTGTAGTTTGAACTCTTCTCATATGTTGTATGCACTAAATCAATAGAAACTAAGGGCATGGAGTCAATAGGTATTATATTTTTTGACCTCAAGAGGCTAAAATCATTGCTGATCATACCAAACAACAATGAAAATAAGGATTTCTATGGATTGAAATATGTCCACAGTCCAACCAGGCGTGCTGAAAATTGTTATCACTTAGGACTTCACCCTGGTTGAGTTACACTCAACCATCCTATGTAACATGGAAACATCCTCAAGTTGTGGGTTGCTTATAATGAGGATGAATCTCCAAAGCGGGCTGGTTCCCTTTGATGGATCACCTAAAACTACTAACTTGACTGGGAAAAGGGATAGAAAGATTGCTTAAAACTGAAAACTATTTCCTAAGAGGTGATGCATCAAAATCTTTATGCTTAACTACTGTAATGTATCACAATATGACCCAATAAGGTTTTGACTTGTTCATAACTCAAATTAAACCATGAAGCACATAAGTATTTCATATGAAGGTGATGTTTTCAACTTATTGCATGAAGGAAAAATAGTTTTCACAACTACAATCAATTGCAATTAACACACAACATATGACCTGCACTTAGACATGTGTCCTTTGCCAAAATATTGCATAAAATGAGATAAAAGAAGGACTAAAACCTCCAATCACAAATAATTATCTACCAATTCATTTGCAACATGAGACAAAAGAGATTGAGAAAGAATTGTTGTCATCATTTTATTGAATCAAAAGGATTGTTTACAATATACTTCAGAATGAGTTACAAGGTCAATCTTTTCTGCTGTGAGCATGAATAGATAACAAGAACTAAAGAAAATAAAGGCCTAGAGATGCCTTTATAAAGAAATTCAAATGATAAATTTATCCCTTGATTGATGTTGCTTGTTGACCTTGACTCTTGGAAACTCCTTGAAATCAGCTCCCAAATTGAAGGAAACTCCTAACTTTCCATCTTGGTTGTCCACCTTTGATGCTGAAGACAAACTAATGTGTTTCTATTTTAAAATTTGAACTCTTCCTTTGTCATTTAACTTTGAAAAATTCCAACAAATCAAACCATTTGAGTAGTGTATTTGATTTAGAAAGGTTGATTTAGCAAGACAATACTACCCCTAACATCAAACTTCCAAAAATTACTCTTAAAACAAGCAATTAATCCTAAAAATCTTCTCAAATCTGTCACTTGCATTATTTGCATCATTTCAAAATCCGATTCCACACCTAAGGCATAAAACATGAGCACAACTGGAATTATAACAAATAAAACAACATTAATAACTTCTCTTCTAGCAAATCATTTGTCATCTTTGGATGTCTTGATCACTTCAACAAAACTTTGCTCATGATGCTTGAAAACCAACAATGCCACTTGAAACAATTATATTTGATAAGGGACATTCAAAAAGCTATCCAGGTGTTTGTCTTGAAGGAAATGCATGTGGTTTCATGGTGAAATCTGTAACAATGCCTTTTATTGTATCACTACAACAATTGTCATAAGTTTGCAATTCTGCCTTCAATGATTTACCTCTCAAAAGAAAGTATAACATGCTGCCTTAGATGTAGTACCTATTTTGTTTATGATTCTATAACTTTTATATGAATATGAAGCCTTGAAACCTCTCAATCATTTTCATTACCACTTGGACAGTCCTCACTCATTCAAATACTACCATCAAAATTATAAGAAACAATGAGAGACCACCTTAATTAGTATTCGAAGACGTATCTTGGGACCCATAAGATAGAAATACAAACATGGATAAGAATGCTCTAATGCAGCATGGTTTCCTTTCATGCATTGGATATCAATGAATCAACTTCAATGCCATTGTTTTCCTGAAGGTTGCAATGTCACTGCTTTTATGTTTTTAACCTTTGAAATTATAATTACTTTGCTCCCTATGAGCCTCAAACACTTCCCCTCCAAGTAAATAAGTTCCTTCAAAACAAAAAGAGTATGAAGGATACACTACTCTCCTTAAAATGGTGCTTCATTTCACATTCAGGTCATGAGCCAAGGGCACAACAATACACTCCCTATTGCCCTACATCTTTGAAACCACTTGCACCATGCACATGACATCACTATCTCTGTGATTGCCTCCTTAATATAGTGATCATGAAGAAAACACTGTCCTTTAAATAATGAAACAATGCCCCAAAACTTAGTCAACCCTCAATCTTCAAGACAACCTATCCTCAAAACAATACACACCTTAAACAAGACAGTGACATTTGAAATCCTAGACTATCCTTAATGGTTGATTACTTCTATACTTGCAAGAATATTTCCAAAATTTACTTTAGATAAATGATCCTCGGAAAATGATGACTGTATTTGTCTTTAGTCTTAGAGATAAATGCCATTAAAGTTCAATATCTTTGTGAAGAATGCAAAACATAGTGATAAAGCACTAAAACCATGAACATTTGCTTGCTTGAAGAAACATTGTCCCTATCATCACATTGGACTGCTATACTATCAAATGCACCTAAATTGGTTTTGTTTTGAGACTATCCTACTCCCATTATTTCTCACATGTCTACATAAAGATGACCCTTGATATCTTTCAGCAAGCCTTTGGATATACTACTTTTGACATTGGTGCTTACTGTCCTTAAGACTCCTTATGACTAGGAAACATAAGATTGTGATTTTCCCTTTATGACAGTGATGTCCCTTGCTTTGCAACTACTGTGTGTAGTCCTCACCACTGATGGGCTCAAAACATACTACCTCCAAAAAGTAACTCCCAGCTACCTTGGCATGATGACTTACCAACCTGCTACACCATAGGCCTGCACTCAACACATAAAACATTATGATATTGTTCTCAAAAATAGCTTGTCACTGTGCTTGTACAATCAAATTGCCTTTCACCATTCAATGCTTTTGTTACAACCATCAATCCTAAAGACTTCATTAAAGTGATTGTCCCATATTTCTTTCATTTGATACAATGTATAGTCAAATATTTTGAGGTTTCCACTATTCCTTGCCCACTATTAAGCATTTTACATCACTTCCCACTCATACTTGAGATAGTCATAAGGATGACCTCTTTATTATTTATATGAAAAACATTAAAATTGATCACATTAAACTTGCTCTTCATGGTTTTCCTTTGTAAATTTTCATTGTCATTGTCTTTTGATTTCACTTGGTGTCTCATTCATGGTACTTAAAAACTTGCACCATTCATGATGATCTATGACTATATATTCAACACCAAGCTTGTCATTGCCTCTTCCTACTACTATTTATTTGTCTAATGCTTGCATATTGTTTGATCTTTGATTTCCTTGACTTGAGATTCATTTTCATTCCCTTGGTTTCTTTTACACAATCAATCACATAAATATGTTTTCCAGCATTGCCTCCTCTTTCTTGAATATTTAGTCATCTATACTTCTATCACTCATATGATAAGGACTGAGATATTTTTCATTTAGTTAACAAGATTATACTTGTATTTTTCACTTGCATATAATGAACCATCAATGAATATAAACCCTATATTGTCCAAATCTTTGCATACACAAAATACCATAGAAACATTGTTGCTTAGTAATCACCATAGAAACTGTCCTCTTAACTTGATTGGGATTTGAAAGCATAAGAGACTTAAAGGATCCTTTCTTCCACCATCATCTCTTGGACCCCAGACAAAAAGATTCTGCCAACATGTTCATTGACCTAGAGAACAAAACAAATGCTACCCCTTCATGACAATATATCACACATACTTAATGGTTGAAGGCTAATCTAGATACACCACTATAATTTCTTTACCACTACAACTTATACTAGGAAAACCATTCTCTTTCCCTCATTTACCCTGGAAAATTGTACAAAATGCTATGACATCCACTTTAAAACATCTCAGAGTGACTCCTCTTCATTTTTGATAGGTTCCTACTTCATATCTCCCTATGGTTTTAAATAAATGATGATAAAACATCTTAAATATCATTGTGACAATGGTATTTAAATAAATCTTGGACATTTCTTAATGAAGATCAAAGCAATAACCCTATGTTAGATTTTGTATTATGCCCACAAACCATGTCTTTCATATCTATCACTGCCATCTCCCTTTTACATTATCAAATCCATTGTTAAGGGCTGAAAACCAAGTGAAACAAAAATATGTGGACCCCTATATAGGTTGTTTATGCCACTACCTTTACACAGTCCATACATTTTTTGATAACTGTCCCCTTATGCATGAAGCTCATGATGATAGGACCGCCATAAAACTGTCTCCATTCTACCATTAAATGTCATCATACTTTTCACTTTCAAACTAAAATGTTAGTGTTTGTTGCCCTCATTATAGTGATGACTCATTCAAAGTTACCACTATTATCATCACTTGGACACCATTAATGCTTAAGGTCAAAACATTATCCTCATATTTAGACACATCAATATAATTGATTGAAACATCAACCTAGAGGCCATTAACCCTCATAGTCACTAGGAGTGAGACAAAGCCCTCATGAAATTCTCAAACACATCAATATCCATCTGATCATTGTTGCCTTCTCATGAAAAATGAAACAATGGCTTCAAAAGCTAACTCATTAGCAAAGATATAAATCATGAAAACCTCAAGTACCTAATGCAGCATCCCATATAACAGAGGAAGCAAAAGGCAGACTTTTTAGATGGAAAAGCATTCAAGGCACAAGAATGAAACCCTAGCCCGAAGGTATAAAGAATAGAGCTCTCAAATAGATGCAAAAGACAATGATATGCAAGTACAAGAGGAAACAACATCTTCTTTTCTCTCTACAACTTAGAAAAGAAGCAAAACCACTCCAAAAAGATGAAAAGTTACATAAAAGAGGCAAATAGAACAACCAACTATGCAAAAGAAAGCTAGAAATGCCCAGAAACACTGCCATGGCATTGCTCCATGATTATAGCTAAATGAAACTCAAATGATTGCCCTTAAAATTTGAAACTTTCCTCTGAGATGTAGCAAACAAGGAAAATTTCACTCATTTTTGTAAGTAGAGGCTGCAAACAAAGACTTCCCTTCTCAAAAATGAATCTTTCCTTGATGGCTCAAGCTATCTCCAGATTTTTTGCTCAAAAACCAGTGAAAACTCTTGTTTGGAAAGAAACAACATAATCTTTCCCTCATTTCAAAAATAAAAACTTACCTTTATCCTTATGTTTGTTTCACATGGATTTCAATGAAATAAACTTCAAAAAGCATAAAATTCCCTTTCATAATGCCTTTATTATAAAATATACCCCTTCTTATTTTTGCAAAGGATAAACATAAAGTCTAAAAGACCCCACAACATGAAATGGTTTGAATGAAATAAACCTTTAATGAAAAACCATTTAACCTCTTAAACCTAGAGTTTGAGACTTTAAGATCAAAACTTCAGAAATGTTGGAACTTTGCAAGAATGGAAGATGCTTTGACACCATAGAATAATAATCAGGTTTGCAAAAATACAAATTAGGTTCATACCTAGTTTGGATTATAGGAACCAATTCCCAAGTCTTATTCTTCTCTATCTACATAAGTTATTCTTCCATTGCCTTCATCCAATGTTCATCTTTACATACTTCACTCAATGTTTTAGGTTCAACTTTAGAAAGTAAACATAGATTTACGTAAACTTCAGTAGCTTTTCTTCTTCTCAGTACACCTTTCCTTTTTTCCAATGATTTGATCTTAAAATGATTCTTTTGCACATACTATGGGTATTAGGGGTCTTCTATGGAGCTTCTTCCTCTTCATTCTGCACTTCTTTTCCATTAGTTTTTTCTTCTTCTTCTTTGGAATCAGGTTCATCTGACACATATCCATCTACTGCAATTGAATTCTAGAAGTTTTCATCAACTTTAACATTTGCACTTTCAACTATCTTTCTTAGCCTCTTGTTGTAACATCTATAAGCTTTGCTTCTAATAGAATATCCAAGGAAGATACCTTCATTAGACCTTGCATAAAATTTTCCTAAGTTTTCTTCTTCTCTTTTGATGTAACATTTTCTTCCAAATACTCTAAAGTACTTCACAGTAGGAATCCTTCCATACCATAGCTCATAGGGAGTCTTTGTGCTATTAGCTTTAGCTTAAACTCTATTAAGTATGTAAAAATTAGTATGAATAGCTTGTCTCTAGAATATTTCCAATACATTTTCCTCTTTCATCATAGTCCTTGAAGCTTCTTGAACAGTTTTATTTTTCCTTTCAACAACTCCATTCTGATGAGGAGTTCTAGGGGTAGACAAATGCCTCTTTATTCCATGATCTTCATAAAACATGTTAGACTCATTGGAGGTGAATTTACCACCTCTATCAGACCTCAAACATTTTATTTTAAAATCCATTTCATTCTCAACCATAGCTTTAAATTCCTTCAATTTATCTAATGCATCAAATTTCTCTCTAAGAAAAGTAACCCATGTCATTCTAGAATAATCATCAATCAAAAGAATAAAGTACATGCCACCTTGTAGACTTCTCATTCTAGTAGGACCAAAAATATATGTATGCAATAATTCTAGTAGTTTGATAATAGATTACTCCTTTCCCTTAAAGCTACTCTGACAAACAACAATGATAGGATTTATGATTCTAGGTAAATCTCTCATTGCATGACCCGAACTAATTCTTACCAAATTATCAAAATTCATGTGACACATCCTCCAATGCCATAACCAACTATCATTAATCTAAGACATAAAAAAATGACTATCAAAACCCTTAAGCTGATAGATGTTTCCATATGTTCTCTTACCAACAACAATCATAGTTCTAGACCCTTTTTGGATCTCACATGTTTCATCCTTAAACACTAGATTATATCCCTTGCTGCACATTTTTCCAAATCTCAAAAGGTTATGTCTTAAACTCTTAACATAGTAAACATTATTAGTATCATGCTTGTTATCAAAATTGATTAAACCTATTCCACAAATATTAGCTCTTGAATCATCTCCAAATTTAACTAATCCTCCATCATACTTTTCAAGTTTAACAAAATTACTTTTGTCTCTAGTCATGTGATTAGAGCAACCACTGTCAACAACTCAGTAATTCTTATCCTCTTTGACATGAAAATTAGATTCCAAAGTACCTTAAACCTTATCCTTCATCTCCAAAACACTTTTCCTTCACACAACTTTTAGGGTTAGTAGAACCAATTTCTTCTTTTATAGCCAAAAACAAACATTCATTATCATCAAAATATCAATAATTAGATTCATCATTAGAAATTCTTGCATCTTCTCTCACATAGTAATCTTTCTTAATCATTTTTTCTTTTTTTTCCTTATTCTTATTATTTATAGCTCTTTTTGGACATCTCGAAGCATAATGACCTATACAACCACAAGTAAAACATTTAAAGGGTAATTTTCCATTGTACTTACTGGTGCTCTTTCTCATATTCCTCACAAATTTAGCTTCCAAATAATCAAGATCTTCATCTGAATCTTCAACCTTCTCTAATTTACCAACCTTGAAACCATTCTCTAATTTTGTACCTTTCTTTAGTTTTCTCATTTCAAATGCAGTTAGAGTACCAAACAACTAATCTCTAGAATAATTGTGAAAATCAACAGTTTCCTCAATAACATTTACCTTTTCACTATAACAATCGGGAAGAGATATGATAACTTTCCTCACTACTTTAGATTCTTTAACTACTACACCAAGGCCTCTCATAGCACTTACCAACTCATCAACTCTCTATAGGTAGCCTTTAATTATTTCTTCCTTAGAAATTTGCAACATTTTAAACTTTTCCTTCAAGTTTTGCAACTTTGTTTGTTTGACCTTTAGATCTCCTTCATAAATGCTTTCTAGCTTATCCCGAAACTCTTTAGCAGTCTTCAAACTCATAACTTTTACCAAATTAAAATTTGAAAGACTATTTACAATAATTAATCTTGCCTTAGCATTGATCTCATGTGCCTTGATATCTACACTTGTACTTGGACCATTTTCTAGTGGAGTATATGTAGTCTGATAAGCCTTCTCAATCTCATATCCTTGAGCTTCTAGATATCCTTCCATTTTTGTCTTCTAGAATGCATAATTTGTGCCATTTAGGACATTCCAAAGAAACCTTGTTCACCATCCTGAATCTACCTCAAGTGGTTAAGATCTTCTTCAAGGAACCTTTCTTTGATACCAATTGTTGAAATGGACAAGGAAAATGAGAGGGGGGGTGTGAATCAGTTGTAGCAAGTTAAAATTTCAAAACCCTCAACAGTAATCAGATCCACATGCATTCATTAAACCCTTATTTTGTTAGTATGATTAAACATGAAATATAGATAACAAAAACTGAAATCACAACACAATACACAAGAGAACACCAAATTTACGTGGAAAACCCAATAAGGGAAAACCATGATGAGGATTAGCTCACAATATGAGTAATAGAAAATAAGTACAAAAGGCTCACTACTAGAATAGGACACACTATCCAAAAAAGGATCACAACCAAGGCTCACAACCACCAAAAGAATACAAGATAGAAGAAGAATGTTACATAGAGAACACTTCTCAATGCAATAAGAAATCCACTACAATTGCTCACACTTTCACATTCTTGTGCATGAATTATTTTGGATGACTTCAGCTCATTTCCTTGAGGAACCCTAACATTGAAATTTTCACTGCTCTACTCAAATTCATATCACACACATCACTCATATCAATCTTGCATCTATATTTCTTCTTACATTCTATCATCTATCAACTCACAACAACACCATACATATTTATATCAATCTCAACCTCAAAAAATTTCTCCAATGTCAGAAACTAGCTATTATACATACAAGTTCAAAATAGGTCATCACCTAAACATTCTCACAGTGGATAGGAACAAAGGTGACCTACATAAATCCTTAATTAGGACCCAAATAGATCCCAACAAACTTCAACATGCTTCTACAAGCCTCACATGTAGTGTTAAACACAAGGTCAACCAATACCCGTGAAAAACACCATAAACATTAAGTGCACGCTTCCACAAGTCAATCTAAAACTCTGGACAACAAAATTCACTTGAACATGATCCAAAAGAATCCATGACCTACATAAGATTCATAAACAACTTCATCCAATCTCACACCATACAAACACTTCAACTTAGAGCAACTAGTAACCCTTATTTGTATACTGATAAATGAAACTCACTATGTGTAACTACACCAAATCAAGTAAAAACTTGAACATAGAAAGATAAAAGCATTATAACCAACTTGCCAAGTTTGCACAACCTAAATCTAAACAACAAATAAATTCAGAGCAAATACATTTCTCCTAGGCCACATAAAACATCACTGAACAACTAGTTCACACACTAGTGAAAATATCTCATATTGTTCAACGATCTAGAAATCCAAATTCTGAATATAGCAACCTTTGAAAACCTTGGATAACCTATAATATCTACACAGGAATATAATCAACATAGAAGAAATGTGTAGCACAATATTAGAGCACACTATGAACACTTGGATAATACAGTTTATTTTGTTTATCAAATTTTCTCAAAAGCACTTGGAAACCAAGTATTAGAGACATCATCTCAGCTCATTACCTCATTCCAACTCATTTTTAGACTCAATAGAAAAAAGATAGCTCCATGTACTCACAACACTTCCTCAAGGTATCAACCACACATGCACAACCTATTTTCCTCTTTTTCATAATTTTCTCAATATCCTCAACATCTCCATCACATATTTGACATCAATGACAACACTAGTTAGCAGAATTCATATTGAAATCAATGAAAACACCTTCATACTTGCAACATTATGGTATGGAAGGAATCCTACTATCAAATATTTCAAAGTATTTGGAAGCAAAAGCTATATCAAGAGAGATGAAGAGAACTTAGGAAAGTTTGATACAAGATTTGGAGAAGGTATCTTCCTTCGATACTCCACAAAAAGGAAAGCTTATTGGTTCTATAAAAAGAGGCTAAAAAATATTATTGAAACTGCAAGCATCAAAGTAGATGAAGACTTACATCAAAGTTGAGTGATGATAGATGGATATGAATTAAATGAATCCACTTGTAGAGAAGAAGAAAATGATAAAGATAAAGAGAAATAAGTACAAGTTGAAGAAGAAAAAGTTCTATAAAGGATCCCTAAGACTCCTAAGTATGTGTAGAAGAATTATTCTAAATATCAGATCATTGGTGACAAGAGCAGAGGTGTGTTGACAAGAAGAAATGTTGTTATGAAAAAATAATAGGTAGATATATGTTTACTTTCCAAAGTTGAACCTAAAATAGTGTTTGAAGCATGTAAATATGAATATTGGATGAAGGCTATGGAAGAAGAATTACTGTAGATTAAGAAGAACCAGACTTGGGAAATTGTCTCAGGACCAAAAAACAAGAATGTGATTGGAACTAAGTGGGTATTTCAGAACAAATTGAATGATAATGGAGAAGTGTTGAGAAACAAGGCAAGGATACTCACAAGTGGAAGGAATAGAATTTGAGGAGACATTAGCTTCAATGGAAAGAATGTAAGCCATTAGGATATTTTTGAATTTTGTAGCATATAAGGATTTAAAAGTTTATCAGATGAATGTAAGTTTGCATTATAGAATGGTGAGTTGGAAGAAGAGGTATACATTGAAAAACTAATAGGTTTTTAGTTACTAGACACACTTAATATGGTCTATAGATTGAAGAAGGAATTATATGGATTGGAACAAGGTCCTAGAGCTTAGTATGCAAGATTAGATATGTATTTGTTGCAACATGGATTCAATAAAGGTACTGCAGATAGTAATCTTTATTTCAAAGTTGAAAAAGATCAAATCCTGATTGTGGTTATGTATGTTGTTGTTATAATATTTTGAGGAAATGAAGCTACATGCAAGAGATTTGTAGAAAAAATTCATAATGAGTTTGAAATGTCAATGTGTGGGAAGATGAATTTCTTTCTTGGAATAAAAATCAATCAAACAAAAAAATATATCTTCATTTTACAACCAAAATATGTTAAGGAAATGTTGAAGAAGTTTGGAATGGAAAAATCTAAACTGTTATGTACTCATATGGTTACTAGTTGCAAGTTGAGCAAGAATTATGAACCTCTTAAGGCTGATTAAAGCAAGTATAGATCAATGATTGATGGAATACTATACCTAACTTCTACTAGACCGGATATCATGCATGTGGTTTGTCTTGTGGCCAAATTTCAAGAAGATCCTAGAGAGTCACATGTGGCAACAATAAAGAGAATATTCAAATATTTGAAGGACACTCTGGAAAATGGTTTGTGGTATCCAAAGGATACCAATTTCTCTCTAAGTGCTTATATAGAATCAAATTGGCTAGGTTGTATGGATGACATAAAAAGTATAATTATTTGTGCATTCTTTCCTAGAAGAAGGTTGTGTTGAACACACAAAATACTAAGATGGGGTGAATCAGTATTCCCTTAAGCCATTAAAACATTCAAACATCCAATCCACATAACATATTCAATTGCAGTAAAGAAAGAAAGCATGAAATATCCAACAACATCACATAACACATGAAAACAATATTTTTACGTGGAAAACACAAAATGGGAAAAACCTCAATGAGGATTAGCTCACAATATATTATAAATGTTTATAATATATTTATAAAAGTGCTCACTGTAGTGCTATGTAGTTTTCACACACACGCCCCGCTGAAAGTAGGGACCCTCTTTCGCTTTGATTCTTTGGTGTTTTGGCCCTTCAATTTTGAGGATTTACCTTGCCTTGGCATGAGCTTAAATGTTTATCTTTCTTGCCTAAGTGATTTCCCTAAGTTGCGCTTTGAAAATCTTAAGTTCTGAGCAAAGTTTGGGTTTTTACCCCATCTCGGGATTTTCCACTCCATCCGGATTTTCCTGGATCCCACTCAAACTCCGGTGAAACACTGTGGTTCAAAAAATTTGGTTCTTTGCGGAAATCCACCTGGACCGGATTTTTCCGAAATCCGTTTTTCCATTGGGTTTCCGAATTTCTCCAGCTTGTCTTGTCAACTGCATTTATGATCATTCGTACGAATTGTGATGGATGTATTTAATTGATTTTTGGGGATTGTTCTTGCCATTATGCTTTGTGATTTGTGTTCTATTGAGTTGGAGTGTTCAATCTGGCAATGCTTGGCAGAATTTTGTGTGCCTAATATTTGAATTGTGGACTTGGTAATCGTTTCTTGGGTGTCATAGTGGTTGAAGCTTGCTCGGGCGTTCGGATTGTTATCTGTCTTTGCTATAATCAATTTCCATTTCATGGTATGTAAATGTTGCCCATCTTTTGATTGATGAATGTGAATGGTCCTTTGGCATTCTAGATATGCTCAGGGTTCAAATTTTTGTGTGTTTGAATGTCTAAGGCTAGGGTTGCTTGATATTGCTTTATTTATGGTTTTCCAAGTAAGTTCTAAGCTCATTCGTTCATTTTCATTATGAAGTAGCCTGCTTTGAGATGCAAATAACCCCTAGTGAGGACCTAGCAGTTGAAATAATTAAATCCTGAGCTTTTCTATGTGTCAATGGTGGGTCTATAGGGTTCACGCTTAGGGCATCACCATTTCTTTTCAATTTGCTTTTAGGAGGAGTTTTGAGTTTAGTGAAAATCAATAGGAGGTTCAAATCAAACTTGCTGCACGACCAAACTCCTCAAATTTGTGATCATTCGATCAATTTGAGCAAAATCGTGAGAGAATGCCGATATTTAGGTTTTCCGTCCATCTCGGGATTTTCCTGTGCTAGCAGATTTCCCCGATTTTCCTAGTCCTCTCCGTTTTCCCAAAATTCACAGTTTTTAGAGTTTTATCTTCCCCGCAGATTTCCGTCGCTTCCAGATTCTCCTGAATTTTACTTTATTTTTCCAGAATTTGTAGATTACCGCCTCTTTCACAGAAATCTGTCTCGTACGGATTTCTTCAAAATTTAGTAGGAAGTGAAGGAATATGAAATAGCATGGCTTGTTAACGTATGACTATGCATAACATGATTAATTTGAGTCGTTGTAAGATGTCCCATGCTATTTTTTGGATTATGGTGATTTACTAAATGACTAATGGATGCTTTTCATGCTCATTTCACTGGAATTTGCCTGGCTTTGAATTTTCTAAAATTCCTCTCTGGCTTGGATTCTGCGGGGTGGCTTGAAACCTGAACTTTGATTTGACCAATTTTTATGAGAACTAATAATACCTCGCTTATTTTGGATTCATTTTAATGATGATTTTGATTGATTAACCTTGGTTTCATGTGGTTTTTATTATGATTTCTTTGTCAAGTGCAGGCTGAGTCGGGCAAGGTAGCAGCTGGAAAAGCTAAGAGTGATATGGAAGGGTCTTCTATTTCTGAAGCAGAAAGGATCGAGATGGACATCAGGAGTAAGATCCCAAAAAGAAATATTACTTCCATCTAGTCAGAAGTGACTGACACAAATGTCAAAATATGGGATTATGAAGAGTTCAAGGCTAGAATGGTGATGCAGAACCTTCCTCTGTTGGCTAAACGAATATTGGAATCAGGGTTGGCACATGTAGCTGGTTTTCCTTCTACAGTGCAATGTTATGAGTTGGTTCTTGAGTGTGCTAGGCATTATGACAAAGATACCCAGAGAATAGTTGGTCCCCAAGGGAGGATTGTGGCAAATTTGAACCCTATCTCCATGGCTCAGACCTTTGACATGCCAGATAGATCTCATGTAGTAGCATTTAATACAGAGACAGCTAAAAGGTACTATGACGAAGACACCATCAAAGCTCAACAGATCATCAATTCTTGGTTGGAAAATCCCAAGTCTCACTATTTAAAGCTTCCCAAATAGCTATTTAGAGTAAAGTTCAAGAAGGATTATTATGATGCCATCACTCTTCTTAGCAGGTTGGTAGGATTAAAGAGTGTAGGTATATTCAAGAATTGGATGTGCCATGTCATTGTGAGGATGGAATAGGAAAATGTTAATTATCATTGGGCAGGTGTTATAAGTAAGGTGATCCATGAGTAATTATGCAATGTGTTGCAAACCAAGACCTTCACAATGATTTCCTACTTAGTTTATGCACTCACAAGATTTCATCCATACAAGGGATTGAGTACTGGGGGCATCTTTGGGTAGGATGTGATTTATGAGGTTTACCCTCAATTGCATTTAGGGAGCTCAAGTTATAGGAGGGTGAATGATGCATTAACCATGCACATCACTAGATTGCTTCAGGGTGCAGAGCATGTGAGGATTTCAGATTAGGCCAAAGAGCTAATCAGGAGGTATGGTTCCTGGTTCATACAGTTTCCCACCTTCTCATACATCAAGATTGATGGGTGTCAAAGGGCTCCCTATCAACTTCCAAGGTATCCCACTGATCATATCCTACTCGTGGAGGTCACCAGGCATATATGTGACTTTGATGCTATTGTAAAAAGGGACAAACATAAGACTGGGTTTGGTGGAGACTTCCCTTTGAGGATAGGCACTGGAGAAGCATGCACTTCCATTAATTCAACTCAGGCTTCAGAATAGGAGATTAGTACTCTTGGTTTATCCTTCCATTCCAAGAGGTCTAGATTTGACATAACTAGTGAAGCGCAAAAGAAATCCAGTCGGGAATATAGCCACAAGGATGATTTGGAAGACCACTGGGCCAATTGCAGTGATGAATATGAGGTTAGGAAGAAGAAGTTTTCTAGGCTTCCAGTGGACTCAGTCAGATTATATAATGTGAAGGCAATTCCAGATCAGATTGAAGATGATGGGGACTTGATTCAAGGCCATGCATATGAGGTAGTAAAGGACAGACCAATTGGAAAAATATATTGGCTGGAAGAAGAAAAAATAGAGCTAGGACAGTTAATGAATCCAATCATTAAGTACACAGTTATCGCTGAAACATAAGATATGGGAATTGGAGAATGAAGGTGTGCAATGCACCTATGATCTAATGGGAGATTTAGACCCTCATTCTACTTATGAGGAGTTAGCTGAACAAGATCCTAAAGGTAAGGGTAAGGTGAGATCACCTTTTAAAATAAAGATTAAAGATGTTCAAGTGGAGAAAGCTAAAGAAATAGAAAAATAGAGAAAACCTATTGCCAAGAAAAGGGGGCATACTTCAAAGGCTAAGAAGCCTGGAAAAGAGGAAGCTGAAGAGCAAGATCTTGAGGTTGGTGCCTCTATGCCTAAAAGAAGAAGAGTTGTAAAACTTTCACAGAAGGTAAGCTCCAAGGATGGAGAAGAGGTTGGCCCACCTGTGGTAAATGTGGAAATTTTAGGAGAAAAGACACAAGTATACACAAGGAAATCAAGAACTCCTCCTAAGGATAGTGTGCCAAAGAAAGATCCTCCCCCGGTTGCTTCTCATGTAGAACAACATGATGATGTCCCTTCTTCCCATGAAGCTCACAAAGAACTAGGTGAATTCAAGAAAGCTGAGGATCACCAAGATACATAAGGAGAAGAATTTCATGAGGGTGAGCTTTATAGTGCATAGGTAGAAATAGAAAGGGTGATGCAGTATCCCTTGGTTGCATATGAAGATTCACCTATTAGAACTAAAGAAGTTGGACCTCCTCAAAGAGAAGAAGTATCAGTTAAGGTTCCATCACCTTTGCATAAAGAGGAGCATACTGAAGAAAAGGAGGATAAGACAGATGAGACTCCTGGGAAGTAGGGTTTGAATGAAGATGCACCTAAGGACCAACAAGAAGAAGTGGGACAAAGTGAAGTACAATTAGAGTCCACTGTTCCATAGTGGCTAGATAAAGAAATAAGGAGAAAACCAGTTGTTGTGGATGATACCCCACCCAATTGGGATGAGTTACTAGATAAAATAGGAAAAGATAAAGGAAAGAAGAAGTCTAGGGTCATTTCCAAGATTGAAAGAGATGAAGCAAACAATAGAGTGGTCCACATTGCAACTCCTGCTCTGGATAAAAATAGGGATGAGGTTACTAGGAGTGATTATAATATGCAGACTATCAACCTAGGATCCACATCCATGGAACAAGATATTGAGGAATATGAAGGTTCTAGTGCAGTAATCTTGGGGAGATTAAGAAAAGAAGCACAAACTAAATAGGAGATGAAGAAAGAGAGTGAAATACTCAAGAAATGTTTGGAGGATCTAATGAAACCTTTGCAATCCATTGGCTCCTTATCTTTTGCTGCAAGTTTCTTGCCCCAAGAAACTATCATTGAGCTAGAAAGAATGAAGGCCACTACTCTTGCTACAAAAAATTGGATACAAGGGGTGCAAACCAAAGGAAATAATGCTATCAAGGAAATTATTTCAACTGGAGGAGATGCTATGAGGGAAAAAGATTGGTTGAAAGAAGTGTTGGCTCAAGATAAGGAGGATGTAGATCTCCTATTGCAGAAAACTAGAACCATCATGGAATATACTAAGGATAAGTTGGTGAATGATGGAATTCTCCCTTCCTCTGGAGCTACAGAACCTTGGGAGTGGTTTGAAGCTTTGCAAAAAAGATAGAAGGTTTTGAAGAAGATATATAAGCAGAGTAGGAAAACTGAGGACACCCTGATCGGTATCTATAATGGATGCATTTCTTTCTTTGAGATCATGACAGGGAGAAGGAGGATTGCACCGAAGCATTTGAGTTTAGAACAATTGAGAAAATGGTGGCAAGATGTATATTCCCTAGCCAATGAAGGTTTGATTACTGAACACCAATTGGATAATGCAACTACCTTTATTGCAGTTATAGATAAGTATCAGATCAATAAAGTTTAATGGGATAAATCGGTGGAGCAATCAAGAGAAAATATTAAGTCAATTGAAAGCCGACTTAAGGTTTTTCCTTTGCCATCTATAGCCGACCTAGACAAGGTACTTTTGATGGTGCATGATATGATGGATCGAAATAAAGACAAAGGGGAAGGTAGTTAATGTTGAGCTACATCAGAATTTGTGCTTCCCTATTATCTTGCATGCATTAGTCTGAACTACATTGGAGATCCCAGGCTGACCTAGATGAAGTTCAAGCATTTAATGCATAGTTTATTTTATTTTGAATTTCTCTTGTCCGACCTGTTTTGTGGCCAATTATTATTGTAAACCCTAACTAGGCTGACATATATTGGGGGTTTCTATTAATATGGCTTTCTGCCTCATTTGTAAGGGCTAGAAAATACTTTTGGATACCAGAGTGCATTAAGTAGTAAAGTAGGAGTTAGAAGTTAGTTGTTCTTAAGCAATATTGTAACAGAAAATTGGAATTGTTTCTTCAGTGGATAATTTTATGCAAGTAATGACATTTTGATTTGGTGCCATACTTGTTTTATTTTATCTTGCATGGTTCTTGTTATTATATCTTTAGAATTTCTTTGAAGAAAGTTGATATCTTTAATATTTAGGATTAGACATGATTCAATGGTGTTTATGATTTGAAGCTTGAAGTGTTGCAGCGATCCCTGGTCCATACTTTTGACAGCTAGCTGACTATTAGTTGCTTTGCAAAGTTAGCCCAAACCTTACATTTATTGTGCTTAGTTCAATTGTGAAGGTTTATTCATTTCAATTTCCTTAGGGTTGTCTTGGATGAATGTTCATGATATGAAAATCTTTAATACCTTAGAAGATTGCACTATTCTTGTAAGATTGCAGATTTATCTAGGTATAGCAGGAATTGGTTTATGAGGGATTGGTCCATTTCAAGTATTTCATCATTTTCCTTGTTAATCTTAGGAGTAGCATTAGTCTTAGTAATCTCTTTAAAATCCCAATCTTTTGTTATTTCTTTATCATTTGGGTTAGATTTAGGATTGAAGTATCATCATATTGCAAGATCTGATAGATTAAAGATTCAGTATTTGCTTGTAGTAAGGTCCCTTTGTGATTACCAACATTTTCACATTTATCACTAAGTTGTTTATGCCTTTTCAAGACCTGACATTAGAGACCTTGGGGTTATCTCTTGAGGCTTGCTAATAGAGATCTACCTTTCAAGAGAGATAGAATATCATATTCTGTCTGAGTTGTTGTTGTGCAGAAAACATCATCAACATGTAGGTGGAATCACTTCTGATAAAAATAAAAGAGTAATAGAATAAAGTTTATGGCTCACAACCTAGATTGAACTATGATAATTACATCTATCATATTCATGAAATATAGTTCCAATGAAGCTCAATAAAATGACTTTACACACTTCATTTGATTATGATCTAACAAACTACTTTCCTCTACATTCACATAACTCTAAAAATCTACTCAACATTCACAACTTAGATTCATAATGTATCTACTCAATTCACACCATTCACATAATTTACATGTATTACATTCCTCAAAACACTAAAAATGATCTAACTTATATATCTGATTCAAGCATAAGATCAATTAGGTTGTCCTAATTAGATGTAACATTCAAAATATACAATATATTGCTTTTTATCTCAAGTCCTTCTACACAAACCTCACACCAAGATTCAATCCTCAAATTTGAAATAGGTTAGTATGGACCTATAATAGCTCCCACATAATGCCACAATACTTTCTTAATCTTTTCATACCTTGACACTTATTACGTCGACAATACAAAAGACCTGATACAAAAATTCTCCAACTATATACCCATATTCAGACATGTGGACCTCAAAAATTAACACCAACTAGAATGCATTCTTTATTAACATCTTCCAACATCTCCTTAAAATCACAAATTAAAAATCCTATCCATAGAGAAGTGTGGACTCTCCATCTCATATGCATTATATAGGAAATGACTCTAACTACTAGGTCAAACTTTTTTTATTCATATCTTTCAAACCAAAAGACAAACAAGATGAGATTATAGAATTAGATGATTCTACCAACCAAAAACATTATTCCAGAACCATAGAGTGAAATTTTCATTAGCGGACCAGTGTGGAACCAAAAATTGTATCCCCTATTACACAAAATTATCATATATGACAATCAATTTTTATGATAATCATCTTCACTGAATCAAACCTTCTTGCAAAATTTTCTTCCAAAAACGCTCCAAAACAAGTTAAACCAACCAAAATGATCCACACCATCATCTCCATATCAAAATATAATATTGACATAAATGACAACATTGCAATGCATAATAGTATACTTTGTGCTTATCCCTCATGCTCATGGTGCCAACAAAAACATCAATGAAAAATTTCCAATTATCTCCCCCTTTTTCATTGATGGAAATATGCTAAAAAATCTCCAAAATATTCTCCAAAACATTCTCCCCATTTAACATCAAGGGAAAATGGTGCATACAAAAAAATTTCCAACACATACCAAATCTTCCCCTAAGTAATATATATGCATGTACAAACTAAATGATTGAATTGACTCCCCCTAAGTCATGTACTAGAGAAAAAGCAAAAAGTTTGTACTGGAAACTACTTTATATACTTTGCATATGTACAAAGAATCTGAAACTAAAAACTAGAAATGCATAAAGAATAAGAAATGTTGTCAATCAAAGGTGGTTGACTCTTGAAGTTTTGTAAATGGGTTTACCAGACTTGTTTTTCTTCATCCCATGCATTTTTCATTGTCCCAAGTAATCTACATTGTGTTTCTAGCTCCATTAATATCTCTTCTCCTTATTCTTGAGTGCTAGGTACAAGATTCATCTATGTAGCTTTGTTAGCACTCAAAAGGGCACTTGAAACATAAATGAATTTGGAATTACCAAATCCCTTATCTCTCCAAACTACAAAATAAATTTCTCCTT
Source organism: Sequoia sempervirens (assembly GCA_007258455.2). NCBI lineage: Eukaryota > Viridiplantae > Streptophyta > Pinopsida > Cupressales > Cupressaceae > Sequoia > Sequoia sempervirens. The sequence goes on along the minus strand of VDFB02000013.1, from coordinate 33,181,630 downwards.
TTGTCCTTGTAGATGGAAGAACCTCTTATGCAAATATTCTATAATAATCATTATGCCACCAACTAGATCAAGTGTCAGATCATAGGTGCTATAGGCTTTATTGATTTAGGACTCACTGGAGTCCATCTCACTTTTGATGCTCTGTGTTGCTCTAGACCACTTCATGCAATACTAAAATAGAGATTTTTCCTCATCAAAAGATAAATGTGCATCCTTTAGGTTTTCTTGGAAATTTTTGTGTGCAAGATCACACTTTCAAGTAATCTCCATCATTTTCTTATCATTAATTTTTATTTCAACTTAGTTCTCTACTTGTCCTATAAGACTAGAGGTGTATTTTTTAAAGGAATCAATTATCAATTTCATATTTTCCATACCAGAAAGTGAAGTATCAATGTTCGCACTAGATATGACCTCTTATAGTGCCTTTATAGCTTCTTCCATCAACTCTCCACTCTTCTGATGTGTTTCTATGATCTCCTTCTAGGTAGATGCACATAATAAATCTCCCAACTATAGCTTGTGGAGGGGTAAATCTTATCAAGATCTACATTACATGTTGTATAGGAAGTTGTAGTAGTTGTGCTAATGCAATAGGCTAGAACATGAGCTACATAATTAGTAGTTTCTTCAAGGAATATCCTAAGGAGTTGAGGTATTCACCATAAGTCTTCATATTCTCCATAGCTTTATCCTTCAACTCCATTTCCCCATTCTTTCTAGAGTTTATTGGATTATCTTCTTCTATTTTTGCATCTCCATATACAACCTTATTCTTATCCTCATCTCCCTTCTCATAATATTCTTGCTCTTCTTCCTTCTCTGCATCAACATTATCTTCTTTAGCATCCTTATTCACATTTTCTTCCTTTACAGATTGATTTATAGTATCTGAAGGAGGTGTATCTAGTTTGTTTTATGCAATCTCAACATTTTCTTCAAGTAGAAGAGGAAGAGAAGTATGGACTCCTTTACTGATTCTTTCCCAACATCCTTCTCTACTTCTTTCTTTTTAAACTCTTTTACTTCTCAAGGGACATTGTCTTGTGTAAACCCTTCATCTATTACATGCTCATGTTGAGCATCAATTTCCTTTGCTTCTCATGTATTAACTTTTGGATTAGGATCCTTGCATTCCGGGGTCATTCCTAGTCTTTGTGTTAGGTCTGCAACCTTGTCTATAGTTTCCTTTTAGAGCCTTTCATAATCATCCTTGTCTCTTCTCATTAATTTTGTTACCATTTGTTTTGTCCTTAACTCTCTTATGCATAGTTTGGCCAATGTGGCCTTATTCTCCATAGATAGAGGAGCACTAATCTTTTTAAGATCATAGGTATTCAATTTGGCCTCTTCATATATATCCTCTTTTCTTCTTTCCACCAAAAAATTGTAAAGCTCCCTAGGTAACTTATCATGTATATTTCTCATGTCTAATTCAAGCATTATAAAGTATTTTACAATGGCCTTAATTATTGTGGCCTTATCTACATCATTAAGATCATCATACAAAGATGTAGTTTCTACAAGAATATCATGATGTATCATTCAATTAACAAGTGAATCTACTTTCATAAGACTATGAGCTCTTTCTAGAGGTGTTTGATTTTTATTTTTCCTTACATTCAAAGTCTTCTTTTGATTTTTTTATGTCATCTTATTTTCCAAAGACCCTTTCATGGTAGTTTCTCCCTTATTTTCATGAATATGCATCACAAATTATTTCTTTTCCTTCTCTATCTCTTCTTCCTTAGATTTATCCACCATATCCACTTTTTGTTTCTTGGATTTTGCTTCACTCTATGAAGCCTCATCTTTTCTCTTTCAGACCAATTGGGGTCCTTCTTTTTCCCCTTCTTCTTCCTTTTCAAAATTTACACTTATACTCTTTTCCTTTACATCCTTTTACATTAGTCTCTTCTTTGCAAGGCTTGTAGGTGGTGTCATCACTGTAGTCTTCTTCTTCTCAGGCCTTGTCTTGTGCACAACCAAAGAGGATTTCTCCTACACTGGAGGAATTTCTATTGATTACCTCTTTTATCCAATAGGTTTCCTAGTCCCAAAGGACTTATAAATAGGAGTGGTAGTTGCCTTACTAGATCTTATACTTCTAGATCCTCCTACAACACTTGATTCTACCTTAGCTTTCTCAATCTATTCTTTAGAGAGGCTAATAGCCTCCACATATTGTTCTATCATATTTTACACAATATTCTTTATCTATGGTTTTCTCTACTCCATATGCACCTCCATGGATTTTTCTTCATAAATGCCATACCTTGCTTTAATGGTATATTTTGGGCTTTTCAATAGAATGCTAGCCAATTCAGTAATTTCTTGTTGAGTGAACTCATATCCCAACTCAAGGATCCATATTGATCTCAGTTCTGTTACTTCCATGATGCACTCATCTATTGATAGTAAGAATGTGATATCATTTTTATACTTCTCTACCATTTTCCTTGGAATTTTATCTCTTGCATGCATCCTCCTTTGAGAAACTACAAAGAAAAAAAAGAGAGCTTCATCTTGTGCCTTCACGTCATCAAGACCTCTCAATAAATCTCTAATTTTATGAACAATTGGTCTTCCTTGTAACCATACCAAACTTCTAGTTCCAGGGAGTTCCTTTAGGAAATAGAAAAGTAAACACACAACCAAGGTTCCATACTTAAATGCATACTTCTTCTCCTTTATTTTGTTTCAAACTTTCTCCATCAATTATTGTCTTAAAAATTCACAAAGATCATATTCAACCTCGTTTTTCAACATTTCATATGCCACATTGATTGTGGCGGTAGTGTAATGTCCGCTTTTCTAAAAATAACATTTACTATTTTTAGTAAACCCAATTTTCAAAATTGCCAATTAGGACCTATAGATAAATTGGGTAAATTGGATTTTCAAGATTAAAATATAAAATGATTTTTAGGAGAAAAAATAATAAATGTTTTAAATTTATTATTAAGAGTCCAATTTGGGCATTGTAATTTTGGAGGAGCTATTTTGGAGCAATTTTGGCATTTAGTGGCTTATGACAAGTCGAGACAAGTGGCAGCTTGCATTGGAGTGGAAGAAATCAATGGACACTTGGAACTGGAGGTTAAATTCACTACATACAAAAGGGAATCTCTCCTTGGTCATGAATTTTGGGTCCCCAACTTGAAAATTAAAGATTTTTCAATAAAACATGAATTTGAGCTTCATTTTGGATGATTCTTGTTGTAGATTTTGGTTGAGCACTTACTCTTCTTTAGAGACTAGTAAACCAATGAAGAAAGGATCTCCAAGGATGGTAAACCAAGGATATTGAGGCTCAAATATAGTGGTTCTGAGGGTCTCCAAGTGCAATTTCATCCAAAGATTTCCATTGTGGTGAATGCTCTTCTGTTGGGTATTTTGTATTAGTTTATTTGTAAGGGTTTGGTGTAGTTTGGACTGCATATTGTGTATTTTTGAGTTTTAGATGGTATTTCTATCGTGAGAAGCATATTTTGATGATTTTATAGTATTAATATATTTATTTTTCTATTGGAAACATTTTATGAAAATTGGGGTGAGTTTGTGTGGTGTTTGCACTAGTTTGGAAGTGAGTTTGGGCTACTAGTTGGGGATTTATTTGGGTATTTTTCTGCAGTTGTAGCTTGTTGTTATCAATTGGATTATGACATAAGACTAATGTGATTTTCATGTTTTTATCATTCATACATCATCCAATACTATTTTCACACTTTATTGATATATATTTGAATATTTTGGTGAAGGGTTTATCTTACCCGCTTTACATCCATTTTTAGTTTGATAGAAATCAAGGTGTCCAAGCTTCTAGATTTGTTGTTGATATTCATTCCAATTATATTATGTATTTAACAAAAAAGATGATGTAAGTCCATGGATATCTATAATAAAAATTTTGACTTCAATTGCACATTACCTGATTTCCAATTGGTGTAATTTTGTACTAATTTCGGTATATACCCAATTTGCTCTAATTCGAGTTTGATTAAAAAGGAAATTTTCAGATTTGAATTTAAATTTTACTTGAGGGAAATTTTAGAGCCATGATTTTTCCATCTTGAGGGTTTGATCATATTTTTCAAAAAGGAAAGAGGAGTTTAAACATGGTTGATGCTGGTGATCCTATGGAAGATATGGTGAGAGAACTACCAGTCATTAGAGAAACCTATGCAAATCAAGATGAATGATTTAGAATTTTAGTCCCATACAGTAATTATGTCACTCTAATGCAAAGGATGTCAACTACAAAGGGATAGAAATGTCACCCAAGACATAGTAGAAGGGAAACCGTAAAACCTTCAACACCAACTTTTGACGGGTCAGACAAGATCTTAGTTAGAGCATGATTCTTTGAGATGTACTACTATTAATATTCTAGTTCCATGGAGGATAAAGTTTCCATTCAGTATGAAATATTTCACCTTGAAGGAGTTGCTCATGATTGATGGTACCAAGGTATGAACAACCAAGATCACATTCAAGTAAATTTATTTGATGAATATTGTAAAAGGTTGAAAGATGATAAAAAAATTGAGATGATGATAGAAACTGTAATGATGGAAAATGTATCCCTTTATATTTTCATATTTGTTTGGGCCCCCCTTGTTAAATTAAGCTTAATGATGCCTTGATTTAGTGTTGCAATGTGTTTAAAACATTCACATTAGGTCTTGGGCCCTTGTAACCTAAATGGACCTAGTTGTGCCTTATCTAGGATGTTCAAAAGTGTGCCTTTACACTTTCACACTAATCTAGGGTTTTTTAATAAATTGGGCTTCTTTATGCTTTAATTGGCCTTATTTTGCATCCACAAGCTTTAATTAATGTATCTTTCTAAGGATAATCTTGACATAAACCAACATCCAATCATAATTCATGTGTTTTTGGATTGCATGGCCTAGATTTAGTGATCCGAGACTCATACACCACCTTGGGAATATGGGTCCCACCTATTTTTTTTGGCCCTAATCCAAATTTCACATCAATCTAAGCATTTATTGAAAAGTGTGCCCTAAATCTCAGCCTATTGGGACTCATACGCCACTTCTGGCATATGAGTCTCATGCGGCTTAAACCTAAAATAAATTCAAATTCTTGGTGGGATTTTATTCTACTAGATCTGATGTTGGCTTGTAGTGTTGTAATTTTGAGGAATTTGGCATAATCAAGTGTAAATATAAGGTTATTTCACTCATTTTCACCTAAGACTTTCATGAGAGCATTCCTTATAGAAAATTGAAGTTCACAAGAGCATACAAGAGAATTCAAGAGCCTTCTGATGTAGATTCAAGGTGAAGAATAATCAAAACAATGCCAATTCCAATCCAACAATAATGAACTCTTCCTTGAAACACCTTCAACCTGCAAGCATCAACTCACCCTCAAGGGTCTCAACCCTTCAAATTTGCAAAATAACTATCAATCTCCACCAAGACCCTAAAAAAGTTCTTCAACATGCCAATGATGAAAATTTAGCCATTCAAATGCAATCTCAAATTCTGATTCAACATAACCTTCAAAAACTCACCTTTTACCACTAACACTCCTTGTAGTATAGGAAAACTAGTTTTTTAGCCTTTTGGAAAAATCCTTCCAAAACACCTAAGAAATAAATCATATAATCAAGGACCCATTTTAGATTCATTCAACATATCAAAAAACTAGATATCACTCCTTTGTATCAAAAGCTTCAAAATCAAGAATTTCACACTTTTAGGCCTCCAATTAGGCCATTTTTACAAAGAGACCCCCCTTAAATCTTCACACCAGGTTACCAAACCTAAAAAATTCATTTATTGTGTTTTAAAATAGGGTATTTTATAGGTCTTAGGACCCTATGTGCTCATATAGACCCCAAATGCCAAAACCCTCCTAAAACCATAAGAACTTAGGGTTTGTGGGCATCATTATTGTTTCTCCAACTTCCAAATCTCTCCCAATCAATCCAACTTCTCAGACATATTTTTTTGGGTCCTCTAATGCTTAAAAGACACTCATTAAGCTTTGGGCCATGCTATTTCTTTAGTCATTAGGTCTGTGCCATCATCTTCATAGGGAAAATCATACATTTCAGCCCTGTCTTTCATCCTATAAGCCAAGAAAAATTTATTTCATGCCTCCTATTCATTGGTAGTAATTCCCTACCCCTAACCACACCATCCCACCAAGTCACAAGGAGTTATACTAGGTGGGATGATGTTTTATCCATTACAATGGCACCAAAAACCCTTAAGTTTGCTCAACCCGGGATGGAGAAATTAGTGGTTTACAGGCCTAATATTCTAAATTAACCCTTTTAAAAGCACACAAATCAATTTATAACATATTCCTACAAATTCATATGATTAAATAAGTCATGTGAAGCCTGTACGACTTGCTAATAGTGAGAAAATACTGAAAACACAGAGAAAATAACAAGAAAATAGGAAATCTTCAAAGACTTTTGTATTCTCTTGGCAACAACAACTTGTTCTTGGGCTTCCCCAAGGATTTTATAACCTTTTTCAATCTGTTCAATCCCCCCAATGTCCACAACTACCAAACAATCACCTTTTGAAAGCATATAACCGGTGGAATTACAATTATGTTGCTTAATGCAACTCATAAACTTGAAACCTTATGCTTTTACCTTCATGAATCTATTACATGTAATCTAATATTATTTTATTTTTAGGCTTACATATGAGATTTATTGACTCCTCTTAATATAAGAAAACATTTGACCTATTAGACATAGGAATTTATACCTAGGTGATATGGTTCCCCTGCACCACCTTCAATAGTTGATTATCAAGTATTTTGGAGCATTATTCAAGTATCAAGCATCATGTCAAAGTCATCATGCATCATGTTCGTTTTTGATCTAACATTTGTGATTACATAAGGTTTCATGATTCAAGCAAGCATTCAAGTCAAGATCTACAACATTCAAGCAAGAGTTAATATCTACATCCTTTGGAGCCATCTCATACATGTTTGTAGCATTTTATTCCTATGGTTTGGTGAGTTTCAACATATCATTTTGTTCATTCATCATTCCTCCTTTCCATTTCATTTCATTACAAGGTTTGATTACCAAAATGGGGTTTGACCAAGGAAAACCCCTTTCTACTAAAAAATCAACATTTTTCGCTCTCTTTAGTTTGTGATTTGCAAATCTAGGTTGAAGACACATTGAAGAGCAAGATTGGAGAGAATTTGTAAAGTTGTCCAAGTTGTCACCTTGTTTACAAGATCACTAAAAGGTGCCTACATAGCAAAATTAAGCATTTCAGATCCAAAAACCAATTTGAGAAGATAGAGTAGAGATTGAAGAGTTGATTCAAATCTTGATCCTCCAAAAAATCCAAGTAGGATTGATACACCACTTTTGGCGTATGAGTCCTATTATATCCAAATTTCAAGATTTAAAGAGTTCCAAACCTGTCACTGCTAGATTTTTGTTCCTACCCAAAAACCTTAATCTGGGACTAAATTACCCAACCTATTGTATGAGTCCTAATATGCATTAAATTCAACATTTTCAGCATTTCAAGTCTCCATTCAAGCTACTATAGGTGTCCAGATGCACTTCTTTGATGTCCCAATTCATTGTTCTGATTTATATTCATTTTTACGTCATTCATTTGAGTTTTACAAAGTATTAGGTTTTTTCATTAGATCTTACATATTATATGTCCTTCTAACCATTAGCTTGGTGGTGAACCCTTCTATTGTCTCTAATCATACCCTAGGACACCCTATCGCAATATCTCTTTCCCCTTTACATCATTAGATTGAGATCTCTAGGGTTTCCTTGAGTGAAACAATAGTGAAATAGGAACCCTATCCTTATGCTCCATCTCATAAAAGGTGGGGCACCCTATTTATTTTGTTACATTTTTGTGAACCTGCATTTAGGACATTTTATTTCTGATTTGGAGTGCATTATAATCCTAGATCTAGCTTGCATCAACTTTACATTAGGTTTTGCATTAGTTAATTAGCATCTAGTGTTTCTAAATTTTACATTAGTGAAAGTGCATATATGTTGCTTTTTTTAATCTTGCATCATTGAATTTCATTTAAAATCTATAATTGCACTTAGTCTAGACATTATCCAAAATAGAAAACATAACATTCATGTAGATTTTTTTGAAAACGTTATAAAAACCCTAGTCTAGGACTCATATGCCCCTCTAGGTGATTTAGTCCTAGTACAAGTGGTTTTGCATGATTTTTGGGTATTCTTTGGTGATTGTTATTCAACATTTAAACCCCTAAAAAACCTTGATTGGGACTCATATGCCCCTCTGGGCAATTCAATCCCATTTTAGATTTTAAATTATATTTTCCAGCATTAAAAACTCTATTTTTGTGCCTTTTTTTTGTTGTTGGTAGGTTTCTATTTTAGTTTAAAAAGTTTTTGTTTCATTCATTTCAATGTACTTAGCGTAATTTCATTAGAATCAAAAAATAACATTTATCTTGTGTTCATTGCATCTTGCATTGTATTGATTACACCTTGCATGAGCTTTACAACTTGGTGTCTTATTGATAATACTATAGTGAGATGAAGTTCAAGACTCATGTCATCCCATGATAGTACAATCATCATGGATCTTGGGTTATCCAACTCTTTCACTACTAGTGTTGATACTAGTTCACTAGATATGGACCATACCCTTCCCAACTCTTTTCCTTCAAGTAGTGTGACAAATTTTGAGACAATGGTTACTAGTATTCCACAAGAAAAAATAATCCAAATCCATGAAGACTTAGTAAACTTAAAAATCAAGTATGTATTGGAAACATTTCAACCACTACTATCCCTACTATAGATAACATACACCGCATGATTGAAATTGAAGAAGGTTTTGAACTTGTGCATAACCTAGTTTAGATTTTTGGTAAACTTACTAGTGCTGCTCAACCTTCAAAAAATGTCCAAATCTAAGGAGGAACCCAAATTCCTACTCTCACAACCATTGCGTCTATTCCTACCAATACCAACCCTCAAGTTACAACAATAATGTAGCCTACTAGTAATGTCATTCCTACCTTGGGTATTTTCGCTAGTATTCCTAGTACTTTTGTGGCATTGCACATCATATCTCCTACCACTTTATGAAGCAGGGAGGAGGTGACAAAAAACCCTCTTTGCTGATTTAATTTCAACACAAACAAAAATTCTCAATTCACTATGAATTTCAACACAAGTATGAATGAAACTGCAACATGCAACTTGCATTAAAATGAAAAATCTGCAATTACAAAATAATAAATTCTCATTGAGACTATGGGCACCACATTGCCCTTTACAACATCATAAAATTCCTTACAAAAATCTGCAACATTCCATAGAATTTCTTGTGCTTCTTAGAAACTACCACCAATCCACATGCACACTCTGTCACTCCTCAACAATGGCTGCAATACAATTCTTGAAGCCTTCACACTTTGCTGCAATTTCTCCTTAGAGAAAAATCCACCTTAGTTGTGATTTTTCCTGCCTTTGAAAACTAACTCCAAAATTTAAATGAATTATCTTTTATTACCAACTTTCCAAATTTTCCAGAAAGAAATAAAATTCATTTCCATTTCAAACTCAAAAATCATTTTTCCCAAAAATTCAAGGAGAGAATTTCTAAATTGAAATTCAAAGAAATCAAAAATCAAACTTCTCACTTGTGCAAGCAACTAGTCTCACACACACTTTACCGACAGTTTCCAAAATTGAACTCACTCATCAAAGTTGCCAATTTGATTAGATGGGCAACCACTTTGAAAGTCCCTATTTTTTAGGGATTTGTAGTAGTTGAGATTTTCTTTTAAATTAAAATCTTAAAAATTGCCTTTAACTTGCAAAAATCCAAATTTTGAATTTTTGCACTTCCATTTCCTTTGCAACACCTACTTTTTCTGGCATAATCATTCAACATGAATTGTTAATGTAATTTAATTTAAAATTACATTATTACATTAATTACAAATATCTGTGGCAACCATTTATTAAAAACAAAAAAAAATTAAAATACAAATTTTTGGTTGATGCAAGATTGCACAAGCCCATGGATGCTCCTACATCACTTTACCTCCCATAAGAATTCTACTCACTTTTCCCTCGAACACATAGACACCTCCACTATATTCACCTCCATCTCAAAATGCAAACAATGATGCCCTCATAAATTAAATTTTACAAAATGTTTCATCCCTTCAAAAACAAATTTCCACCATAAATCAAAATCAAAATGGCCAACCTACATACTATGACAAAAGCAATCCCTTATCCTTGGATATATTGAGAACACTGATACCACAAGGTCTAGAGATTCTAGAGATTCCTAGATTTGAGAAATATGGGTGGAAAGGAGATCCTTCTAACCATGTTTCTGCTTACACTGCATTGTGTAGTGATTTTCTCCTTGAGGATAAGCTCTTGGCTAAGCTTTTCCCTATATCTTTGAAGGATACTGACTTAGAATGGTTTTCTTCATTACCAAAAAACTCAGTTAATTCATTCGATGAACTTGTTGAGGCCTTTATAAACCATTTCCAAGTGCATATGACTCATAAAATGACCTTAGCCAATTTGATGAGATGTAAGCAAAAAGATGATAAAAAAGTTACTGACTTCATTTCACACTACCGAGCGCTTTATTCCCAAATCGACATAAAGATCCCTAACCCTTACCTTTGATGTATGTTCATTGAGAACTTGCAAAATAAGATACAAGATAAGCTTACCATGATGAAATTTCCTTCATAAACTTATGTATTTCCCTTCGTGATTATCAAAACTTGATTAGTATTCGTGACACAAACCCCACCTCTAACCGACTTGAGAAGTCCAAGTCCACAAAATAAAACAACTACTAACATTTTAGGAAATAGAGTAAAGGATTTTTTTAATTCAGTCCCCCTTAACAAACAACTCAACATGTTAATGCCCAAGTGGCTACTATAAGGAAGATGACTGCTTTTGTATTTGGGGATCTGGCTAGGAAATTCACTCCCTTATTCGATACCCTCCATAACATAATGTCACAATTTCTAGAGAAAAATATGATTACCTTGCCTCTTGTTAAAAATCCCAATCCTAATAAGCCTTTACCTCAAAATTTTAGATCAAATGCTTCTATTATCACCGAAAAAATGGGTATGACATGGAACATTGTAAGCATCTTAAACATCTTGTGCAAGAACTCATTGATTTTGGTTGACTTTCAGTTGGTGTTGTTAATGATCAAGGAAAGGAGTTTGTTGCCCCTCCCAACAAAAACTTGCAAATCTTTACTAACCCTATGCCTAATCATGATATTTCATTTGTCAAATCTAGTCAAATTACAAAGAATGATGTGATGAATGTTGACACGGATGATGAGAACATGGATACAATTCAACAACATCCTATGGATACTATTGAAAAAGGTTTGATTGTGTTGATTGAAACTCAACCTCGTAAGGGCCAAACTACAAAGCCTCTTGACATTGCTTTCTCATCTAAAGACATTATTAGAAATGCACTCGATGGTCCTCTTTACATGGTTGACTAAATTAATGACAAACCCACTAATGTGATATTAATTGATCCCATCTGTGGAGAGAATGTGATCACTAAGGAATTCTTACTTGTACATGAACTCTATCAAGAAACATATGATAAACCAAAAGCATGGATAAACATGCATAATGGTTTTTCTTGCCCTACGATGGGTTCAATCACCCTTCCTTTACAAATATGACCGAAAGAATTAGATGTACCATTATCCATCATATTAACATTAGAACGATTACGTGTGAAGCTTAGCCATCCATGGCTACACTCCATGGAAGTTGTCTCGTTAGTCATGCATAAATGCTTAAAGCTTCCCTTTGGAAATGAAATCTTTATTGTGCATCATAGTGGCTTTAATCCTTTGTCTTCCTGTGGGAAATTTTCATTAGATTTATTTTGGACCGAGCCTATGAAACCTATTAAACCTCGAGAAGACATATTTTTCAAATCCTACCAAAAGTTTAAGGCGAAATGCATAGCGAAACTATCCCTTAGAAACATGCCTCAACCTATGAACAAACCTACCATCCTTGAAAAAACCATGATTGAACCCAAATATATTCCAAACAACCAAGATCAACCTAATATAGATCCTTTGCTTATCTCCTATAAAAGACCAGGCGATAATGAAAACACTCCCATCATGCCTCTTAAATAAAACAAGTATACAAAACTAAAGAGAAAGCAGTTGAAAAACCTCCCATGGTTCCTTTCGTTCCTCCCCTTAGGGAAGAAAAGAAACCCATGGTTGATAAAATTGCTCCACACAAACACAACTCGAAAACCATACCAAAAGAAACCAAAATTCTAGAGAGTGTAGGCATAAATGTCGTGCTCTTGCTTGAAAGTTAGATGAAGAAAACAAAAAAAAAATCAACATCCAAAATTGATTAAAGCAATGCATGACGAGTCTCCCTCACCGCAACAAAAAAATCTTATACCGCAACCACAAAAGGAACTAAATCCTTCTTTGGACATTATTATTTGACCTCCCATTGTGATTAACCTGGATGATGACAATGAGGCTGCTAAAATTGATGAATAAATGTATAATGAATTGAATACATTGTTTTCCTCTTCTATGAGATTAAATGATAATTCTCCTAGGAAGAGTGTTGAACTTGGTGATGACCCTTGTTCCACACTTGCTATTGTCCCCTTGGCTAGTTTGCCACCTTCAGTATACGATGAACACAATTGGGATGCAGATGATTTGATAATACATTGACTCGAATGTTCCTTACTATTATTTTGCATTATTTCTTTTTAATGTTTCTTTATGTGTTTACATGCGTGTAATGTGATCCCCTATGATGTTTCATTTGATGTATTTCTCTCTCTCTCTCTCTTTTTGTGACCTTCCTCTATTTGTACCTATGTTCTTCTCTATGTCATCAATATTTTCCCCGATCTTTTCATTTTTCTTGTGTTTTCCTTTTGGGGTGATGCAAGGTGTTGAGACATTCATGTCTCTTCCATGTTGACCCAAAATATTTTCCCTTATCTTTTCATTTGTCTTGTGTTTTCCTTTTGGGGATGATGCAAGGCATCAAGACATTCATGTCTCTTCCATGTTGACCCAAAATATTTTCCTTTATCTTTTCATTTGTCTTGTGTTTTCCCTTTGGGGATGACACAAGGTGTCGAGACATTTAGGTCTCTTCCATGTTGACCTGAAAGGATTTCTCTTTGTTTTCACTCTCTTTGTGTCATTCTTCCTATTCCATGAGTATTTGGGGAATGATGATAGTTCTAATCTCTCTAAAAACATTGTAGCAAAGACATATTGACCCTGAATCCGTGGATCCCTTATGTGATTTTGGGATTTCATTTCGGGGGAAACCCCTTTTCATGGCGTAGCTTCATTTGGAAACATATGACTTGGCATAGGGATTTACAAATAAGCTCTCATATCCTCTTCATTGTTAACATTTATCATTTGCTACTTTAAAGTAATTGCTCATAGCGTGGTGTTTAGCAATTTCTTCAAAGTGGGGGCATACATTGGCATTATTCTTTTTTCAACTCATGTTTCATAGTCTAGTCTTCTTACTTCATGTAATGTGTCTTTCACTTTGTGGTGACATTGGGTAGGATGTCCCTTAAGAGCGTGATCTCTCTTAGAATATTATATTCCTCTTAGTGGCTTGATATGACACACTGCATCCTCTAAGTTGTGAATCTTCTATTCTTCGATTGGTCCTCTCTTGGAGACATTAGGCACAATGTTCCCTAAGTTAAGACCTTACATGAACTAAACAAGACTCCTTTGAATGTACCTTACATTTTTGGTTATATGGCCACCTTGCATAACACACTTTGCTTTCCTGTGGAGCTATCTTTTTTGTTCATGAGTTTCAAGCATATGTAGATTTTCTTGCCTCATGAAGCTCAAAGTTTATTGTTATGTGGCACCTTATCAAATTTATCAGGAGGTATAGCTTTGGTCTAGTTGTATGTATGGGAGTCAAAGTTAGGTGTGACTTTCCCATAGCCTCTTGTTTGTTTGTGTGGGTGAATATCAACCGTGTGTGTATGTGTCTCATTGAGGGCTCACCTAGTGGATGGCCTGAGGTTCCACTATCCCTTGTGAGTGTGCATTTTTAGATTAACAACCTAGATCTGATCCACAATTTGTGAAACAAATGATCGAAGCTTGATCCACCCCTTTTGTTTTATTTTTTCCTTTCTTTCCTTTATGTCTTTGGCAGTGTATTCTTGTGCCTTGTTGTTGCTCCTTATATCAATTTTGTATGTGTTCTTTTGTGCTTATGGTTGTTTGACATAAGATCTTGATCTTGGGGGCTTGATCACCCCTCTTTATTGTTTTCATCCTATCCCACTAGCATTGGTACACTTCGACCTCTCTTGATGTGAGTTTTTCTACTTTAGTGTGAGTTTGAAGCAAGTTCCTCATTTCACGAAAGTGGGGGATAAATGTAACAACAAAAAATGTATCCCTTTGCATTTTCACATTTGTTTGGGCCCCCTTGTTGAATTAAGCTTAATGATTCCTTGATTTAGTGTTGTAATGTGTTTTAACACATTCACATTAGGTCTTGGGACCTTGTAACCTAAATGGAACTAGTTGTTCCTTGCCTAGGATGTTGTAAAGTGTGTCTTTATGCTTTCACACTAATATAGGGTTTTATTAATAAATTGGGATTTTTATGCTTTAATTGGCCTTATTTTACATCCGCAATGATAGCAACCAGGGGAGGTCCTACAACCACACAACTCAAACTCAACCCAAAACCATAACTTATCAGATCATCAAACCTTCAAATTCTCACTATCTCTTCAAATCCACTCAACCCCTTGTAGCATTGCAAACTCACTCAATTGGGTATACCTTTCCTATGAGGTCCTCTTAGATCTAGACAAGCAGGTTTTCAATCACCCATTTAGACACACAAAAACATAGCACAAAAATTCAATAGGCTTCTTTGATACAACTTTCTCAAAACATGGTTTCTATACCAACTAGACCTTAAATTAGGTCACTTTAACAAAGAAAATTGTCTTAAAAATTTCCCAAAACTAGTAAACTCAATTGGGTAGCAATCTACATGTAATCAAACCAAGGATTCTTCAAATTTTTCTCAGAAATTTACTCACCCAAGTGCCAAAACCAAAAACCCTCTCTTTAAGCCAAAAATCTAGGGTTTTAATGGAAATCACTCTTCCAGCCTTCAAGTAACCTTACCTTTTCCTTAATTAGGTTCCAGTTGGCCTGCACAAACTCAATATATCATGAAACAATGCTGCCCCAACATAATTCTCACTTTTCCATATCAAAACCTCACTAATTCATGAAGAAAAATCACTTTTCAGCATTAGGGTTTAATTCCCAACACATTATTTGACCTCCCCTGTACCAAAAAAACATGAAAAAACCTATTTCCTAATGTTTTAGACCTATTCCACAAGTTATAGGACCCACAAAAAGTGGAATGGGTCAATTTTACATTTTAAAGGCTACCAACCCTTAAAATAGGGTATAAAACTAGTCACAAAGAATTGGTTCAAACTTACACCAAAACCACTATTAGATGCTCAAATAAAATGAAATAAGTGGAAAAATCACATCTTAAAATTAATTCAAAACATATTTAGAACATTATGCAGTTGTACAGGCCATACAACTCTGTAGCAATATGTAAAACTCAGAAAAACTAGAAAAAAATAGGGGTAATCTTTATTTATTTTGCTTCCAATCTTCAAGATCAATCTTACATCAATTATTTTCACCTTATTTATTCATTTTCCCTCTAAAATAACTATTCTAACTTCCTCAAACAACCATTCAAATCTACATGACCATTGGACTTCCTAAACCTACCTTTTTACAACTTTTCAATTTTGCATTTTTGCACAATTAGCAACTTTTTAATATTTTTCACTTTTTGAAGTCTAAACCACCTAAACACCTAAGAACCATCCAAAATTACTTATTAAAATATTAAAGTGGTCTAAGTGACCTTATTTAGTGCTTATTACCCCATAATCCTAAAGCCTACACAATATCATCCTTGATTGACAACTTTTGATCAAAGGTGCTCCTGCACCACACAAGCTTTAATTAATGTATCTTTCTGAGGATTATCCTAACATAAACCAGCATCCAATCATAATTCATGTGTTTTTGGATTCTATGGCCTAGATTTAGTGATTTGGGACTCATACGCCACTTTGGGCATATGGGTCCCACCTAACTTTTGGGGCCCCGATCTGGATTTCACATCAATCTAAGCATTTCTTGGAAAGTGTGTCCCAATGCTAAGCCTAATGGGACTCATATGCCACATTTTGCATGAGTCCCATGTGGGTTAAACCTAAACTAAATTCAAATTATTGGCAGAATTTTATTCTCCTAGATTTGATGTTGGGTAGTGTTGTAATTTCAAGGAATTCAACATAAACAAGTATAAATACAAGGTTATTTCACTCATTTTCACCTAATAATTTAATGATAGCATTCCTTATATAAAATTTGAGTTCACAAGAGAATACAAGATTTTACAAGAGCATTCAAGAGCCTTCAAGAGTTGATTATCAAGCATCATGTCAAAGTCATCATGCATCATGTTTGTTTTTGAGCTAACATTTGTGATGTAGGGTTTCATGATTCAAGCAAGCATTCAAGTCAAGATCTACAATATTCAAGCAAGAGTCAATATCTACATCCTTTGGAGCCATTTCATACATGTTTGTAGCATTTTATTCCTAGGGTTTGGTGAGTTTCAATATATCATTTTGTTCATTCATCATTCCTCCTTTCCATTTCATTTCATTACAAGGTTTGATTACCAAAATGGGGTTTGACCAATGAAAACCCATTTCTACTAAAAAATCAACATTTTCCCTCTCTTTAGTGTGTGATTTGCATACCTAGGTTGAAGACACATTGAAGAGCAAGATTGGAGAGAAGTTTTCAAGTTGTCCAAGTTGTCACCATGTTTACAAGATCACTAAAGGACACCTACATAGTAGAATTCAACATTTTAGATCCAAAAAGAAAGTTGAGAAGATAGAGAAGAGGTTGAAGAGTTGATTCAGATCTTGATCCTCCAAAAAAGACAAGCAAGAATGATACACCACTTTCAGCATATGAGTCCTAGAACAACCAAATTTCAAGATTTCAAGAGTTACAGACCTATCACTGCCAGATTTCTATTCCTATCCAAAAACCCTAATTTGGGACTAAATCACCTAGCCTGGAATATGAGTCCCATTGTGCATTAAATTTAGTATTTTTAGCATTTCAGGTCTCCATTTAAGTTGCTATAGGTTTCTAGGTGCACTTCTCCGATTTCCCAATTTAGTGTTGTGATTTATATTCATTTTTAGGTCATTCATTTGAGTTTTACAAAGTATTAGGTTTTTTATTATATCTTGCATATTATGTCTTTCCAAGCTCTAGCTTAGTGGTGAACCCCTCTTTAGTCTCTAATCATACCCTAGGACACCCTATTGAAAGATCTATTTCCCCTTTACATCATTAGATTGAGATCTCTAGGGTTTCCTTGAATGAAATGATAGTGAAATAGGAACCCTATCCTTGTGCTTCATCTACTAGAAGGTGGGGCACCATATTTCCGTTGTTAAATTTTGGTGAACTTGCATTTAGAACATTATAATTCTGATTTGGAGTGCATTATAATCCTTGATCTAGCTTGCATCAGCTTTGCATTAGGTTTTGTATTAGTTAATTGGCATCTAGTGTTTCTAAATTTTGTATTAGTGAAAGCACATATAGGCTGAATTTTTGAATCTTGCATCATTGAATTTAATTTGAAATCTATAGTTTCACTTAGTCTAGACATCATCCAAAATAGAAAACATAACATTCACATAGAATTTGTTGAAAAAGTTGCAAAATCCCTAATTTGGGACTCATACGCCCCTCTAGGTGATTTAGTCCCAGTACAGGTTGTTCTGCTAGATTTTTGGGTATTCTGTGGTGACTATTATTCAACATTTAAACCCTTGAAAAACCATGATTGTGACTCATATGCCCCTCTGGGTGATTTAGTCTTGTTTCAAATTTTAAACTACATTTTTCAGCATTAAAAAACTCTATTTTTGTACTTCTTTTTGTTGTTGCTAGTTTTTGTTTCAGTTTATAGAGTTTCTATTTCATTCATTTCAGTGTACTTAGCTTAATTTCATCAGAATCATAAAATAGCATTTGTCTTGTGTTCATTGCATCTTGCATTTTATTGATTACATCTTGCATGAGCTTTACAACTTGGTGTCCTATTGCTAATACTATAGTGAGGCGAAGTTCAAGACTCATGTCATCCTGTGATAGCACAATCATCGTGGATCTTGGGTTATCCAACTCTTTCACTACTAGTGTTTACACTAGTTCACTATGTATGGACCATACCCTTCCCAACTCTTTGCCTTCAAGTAGTGTGAAAAATGTTGAGGCAATGGTTGCTATTATTTCTCAAGAAAACATAATCCAAATCCATGAAGACTTAGAAAACCTACAAAATCAAGTATGTACTGGAAAAATCTCAACCACTGCTATCCCTACTATAGATAACATACACATTATTTGAAATTGACTAGATGGAGAGAGGTTAAGAAAGAGTGGCAGACCTACTAGAAAACATTGTACTTAGGCCTGATGCCATAAATTTTAGAGGTATCTCTGAGGTTGAGGTACAAACAAGGCCATTAATCCTTCACAATGTGCACAACTAGAAAGCATTCAATGATGATGAAGACATCTTGAGGTTTTTGAAATGTGTTGATGAGTATGAGAGTTAAGAGATTGACTTTGGAGATTTTATTGAAAATATAGATGGAAAAGACACAAATTTCAGTAATGAAGTGATTCAATTGAAAACAAATAATTTTCCTAAGGGCCTTGTAGCCTTAGAGATAGTTTTTGACAACCAAGACAAAAACAATGCCAAAATAACTACCACCCATCTAGAGAATTTAGAAGAAGTAAACTTGGGAACTTAAAATTCCCCTAAAAAGGTTTATGTGGGAAAGAAAATGAAGCCCAAGATCAAGGCATTGTTGATTCCTTTCTTAAGAAAATATAGACACGTCTTTTCTTGGTCATATAATGATTTGAAAGCATATAGGGAGGAATTGTTTCAACATGAGATTCCTCTAAAGGAAGACGCAAATCCTTTCAGGAAGAAGTAGAGACCTATCAATCCAACCATAGCTCCAAAGATGCAAGAAGAATTAATAAAGCTAAGGGATGTTGGCATTATCAAGCCTATTAGGAACTCATCTTGGGTGTCTAACTTAATGCTAGTTAGGAAGAAGAATGGTGATATAATATTATGTGTTGACTTCAAAAATATGAACATTAATCATTAAAAGATAACTATCCATTGCCTAATATGGAATCCATGTTGCAAAAGGTGACTAGCTGTAAATTATTGTCTATGATAGATGGCTTTTTGGCTATAACCAAGTTAAAATGAAGGAGTTTGAGTAGTATAAGACTGCATTTACTACTCCATGGGGCACCTATGTGTATGTTAGGATGCCATTCGGCTTAACTAACATAGGTGCCACTTTTCAAAGAGCTATGGATATATCCTTTTCTAATTTCATTGATTTTTTTGGAAATATATGAAGATGACCTAACTGCTTACTCCAAGAAAGAGGAAGCTATTGTATGCACTTGGAGAATATTTTTATTAGGGATTTGGAGTATGTAATATCACTCAACCCAAAGAAACGTGCCTTTTGAGTTACTAAATAATATTTTTTTGGGACATATTGTGTCTAAGAAAGGAGTGAGAATTGACCCTAAGAGGGTAGCTGCCATTGAAAAAGATCCCACAACCAAAGAATGTGAAAGGTATTCAATCCTTCTTTGGTTAGATTAATTTCTTGAGAAGGTTTGTTACAAATTTTTCAGAGATCACCCACCCTATATCCAAGATGTTGAAGAAGGGTGAGAAATTGGACTGGAAAGAGGAGCCAAGTAAGGCTTTTCAAGCAATTAAGCAAGCAATTAAGGAGGCTCCAATTCTAAGGACTCCTGACTTTTCCAAGCCATTGAAAATCTTCTCATTTGCATCATTTCACACTATTACTATCATCCTAGTACAAAAAAACAAGAAGGTTTTGAACAACCTATCGCTTTCTTTAGCAAATCTCTTCAAGCTACAAAATTGAAATATGACTTAATGGAAAAACAAGAGTATGCACTTGTTAAGGATATAAAGAACTTCGGGACCTATCTTGTAGGAGAAACAATCATTGTTTATGTTCCAATTTTAGCTGTAAAAGACATCTTTACCCAACAAGAAGTCACGAGTAGAAGATGGAGATGGATAAAAAAAATACAAGTGTTTAATATTGACATCCAAATCACCAAATTGGTGAGATGTCAGGGATTAGCTAAGATAATGACTGAAACAAACTTAGATTCCAATCAAATAAATATTGAGGATGAATTTGAGAGATCATACATTTAGGATATGGAGGGTTGTGATTGGTATAAGAATGTCATTTATTACTTGTAGAAGATACAAAGCCTTGAAGGATTGACTGACAATGAAAAGAGGACTCTCAAGTTACATTGCATCAAGTATGTGATTATAAAGGTTGAATTATGGTGGAGAAATTTGGATGGTGTTATGTTAAAATGTGTTGATAAAACAAAGGCTTCTGAATTGTTGAATGAGATGCATAATGGAGTGTGTGGTAGACATTATATGGCTAAAAACATTGCTCATAAGGTATTAAGATCTAGATTTTGGTGGCCTATAGTTTTTAAAGATGCTCACAAATTGGTGAGAACATGTGATGCATGCCAAATGTTTTTTGGGAAGCTAAAATTCTCAAGTAATCTACCACTCAAACTAGTTGCAATTTAGGAACCATTCCAACAGTGGGACATTGATTTTATTGGAGAGATATCTAATAAATCTAATGGAGTCCATTCATGGATTCTTGTGGCCATAGACTACTTTACAAAATGGGTGGAAGCCAGTCCCACAAAAGAGAAATAAGTAAAGTGGTTATTGATTTCTTGATGGATAATGTACTCACTAGGTTTGGAGTACCTAGAAAAATTGTTTTAGACAATGCTTTGTGTTTTAGGTCTAAAGAGCTTACTAATTTCTACACAAAGCATGGAATTCAGATCTCTTACTCCTCACCATACCACCCACAAGGTAATGGAAAAACAAATTCAAGCAATAAAAGATTGATAAAGATCATAAAAAGAATCATTGAGAAAAATAAAAGAGCTTGGGACTCCAAGTTGAAATTAGCTTAGTGGGAAGATAGGGTAACTGTTAAGAAGGCCACTGGTTATGATATATTTGATCTAGTGTATGGTATTTCTACAAGGTTACCTCATAACACCCTCATGAAGATGTATAAGCTTATCCAGGAATATGATGAAGATACATGTGATGAGATGCAACATAGGATTGATGCATTGATGGAAGTGGATGAAACAAGAAGGGATGCTCAGAAGAAGAATGTCAAGTTATAGTTATAGTTCAAGAACCTATATGAAAAGAAAGCATCTTCAAGAAAGGTCCAAGTAGGAGACATGGTGTTGATGTGGAATGCAATATCAAAAGATAAGGAAAAACGTGGAAATTTTGATACATTATGGCTTGACCCTTATCTGATTAGCAACACTCATGGTGAAAATTCTTATTTTTTGTAAGATCTAACAAGTGAATTTCTTGAACTACTAGTACATGGAAAGTTCTTGAAACCATATTTCTCTTGAAATATGATCTCTTCCATGTACATTGTAAGTTTTGTAAATTTTGTATATAGGTGTGTTTGCTTTGGTTGGGTCTGGTCTGACTACTTTGTTTGGGTAGTTTCATAGTTTTGGTTCTTTGTGATTGATCTTCTTCAACTTGAGATTCTATGGTCTTTCTCTATTCTAGATGAACAAACATCCCCAATAGGATCCACTAGTGGAACCCCTAAAATTATTTGTGTTCCATTAATAAATTTTGCAAAATTTGGTTGTCTTCCATGTTTTTGAACTAGTCTGATGGCTTAGGGTTTGGTTTGGTCTTTGTTCTAGGATTTTAGTATGCCTTAAACCCTCTAAAATCCTAAATATTTTTATCCTCTTTGCAAAGCATTCTAATTCATTTTTGACTAGTTGGCACTTTTTCTCGGCCACTTAAGTCATAACCTATGCATTTGCATTCATTTGTTCACTGACCCCTTATTCCTAGTACTCTCGGTTGATGCTTGTTGATTTATTAGAAATATAAATTTATGCTATGTGTGTTGAAAATTTTAAATATTTTCTATGTGGTCCTAGATCAAAGCTTTAACATTTCTATTGTCAATCTAAAGTTACATCCTAATTTTGTATGTCCTCATCTATCATGTGCCTAGTTGGGCCCCTTTTTTAAGAACTAACTTGATGCACATGTAGATATCTAGTTTTGCAAGAGCCATCGAATCTATGTGATAAAATCCTAACCACTCCTCATTCCCCTGTTGGGTTTTATTTCTCATTAAAATATTCGGGTAGGCTAGCAGGAGAGTTCCATGTGTCCCATACAATGGTGGGCCCCAAGAATCTTCCAAAGTCAACAAGTGATGGGCTCTTATGATCAATGGTAGATATGAAGTGTTGTGGTTGCATCTAGACCATTCCCTACCAGCCTGCTTGATTTTAATATTTATTAAAATAATCTCACAGGCTAGTGGGCAGTCGACATGTGTCCCTTTGTCAGTGGGACTCATTGAGCTACAAAGGTAGTATAAACTCCATTTAAATGAGATTGACAGTTGATATGAGGTGACATGGTTGAATCTAAACCCTTCCCTGCCATCCCATGGGGGACCCACCTCCATCTCATGTCTCTTAATAGGGAAGTGCGGAGATGCTATGTGGAGCAATCAAAACCATTGAATATCTATAGAGAAGGAGGAAACATCAATGAATTTTTTTGGCATAGGGGTATGGATGGTAAAGTCTATGCTACTAAAGGGACTTTTAAGCATGTGTTATAAAAGTAAACAAGATCTTTTAATCTTGGTCGTCCATTGTGTCTGAAGGTTATGTGCACGGGAAAGTAGTCTTATGATAAAGCACACATATGTTGAAGGTTTTAGAACTAATTTGATCCCTTCCCCACCTCCCTACTACTCAAATTTGCACATAGGTTAAGACCAACGAGGAAGCGGGGAAGTCGACACATGGATTTTCTCAATGTTGGTAGAAGAGGTGGAGCCTGTAGGTGACTTGGAAACTTTTCCACATGGCATGTATCCGATTGGTCAACAATGATAGAGGCCTATATTCAGCTTTTTCAAATTTTTTTGACTTAATATGAGCCATTCATTGAGCCATCTCACTGAATCAACAACTAGTATTCAAAGTTGAGTTTGAGGGAAAATGATCTATTCTAGTTCGCATGAGTGAACCATAATGGTAGACAAGACGTAGAGCTACCGAATTAGAAAGATTTAAATCCATTAAAATTTTATTTAAAGCTTAATTGTAAATTTTTAAAAACCTTCTATGCGTTAAAGGAGCTTGTACTGTAATTTTCAAGCTTTTTCGATAACTAGAACTAGGATTTTTCAAGCATACGCAAACTAGTAAGTAAAATCAATACTTTTCTTCTAAATTGCTTAGAATCTTACTTAATTGTGCTTGTTCTATCATTCTAAAAGTAGGGTTTCTAGTTTAAATCATTTTAATTAAGGTTTGACATCTATTTCTGAGCAACTAGCTTTTCTGGTCCTACTATTTTGTGTTGAACCCTTGCCTAATCCATAATTTTGTAGTTTGCTAAAAGGAACCCTAGTTTGCAAAAACCCTAGAATCATGGACCCAAAAGTAAAAGCATATTCATCTAAGGAGCAAGTCTCTAGTTCAAAACCTCTTGTCAGTTCTATAGTCTAGGACCTAATTGATCAGTTGAAACCCTCAACTTTTGAAAAACATAAAGGTCAATTATTGTTATGAGGGAAGCAAATCGTAGAAGGACTAATAGACAAGCAAAGTACTATCAAGGATTCCACATTTCCCTACACTAGATGGGAAATTTTGAGCCACTAGATTGGAAATAGAAATTGTGGCATTCCTGTGGGCAACCCATGGAACTTGGATTTGGGAAAACTGATAGTCCCAAATTTCTACATGGATGTGTTCTTAGTGAAGGAAGTGGCTAGAAGCTATGATCCAGTCACAAGGATTGTAAGAATATTTGATGGAATTGATATGGTGAAGATAACAAGAGATGGAATTTCTAAAATCTTGAAACTCACATAATGGAGTGAGGACATTGTGACGATTGATGAGAAGACTCTCAAGGCAGAGTGCAAAAAGGTCGAGGACACTTTCAAAATCTTAATATTATAGAACTATCTAGCATCTAGTGATGGTTGAAGGGTCATCTTAGGCCCATCAGACAAGGAGCCATACCCAATCAACTATTTTGTGTCCTACTTTCAAAATAATTTCTACTCTATATGAAAAATCATTTGTTATGATCCAGTTATAGTCATGCCCATGGCCTAGATGTACATTGCAACACATATCCAACATCCCACATATTACACATTATATTATTATGGAGGGTACCTAGCAGAAAGAATTCATGAGGGCTTGGTAAAGTTAAAGAAAGGAGAAGATGAAGTCAAATTATTTTGGTACTCATTGTTTATGCACATGTTATTGTACAAAGGATCCCCATATTTTGGTCAAGATATGACACTTGAATAGAAGAAAAGTAACTTGGATCTTCTTGTTCAATGCTAGACTACTGTCCTTGATAAAGATGATAGGAAATTTGACTATTTCATGTTTGAAAACTTATTTTCCTCCAAGTTGAGGAGAGTGTTTATGATGAGCATGCCAAGGATTCCTACAACCTTGCATGATTTTTTGAGGCCTAAGGAAAGGAGGATAGATCTAGGCATTGATCATAATTTGGGGGATGTTATCCCTTATCCTACATATACTGTTTTGAGAGTTTATGCCACAATTTTTTCACCCCACATGTTGCCCAAGGATGTGCTAGAGAGAATTGGCTTTCTAGAGGTTATATGGTAACTTGGGAATGTGAAAAATAATCACTTGAAGGATCAAGGAAAGGGGACATTTTTCCCTTCATACACTTTCTTTTTTGATTTTTTAATGATCAAAGGAGGATGGGACAAGATTAGCGACATACTCAAGCCTCTAGGAATGAGAAGAGTAGTAGCAACAAACCATGATCCTAAGGGATTCATGGCATGGTTGAAAATGAGAATTAGAAGTTCAAATTTTACTCATAATTTCTATTTCCTTGAAGATGTGATAAAAAAAAAAATCAAAAATAGGATGGCAGAAAAGAAAAGTGGATTGCTTTCAATAAATTGCAAAAGGAGATAAGAGAAAAAGATCCACAATTCATTTCTCTTGTTGAAATTCCAAATGAGGTGCAGAGAATAGAATATTTTTTCCAAAACTTTGAAATATTAGTAGGGAATTTAAAAGGTGAGAGGTTGATTCAAGAAAATGGGAAGGCCATTGTAGTAGAAGAATAGGATGAGGGGGAAATCCTTGTAATGGAAGAAAGGCCAACTTACCAACCCCCAAAGGAAAATAAAGTCATTGTTTTTAGAAGAAAGAAGAACAAGGAGAAGGGAAATAATACAACTGCTACCTCTTCCCAACAAGAGGAACACAAATTCCCTTCCCTTGTAAAAAAATGTCACCACCATATCCTACTAGGTCAATTGGACAACGTGTCCGATGTTTGTATCTGAGACCTCCTTCCAAGCTATGGTGACCTTGGAGTTGAGGGGTTCCCCTTGGAACTTGTATTTCATCTGGTATTTGTCATCTTTTCCCGAGGTGCTTTGGCTGACTTCTTTCCCTTTTCTTTCTCCATGGCCTCCTCTGAAGGTCCTGCACCTGGTTCCATATATCCTATGGGCGAGAAAGAGGTAAGCACATTCAAGCATGAAAACATGGGAAAGTTAGCCAAAATCTTGCAAAACAATGTTAGATTGGATAATCCATCATTTAAGAATCCTAGCATCTCTTTCAGATTAACATTAACCTTTTGCAGGAGGGAGTTTTAATAATTCGGGCCCAGGGGTGTGGACTTCCCTAGGTTGGTAGTTGTTCTGAGGTAGCTGCAAAAGATACGGTAATCAGGGCATGATGACCTACCTATCCCAACTCACCTTAAGGTTTGATCAATGTGTGGGGTCCATCAAGGAGATTGCTCTGTTTTGGCATGTGGGTTGAGGTCATTTTGAGATTTGGAGGCATTAAGATCATCTTTTAGGCACGTGGGTGCAATAGGATACTTAGTTGTTTGGGGTTTGCTATTGAAACGACACTGGGAAGATAACATCTCGAGGGTGGAGTTTCATCGGGTGGGACCCATGGGCTCAAAAGGTAGCAGCATAGTGCATTTGGAGTTTAAGCTTTCAGGTCGGATAAGGTAGGAAGTTGTTTGGTGATGGCCGTTCAGGATGGCAAAGATCAGACAACGGCCCGGGAGGAGAAACCCGCACCATCAGATTCGCCAAGAGGCTTTGGTTTCATTTGTCTATCATTTGAAATTCAAAGTAAATGGGTAGGTTGGGTCTCGCGTAGTAGATGGACGTGAATCATTTTCAGTTTAGGAATGATAGAGCCCGGATAGAGTTTCGGCGATGGCAGCCTATGGGGAATGGCCCGCTTAGGATTCAACACTTAAGTATTTTCATTTTGGCATACAAGTAGACATTGAGGGCTCAGAACCCAATGGGCAGAAAGTTAGTTGCTAGGACCCGTTCAAAATGGAGGATTCACTATGGCATTCCGTGGGCGGAAGTCCGCTAGGAGGGGCCCACGATGAAGCTCAGACTTGGTCATTTTCAGGCAAGTGAAATTGATTGATAGAGACAGGCTCAGGACCCGATGGTTGGGTGGATGGTGAGGTTTCACCGTTTGGGATAGTTGTTTATGCACCAGCGAAAGGGGAGTGGAAGTCTGCGGTGGATGACCAGAAAAAGAACGCTTGGATTTGGGTTGAGATGATGGATGAGGCTGCATAGCCTGATGGGCAGAAGGAAGGGTCGCAAAATCCATTCGAAATGGTGAAACTCAAATGGAATTCCCAAAATGGAAGTCCACAAGGCAGGATCCGTGATGGATTGAGACTTAATATTTTTTTGGAAAAGCTTGAGTTCATAGGGCGATTGAAAGGACGGGGTCCGTACATCGGAAGGCCATGGTTATTAGCCATTTGGAATGATGAGGCTAGAAGGCAGTTTGTAGGTGGAGAACCGCACTTGGGGACCTGAGAGGGCTGATGGATCCTCATTTCACTTCGTGACTTTATACTAAGTTTAGGGCAGCCAAGGAAGGGAGTCCTCCTACAAGGGGGGACCCAGAATAGATGGCTGTCGTTTTTAAGTTCTATTCATTTTCAAAGTTGATGACAACAACGCCAAGGGTGTGGGCCTACAAGGGGCAAAGGCCCTAGTTCAAGAACGACAGCGGAGAGTGTGAGTTCTGCGGATGGCGCATGGATGGAGTTTGAAGTTTATCAAGATTTCATCATGTGGGTTTCGTGCACCCTAGTTAAATCTAGCTAGTTCATAAGTTTTCCTCCTTTGAATTCATCAAGTTTGCATAGAAATAAAATAAAACACAAAGTGGGGTGCACGAAAGAAAACCTACCTCTAAAACTTGATGAATGTAGATGACCAAGCTGTTAATAAAGACCTCAAAATGGTGAATGAATTTTGCAGGAGCGATGGTGGCATTTGCAGAGCTCTGAATCACTTATGAATAGCTGACAGGATGAAAATGATAGCTTAGGAGGGGGTATTTATAGAAAGTGATGCATTTAATATACCCCTTTAATGATCGTATGGAGGCCTCAGTGGTTGGTGAATGGTCATTTGAAAATGATGGTGGGAGTGGTGAAACCCGCTAGGTAGAAGGTAGTGAGCAGTTGGCTGTTTGAGCATTTAGCAATGGAAAATGACACCAGATGTTTTGGGTTCTGTGGAGCGGAAGGACATTGGATGATGGACGTTCAGAATGGCAAGGGGGTTAGGGAAACCCACATGGGGTGGCCCAAAAGGGTGGACCCACCTGGCTCCAAGGATGTCAGTTCTAAAGGGAAAAGGAAAATAGCTAATGGGATCTTGCAAAGGCCTAGAACTTTGAAAATTTGAGGGGGGAAAAATGTAGTCACTTCAAGATGAACTTTTTGGGACTCATAGACCACTCAGAACACAAAACATGGGGCACACAAAATGAGGTAGTGACCAAAGCGACCCGACAAGGTGAAAAGAAAAGAGGGTCCTTATTCTAAATGGGGTGTGTGTGTGTTGAGGGCACAACATAACCTAAAAATTGTGATTGTAGTGTTGGAACATTTAAACCAAGGGGTTGATAGAAGATTAATTAGAATTCATGCTAATTATTCCTCAATGGTAAATGCAATAAACAATTTTGATATTGACAAGGAGGTAGCTATTCCACTTATGGAGACATGGATCCCTAGGCTGCAAGACTTAAGGTTAATAGTTGTAGGGTATAAACATGATGTAAATAAGCCTGAGAAGATTCAAAAACACCTTAAAACCATGAGTGGAATCTAGTAATTCTAGGGAAAGATTGAGCCATTAGAGACTAAGATAAGGGAATTGGTGAAGAAATTTCATGAAATACATTATGGCCTTTTGCTTGACATATTAAACAAAAGTGGCAATATTAAATCTCTATAGGAGTGGAAGAAAGAACCAAATGAGGTAATCTCAAATCAAGCAACCAAGATCTATAAGGAAAATGATATGAGCATGTTAAAAATAATATGGATATGCTTTCCTAGGCTAGAATTTCCTTAGAAGAGTTTGATAAGGAGGCTAATCAAGTACTTGTCACAAAATATGCTCCTTATAGGAAAAAGGCTAATAATATCATCAAACTGAGTACAAGAAAATCTGCAATGATTGATGATTGAAGTCTACAAGGTGAAATATAATTTATTATTTTGATTGATGATTATTCTAGATATACATGGGTTACATTTCTTAGAGAGAAATTGGATGCATTAGATAGATTCAAGACATTCAAAGCTATGGTTGAAAATGAAGTGAATTTGAGGATAAAATGCTTAAGGTCTGACAGAGGTGGAGAATTCACCTCCCATGAGTTTAATATAATTTGTGAAGTGCATGGAATAAAAAAGATAGTTATCTGCTCTGAGAACTCCTCAACATAATGGAGTTGTTGAAATAAAGAACAAAACAGTTCAAGAGGACTCTAAATCAATTATTATTGAGGTTGGTTTACTAGAAGTTTACTAGAGAGAAGCTATTTATGTTGTTGTTTATGTATTCAGTCAAGTTCAAGCAAGAAGAAACAATAAAAAGACCCCCTATGAGCTATGGTATGGAAGAATTCCTATTGTTACGTATTTCAAGGTATTTGGAAGAAAATGTTATATTAGAAGATATGAAGAACTTTAGGAAAGTTTGATGCAAGAAGTGATGAAGGAATTTTTCTTGGATATTCTACTAAAAGAAAAGCATACAAATGTTTCAATAAAATACCTAGAAAGATTGTAGAAAGTGAAAATGTCAAGGTTGATGAAACAATGAAAAATTCAATTGATATTGATGGATATGTATCTGATGAACCTGATTGTGTAAGAATTGAAGAAATTGTGAAAGAACAAGAAAATAATGAGCAAGAGAAGCATAATGAAGAAAATGAAAGAGAAGAAGATCCAATGGTGTTCCCTAAGAAACCTATACATGTGTAGAAGAATCATTCAGAAAGTTAGATCATTGGAGACAAGGAAGAAGGAGTATTGACAAGAAGTAGAGCTATTGGTGAAGTAAATTTGTGTTTATTTTTTTAGATTGAATTGAAGAATGTAAGTGAAGCATGTAAAGATGAACATTGTGTTGGATTTTGTGGTTGTGTTTCTAATATGTGGTTTTCATTGATGTCAACACTATTAGCATTGGTGTATTAGAAGCTGCATATGTCGAGGATATTGAGAAAATTGTAATAAGAAGTGCTTCAGGTTGTCACTAGAGTAGTGAAGATCAGTTTGTCGATGTGATCGGCATGTTGATGATTAGTTGTTGTGGACTAAAGGGTTTCTTGCTGAGTGTGTCTAGTTTATCCATGTCAAGTTTCAGAGATCTGTGTGAAGTTTTGGTCAAGTTATGAAGATCTATATTCTGACAGTTTTTCTATCACTTCAATTTGTGTTCCTAAAGGAAGATCATGTGATTTCTATAAGTTTAGTTGTTGTGGATGTTTCTCTAGTGTTTCATGGTGTTTGTGGATGTTTCTAGTTGGTTCTCTATTTGTGCTACATGTCTGCATTGATTGTTGTGCTCGTGATCCAATATTTTCTCTTGCGTGTTCATGTTTTTCATGTTCATGGCCGACTAGGTGTTGAAGCATGTTGTGGATCTTCGAGGAGAAATTAATTGAAGTATTTTTGTGTTGGAGTTGTTGTTTTGGCTCTCCACTATGTTGTGGATGACCTTGGTGGATTTGCATGTAAATTCTTAGGTATTTTGGGCTGACTGTTTGTAATTATTTTATTTCTTTGTGGTTGACTGATAGTGATGTAATTCCATGTTGCAGATATATAAAAGTGATTGTTCTATCATTTGGAATGATGAATGAAGTGTGTAGTGTGTGACTCTTGTGTGAAAATATTGTTTAGATCATTCGAAGGTAGAGCGGAGTGTGAAGAAGAGTGAAGAAGAGTGAAGAAGGTTGAAGAAGTGTTCATGTACTTAACTAGAACTATAATTAGGCATTAATAGATGCTATTTTATCAGTTCACAATCCAGATGGTTTTGAAAGTGTATAAATGAGACAAACAAAACTAAGCATACATCTACACTTCTAAATACGACATTGCATCAAAGATTCAAAATATTTAAGCTAATTTAAACTAAGAATATTTAGAAATCTGTCCTATTGCTCTCTAACTCTAAAGATCTCTCTAATCTACTTTGCTCTCAGATTTAAGTAAGCTAGTAGATTGTTGAAATGACACTTAGAGAATGAGAATTCAAACTATTTCTATTCCTATATGATTTAATAATGAAAAACTACTGTAATGACAGCCATGACTGTAAATGTTGAATGCTTGATGAATGTTGGATGAATGCTTGATGGATTGATCCTAAAATTGGATTGCTTAAATGCTTGATCGCCTGGAATACCTGCAGAGTAAGATTACCCAAATTAGGATCCTTTTCCTGTAGCCAAAAACCTATATTTATAGATTTCACGACACACATTTGTGAAGGGGTAACACAACAGAGGTTGAGATTCAATCTGGAGAATTGAATGGTATGAGATGAGAAGGTGGAGCTGATCATGGAGGATTGTTCCTCCCCATGAAAACACTAGGCAAGATGAGAGGAAAGATTTGAGGTAGAAGATTGAGAGGATTTCCTGCAGGTTTGTCCCCGAGGCTCTTCTCGTGAATGACAGTTGAATTAATTAGATTTGAAAAATCTAATTTTATTGGTGAGTGAATAGAGGGATATGATTTATGCATTTATTTAAATATTTTTGGTTTATTTAAATTCAGTAAAAGAGGAATAAATAATTTAATAAAACAAACTATAGAAGTTGTTTATTAAATTAAAATAAAAGGAATATGATAATTAAATTAAAGATTCTAGGATATCTTTATTTAATTAAGAAGAAATGTGATGAGGTAATTAAATAACACAAATTATTGAAGCTATGTATTTAATTTAAGATAGAATTAATAGATATAAAGTATAGAAGAAATAATAATGATAATAATTAAATAAAACAAAGTATTTAATTTTGTTTATTTAATTAAGAGGGAAATAATATGATAAAATAGAAGAATTAATAATGAACTTAATATAAATAAATATTTCTATTTATTTACTAAGTAGATGAATTTAAGATTAATTAATCAAATAAGTCATATTTAATTAATTAGATTCTTCAGACCATTTTTAGGTGTCTACATTTTTCCCCTCTTTGAAGTGATGTGTTTACGCATTTCTTCAAAGAAAATTTTGCCTCAGCTGCCAGTATTGACGAAAAGTTTTAAGATATGCCCCTGATTTGCCCCAGATGTTGAATTTTGAAATGATAGCAATATATGCCCCCACAGGAGAGAACTTGATGAATTTTAAAATTTTATGAGGAAATTGATGATTTTAGAATGTTTTGATGAAGAAACAATGAAGAAACAATTTATCTCCCGATAAAATTGTCAAAAACTGCCCTTGCGATAGATAAGAATTAATTCCCCAGAAAGAAAAATAAATAAATCCCATGAAAATCCCACAAAAACAACCTATATAAACTCAAAAGGTCATTTTCAAAAGCCATTTGTGCATTTGACTTAGTAAAAATTGTGATAGAGACCCTTAGAGTGCTAGGAGTAGCAGGATGCCGATCCCCTACCACACTCATTGACTCGAGCATGTGCGACATCACTAGCATCCTGCTAATTATGAAACTCTGGTACGTACCCTGAAACCTCCTCGTAATTCATGCATGTGATTTTTATTTCATTTTTTGTGTTTTTTAGAGTTTTAGCACCTGACCTGGTGCAGAATAGAGTGTCGACGACCCGACGTAGCGCGTCAACAGTCTGTTTTAGCGCACAAAAACTCTAGCGCGCCAACCAAGTTTGGTAGCGCCCCCGTAGGATAGTATAGCGCATCAAAAAGAATAGCACTTTGAGTAGATAGGTTAGCATGCCGGAGGTCTTCTGTAGTGCCTCACCAAATGAGCGCGCAGGAACTCTGTGTTAGCACGCCGACAGGATAGCATAGCGCCCCAGTAGTTTTTAGTGCCCCGACTAAATCTTAC
The DNA here is from genome assembly GCA_007258455.2 of Sequoia sempervirens. Taxonomy (NCBI): domain Eukaryota; kingdom Viridiplantae; phylum Streptophyta; class Pinopsida; order Cupressales; family Cupressaceae; genus Sequoia; species Sequoia sempervirens. The sequence continues at coordinate 33,148,748 of VDFB02000013.1, read as the reverse complement.
AGTGCGTCGGCCAGAAACTGTAGCGCATTGATTTGACAGAATAGATGGTAAATGATCTCATGATAAGCAAGATCCATTGATTGATTGATAATAATTACCCTCTGGATAAGCAAGGAACAATTAAAAATTTGATGGAATGAACCTGATTGATAGATGAGGGTTCATTTTTGATAAATTGATCATATGATAGATAAGCACATTTTTAGAAATTGATGACCTCATGATAGGTGAGGGTTAAAAGATTGTTTTACCCATAAGATTTGATCATTATTTTGGATAAAATAAATGATGGTCAATATTCTGATGATAACGTATTGATCTGTAAAATGTTTCTATGATAACAGGAGAATTTAGATGTTGTCCAGTGGCGAGAGCAGTTCCCTTGGCCTTTTGATATGATACCACGACTTTCACCGGAGGACAGACATCATATTACTAATTGCGGTTTAGCATCATTATTGGACATGCCCCATATTAGACTTAATAGGGGTCTACTTACAACTTTAGCAGAGCGGTGGCATAGTGACCACAACACCTTCCATTTACCTACTAGCAAGATGACCGTGACGCCAGAGGATGTATGGCGTATCCTTCGTATTCCCTTTGTTGGTGAGATTGTTGTGCATGATTGAGAGGAGCAGGGTGGGATAGATTCTATTTGTAGAGTTTTTTAGGATCCTCATATTGCGAGAGTTTGGATCCCCTGGGTAGAGATGTATAATTCATATGCTCGACTTCCTTTAGTTTTGGCAGGCTTCATTGGTGGATTCCTTTGTCCTGATAAGAGGTCAAAGGGTCTATCTCTTGGATGGGGTCGGGTATTAGAGAGTATGGTGGTACACAAGACGAGATATGCTTGGGGCATGTGTATGCTTGCTCAGTTATATCATGATTTACATTGGATCATGTACCTAGGAGGTAACAGTTAATCAATAGGAGCTACACTTCTTCAGGTATGGGCATGGGAGCATATTGCTATCATGTGTCCTGAGTCGGTGTTATCGAGACCAGCGACAAGACCCTATGTGTTTCGTTATAGAGGCAGGCCTACCCAACATATGATGGGTAAGCTAGATTATTGGAGACGGGTTCTTGATGATGTGGAGACAGTGACTTGGCGTCCATATTTAGATTGTGATGACTGGGATGAGGATGATGTCGAGTTGGGATATTTGGCCGACTCGATGTATTTGATTGGGAAGAGCTCCAAGATTTTGGAGCGATTCCTGATTTGCCACGTCTATAGGTAGTATGGGATTGTATAGTGTATGCCACATGGAGTAGCCCACTATGGACAACGCCGGATAGATGCCAGTGATTGGGGTCCATGCTTACCTTATGAGGCACTTATTGAGGGTTATCATGCTCTTCAGCCATCGGCATGGGATGTGCGGCGAGATATTATAGAGGCACCCATTACTCCTGACTATGGACAGTATTTAGCTCTACACCCACCTCCTCATATTACCATTCCAGATGAGCTAGCACCAGCAGCTACAGGGGGTGGTCATGGTGGTCACAGACGAAGGAGAGAGGAGGATGTAGATGTTGATGTGGATGTGGAGGGTAGTGATGTGAGTGATAGTGATGATAGTGATGATGATAGTGATGATGACAATGGAGATGATGGCAGAGATGATGGTGAAGATGAGGGGAGACTGAGCGTAGCAGGTACCCAGAGCCTTCGACTAGTGCGCCTCGTAAGAGGTAGGCAGTTGCTCCCTCTCTAGCAGAGCGATCAGAGGTTGCTGGTTTGCATGTTGATATTTTTACTTTACAGGGACAGCTAGCATAGGTGCAAGGATTAGTAGCACAGACTTAGGCCCAGATGCAGGCATGGCTAGCTACTGCACAAACACAGATTACCTCTCTGATTGGTGAGAGAGATGAGGCCAGACAGTGAGCAAAGCGAGCACAGGCTCAGCTAGTAGGTGTACAAGCACAGTTGACCACTGCATAGGCACAAATCACATTGTTGACTAGTGAGAGGGATGAGGCCAAGTAGCGAGCATAGGTATAGTTGGCAGATGTACAGACGTCGGCTTAGATGCAGGCATAGATTACTGCCTTGACTACAGAGCGAGATACTGCCAGACAGGCAGCAGAGACAACACAGGCTACTACAGAGAGATTGCAGAGAGTGGCCGATGGGACCTTTGTGGTAGATTACATGCGAGAGGCTATGCGGGCAGGTGCAGAGATTGAGTTCTACAAGAGTCGATATCATGAGATTTGTCCCCCAGAGCAGAGAGTCAGTTATGCCCAGTCCCGCTCAGAGAGGACTCATTCGAGGACAGTGAGTAGAGGCGTGACACAACCTCTCTTGAGAGATCCAAGAGATCCTGGTACAGCTGGTGGTGGTGGTGATACTGGTGCGAGTACCACTTGAGACTCCCATGTGTACCTTTTGATGTATTTTGAGAGATATATACAGCCATTTTTTTTTATATGATGTTATCTTCATCCTTTTCAGACTTCATTGTATACTTGACACTTGATGAGATATATATGTGCAGCGGGTTTGATTGATCTATGATGTGTTCTACATGATTTATGTGATGGATGTATTTTAATTTTTATGTTTTATGATGATTATTATACTAGATGGGATAGATGCATTGATGATGATGTGATATGATATTGACGATGTATGTATGATCTAATGAAATGCAATGTATGATATGTAAAATGAGATGTGATTGAATGATGCAATGTATGAGATGTAAATGAATGATGTATGTATGATCTAATGAAATGCAATGTATGATATGTAAAATATGTTTATGAAATTCTATGTTCATACAATATGTGAAATGCAAATGTATATGGTATGCAAAATGTGATGTACATATGATGTTTGTATGACCTAATGAAATGTTTGATGTGGATGCATATGATCAAATAAAATAATATGATATGAAATGAGATGTATGTGTGTTTTATTTGGGATGAAAAATATACAATCTAGTGAATGAAGGAAGTTTAATATATAATGTTTATGAAATTCAATGGATGTATGCAATGTATGTTGAATTTGAAATATGATAAGAATATTATAATGTATGATGAGATGTATTAATGAAATGTAATGTATATGTGAAATATATAATGAAATTATAAAATGCCTTCTATATGTATGCAATGAATGATAACCTTGCCATGATATGGATAGTGATAATAAGTTTCTCAAATGATAGATGGAAATGATAATGAAAGGAAATAATCGTAACAAAACTGTACCCAATAGATAGAAGAGCTGGTTGAAAATCACAAGTAGCGCCTGTTTACTAGGTTTTCACCACTTGTTTTTATTGTGTCCCCTTTTATTTTATTTTATTTTGTTTTTACTTTTTCTGTCATCATGACGCCTGTTTGCCAGGTTTTCATCAAGACAACCTTACCAACCGTGCACTAGGTATACTCAAGTATAGAATCGCCTGAGATGGATGATGTTCATGGGCTCCTCCAACATATCTCCTTCTGGTGTAGACAGTCGGTATGCTCCTATTCCATAGACTGATATAATGACATAAGGTCCTATCCAGTTAGGTTCAAACTTTCCCTTCTTTTCTCTGTCTACTTGATTTCTAGGGTTTTCCCGTAGGACCAAGTCTCTGATCTGGAAGACTCTAGGCTTAACCCTGTGATTATAGTTCCTAGACATTCTTTGTTGATAGGCTATCAAATGATTAACAGCTTGTTGTCGACATTCATCAAGTAGCTCTAATTCTTGAAGTCTAGAGATCCTGTAATCCTCATCTGAAATGAGTCCCTTTAGTGAAACTCGAAGGGATGGAATTTCTACCTCGATAGGTAATATTTCCTCTGATCCATAGACAAGAGCATATGGTGTAGCTCCTATTGGTGTTCTGATGCTAGTCCTGTAAGCCCAAAGAGCAAGGTTAAGCTGAACGTGCCAATCACGCCCTACCTCATTTACAGTCTTCTTGAGAATCTTTAGGATTGTTTTGTTTGAAGCTTCTGCCTGTCCATTACCTTGAGGGTAGTAAGGGGTTGAAAAGCGATGTTGGATGTGGAACTTTTCACACAGCTCTTGGACATCTTGGTTCTTGAAAGGCCTACCATTATCTTTGATGATCGACTGGGGTATCCCATATCTACAAATGAGATAATTAAGTATGAAGGATGATATCTGCTTCCCCATGATTGTGGTTAAGGGAACTGCCTCCACCCATTTTGTAAAATATTCTATTGTTGTGATAATGAACTTATGTCCATTAGATGAAGATGGGTTAATTTTCCCTACCAAGTCCAATCCCCACTGACAAAACGGCCATGTATATGCGAATGAATGGAGCTCCTGTGCTGGTGCATGTATAAGATTGCCATGAATCTGACATTTTTGACATCTCTTAACAAACTGACAAGATTCTTGCTCCATGTGCAGCAAGTAATATCCCAAATGAAGGAGTTTCTTGGCTAAAGATAATCCACTTGAATGTGTGCCACAAATTCCTTCATGGAACTCATGTAAAGCAGAAGCAGATTCATTATGTTCTAAACAATGCAAAAGAGTACCATCTAGGCCTCGACGGTAAAGGGTGTTAGCAATAATGGTATGTTTGGCGGATTGGCGTATGAAGTTGCGCTTTTGATTGTGAGAAAGATCTGGTGGTAAGATATTATCTTTTAGTAAGTATAAATGTCTCCATAAATGGAAGGTTGAGTACTATCCAAAAGGCTTATGGTTTGGGATTTTGGGTTTGCGTATGTAGGATTTGATACTTGTTCCACAATAAATTGATAATGATCGTGCATTTCAGGCATTTGTAAAAGAGATGCTATTGTGGCCATGGCATCTGCTGCTTTATTCTCTGATCTTGGTATCTGCTCAAATTTGATATCTATGAAGTATTTCCTTAGATCATCTACCAGTCTCTTGTATAAAATTAGTGTGTCATCCTTAGTTTGGTAATCATTGTTGACTTGATAGATGATTAACTGAGAGTCTCCATACACCTGTAGCTCTGTGATTCTCCAGTCAATAGCTACTTTAATTCCAATGATTAAAGCTTCATATTCCGCCACATTGTTAGTGCAATGGAAGGTAAGCCTGTAAGATCATGGAATTGTGTGCCCAAGAGGTGTGACAAATAAAATTCCTACCCCTGATCCATGTTGTGTGTAGGATCCATCGAAGTAGAGTTGCCATGGTTGTGTTGTAACATTGAGGATATCCGCATCAGGAAATTCCATGGTCATAGGATGAATGTTTGACAATGGAGCTTCTGCTAATTGGTCGGAAATGACTTGTACTTTGATAGCTCGCCTTTCAACATACTGAATGTCAAACTCACTGAGGAGCATGACCCACTTTGCCAACCTTCCTGTTAAAGCTACTTTGCTCAGTAAATACTTGAGGTGTTTGATTTTTGCAACGAGCTTGACAATGTGAGTGAGCATATAGTGTCGCAATTGTTGTGTTGCAAATACTACCACTAAGCATGATTTTTCGATGAAGGTGTAGTTTACTTCATGTCCATTGAGTGTCCTGCTGATATAGTATATTGCATGTTCCTTTCCTTCTCTATCCTCTTGTGCCAACAAGGCTCCTAAAGAGATATCTGTTGTTGCGATATATAGCAACAATGACTTGTCTTCACTGGGTGGTACCAAGATTGGTGGTGTCATTAAATAATGCTTGATTTTATTGAAAGTACTCTCACACTGTTCATCCCATTTAAAAGATACATTTTTATGCAAAAGATGGTTGAATGGATGACACCGATCTGCTAGTTGAGAGATGAATCTTCTGATGGACTGTAGTTGGCCTTGTAGAGATCTCAATGTGCTGATATTCTTAGGAGATGGCATTTCCATAATGGCTTTAACTTTTGCTGGATCTACTTCAATTCCCTTTGTAGAAACTATGTATCCAAGGAGTTTTGCTGATGTTACTCCAAAGACACATTTCTTGGGATTTAATCTGACTTTAAATTTCTCCAACCTGTCAAATATTTTTCCAAGTATCTCTAGATGTCCTTCTCTGGTGTAAGATTTGGCTAAGATTTCATCCACATAGTCCTCCATGAAGGTTTGCATCATGTCATGGAAGATTGTTGTCATAGCTTGCTGGTATGTAGCTCCTGCATTCTTTAACCCAAAAGGCATGATGTTCCAGCAAAAGGTGCCCCATGGACATGTAAATGTTGTCTTTTCCTAGTCTTCAGGAGCTATTTTGATATGATTGTATCCTGAAAATCCATCCATGAGTGATAGCATTTGATGGCCAACTGTTAAATCTACAAACATGTCTATGTTTGGCAAAGGAAAATCATCCTTTGGACATGCTCTATTTAAATCCCTAAAATCCATGCATATTCTGATGGTGTGATCTGGTTTTGAAACAGGTACAATGTTGGATATCCATTCAACATAATCAATAGATCTGATAAATCCAGCATCTAGTAGTTTCTTCAAATCATTTTTGACCAATAATGCAACATGTGGATGCATCTTTCTCAGTTTCTATTTTACTGGTTTAGTGCTAGCTGGTAAAGATAAGTGATGCATAATAAGATTTGTGTCTAAGCCTGGCATGTCAGAGTATGACCAAGCAAAATTGATGCATCGTTCTTCAAAGAATTTGATAAAATCTGGCTTTTCTATATTTGTCATGGATGCTGCCAGGTGTAGTATTCTTACTTTCTCTGCTGTACCAATATCAATAGACTATGTGGGTTCTACCAACACTAATGATCTTTCATGGTAATGTTGTGGGAGGATGTCAAACCTTCCATCCTTTGGCACCTCAATGAGGTTTTCACCATTGGATGTGTTCTTTGTTTTTACTATTTTAGGATCTAATATTGCCATAGAATGGTTTTCACCATTAGATCCATTATTTATCTCCATACTTTTGCAACTGGAAGGCTTGGCACCCTCCTGCCTAAAAGCATCATTAAAAGAAGCATTGGTAGAACAAGTATCGGATTCTACATAGCAAAGGTAGTTAATAATAGCGGAGTCATTGTCAAAAATAGGGAGATTGAGGGGGTGTTGGGGTTCCCACTCGATAAGCTCAGGATGCAGTAAAGGCAATGAATCATTAGATGGGTTGAGGTCAGCAATTGTGAAAGCTCATACATAAATGTCGTCAAAGTTATTAGTAGTTATGTCGAGGCTACGAAGGTATTTTCTTCTACATCATTTATCTCACTCGATGTTTGTTCGTCTTCACTTGAGTCATCGAAATTTTCAATAGGATTAAAACTCGAGCTTTGACCCTCCTCACGTTTGGGGGTATACTTTTTGATAACATCAATCTGAATATCTTCATAGGAAACATCTGATAAGTTGTCCCACTCATATTCATTTGAATATTTTTCGAAGTTATCTCTCATTTGAAGAATACGCTCCACAGTTCTATTGGTGAGTTCTGCTCTTGCTTCTTCTATGTATCCTAGTCCAGTTCTGCCATTTTGCTGAAGTGTAAAAGGTTGGGTTGGTGTTGTTGTGCCTTGTTCCCTTGATTCAAGAAAGCCCTGTCCTTCTGTATATCCTAACCCATTTGTGTTATTATGCTGAACTGTGAGAACTTGGATTGGTTCTGTTACACTTTGTTCCCCTCGTTTAAGAGGTCCTTGTCCTACTGTATATCCTAGTCTAGTTTTATCCTTATGTTGGAGCATGAGTGGTTGGATTGGTTCTGTTATGCCTTGTTTCCTTAACCCAAGAGGTCCCTGTCCTGAATACCCCATCTTTTCTAGAATAGTTTTTCCCTTTCCATATTGGTTTGTCTCTATGATATCACTCGTGGAAGTGGAAGCTTCCTCATCTTTATAAAGCCAATTGAGTATAGCCTTATCTTCTGATTCTTCATCTAAGTTTCTGGCTTTCACAAATCTGCCATCTAATGTCGTTGTAGATTGTGCTTATTCTTGTGTGGTTGTAGATGGTTGTCCATATGTTTGTAAGGAGGGTAACATCTATGATAGATGGAAAGAGTGTTTGACACCATATTCACCCACTCCTTTGTCACTTAATTGTACTGTGTTGGTGAATTGGTGTGAGAGTGAAGCCAATTGTTCTTCAACATTTGAAGGATTAGATTGTGCCACCTTGATCTCTTGTGATTTTTGTTGTTTTGGAAGCCACTTTGATATGAAGCTTTGTTGTTTCTCACCATTAGATGAATCTAATGTGCTAACTTCTCTATTGTGAGGTATTAATGTATCCTGAGATGTTTTCAATGTATGGAAAGCTTGGGTGCCATTATAGTCTGCTGTGATTGTTACCTCCTGTCCATTGATGGGAAATTTTAGACATTGATGATAGGTGGAAGGTACTGCTTGCATATCATGAATCCAAGGACGTCCCAACAGTATGTTGTATGTTAGTTCCCTATCTAAGACTTGACAAACCGCATTTTGGAAAATAGGTCCCACTTGAATGGGTAATATGATCAATCCTTTAGAGGATATTTCTTCCTCATCATATGCTTTGATTGTGATTTTTCTTCTTGTATCAATGGCTTCATCTGAGTATCCTAGTGCACGAATCAGCTTTAAGGTACAAATATTTAAACCAGCCCCTCCATCTATCAGGACACTCTTTACACGGTGTTTATGGATGAGGACTTCAATGTGAAGGGAAAAATTATGTGGATGGGTGAGTGATACATCATCATGTTTGGAAAATGAAAGGTAATGAGGTGTAGATAGATGTCCCACCATAGCTTGAAATTGACATACATCCAAATTGTTAGGTACCGTGGTTGATACAAGAGCTTGCTCAAGAACCTCTTTGTGTGATGGGGAGATCTTTAGAAGTTCTAAGATAGATATTTGCGCCGGTATTTTCTATAATTGATCAATAAGATTGTATTGATTGGAGGGAGGATCCATAGATTGGGATGATAATGATGCTCCTTTCAATATAAATTTGGATTGTGCCCTTGTTGTGGCATTAACCGGTTGGTACTCTTGTTTCCCTTTGAGTGTGATTACATTAATTTGGTTTTCAGATTTGTCCATATGTTGTACCAAATTAGTAGGTGTAATGTCATTGTTTCGATTGATTTGATTGCATAACTCCTCATCCTCCTTGACAGCAGAAAGACAAAGGATCATTGTGTCATAAACATAACCGAAATTCTTACCTTTTCTGTTTGCGGAAGAGGATTCTCCCTTCTGATAATTGGGTAGAGGATTTTTGAATGTTGTATGATCTTTGTTTGTTTGGTGCCCCTCTACAAATACTTTCTTTTGTTCTATAAGGTCTTGCACTGCATGTTTTAACTGCCAACAATTTTCAGTCATGTGGCCTTTATTTTGATGGTAGTTACAGTAATGTGAGTCATTCCACCATGATGGTTTGACTTGAGGGTCCCGATTCCTAGCCTCTTGTACTTGAATAAGTTTTTCATCTAAAAGTTCTTTGAGAACTGATTCCAATGATTTCCCTAATGGCATGAATTTTCATTTATTGGATGGTCGTTGGAATGATTGGGTTTTTGTTTCTCCATTGTTTTGATTATTTCCTTGATCACTACTTTGTTTGACATTAGAATCATTGTTTTGTTTGTTTGTAGTGGTTGGCGTCAAGGTGAATACTGGTTTGGATGTGTGTGTATCGATTATGGTATCAGTATTCTTATTCTTTTGCCAAAATCTTGGCTTTTCATTGTTGTTGTTAGAGGAATTGCTATTGTTTGAACCTTCAATGAAGTGTTTGATTGTTCCTCTTTTAATTAGAGCCTCTTCGATTTTGAGCCCCTTTTCAATAACTTGTTCAAATGTAGATGGACATTGCAAGTCCAATCTATAATTCATTTCATCCACTAGGTTATCAATGAACATCTCTATCTTCTCCTCTTCAGGAATAGATCTAGGATATTTAGCAAATAGCCTTCTCCATCGTTGGAGAAAGGAAAGAAACTTTTCACCCTTTGCTTGTTTGGTGTTGTAGAGTTCTTTTAGGGTCACCCCGTGTTGGATGATGAATGAGAAGTGCGTTATGAACCTATTGATCAGTTCTTCAAAAGATTGGATCCTGGGTTCCATTTTAGAGAACCACTCCATGCAAGTGTTTCCTAAGCTTCTTGGAAACAATCGTAGTAAGAGTCCTCATGTGCAAACTCTATGCTCATGGTTCTAAATTCCTGTACATGATCAAATGGATCGGTTCTTCCATTGTATTTGTTGTACGTCGGGTATTCACAATACCGTGGAAATGGTATCATGTTAATGTTTTGGTCAAATGGATAAGGGAAAATATCCTGTAAGGAATATCTTTTTGTTGGCCCTTGTTGGATGTTTTGGAACTGCAGTTGTAATTGTTGGATTTGTCTTGTCAAAGCATCTACTTGATTTGGATTTTCTATACTAGTTGCCTTAGGTGTGGTCGTTTCCTTGAGTTGGTTGACATCAAAGTCTTTAGGAAGCTTAGCACCTTTGTCAGCTAATAACAAAAGATACTTTTCCATAGCTTGCTCTAACATCTTTTCCATAAATTTATGGAAATGAGGGTCTTGTTGAACTTTCTCGATTTCTTCTGCAGTTATTTCTTTCTCTTGTGAATTAGTGAGAGGATCAGTGTTGCTGTATCATCCCCAAGGGTTTTCTTTAGCCATGGCTGCTATTCTTTCATTTTCTTCTTGTTGTTGTCTTTGATATGCTGATCGTGTGAAAATAGGCATACAAACTTTTTACTCTTAGACTTTGATCTTGGATTTTTGATTTGATAAGTGTCATTTTTAATGAAGTTTTTTGATAGAACTATGTTAAAAAATCTGATTTAGTTGTGTCTAGTTTCGTGATGAAAGGATGATAAAAATCCTTGATAGGGAAATTTTTACACAAAAGTCTCAGATTAGTGATGATTGATAAGGACACTTTGCAAGATGTTTCAAGATCTAGGTGTAATAGTAAAGTTTTCCTTTTTGTATGATTCAAGTGTTTCAGACTATGGAAAAATGTTTTGGACTGATAAAAACCTTGTTTTTGATGTTGGCAATCTGACAAACTGTCTTACTAACTCTTTATTTTTTCTAACTTTTTGGAGCGCTAAAACAGAGGTCTGAAGCACTAAAACAGAGCTATGACACGCTAAAACAGAGCCATGACGCACTAAAATAGAGCCACTACGCACTAAAACAGAGCCACTAAGCACTAAAACAGAGCTACGAGGCGCTAAAACAGAGATACAATGCACTAAAACAGAGTTTTGACGCGCTACAGAATGTTTCTAGGGTGCTACAGGAAACTATCTTACTCTATGAAATTCACTTGGTCTTGTATCGTATTGTATGGCTGGTTGTGGGATGTATTCTGGATGAATTTGTTGACTGTGATTGTGGTGTTGTCTAAGAGCCCTTCTTTGATAAAATGCTTGTGAATCTAAGGGAGCTACAGCATAGTCGTCTGTATAACCTCTAGAGAAATTGTGATATCTATGAATAAAGGTCCTATGTTGGAGTATAACTTTTCTACTTTGATATAAAAATCGTTGCTTTCTCAAGAGTTGTTTGTATGTAAGTGTTTTCTTTGGCTTTCTGATTCGTTTGACAAGAGACTTCTTGACAAATTTGGTGGATACCCAATCTCGAATCATGAGAATTTCACAAGTGTTTGATTTGAAGATTTATGTGATGATCTTATCTGAATTTAATGAAGGAAAACACAACAAGTAAGAATAGAATAGTTGGTTTAAAATCCTAGAATCTAAACAGATAGTGTATGTTTTAAGAACCAAACATGATTCTTCTTGATTTTCACTAGTTTGATAACAAGATAAGACAATTTAAACAAACTCACTCCTAGAGACAAAAGGTCATCGTTATATACTTGAACGACCCACAGCTTGGAATTACGTCGACTCACACAGCCATGTCACCCCCTAGAGGGCGCCTGTGTTTTTGTCTTTTCCAGGTGCGTACTCAGAGTGATGGAAGTGGATACTGTATCCCCTGAGCAAACAGTCCTTGGCAATTATATGGTGAGTGCTTGAGGGTAGATTCTTCCCCACCCCTGCACCACCGAGTATTACAATGTTCGGGAACTAACAAGCATGCTTCTATTTCTAGGTTCTTAGATAGGGTTTTCGTTCAGAGCGGAAAATGGATAAACTCCCTCGAGAGACCTCCCAATCTTTAGAACAAAGATTTTGGGGATGGTTATCCTGCACACTTCCATTGAAAAAGGGTTTCCCCAGATTCACATAAATTTTAAAGTGGGTTGGAATGCCATGGCTTTTGGCTGTCCCCACTCAGGTCGTTCCTGTAGGGTGAGTACTTTTTCCCACTACGACAGGCCTGTCTAAAGGTTTTAATGAAAGCTTGAAAATGCGCAAAGTAAAAGTGAGTTTGGTATTTTGATGCACCCAGTCAAGGGGAGAGCATAAACCTATCACCCAATGACAGCAAAGAAGTTGTTCACTTTTTAAAACCCAAAAGACAAATTATCTAATCTATATGGAGATATTGCTCCATAAAAAGCATGATGTTCAATTTTAATCCCACAAGTAATAATGAAGTTTCTATCCTAGGATTGATCAATTTTTTCTGTTTGCTATCCTAGGATTGATAAATTTTAACCTGTTTTCTGTCCTAGGATTGATAAATTTTAACCAAAAAGAGATAAAAGAAAAAAATATGGCTGTGGATGCGTCGGATCCAGATAAAAGATATTAAAGAACAAAGGGGTGAGGTGCTAAAACAATAGGTTGAAGCTCTAAAATAGTTGTGTGGTGCGCTAAAACAGTTGTGTGGCACGCTAAAATAGTTGTACGGAGCACTATAGTTTTCCTCCGACGTGCTACAGAATCCAACCGTCACGCTATAAAAAACCGCGATTCCGCTAAAACAAACACGCTGATACCTGTAAGACACTTTTCAAAATAATTTTGCAGAATATGTTGTTAGGCCCCACAGTGGGCACCAAAATGAAAGTGTATAAATGAGATAAACAAAACTAAGCATACATCTACACTTCTAAATACGACATTGCATCAAAGATTCAAAAGAATTAAGCTAATTTAAACTAAGATTCTTCATAAATATGTCATATTGCTCTCTAACTCTAAAGATCTCTCTAATCTACTTTGCTCTCAGATTTAAGTAAGCTAATAGATTGTTGAAATGACACTTAGAGAATGAGAATTCAAACTATTTCTATTCCTATATGATTTAATAATGAAAAACTACTGTAATGACAACCATGACTATAAATGTTGAATGCTTGATGAATGCTGGATGAATGCTTGATGGATTGATCCTAAAATTGGATTGCTTAAATGCTTGATCGCCTGGAATACCTGTAGAGTAAGATTACACAAATTAGGATCCTTTTCCTGTAGCCAAAAACCTATATTTATAGATTTCACGACACACATTTGTGAAGGGGTAACACAACAGAGGTTGAGATTCAATCTGGAGAATTGAATGGTATGAGATGAGAAGGTGGAGCTGATCATGGAGGATTGTTCCTCCCCATGAAAACACTAGGCAAGATGAGAGGAAAGATTTGAGGCAGAAGATTGAGAGGATTTCCTGTAGGTTTGTCCCCGAGGCTCTTCCCGTGAATGACAGTTGAATTAATTAGATTTGAAAAATCTAATTTTATTGGTGAGTGAATAGAGGGATATGATTTATGCATTTATTTAAATATTTTTGGTTTATTTAAATTAGTAAAAGAGGAATAAATAATTTAATAAAACAAACTATAGAAGTTGTTTATTAAATTAAAATAAAAGGAATATGATAATTAAATTAAAGATTCTAGGATATCTTTATTTAATTAAGAAGAAATGTGATGAGGTAATTAAATAACACAAATTATTGAAGCTGTGTATTTAATTTAAGATAGAATTAATAGATAAAGTATAGAAGAAATAATAATGATAATAATTAAATAAAACAAAGTATTTAATTTTGTTTATTTAATTAAGAGGGAAATAATATGATAAAATAGAAGAATTAATAATGAACTTAATATAAATAAATATTTCTATTTATTTACTAAGTAGATGAATTTAAGATTAATTAATCAAATAAGTCATATTTAATTAATTAGATTCTCCAGACCATTTTTAGGTGTCTACAGGTTTTAATTTGAATCTCTCTTGGGCAGTGAGCCCTCTTGTAATTAAGTAGTGAGCTCTAGGTAGTGTTGCTGAATGCATGTGCATTCCCATTGATACTTCTTTATACTTTTAGCAGGGTATAATATTGTGGACTGACCTCTATCATGGTTTTTCCCCTAATAGGGTTTCCACGTAAAAAAATATTGGTGTTCTTTGTGTTTCTAATGTGCTGATTATTTATGGTTCATTGTTCATTCATCAGATCTGAGATTAATTTAAGTTGAATAAATTGGAATATTCTTTGATAACTGATTCGCCCCTCCCTCTCATTTGTCTATCCTTGTTTTTCCAACACATTGGTATCAAAGCAGGTTCCTCTGAAGAAGTTTAAAAAACTTGAGTTGATCTGAGATGGCATCATACATGAAGGATAGTCCTAGATTCAATGGAACAAATTACCAACTATGGAAAGCTATAATGGAATGTCATTTGAGGTTCATTGGTGAACCCTTCTGGAAGATTACAAGGAACAAATATGTTATTCCTCAGAATAGTCCTTCCACTCTTGATGAGGTTAAAGAAGCTGAAATTAATATCTGGGCTATTGAAGCTTTGTTGAGTGCTCTAAAAGATTCGTAAATGACAAATGTGATGGATCTGAAGATAGCTCATGAGATCTAGAAGAATTTGGAGAGTTTTTATGAAGGAGATACTCTTGTGAAGGTCACTAATCTAACAAGTTTGAAAGGAAAGTATGGAACCTTGAAGATTGGTGAAGATGAAAATATTTCTTTGTATATGCAAAGAGTAAATGAACTTGTGATGGGTATTAGATGTGTCGGTGGTACTCTGGATGAACAAGAAATTGTAGCTAAATTTCTCAGATCATTGCATCCTTCTTACAAATCAAAGTCTCATGCTATTGAAGAGCTTAGAACAGTAAAAATTGTGACTAGAGATATGCTGATTGGTAAACTTGTTGCATTTGAGTTGAGTGAATTTGGTGATTCTTCCCCTAAGAGTGAATTTGCATTTAAGGATTTTGTATCTAGAAGAAACAAGAAAAGATATGATTTGGGAGAAATTTCTAAAAATACATTCAAGTATGAGGAAGAGATGAAATAGCTTGAAGATGAAGAAAGAGAGGTAGAAGAGTTGGAAGCATTGATTGTTAAGAAAGAAGGCAGAGGATAAGGTAAGTGCAAAGGAAATTTTCCTATTAAATGTTTCTCTTGTAGTAAAATAGGTCATTTTGCTTCAAGGTGTCCTAAAAGAGTTCCTAGGGCCAAACCTTACAAACCTAAATTTCAAAAGAAATGCTATTATGCTGAAGAAGGTGTGATTGAGGAAGAATCTGATAAAGAGAATGGAAATGAAGATGAATGGGCTGTCATTGATATCAAGGAAAATGGTCTGGTGGCTACTGAATCTGCTAAAGTTGAGAAAGCTCTTGCAACTCGAATTGAAGAAAATGATGAGTGGGTCATTGACAACAGATGCTCACATCATATGACAGTGACAAAAGAAAATTTGTAAGTCTGAAGAAATATGACGGTGGGGTTGTAAGATTCAGAGACAACAATGCTGGTGTGATTCATGGCAGAGGATCTATTTGTCTTGGTGGTAAACATAACAATGATGATGTCCTTTATGTTGAAGGCTTGAGCATAACCTATTCAGTGTTGGAGAGATGGTGGAAAAAGGCTACGATCTTTAGTTCAAAGATGGAAGATTCAGGATACTTGGAAGTTCTAGAAGTGAGAATTCTTCAGGTACAAAGAAAAAAGGTAATATCTTTCACCTGAGTGTTGATGTAAGTTGTTTGATTGCTCATGTGGATGAAAGTTGGTTATGGCATAGGAGGTTGTGTCATGTGAATTTTGATAACATTGTCAAGGTAAGCTCCACTCAAGCAGTAAGAGATCTACCTAAGCTAGTGAATCCTACTAACATAATATGCAAGGAATGTCAAATGGGAAAATAGACTAGAGTTTATTTTCAAAGCAAACAACATCATTTTAATGGAATACTAGATCTGGTACACACTAACCTGTGCGGTCCCTCTAGAATCAGAAGTCTACAAGGAGAAAGGTATTTTATGTTGCTTATTGACGATTACTCTAGGATGATATGGGTTGCTTTCTTAAGAGAAAAATGTGAAGCATTAGAGAAGTTCAAAAGTTTCAAAGCTATGGTAGAGAATGAGACAAGTTTGAGGATCAAATGCCTAAGGTTAGACAAAGGTGGTGAGTTCAACTCTCGGGAGTTCAATTCTTTATGTGAAGAGCATGGAGTAAAAAGACAATTATCTACTCTCTGAATGCCTCAATAGAATGGAGTTGTAGAGAGGAAGAAAAAAACAATTCTGGATGCTGCTAGAACAATGATGTTAGAAGGAAATGTGCCTCACATCTATTGGAGAGAAGTTATAACCACTGCTATGTACACTCTAAACCAAGTAAATGTCAATGGTATTTTTGGTAAGACTCCTTTTGAGCTATGGTTTGGTTATAAGCCTACTGCTAAACATTTCAAGATCTTTGGAAGAAAGTGTTACATTAAGAGAGATGAGGACATAGGAAAGTTTGATGCAAGAAGCAATGAAGGAATCTTTCTAGGTTACTCTACTAAAATCAAGGCTTACTAGTGCTATAATAGAAGATTAAGAAAATGGTTGCAAGTGAAAATGTCAGAGTTGATGAAGACTCTAATAGATCATCCAAATATTGTGGATATGATTCAAATGACTAGAAAGTTAGTACAAACCAAGGGGAAAATGGTTAGGCATAGAATCGAGTTCAAATTGTTCTGGTGAATCAAGAAAGTCAAGAAGGAGAAACAAGTGGAAGTGCAGAAGAAAGATCAGAAGAGCCAGAAGTGAGAGAATCCCAAAATTTTGAGGTATGTTAGGTTAAATCATTCTAAAGATCAAATTATAGGAGATAAGAATAAAGGTGTTTAGACTAGAAGAAGGATTGTAGAGGAGTATTGTATAATTTCCAAGATTGAGCCTAACAATGTCAATGAAGCTTGCAATGATGAATACTGGATGGAAGCTATGAAGGAAGAACTAATGCAAATTGAAAAGAATGATACATGGATTCTTGTTCCTAGACCTAAAGATAAAAATGTGATTGGTACTAAATGGGTCTTTTAGAATAAGTTGAATGGAAAAGGTGAAGTGGTTCAAAATAAAGCAAGACTGGTATGTAAAGGGTATTCACAAATGGAAGGTATTGATTTTGAAGAAAACTTTGGCCCTATTGCCAAAATTGAAGCCATACGATTATTTCTTGCTAATGTTGCTTATAAGAACTACAAGGTCTACCAAATGGATGTGAAATATGCTTTTTCTAAATGGCGATTTAGAAGAAGAGGTATATGTTGAATAGCTAGATGGATTTCAACTGACTGATAAGGAAGACATGGTTTGCCAATTGAAGAAAGCTTTGTATGGACTCAAGCAAGCCCCCAAATCCTAGTATGCTAGACTGGATAAATACTTATTGAATCTTGGATTCAATAAAGGTACTACAGACAACAACTTGTATTTTAAGTTGGATCATGATAAAGAGTTGATTATTGAAGTCTTTGTTGATGACATTATTTTTGGAGGAGATGATGATCTATGTATGAAGTTTGCTAAAGAAATGAAAAGTGAATTTGAGATGAGTATGCTTGGAGAGATGAAATTCTTTCTGGGATTGCAAGTTACTCAGCTGGACAAAAGGATTTTCATATCTCAATCCAAATATGTGAGAGAGTTGTTGAAAAAGTTTGGCTTGGAGGACTCAAAGCCTGTTGGTACACCCATGGTAACCAGATGTAAGTTGATATAGAATGATGATTCTCCTAAGGCAAATAAAACCATATATAGGTCAATGGTCAATGGATTATTGTATTTGACTCAAACCAGACAAGACATCATGAATGTTGTGTGTATGGTTGCTAGATTTCAAGTTGATCCGAAAGAATCTCATGTGACTACTGTGAAGAGAATTTTCAGATATATGAAAGGAACAATTGATTTTGGACTTTGGTATCCTAAAGATGATAATCTTATCTTGAGTGCCTATACTAATGTGGATTGGGCAGGAGATGTAGATGATAGGAAAAGCACTAGTGGTGGTGCCTTCTTCCTAGGGAAGAAGCTGGTGTCATGGTTGAGCAAAAAGTAGAATTCCATTTCCCTATCTACTGCTGAGGCAAAGTATATTGCTACTACAAATAATTGTACTCAAGTGTTGTGGATGAAGCAAATGTTGAAAGATATCAGAGTATTTTATGATGAGCCTATTGTCATACACTGTGACAAGTCAAGTGCAATAAACATATCAAAGAATCTGGTGCTACACTCTAAGATCAAGCATATATCAATCAAGTTCCACTTCTTGAGGGAGAAAGTGAGTGAGAAAGAAGTTAGACTAGAGTATGTGCCTACCAAAGAGAAGATTGTAGACATTTTCACCAAGCCATTGCTAAAGGATACTTTTGAGTATCTCAGAGGGATGCTAGGGGTGATTACCCCCTTGATATGAACTAGAGATGCATTGATTTGCATTAATCCATGTGCTTCATGATCATATTCTGATCTGGATTGATGTTGTGGTGCCTGGTAATCATGGGGAGTAGTAAGATGTTTAGGTGTTTAGATATGTGGTTCAAAGCTTGCATAGAAGAGATCTTTGACATTGATGTCAAAGGGGGAGAAGTGCAATGTGAAAAATATTTTTGAATTGAGAAGAGTCAAAACCCAATGAGAAGTAAGTGTTGTTGTGTTGATGGTATTTTTCACATCATGTGTTGCCATCAATGCCAAAGGGGGAGATTTTTGGATGTTGTGGTTTTGATTGATGTCAACACTATTAGCATTGGTGTATTAGAAGTTGCATATATCGGGGATATTGAAAAAATTGTAATAAGAAGTGCTTCAGGTTGTCAGTGGAGTAGTGAAGATTGGTCTATCAGTGTGATCAACATGTTGATGATCAGTTGTTGTGGACTAAAGGGTTTCTTGTTGAGTGTGTCTAGTTTATCCACATCAAGTTTCAGAGATCCGCATAAATTTTGGTTAGGTTATGAAGATTTGTATTCTAACATTTTTTCTGTCACTTCAATTTGTGTTGCTGAAGGAAGATCATGTGATTTCTGTAAGTTCAGTTGTTGCAGATTTTTCTATGGTGTTTCATGGTGTTTGTGGATGTTTCTAGTTGGTTCTATATTTGTGTTGCATGTATGCATTGATCATTGTGCTCGTGATCTAAGATTTTCTCTTGCGTGTTCATGTTTTTCATGTTCATGGTTGACTAGGTGTTGAAGCATGTTGTGGATCTTTGAGGAGAAATTAATTGGAGTATTTTTGTGTTGGAGTTGTTGTTTTGGGTCTCCATTATGTTGTGGCTGACCTTGGTGGATTCACTTGTAAATTCTTATGCATTTTGGGCTGATTGTTTGTAATTATTTTATTATTTCTTTGTGGCCAACTGATAGTGTAGACATCAAATTTTGGTTTAGGCCTGCGACTTCAACATTCTTCATAATTTGTATTCTCCATGGTCATGATTAAATAATTTTAATTATTTAATTAACATATTCTTCTATTGATTAAATAATCTTAATTATTTAATTAATTCATCTTCTATTAATTCTTCTATTGATTAAATAATCTTAATTATTTAATTAATTCATCTTCTTTTATTTCTTCTATTAATTAAATAATCTTATTTATTTAATTAATTCACACTTTTCTTTATTCTACCTTATTAATTAATTAAACGCTTCTTATTTAATTATTTTACTAATTAACCTTATCCTTCTTGTCAAATTAAATAAATTCTTATTTAATTTACTCTTTATCATACTTCAACTATAATTAAATAAATTATTTATTTATTTAATTATTCATTTAAATCCCTTCATCACTTAATTAAATAAGTCTTATTTATTTAATTATTTTTCGAATATCAAATCTTGAATTAAATGAATTATTTAGTTCATGAATTCTATTTTAACGCATTCCTCTATATTTAGATAATTATGTGAGTTATTTAAGTATTCACTTTTAGTCGACTCAAAGATCTCTTTTAATCGCTCAGTTAACTCTTGATTTAATGTTTGAGTGGCTTTCTTGAGTAATCTCTTCATCAAATCATTCAATCGTCCAGTGCTAACTCAATTGCGTGTACATGCATATTAATTAAATATTCCTATTTAATTAATTAAATCTTGTGTGTGCATTTGAACATGAGTTGCTTTAATGAATCTTTATCTTTGTCATGCAAAGATAATTCTTTTGTTTTCGAATACCAAAATAGAAGATTAAATCATTTATTTAATATTTAATTCTATTTCTAATTTGTATCACTCATGTCATTACTAACTGTTATCTGAATGCATGTCTAATCTGTCAATCTTAACCGTCCGTTGATCTTTTGATCCTGGCCTGTCATTTGAATAATCAATTTTCTATAAATTGATCTATTCTTCATCATTCCAATCTCTCTCATGAATTATTAGGACTTTTGAGAACTTTTTCTTGAATCTTCGATGTTTTGCTAATAATTATCTTAGGCTATACTTGCACAAACTCTTGAAAATCTGAGGGCAATTATACTACAATAGCAAAATGAAGAAGAGCAATCGAGATGAATCATGGAAATACGTTTGAAATTGGTGAGATTGTTTCAGTTTTAATCAAGTTTTTACTTTCCTTTGTTCTTTGTTGCTTAGCATTAGATTTGTATTTAGATTTGCATTGCATGTTTGCTCTAATTTTTTCTTTGTGCACTTTCTTGGCATTACATTTGGTGAACCCGACGTGAAGATACCATCTTCGCGGATCCGTAGATCTTTTATTTTTTGGTTTTTATAGGTTTTTCGTACGAAACGACGCATTTGAAGTTTCTTGAACCACAATTTATTTCACGAACCGCATCTGACGAAAGAAATGACACATTTGTATTTTCCCGAACCGCAATTGAATTCCCGAGCCACAATTGAAGAAGAAACGATGCATCTGACTGGTAATACAGTGACACAATTGACTAGTAAAACTTTATTTCTGTTTTTGAAAATCTAAAATTTTCAATTGATTTATGTGTTACTAATATCTTATCTTCAGCATGTGGCCTTTTGGAGTTAACAAGCTTTTGCAAGACGATTGACGAAGGCAATATTGAAAACTACTAACGAGTTTTTCTGCAGGACGCTTGTAGAAGACCCTAGTTAATTTTGAAATAGATTGTTTGGTAGCGTAGAAAATCTTTCCTTTGGTTAAAATTAACGAGTGTCTACTATGTTTGGTGCGAAAGCACAAGTTTGGTTACACTTACGACTTGGTACATCGAAGTATCCTCTCCCCTTGTGCATCCGTGTGATCCTGGGTGTAAGAGAAACGGTTACCAACTCTAGAACTTGGGCCTGTTCTAGTGGGAAAAAGTACTCACCCCAGGATGACTCAGACCGGTAGCACCCTGAACCCGAGGGACTTCCAGCTGGTATATAAAAGTGGGTTCTTGGGGAAACCCCAAGAATCACGAGTGTGGTTCCGATGAGATGGATCCGAAAGGGGAATTGCGCTGTATGGATCACACCCCATGAATGAAATGCCTGTATGTTGATGGTGTTTTCTGCACAACAACAACTCAAACATAATAAAATATCCTATCTCTCTTGAAAAGGTAATCTTCAACAATAAATTACTGAAAATCACCCCAAGGTATCTCGGGTGTCAGGTCATGACAATGCATAAACAACTCAGATAATATGTGAAAATGTTGGTAATCACAATCAGACCTTACTACAAACAAACTGTATCTTTCCAATTTATCAGATCTTACAATATGATGATCTCAAGTCCTAAATCTAACCAGATAATAAAGAAACAACAAAAGATAAGGATGCGGAGATATGATAATATCTAAACTATTCCTAGAATGAACAATGCCAATGACAGAAATATCTAAACTATTCCTAGAATGAACAATGCCAATGACAGATATATCTGTCATTGGCATTGTTTATTCTAGGAATAGTTTAGATATTATCATATCTCTGCATCCTTATCTTTTGCTGTTTCTTTATTATCTGGTTAGATTTAGGACTTGAGATCATCATATTGTAAGATCTGATAAATTGGAAAGATACAGTTTGTTTGTAGTAAGGTCCGATTGTGATTACCAAAATTTTCACATATTATCTGAGTTGTTTATGCATTGTCATGACCTAATCCGAGAGACCTTGGGGTGATTTTTAGTAATTTATTGTCGAAGGTTACCTTTTCAAGAGAGATAGGATATTGTATTTTGTCTGAGTTGTTGCTGTGCAGAAAACACCATCAACAGATTGGTGCTAGAAGGAGTGTCTGAATGAGCACACTGGATCATTTCTTGAACGCCATCTCTCCTAAGAGATATAGGAGAAATACTAGATATACCACAGGAGAGGAATATTTACAGGAATTACAGTTCCCCACTAGGTCAAGAAGGACTTGAGAAAGGGGAGAATCATCATCGCCCATCCCTTCACCAACATCATCCATATCTTCACATCCAGAGGTTGAAGCCATACCCATCCCTGAAGCAGTTCCCATTCAACAACCTCAGCCTATCGTTAACCAACCAAAACCACCACCCCCACTTTTGCCAATGGCCTTCCTTTCTAATAATATGTCTCCTTTGTTTTTCAATGCTTACAATGTAATGCCCAAAAACCCTGAACACTTTTGTTCAAAGTTCCATGTTAATAACCCAAACAGGACTGTAGAAGAGCATATAAGGATCTTCCAAACCTGTCTCAAGGATAGAGGGATTGTTCATGAAGATGTTGCATGTAGGCTGTTTCCTTATTCACTAGGAGAAGAGGCTTTTTACTGGTACAATCACCTCCCATCTGGCTCAATTCTTAATTGGAATGATCTTGAAACTGCCTTTTTATAGAAGTTCAAAATACCTATCAATGCCAATGAATTGTATTTGCAATTCACTAGAGTCAAGAGAGAGGTCAACGAACCAATATCCAGTTTCAATAATAGGTTTCACCATGCGTACACCAGACTTCAAGATCCTTATATTTTGGATAACAATATAGCCCTAGGAGTCTATTACGAAGCATTGGATAGCCTCACAGCCACCTTTATGAAGTGGAGACCTAACCCTCCAGCTAACCTAACTGATGCCTATACAAAAGTTGTTAAGCTTAGCACAAATCTGAGACAATATGTGACTAGACCGTTGCCTTCTTTAGGACTAGTTGAACATCCTAATCAGGTTCAGGTAGTAAATCAGGCACTTACCAATCATACTCCAATCATGAATCCAGTACCTCAATTACCTTTGGTGCCACATCCTGGTCTCCCCATGAGTTAGGTTTCTCCTATGATGAATTTTCCCTAGCAGCAGGTTAACCAGCCCATGTATCAGCCACAGCCAAATAGTTTCCCTGCCTATTTGCAGAACTCTGAAGTGTTGCATCAGTCTATGAGATCTACTATGATGCCTGTCCCTCCTCAGAGTAATCCAAGCTGGCCCCCTTATGTAGATCAAAATAAAGAAAGGATTGATGAAATGGTTGAGCAGATAAAGAAGTTGAACCTAGAGGTGACCTACTTAAGGAATCAAAATAGCCAATTACAAGCTACTCAGAAGAATATACAATCCAATCAGAATAGGAAATTTCCACAAGGGCAGAATTTTGACAGAGGACAGCGTAATGAGAGAGGATTCCACAATGACAGAGGATATAATCAGGATAGGGGTTACAACAATGACAGAGGCTACAATAATGATAGGAGACAGAATTTTGATACAGGACAAGGTAGTGGATCAAGATTTGATAAGAGGCAATCACAGGGACAGAGCCAGACCTGGAATACAAGACCCAATAATGGAGGAGTCCCCACCCCATTGGATCAACCAGTTAATCAAACCGTCAACTAGTCCATAAATCATCCAGTCAGTCAAGACAAGCCGCCCAGTGGTGTATATTTGGCTGAAGTTTCTCTATCAGGGTGGTGCAGGCTTCATAAGACAAGCCAACATTCAGAATTAGAATGTCCAGAGTTCCAAACCACAACTTCCATTTTCCAGTATGAGGTGGAGAATAATGCAAATGGGCAGGAGATTGTTCCCTCAAGCCCTTATGATTCTCCTGTGCTAGTATTAAATCACGCTCCCTTCCCAACAAGTAAGGAAAATGTACCAGAGGAGGAATCTAATTCTAAGGAGGGGAAAACAGATCAAATCTACAATGGCGATGAGGTGGCTCAGTTATTCAATGAAGAAACAATGAATGATAATGGCCCCCTCGATCAGGAAGAAGCTTATGTTGAAGAGGTACAAATGTTCCAGAGGCAAGGTTGAAGAGATATGCCTCATAGGCGCCCACAGGCTGGGGGACCCTTTACCACCTCTATTCCTCCTAATAATTTCAATACCCCTCCAGATCCTAATGTAATAATCCATCCTACCCGCATGTGTCAAGGCAGTACCTTTCGAAGGAAAGACAAGTTCAAACTAACCCACAAAAGGAGAAGGCCATTTAGGCGGGCAAAGACAAGGTGGAGGAACCTCCTAGGGAGGCTCCCACTGATATGAGTGAGGGACAGATGGCCTCGTATGTCACTGAGGAGTTCAAGAAATTAAAGGTAAATCTTTTAACATTTGAGTTATTGAGGTTCCCTACAATTAGGAAGGCAGTTTTAGGTATTTATGATGCACATCCTGTGTCTTTGGATAAACCTTCTAATGAGCATAACAGCAAGATTTCTAGTTCTCAACCTGTGAAGACACAAAACCAGGCCCATGATCAGACCAATTTGCTCCTTAGAGATGAAGGAAAAGAAAAGGACAAGACTCAAGTGGCTCAGGTAGATACTCAGCCAACTCTGTTTCAGGGGAAGACAGAAACCCCACCATTTCTGATTTCTGTGCGCATATTCAGAAAGAATCTACATAATTATTTACTGGATTCTGGTGCTTCCACCAATGTGATGCCATTTGGAGTTTGTAGAGCTCTAGGGATTACACCTGCTGATTCCCAAAAGAAAGTAACTCAATTGGATAGAACTGAAGTAAATGTGGTGGGAGAATTAAACACGATTCACATGCAGATAGCTTCTGACCCAAGGATTCAATAGGTTATCAATATTCAAGTAGCTGATATCCCTGATGTATATGGTTTGATTTTAGGAAGAGATTTTACTAAGGCCTTGAATGGATATGTGTCTACTAATCACTCTCACATTTGGCTTCCTTGGAAAGGGGTACCAAATTAGATCAGAATTGAGAGAGAACCAAGAATGAAATACATGATTATAGAATACCAAAAGACTTCAACAGAAGTTCTGATATCAGAAGTTGGCATGGGAAATTATATGTTGTTGACACAGTATGAGGAGTTAGACTCAGAGGAGGTATTGATGCTACACACGATGCCTATTGATGCAGAAACAGGATCTAGCCATGTTACTATTTTGACAAAACCAATGGAGGAAGAAGAGGAAACTGAAGATAATCAGACCAGCTTATTAGACAGTTTTCAGGAATTCATCAAGCAATGTGTTGAAAATCAAATTCACCTAGGTAGAAGGACAAGATTTGAAGAATTACTCTTACCTAATTGGTGTAGAGTTCATAATGCTTCCCATTCAGAGTTGGAGTGTTGTTTATGCCGAACAGTAGTAGAACAAGTACAAAAATGCATGAATCCAACTCTAGTAGTTAAAACAAATATACAAAACCCTCAGGAAGAATATCAGGAAAAGAAACCCATGTCGTCTAAGGAATCATCTGGCAATATTAAACCAAAGAATGTATCGAAGAAGATTACAGTTGCTGAGTGTTGGACACTTAGATTTGATGGATCCAAATCCAAGCATGGAGCTGGGGTAGGATTCGAACTGATCAGTCCAAAAGGTAAAAATTTCTTTGCAGCCCATAGACTTCAATTTCACTGCACAAATAATGTAGCTGAATATGAGGTGTTAATTCATGGACTTCTTATGGCACTCAAGAAAAGGGTTAAAATTTTGCAAATTTTTGGTGATTCTGAGTTGGTAATTATGCAAGTAAGGAAACAATATTCGTGCCACGGTAGAAGAATGACTAATTATAGGCATAGAGTATGGGACCTCATTGAGGGATTTGATGCCTTCAATATTCAATTGATACCAAGACAAAAGAATCAAACTGCAGATTCTCTGGCTCAGGCGGCAAGCACCCTGCAGCCTTTATCTTTGTCAGGTTTGAAGA
Source organism: Sequoia sempervirens (assembly GCA_007258455.2). NCBI lineage: Eukaryota > Viridiplantae > Streptophyta > Pinopsida > Cupressales > Cupressaceae > Sequoia > Sequoia sempervirens. The sequence continues at coordinate 33,122,457 of VDFB02000013.1, read as the reverse complement.
GGTTCACTATAGAATTGACTCCTGTGCCGTCGGTTCCAAATAATGTTACTAATTTTTAGGTATTCGAAGATGACAAGCATATTCTAGATTTTCTCACAAATACATACATTTTTGCTTCTCAAATCATTGATGAAACAGAGCTCCAAGAAGCAGAACTGGATTTAGGAGTGATGAATCTAAAATCAAATACTATTCCAAGGGGAATGGTACAGTTGGAATGAATTTTTGATATGGATAAGATTAAGGATCAATAACAAGAGTCAAAAAAGGAGTCTATCAATGGACAGTGTGACACTTACAATATGGGAACTGAAGATAACGCCAAGAACATTTTTATTGGCAAAGTATGCACTCCAGAAGAAAGACAAGGAATAATTGCAGCATTACGTAGCTTTCCCGATATAGTAGCCTGGAGTTATGAGGACTTGAAAACTTATGATACATCAATAATAACTCATACTATCCCTCTGAAGCCAGGTGCCAAGCCTTTTAGGCAAAGGTAGAGACCAATTAATGCATTATTGGAACCAGTCATATAGAAAGAGGTTCAGAAATTACTATCTGCCAGAATCATATTTCCCGTTAGGCATTCAACATGGGTGGCAAACCTAGTCCCAGTAAGGAAAAAGAATGGTGAAATTAGACTCTGTGTTGATTTCAGGAATTTGAACAGATCGTCAGAAAAAGACAACTATCCAGTTCCTTCATTGGATGAAGTACTTCAAGTAGTTAATGGATCTTAGATGATGTCTTTTCTGGATGGTTATTCAGGGTACAATCAAGTAATAGTTCAATATGAAGACATGCATAAGATTGCCTTCACAACTAAATGGGGTACCTTTGCCTACAGAAGAATTCATTTTGGACTCATTAATGCAGGCGCCACATTTCAAAGGGCTATGGATATTGCCTTTAAAGACATCATAGGCAAATGCATCATCATTTATATGGATGACCTGACTGTTTTTTCAAAAAACAGAGGGGATCACATCTCAAATTTGCGCAAAGTGTTTCAAAGGTGTAGGGAATTCGGTATATCCCTAAATCCTAAAAAATGCATTTTTGGAGTGACAGAGGGAAAGCTACTGGGACATGTGATATCAGAAAAGGGAATTGCTATCGATCCAGAACGAGTGGAGGCCATACTGAAGATTCAGCCACCTGCTAGCAAAAAGGAGATGAAGTCTTTCTTTGGCAAGATCAGCTTCATCAGAAAATTCATTACTGAATTTTTTGAAATCGTGAAGCCACTGAATGCTATGTTGAAGCAGGATGCTAAGATCGAATGGACTACAGAAGCAAAGGAAGCATTTGTAGAAATTAAAAGAGCCATTGTTGATGCTCTAGTATTGGTAAGCCCTAACTATAGTAAGCCTTTTCACATCTATTCATTTGCTTCAGACCATTCATGTGCAGGAATGCTAACTCAAAATTCTGATGAGGGAAATGAGCATCCCATTGCCTTTATGAGTGCCCCATTAAAAGATGCTGAGTTGAGATACCCAAGTGTAGAAAAGCAGGCATATGCTCTGGTTAGGGCAATGAAGAAATTCAGACATTATATCCTCAGGAATAAGGTTTATGTAGTTGTCCCAGACCCCGCAATCAAGTTACTCCTGATGCAAAGTGAGTTAGGAGAGCGTAGAGCTAAGTGAGTGACAATGCTACAAGAGTACTATATTGAGATCCAGCCCATGAAGTTAGTATGAGGATAGGGACTTACTCAAACTATGGTTGAAATAGGCCCTGAACTAACTGTTCAGAATTATAACATTGAGGAGGTTTCCTCAGATGGTTGGTATGATGACATAGTTTATTATTTGCTGAACCAACGATCTCCAGTCATCTTAATGCTGTTCAGAGGAGATCCCTATGATTGAAGAGTGACAGTTTCATGCTAAAGGGAGCTGTTTTGTATAAGAAAAATCATGAAGGAATTTATTTGAGGTGTCTTGGGAAACAGGAAGCTGAAAGGGTGATAAATAAATTTCACGAAAAGTATAGCACTGGCCATGGCTCTGCAATTGCTACAGCAAATCAGATTTTGAGGGCAGGGTAATATTGGCCCACACTGTTCAAAGATGTTCACTATCATGTCAGGACCTGTCACACCTGCCAGACCGCGGCAACAAAGGAGAGGTATGCAGCACTTCCACTCCAACCGGTCACTGAGGTAAGACCTTTTGCTCAGTGGGGTATGGACTTCATAGGCCCCATCAACCCACCATCTTTTGTAGGACACAAGTACATTCTCACTATTACTGATTATTTCACAAGATGGACTGAGGCTTTTGCTTGTAGACAATGTACATCTGAGGTAGTGATTGATTTCTTAGAATCTGTTATTCTTAATCGATTTGGATGCTCTATTGTTGTTGTCTGTGATAATGGTCCCGCTTTTGCATCTTTAAAATTTTCAAATTGGGCTTTTGATCATGGCATTATTGTGAAATTTGCGTCTAATTACTATCCCTAGGGTAATGGCTTAGCAGAGTCCTCAAATAAGAACTTATTGACTGTCATCCATAAGCTGTTAGAAAGGAACCCAAAAGACTGGCATACCCAGCTTCGGTTTGCCCTTTGGGCAGATCGTACAAGACTTAAGTCATCCATCGGAACATCTCCCTATCACTTAGTATATGGTCTAGAGCTAGTATTCCCTATTCAACTCAAGATCCTGACCTTACAGTTTATTAATGATTTTTATGATGAGGGGAATAGAAGGGAGGCTAGGTTGACAGAACTACTGCACCTTGAGGAGAAAAGAGACAATGCCCTTGAGAATTTTTCCAAACATCAAGGGGTAATCAAGAGGTGGTTTGACAAGAGGGCTAAGATTAAAGCCTTTAGGATTTCTAACCTTGTCCTATACTGGGATAAACCTCATGATCGAAAAGGGGACCATGGGAAATTTGACAAATTGTGGCTTGGTCCATATCAAATTTCTGAAATATGTGGAGATAATGCCTTCCATTTGAAGACTCTCACGGGAGAAGATATTCCACTGCCCGTCAATGGGCAGTATTTGAAGCATTATTTCTAGTCTTGAGTTGTTTCCAGCTCCCTGCTTTGTATATAGTTAGTTTAGGTTGCTATTTGCTTTTCTGCTTTGGTTAGAATAGGTTTCCTTTTGGTTTGTTTATTTTGTTTCGGTTAGAGTAGGTTTGCTTTGGTTTATTTGTTTTAGTTTGTGTTGCTCTTGCTCTCGGTTCCTTTTCCTTTTAGGGATCCTTGGTTGCATGTGTATGACAGTGGTGACAAAGTAGGTCTAATGTTTTTGGTATTTCTCTTACAAACTCTAATCATCCTTCCAGGACATTATGATACGAATTCTCTACCCAATGTCACTTATCCTTGTGCTGAAGCAAAGGGTTTTTCTTGTCAGATTGAACATGAATACATTAGGGCCTTACACTTTCAATTATTAAAGATACTTGAAGTTGCAGACAGTCCTTATGAGGTTTGAACAGGTGAAAAATCCTTTTTCTGCTCTAGTGCCACTGTGGTTCTCATCCCTGACTGTGAACTTCATTTTTCATAGGTTGAAGTGAAAGCAGTGAAAAGATAAAAAGAAGAGAGAATATACATATTGAAAATTAAAAGGTTTAAATTCAACTCATCAGGGGAATCTGGATATCTCTACCGGGGCTATGGATGCCCGGCTGGTAGTAGAGCTATGTTCAGGAGGATCACAGTGATAACTTCATCGGGGCTATGGATGCCTGACTGGCAGCGAGGCTCTATCCAGGTTACTTTTAGAGTATGAATCTTTATGTAGCTTGTTCATACCAAGTTCGGTCCCTGTTGCAACTACAGGAGGGTAATAAATACATATGCACACACTTTGACCCTGGTGTAGGAAAGTTTGAATGACTGGGAGGTTTCTTTGTTTTAACTGTAGGTAATGGCTGGATGGATGAGTTGAAACCATAAGTTCTGGGTTCTTGATTCCAGTTTGTCATCGAAATGCTCAAGAGCATTTCCCCAGTGGAGTCGCCATTTGTTGTGCAGTTTTGCACACACGCCCCACCTAGAGTAGGGACCCTCTTTTCGAGATGTATTCAGACTTTTGGTTTTATTGGACTTGTCTTTTTGAGGTCTTGAAATGTTGGTCTTGTTGGCTTTAGTCTTTCTTGGAGGCTTGAATTGGTTAAAATTGGTTTTTTCTGAAAATCCGGGTTTTGACCTGAATTCGGGATTTTCCAGCTCTGGCGGATTTTTTCGGGTCTTGGTTGTTTGTTCTTTTATGGCTTAATTTTCTGAATCCGGTTTTCTACTTGAATCCAGGATTTTTTGGTTCTGGCGGATTTTCCTGGACTACGTCAAAATCCCGAACCTCGTTAAAATCCCGGTTTCTATTATATCTGTGGAATTCACGTTCGTTCGGATTTTTCGTGTGCCATGGTTTTTTCTGAAATTCTGTTCTGGGCTCGGGTTTCTGGATTTTTCAGACATGTCTTGTTGCTCATTAATGCTTGAAGTACCTTTGCTCAGACGCGATTATGAATGGATTTAAGGTCTTTTGAGCATCATTTTGATATCATTGTTCACTTGTTTTCTGCTTTGGTGTTGAGAGTTTTCATTCAAGCTTTGATCATTGGGTTTGAGTTGTTTACGTGCGAATTGTTTGGGTGCTGGTGTCAGGATTCTCGTTGCTAGGGCACAACTCATTTTGTAGTCACCTCCTCGAGTTCAAGTTTCATCTGCACTAATCCATGGTAAGTCGTTGCTGACCCCTCCCTTTGTTTGCATCATGATTGAATCTTTTTAAGTGGATTGGTGGCTGTCCTAGGTCGGCCTTTGCATGGTTACGATTTTGTATTTATCAAACTAGGGTTGGATTTAGCTCCTTACCAAAACTTTATCACCCGTACCATGCGTGCTGGTGTCTATCGATTAAATGGCGGGTGTGTAAGTTTGGGTGGTGTTAGGGGTCAGACTTTACCTCCTAGGCATGCCATTTGCTATATTTTGTGAAAATTAGGGTTTCGGTTCTTTTGCTCGAATTTGCCAAGGTTTAGTGGGTTTATCATGATTTTATGGTTTATGATTTAGCCCAACCTGCTCATACCTTTGGAAATCCTTGTGTACTTCGATGGATCATCTCAGTGATAGTGTTCTTTGAAATCTTAAGCGTACTCTGGTTTTCATGGCAGAAAGTTTAGTCGTCAAATTAGGGCATCATTGTTTCGCTATGAAGATTAGTCATTTGAAGGCTTTGAAATTTGAATTCATGTGCATTTGAGGTCTTTCTTATTGGCGTCGATTTTGAGACCATTAGAATCCAGGTAGAGAAGTTCGCATGATCGTTTGATTAATGGTTCACATGTTAACATTTCGTCGGGTTTCCAAGTATCTGCGGAATTCCTGTGCACCCAGATTTTCCAGGTTTCGGCCAATTTCGTGGAGTATGGAAAATTTAGGAGTCTCCAACTGTCTGCAGAAATCCATCCTATCCAGAATTTTCTAGTTTTCCTGCCTGGTTTCATTTCTTTCGATTTCTGAAGTTAGGGGTAATGGAGTAAAGGCTAAAGACTGATTTCTTGTTGCTAATGGATGAATTTCATGATAATCTTATAATCTTTTGTCCGTACTAATGATTTATTTGGCGCATGGTGTCCTGGTAGCAGGAATCCGTCTAGGTCAGATTTCTCTGAAATTCTACCCTGACTGAATTTTCCCGGTTTACCTTGTTTTCTTGGATTGCTTTATTTTTCCAGATTTTCAAGGATTGATGGTTTGTGATGGATCTCAATGGCTTTATATGATTTTATGCTGACCTTTGAATTGGAATATGTATGATAATTGGATACTCATGACGTCCTTTTGTAAATGCAGGCCGAATCAAGCAAGTCTGCTATAGGAAAATCTAAGGGGGACACAGAAGGGTCCTCCATTTCAGAGGCATAAAGACTAAGATTGGATACCAAGAGTCAACTGCCTGATAGCAAGGTATCCTCTATGTGGTATGAGGTTTCAGACACCAATGTTGGAGCATGGAGATACAAGGAGTTCAAAGAGAGAACAAATCAGAAGGATTTGTCGGTCTTAAGACAAAGAATGATGAAGTCCAGACTAGTCCATGTGGCAGGGTTCCCTCTTGCAATCCAGTGCTATGAGTTAATACTTGAGTGTGCCCAGAAATATGACTTCGACACACAAAGGGTTGTGAGCACTGAGGGGAGAGTCTTGGTGAATTTCAATCCTATTTCCATTGCTCAAGCTTTCGACATGCCAAATTTTCCTTTTGTGTGCACCTTAAACATGGATCTAGCTAGAACCTATTATGAGAATGAGCCCACCAAAGCTCAACAAATGATTAATTCCTGGTTGGAGAAGCCAAAGTCACACTACTCCAAACTGCCCAAGCAATTGCACAGGATTAAGTTCAGGTTAGATATATACAATGCAATCACATTTTTGAGCAGAGTGGCAGGTTTGAAGAGTGCTAGAGTATTGGAAAGTTGGATGGTCCATGTGATCAATAAAATTGAACAGGGAACTAATTACCATTGGGCAGGACTCATTAGTACTGTGATTGATAGACAGCTGAGGGATGTCCTAGAAACAAAGAGGTTCACCATGTCTTCTTATGTAATGTATGTGTTGGCTAGATTCTACCCATATAGGGGTTTGAATCCACAAGGGACATTTGGACAAGATATAGTCTATGAGATATACCCAGAATTACACTCAGGACATCAAAACTACAGAGGAGCCAATGATGCATTCACAATGCATATCACTAGGATGCTTCAAAATGCGGAGCATGTGAGATTGTCAGATGGAGCAAAGGAGTTGATAAAGAAATATGGAGCCTAGTTCATTCAGTTTCCCACCTTCTCTTATATCAGAATTGATGGATGTCTGGCTGCTCCATACAGGTTACCTAGGTACCCTACTGATCATATTGTGTTATTGGAAGTTGTTAGGTAGTTATGTGAATTTGATGCAATTGTCAAAAAGGAAAAGCATAAAACAGGTTTTGGTGGGGATTTCCCTCTTGGAATTGGCGTAACAGAGGTGTGCCCTTCCATTCAATCAGCACACGCAATAGGCGATGAATTGGTGGCTCATGGTTTTTCCTTCCACTCCAAAAGGAAAAATTTTGATATCACCGAGGAAGCACAGAAGAAGGCCACCAAAGAGTACCATCATAAGGATGACCTAGAAGACTATTGGGCCAATATCAAAGATGATTTTGAGGCAAGGAAGAAAAGGTACTCTAGGCTTCTTGTTGATGTGATTAGGCAATACAATGTCAAGTTAATCCCTGACCAGCTAGAGGATGATGGAAACCTGGTGCAAGATCATACCTATGAGTCTGTTAAGGACAGATCAATTGGAGAGATAAACTGGAACGATGATGAGGTAACTGAGTTGGAAGATCTGATGGCACCGGTTATGAAATTTACTACTTCATGGTTGAAACACAAGGTTTGGGAGTTGGAAAGTGAGAAGGTACCCTGTACCTTTAATTTGATGGGAAACCTCAATCCTATGTCCACTTCAGAAGAATCCGGGGAAGATGACCCAAAAGGGAAAACTAAAGATAGCTCACCCTTCAAAATAAAAATCAGAGGCCCTAAAGAAAGTGAGCCAGAACCAAAAAGAAAACCAAAAGGAAAGAAAAGAAGCGAGCCTTGAAAATAGGCAAGTCTTCTGAAGAAGAGGAAGTTGAAAAAGAAGAAGGAGAAGATGCTTCTCCGCCACCAAAGAAGACAAGGACAACTAGGGTTTCAAAGAAGAAGGGTCAGGATACCTCTAAAGATGAGACTCCAATTGTTGATTTGGAGAGTTCAGGGGAAAAGACAAAGGTTTATTCGAGGAGATCAAGAACTGCATCCCCTAAGGAAACTGTGCAAAAGATGGATCCTTCTCCGAGGGCACCAGTTGTGGAGCAACCCAAGGCTACTTCCCCTTCGCCAAACGTGCCTGAACAAGAGACTCTTGAGGAACATGAGACTAGTGGAGAGGCAGAACCTTTCAAGGAAGGAGAGATTTTTGGTGAGGCTGCTGAGCTTGAGGTTGAGGAGGTAGAAGGACACCCTTCTCCATTAGTGCAATATGAGGATTCTCCAGAGAATAGCAAAGGAGACGGATCACCTGAAAAGGAGAATATCCCTGTTAGGACCCCATCACCGGTGCAAGAAGAGGAGATTGAAATAGGTGATCAAGGTGAACAGTCTCCTGAGAAAGGAAAAGATGAAACACTGAAAAAACATGAAGAGGTGAAGACGGAGGAAATCCGGGTAGAACCTGATGTCCCAGATTGGTTAGAAAAGGAGATCACAAGAAAGAAACAGGTCGTTGTTGAAGACACTACTCTAGATTGGGATGAGATGTTATCCAAGATTGGCAAAGGGAAGAAGAAAAAGATGGCCAAGGTAGTCTCAAGAATAGAAAGGGATGAAGTGAATAATAGAGTTATCCATATTTCCACTCCTGCTGCTGATAAGAGTAAAGAAGAGGTCACCGGAAAGGATTACAATGTGCAGACCATCAACCTTGGGCCAGCTTTTGTAGAACAGGACATTGAGGAGTATGAGGGGTCTAGTGCAGTAATAATTGGGAGACTAAGGAAAGAAACTCAGACCAAACATGAGCTTAGGAAGGAAAATGAGAGGCTTAAGAAGTGCTTGGACGATGTAATGAAGCCTTTGCAATCTCTCCACCCCTCTTCCTCTGTTACTCCTAGTTTTTTGCCCAAGGAAACTATTTCCGAGATTAAAAAGATGAAGACTTCTACCCAGATTGCAGTGGATTGGTTGAAGGATGTGCAAGTAAAAGGAGATAATGCAATAAAGGATGTCCTTTCGGTTGGAAAAGATGCAGTCAGAGCCAAGGATTTGTTGGAACATGTGCTATCCCAGGACAAGGAGGATATTGACCTTCTATTGCAGAAATCCAGAGTGGTCATAGAATATGGCAAAGATCAGTTGGCTGTAGATGGGATTCTTCCTTCCTCTAGACTTGATGAGCCTTGGGAATGGTTTGAGGCTTTGCAGATTCAGCAGAAGGCCATGAGGAAGATTCAGAAATGAAAGAAATTAATAGATGGTGATTTAACTGGTGTCTATGAGGGGTGCATTGCATTTTTTGAGATCATGACTGGCAGGAGGAAAATTTCTCCTAAGTATTTGAACCTGGAACAACTAAGGGAATGGTGGCATGACGTATACACCCCAGATTCTGAGAATGTCATAATAGGGCACCAGTTGGATGATGCAGCAACCTATTTGGCAGTGATGGATAAATATCAGGCTCATAAGGATGATTGGAATAAAGTTGTCAAACAGTAAAAATTTGAATTAGCTCCATTGAATGTCGGCTTAGGATTTTACCTTTGCCACCTGTTATTGAGTTGGATAAATTGTTTTTGAAGATTCGAGATCAGAACAAGGATAAGGCAGGTGGTAATTAATGCCAATTTTGAGATTTGTGTTTCCTATTATTATAGGGCATGTGTTGATCCGGGCTACATTGGGGAATGTGTCTAGGCTGACCTTGATGATGTATTGGCATTTAATGTGTGCCTTATTTTGGAATTTCTAAGGCCGACTTGTTTTGGCTGATTTATTTTTGTAAATGTTTGGCTGGGCCAACATGTCTTGAGAATTTTCTATAAAGGTCATTCTTGCCTCATTGTAAGAGGGAGCTAGAAAAAAAAATAATAGATACAAGTAGGAGCAGAAAAGAGCTAGAGCATCTTGTAGTAGAAGTAGTAGTCAATTTCTTGAAGCAAATATTGTAACAGAACAGTGGAATTGTTGCAGCATTTTGATGATCTAATACAATTGAAGACATTGTGGTTTTCCTAGTGAAATCTCTTGTGTTGGTTTATCTTGCATGTTTCATGTTGTTTCATTTTTCAAATTGCTTGAAGATTTAGAATTTAGTGTTTTAGAGTTGGATTAGTTTGGTGAGTAATGTACATGATTTCATATTTGGAATGTTTGTAGCAATCTCTGGTCTATACTCCCAGTAACTATCTGATTGTAGTAGGCTGGTGAAGTCAACCTGGACCATATACCTATTTTGTGCTTAGTTCGATTGTGGATGAATATCTATGATTTGAAAATCTATATACCTTAGAAGATTGTACCATTCTTGTGATATTGCATTGTGGGTTGATCAAGAATTGGTTACTTGAGATTGGTCCATTCCAGATATCTGTCATTGGCATTGTTCATTCTAGGAATAGTTTAGATATTATCATATCTCTGCATCCTTATCTTTTGCTGTTTCTTTATTATCTGGTTAGATTTAGGACTTGAGATCATCATATTGTAAGATCTGATAAATTGGAAAGATACAGTTTGTTTGTAGTGAGGTCCGATTGTGATTACTAGCATTTTCACATATTATCTGAGTTGTTTATGCATTGTCATGACCTGACACCCGAGAGACCTTGGGGTGATTTTCAGTAATTTATTGTTGAAGATTACCTTTTCAAGAAAGATAGGATATTGTATTCTGTCTGAGTTGTTGCTGTGCAGAAAACACCATCAACACCGTACTAAATACCTTTTATTTTAGAGACCAACCTATTTGTGGTCGTTGCTTGGTATAGTGCAGGGTACAGTATCATGCCCGAAGATTACTCACTATTAATCCCCTTGAGTAGAGATAGCAGTTCTTGGGAGGTCATTGCCCAAAGAATTTGAAATTGGTGTGCTCGAAAGATGTTAATGAGCCGTGGAGGGGAGCCAATGCCACCAAATTTCTAAGCTATCTGCTCTCGAGAAGGAAAGGTGTTCATCACCAATTCGGGTATTTTGGTGGGCTATACCAAGTATACAAACCCTAGGCCTTTGGCCTATTAGGATGTGCTCTTCTGTTATCAACTTAAATGTTCTTTGAGTCCAAAATTGAAACTGAAAACACTTTGTCTTATGATTGTCTTTGATTGTCAGAATTTGATCATGGAAAATGGAGTCAATTTAAAATTCATGTCACTGAAAATTCATAGAGTCACAACTGTTCACCAGAAACTCACAACTATTATTTCAGGTCGCATTTGTTAAATCTTGAGTCGCATTTGTTAAAACCTAAGTTGCAACTATTATTTTAGGTCACATCTGTTTAGTCTTGAGTCACATCTGTCTAGTTTAGAGTCGCATCTGCCAGTTTAGCTCACAATTGCTTTGGAAAAATTGCATGCATTATATTCTGAGTCGTAACTGTCAGTAGGAGTCGCATCTGTTAAAAAGCTAACCGCATCTGTCAGGGTGAAATTGAACTTTACTAGAGAAATGCAACTGATTACTGGAAAACCACAACTGATAAATTTGACCGCATATGTTAGATCCTGCAATGCATCTATCTGATTATTAGAAAACTAGAACTCGCAGTCACTGTCCAGTCACCACGATTATACCAGTTTCAGTTGTCTTTACACAAACAGTCCTTGAACAGAAACGTGAAACGATTTGCTCAATTTTGCATTCTTTAGGTTTATTTGGTCATTACCATAGTTGTCTTAGTTCAGAGTTTAGTTGCACCTTAGGACACATATTACCTTGCATTAGACTTCTAGAAAGGTCACTTTTACAAACTTTAGGAGTAGTCCACCATCTATACTCTAGAAAAATCGTAGTTTCAACAAAATTTGTCATTGAACCTAGTCTTATCATCTTATACTTTGTCCTATAGAGAGTCCTCCTAGCTCATCAATCTAGTTAGGAAACTCAACTTGTCTTTGATCCTTGTCCTACATTGGTTCCTTGACTTAACTAAATTGACACCTTGGTTTGACTTTAGGCAGTTGGTCCCTTTGTCTTGGGTTTACAAAATTGATCACTTTAGGGTCTTGCGTAGACTTGGCATCTTTAGAGTCTAGACTAGTGTCATCCTAGGACATCCCTTATTTTGCATGTGAAAATCCCAAAAACATAGACTAGGGTCATACTATTCGTAGATATAGTCTTGCATTTCCTGCATATTGAACTTGTCTTACATGGTTGAAACTAGATCTAAGAGAAGAGAGAGAGAAAACATGTTGAACCCAAAAAAATTCATCAATCTGTTTTCTTCAAGACCTCATAAGACTCTATTAGACAAATTCACCACTAGAAACACTCAAGGATATATTGCAGTTGAGGACATAGAGGCTGCTGCACAGGACCCTGAATTTTCCTCTTTCTTAGATGAGTACCTAGCAAATGGTCGACAATGATATTTAGCCAAATTGCTAGCTAAAGGCACTACCTTACCTCCAGGATTTGACATAAGCACCTTAAAAACTCAACCTATGCAAGGGACAAACACAACGACTGCTAGTACTACTATACCTTAGGTAAGCATAGCTATGCCATCTAACACATCTACATAGAGTACGACAGTCCATACTTCCCCATTTGGTATGTCTGGCATGACATCGGGATTTAATTTCACTGTAGGGGCATCATCATCCACTCCATTCGGTCCTCTTGTTGGGAGTAAAAGACCTAAAATATCAGCCCTTACATCTTATGTTGGTGTCACAAGTGCACAATCAACAACCGTACCTATTGCTAGTATCACAGGTACCATACCACAGTTGATGGCCATACCTAGCACTCAAATCACTAGTACTATACCAAGGATTACACAAACAGGAGGCATTCCCTCCTTCCAATATGGCAATCAACATCCACTCTCCCAGACTAGCAGTCAGAATCCACTTACATCGATCCCGAATCAGAGTCCTTTTTCACAGATTGGTAGTCAGAATCCGTCTACATAGATTCCAAGTCAAAACCAATTTACATCGATTCCGAATCAGAATCCCTTTTCATAGATTGGTAGTCAGAATCCGTCTACACAGATTCCAAGTCAAAACCAATTTACATCGATTCTGAATCAGAATCCTTTTGCACAGATTGGTAGTCAGAATCCATCCACACAGATTCCATGTCAAAACCAATTTACATCAATGTCAAATCAGAATCTATTTTCCCAAAGTGGTACTCACAATCCATTTACACAGACCCCAAGTCAACATCAATTTATGCAGATACCAGACCAGAACACATTTACCAACATTCTGAATCTGAATCCACCTCCGATGCCAACGTTCAATCAAAACCCATCAAGAGACTTTGGATTTTAGAACACATACACGAATCTGCATAATCCTTCTAGCACATCTTTGACCCAAGTTGACGTCCTACAAACACAAATGCACGCATTACAAACGCAAATGGATAACATGTCGGTGTCAACTAAGAAATCATTTTCAACAAAGGACATATGCCCATTCCCCTTTGATAGATCATTGTACATGACACCTTTCCCTCACGGATATGTCATACCGAATCTTCCTAAGTACAATGGAAAATGAAATCCAATTGAACATATCAGGGAATTTTCTACCATATGCATAGATGTCGCTTATGACCCCACATATCTTATGAGGCTATTTCCAAGAAGTCTTGTAGGAATGCACTAGAGTGGTTTTCAGGTCTAGATTCTGGCATTAGATCTTGGGGTGAACTAGTTGAGAAATTTGTGGAGCAATTCTCCTTCAACATTGACCACAAGATAAATATAGCAACCTTGTGTCACACAACGCAAGATGAAGGGGAAACATTCATTGCTTTCTTCCAGAGATGGAGAACTATTGCTAGTAGGTGTCTTGTTGAAATACCCGAAAAATGAAAGGTTACAATGTTTCAAGAAAACCTTCATCCAAAACTTAGGAGTAACTTAAGGGTACATTGTTGTACATCTTTTTTGGAACTAGTTGAAAAAGGGGTGATAATAGAGAAGGATCTCATTGAAAAGGGTGAACTCAAGAAAACAATGTCTAATCGAAACCCGATCGTACAAAACACCCCCACGGATAGAAAAAAATTTTGGTCTCGCAACAAAAATGTCACAAATGATGGGGTGGTTGATGCTAAAACACTACAAGCAGGACCCCTTCTCACATTACAAGGACCTCATAACTTTTCTAACATGCTTAACAATGTCAATCAACCTCCTAACATGGCCCAAAATACTCAACATCCACAACAAAGAAGATTCCAAAAGCGTGAATTCACTCCCTTAGGGGAACCAATTGAGTCGGTTTTCAAACAACTATTACAACATAACCTCATACAGCTACAAGAACCAAGACAATACGATCCAGGACAGTTTAAACCAGCTTGGTGGGATGACAATGCCTTTTGTGATTATAGTAGGACTAAGGGACATAACCTACAAAACTGTCGACAATTGAAGAATATCATATAGGATCTTGTTGAAAGGAGAATTATTGAAGTTAGTGGACAAAAACAAAAGACATCGAACACTGATCATCAAGTCTTTTCAGACCCACTACGTGACCATGGGAAAGGAACTGTTCCCAGTTCGAGTACTAAGACCAATATGTCAGCCAACTATGTGAGATCAAACATGATTATGATAGTGGAAAAATAATTCATTGCCTTCGTGCCACTGATGAAAACATCAATACCATTACTATCAATGCTAATCCTGAGTGTGCTGTCAATACTCATCGTACTAAGTTCACTATCCAGGGCCCTCAATCGCAGCAAACACCACAATCTTCCAAGTTAAAATATAACCTACTTGACTAGTTGGGGAAGACCCCAGCCCAAATTTCAATCTTGGAATTGTTGCGTATTTCCCCTGAGCATCGATCTATCCTCGATAAGGCTTTACAGAACACCACGGTCCCTAATGACCTTGATGTCAATCATTTCCAAGAAATGGTGCGCTACTTGACCAATAATCACCATGCCACATTTTCTGAAAAAGACTATGCAACAAAAAAGATGAACCACAACGATCCTTTACATCTAGAAGTCCTTGTTGATGACACCAAAGTTAGACTAGTTTTGGTAGACGAAGGAGCAGGGTTAAATCTATGCACTTTAAAACTAATTAAGGCATTAGGTATTTCAGAAGCATGCATAGGCACCACCAAGAGTATTGTCATTAAGGCTTATGATGATGAAGAACGAAAATCAAAGGGGGTGGTAACACTTCCTATCAGAATTGGTCTTGCGGTGATGGAGACAAAGTTCCAGGTCTTGGATCTCACCCTCCCTTATAACCTTTTGCTAGGTAGACCATGGATTCATGCCATGAAGGCGGTCCCTTCCATGTATCATCAGTGTCTTAAATTCCCTTACAATGGCACTGAAATAACTATAGATGGTGATCCCAATCCTTTCCAGTATTACACCAATCTAAAGGAGATCCCTCAATGCCAAGTGCCAGTAAACCACGAGGCCTCATCATCCAATCCATCTTCTTATATTGATCCATCCACACTCACTCGAACATCTGTTCTACCCTCAATTCCTATCACTCCTAGGGTTGAGATCTAAGACAAGGGTTGTGGAGAGTATTACATGAAGACTTCTTATTGTGTTAGCCATTTGGTTCCTCCTAAGTCATATGGTTTACCTACAACAGGTAGGGGACAGTCTATGATCACTATACATGTTCCCCCCACAATAACTTTCACTAAATGGGGTGAATTAAGCAAAGAGGTTGTCGATGCAGAAGATGTCACTTCCTGGCTGTATAGGGAAGATGATGAGAAACCACTCTTATTGGCTCATATTCCTACAAATCTATATGGAAAGGGTTTCAAAATTATGCAAAGCAAAGGATATGATGGACAAAGTGGTTTAGGCTTAAACCAAGATGGCAGAATTGAACCAATATTTGTTTCTCAGTGGCCAAAAGGATTAGGGCTAGGGTTTCAACTGATTCAGATTGGCATTCCTAGTACTCCATTACCCTTACTTGAGGAAGTGCATGCTTCAAAAGATATTAAGACATCTCATGAACCAGTGGACCAATATCATTGTAACTCCCCCGACTCTAATGATTATGAGTGGGAATCACTATCCTCTACTTCTTCCATGGACCTTGACAAGTTATTTGGAGAACTTGACTTGATGTTAAGTTCCTCACCCAACCCCTTAAATTCCTGTCCGCCAAAGAAAATGAAAAAAGAGGAATGGTTTAAACACTACTATTGGGAATCACTTGATCCTACCTCTTGGCAACCTGAGCCACCTTTTTTCGATAATCAAACCTTGGCGTTAGGCCCACCTATTCATCCACCTAGACCCAAACCTAAGAGCAAAACAAACCTGGTACAATATTTTTGTAATCACATGAATAATTCAATCTTTACCTTGACCCCATTAGACTTTGATAACTCCGACGATGACATGCCTCTAGTCTATCCCCAACTCATCAATTGGGATCAACAAGACGCACCCGTCTTAGACACTTTTGAGAACGACGAAGCAATTGCTGAGTTCCAAGGATTACGAGAAGGCATACCTAACAACGATCATAAGGCTGGTTTTACCATTGACTTGGACAACAAAGCATATTTTGGGGAATCTATTCAACCCTCCAATCGCAAAAATGAGAAAAAGAATAAACAAAATAAAAAGGATGAGTCTCTAGGTGAAAACCGAAAGGCACCTTTAGACAATGAAAAAGTAAAAAGAAAGGATGCATCCGAAGGTGAAAACCTCTCTAAGGCACCTAAGGATGGAGGTTTGAACATTCTTCCCGTTGCACAGGAAAAGTCACCCATGCTCATTGAAGAATCAGTAGAAGTCAACATAGGCACAAAAGAGAATCCTCAACTAGTTTATTTGGCAGCGTCATTGACAACGAAAGAGAAATCAAAGTTCCAAGAATTCTTTGCAAAGAGACAGATAAATTTTGCTTGGTCATATGTAGACATGCCAGGGTTGGACCTTGAACTTGTTCTACATCACTTGCCTTTACAACCAGGTGCCAAACCAGTAAAACAGAAGTTGAGAAAAATGCATCCACAAATTGCTTTATTAGTCAAGGTAGAACTCAAGAAACTGTTAGACGTTGGTTTCATCAGACCTATCAACTATGCCGATTGGATCTCCAATCTTGTACCAGTCACTAAATTAACTGGGGGCATCTGCATCTGCACTGATTTTAGAGATATCAACAAAGCTTGTCCTAAGGATGACTTCCCTTTGCCTAACATCGACATGATAGTTGACATGACAGTAGGATATGAGATGTTGTCCCTTATGGACGGATTTTTAGGATATAACCAGATCAGAATTGCAACTTAAGACCAACCTAAGACAACTTTCACTTGTCCTTTGGGAACGTATTGTTGGAATGTTATGCCCTTCGGACTCAAGAATGCAGGAGCAACCTATCAGCGTGCCATGACTACTATCTTTCATGATCTAGTACACACTTGTATGGAGGATTATGTTGATGACCTTACTATAAAATCCAAGACAAGGGCAGAACATCTACAGGTTTTAGACAAGATATTTTAGAGGCTAGAAATGTATAAAGTGAGACTCAATCCAAAGAAATGTGTGTTTGGAGTCAAGTCAGGAAAGCTGTTAGGTTATATCATTTCTAGATGAGGTATTGAAGTGGATCCGGCTAAGGTAAAAGCAATCATGGACATGCCTCCACCCACTAATCTTAGTCAACTAAGGAAACTATAGGGAAGGTTGCAATCTATCAGAAGATTTATAGTGTAGTTAGTAGACAAGACACATCCTTTTCAACATTTGCTTAAGAAAGGCGTACCCTTTGCATGGACAACTAGGTGTGGAGAGGCTTTTCAACTGATTAAAGAGTATTTACTCACACCACCTATCTTAATGCCACCTGTTGAAGGAAGACCATTGATTCTTTATATTACGGCAACCCATTCATCACTTAGAGCATTGCTCACATAGAATGACGATGAAGGTCATGAAAGGGAAGTTTATTATATCAGTCAGACTTTGGTAGGTTATGAGCTCAACTATAGTAACATTGAACGTGACTATCTTGCAGTAGTATTTGCTACCCAAAAATTGAGGCACTACATGCTAAACCATCAAATAATGTTGATTGCTAAAATAGACCCTCTGAAATATCTTCTCAGCAAGGCAGCATTAACAGGGCGACTGGCCAAATGGGTTATGATACTTAGTGAGTATGATATCCAGTATGTAGAAAGAAAAGCTATTAAAGGACAGGTCATTGCTGATCAGTTAGCTGACGCACCCATACAGGCAGATCACCCATTAGTTGCAGACTTTCCTGATGAGTTCATATTCACATTTGATACAAACATAACATGGAAACTATACTTTGATGGCTCACATACAAATCATGGTTCAGAGGCTGGTATACTATTTATCACACCACAGGGTGATTCCATCCCTAAGTCATTCAGGATTGCATTCCCATGCACTAACAACATGGCAGAATATGAAGCTCTAGTCACAGGGTTACGCATGGCAGTCAAATGGAAAATTAAGGTTTTATAGGTATATGGCGATTCTCAACTAGTAATTAGACAAGTAAATGATGATTATGAGACTAAGGATGAGAAGCTTGCTCCATACAAGCGCATGGCTGATAGCTTTAAAGAGTACTTTGACAAAGTCGAATTTCATCAAATACCTCGTGTTTTAAATAGGGAAGTAGACACTATGGCTACTATTGCATCACTCCTTGACATTCTTAACAACATGCCTAAGTTTGAGTTCTTGGTCGAACAAATTTTGGTCCCAGCCTACAATATCCCAGATTCTGAAATGGTGTGTGATATTGTTGGTCCTGATTCCCCATGGTACAAAGAAATCTATGATTACCTTCATGCCGAAGTCATACCCATTGGCCTATCTAATAACCAATGTAGGACATTCCTCCGCAAGTCAGCCAAATACACCATTGTCGGAGACGCCCTATATAGACGCGCCTTAGATAATACCCTACTAAGATGTCTTGATTCTACTAAAGCACAAGCAACCTTGCGTGGGGTGCATGAGGGTATATGTGGTTCCCATTCTAGCAGTCCTACCTTAGCCAAAAAGATTATGAGACTGGGTTATTACTAGCCTACTATGGAAAAAGACTCATATGTCTTTGTAACAAAATGCCGCCAATGCCAAGTTCATGAAGATTTGATACATGCCCCAGCACAGGAGCTCCATCCTATCTCATCACCATGGCCTTTTGCCCAATGGGGACTCGACCTCATAGGTAAGATCCACCCCACATCATCTAATGGACATAAGTTCATTATCACTCCCACTGAGTACTTTACTAAGTGGATTGAAACCATTCCTATGACATACATTACTAGCACATAGATTTCTAGATTTATCCTGAACTATATCATCTGTCGGTATGGTGTCCCTCAGTCCATCATCATAGATAATGGTCGCCCATTTAAGAACCAAGAAGTCTGCCACCTGTGTGAAGAATTTCATATCCAACATCACTTCTCCACTCCATACTACCCACAAGGTAATGGCCAAGCAGAGGCATCTAACAAGACCATCATTAGAATCCTCAAGAAGACTGTCAATGATGCTGGTTGTGACTGGCATTTACAGCTTAACCCTGCCTTATGGGCTTATCGTACAAGTATCTGTACTCCCACTGGTGCTACCCCATATTCACTTGTTTTTGGGTCTGAAGCCATTTTTCCTATTGAGGTCGAGATTCCTTCCCTAATGGTATCCCTGAAAGGCCACATTGATGATGAAGAGTACCGAGTGTCGAGACTCCATGAGCTAGAATTCCTAGATGAGCGAAGACAGAAGGCACTAGACCATCTCCAAGCATATCAGAATCACCTTCATCATAGCTATAACAGGAAGGTTTTGAACAGAAACTTTGACATTGGTGACCTGGTTTTAATGAAGAATCCAAAGAATCAAGTAGAAAGAGACAAACCAGGAAAGTTTGAACCTAACTGGTTAGGACCTTATATTGTTATAGAAGCTTTTAGATCAGGAGCGTACCAACTCTCTACTCCTGAAGGGGAACCATTTTCCTCACCAATTAATAGTCTGCATTTGAAGAGGTTCTACGCATAGCTTTTGCGAGCCTTTGTCTTAATTAGCAAAAATACAAAAAAATCAGAAAATCACAAAAAAAAAAAATCGTTATCAAGGTGAAAACTTGGCAAACAGGCATCTTGGTAACACCAAAAAAATTGGATAATATAGAAAATAGTAAAGACAAATCATTCATCCAATGGTGAAAACCACTTTGGTGGCACTTTGGATAGGTACCTTGGTGAAAACCTGGCAAACAGGCACCATGTGTACTCAACTCTGCTCCTTTGTCTACTATTATTCTAATCTACCTTGTACATAGTATCTATCCCTGTACATAGTCCTTATCCCTGTACATAGTCCACATCCCTATACATAGTCCTTATCCCTATACATACTACCTATCCTTGTACATATCCCTTATCTTTCATATCCATCGTTTGTTTATACCATTCATAATAAGTGGTAGTCATATCCATCGCTTGTTTATACCATTCATAATAAGTGGTAGTCTTTCCCATAACCTGGAACGATTGATATCGAGTGCATTTCATATCCCCCATTTTACTCTATTCATAATCAATTGGTCTTATACTCGACTGGGGGCAAACACTTGACGTGCGTCATATTGGTTCTTACATTGGCTGTGTTGAAGACATAAAACCATAGAAAAATACAAAAACATCACAAAATGACCTGAGAAAACACAAAAAAATCAGAAAACTTAAAAAAAAAGACAAAAAAATCAAAACATTTCAAAAAATCTAAAAATAGAGTCAGAGTCAGTCGCACTTGTCAGTCTTTGTCATTTGTCGAACTACATTGCCTTTGTGACTAGATGTAGGCAAGGCCATCTGTCGATGTGCCCCCGAGGCATTAGGTCAATCCGTTTAGGTTTGTTTGTATAAAATCATGCTTCAATCCATATGTCCATATGACAAGGTCATTGGTCGTGTCGAACTACAAGGTCTCTACGTGTATAACGTAGGTAAGGCCATCAATCGATGAGCTCCTGAGGCCGCACTAGGTCAGTCCATTAGGCTCGTCACATTCACTAGCACACACGTCTTCTATTTGTAGTGAGTCTTGTCAGTCAAAGTTAGGTCAAACTACGAGGTCTTTGCGTGTACAATGTAGGCAAGGCCATCAATTGATGAGCCCCCAAGGCTGCACTAGGTCAGTCCTTTAGGGTTTTTCGTCACACACAGTCAATTGTCTGCACATCATCAAAGGTCATGCATCAATCTGGTGAACAAGTCTGCAATGTCTTTGAGTCAAATCAAACAACTCACCAAACAAAACAAACAAAATAGATCAACTAATGTCTACTACAGGATATGTCCTTCCTGGAAACAAACATTATCATAACAATCAACCTGTATCTTATTCAGGATGGGTCCTTCCTAAATACTGATATCAGCAATGCAATCTATGTCTTATACAGGATGAGTCCTTCCTGCATAATCGACAAGGTCAAACATAGCCTTACACAGGTTATCACATCAATGACATCTGACTCAACGTCTTATATGATACATGTCTTTCTGAAACTAGGCTTTGTCATGCCTTATATAGATAGTCATAACATCGAAACCAGACTCACAGTCTTATCTGGTATGTGTATCTCTTGACATCAGGCTCTATCAATCAACAAATCAAACAAACAAATCATGTTTTGGCAAACATTTTACTGGCTTTTTGACTTTATGGCTTATTTATCTTATCATTTATCTTGAATTGATAACTGGGATTCATGTTACTAGCTTTCTCAAGGATGTCCCATGAAGGATTTAGAGAAGCAACGATGTATCAGAATTCTATTTTCTTTGACTGTTGTCTGTTGACTGTCTTTTAACTTTGATTTTTGAGTCATGTTACTAGTTTCCTCAAGGATGTCCCATGAAGGATTTAGAGGAGCAATGATGTCTCATGACCCGTCTTTTACTTTGTTTGTTGTATGTGGTTTGTCCTGACAAAAAGATTGAGGCAACTTGTGCCCTTAGTATGAGTTAATGACAATCCTTGTCTGTGACTATCTGTTATTAGCAAGTGGATGACCTTGCACACCTTGATCTATGTCATATCATGGTGTTTTTCTCCATTTGTATTAGTCCCTCCCAATGATGATAAAGTGCAATACCTTTTGTGATATAGCAAAATATCAAAGATTGCTAATACTAACATTTATCTCCTATCTTTCGTTCTTTCTTGATCTTTCTTTTTGCACTAACAATTCTTCTTTCTTGCATTATGATAGAGTCCTGTGACACAAAAAATTATACATCATCCTGCATCAACATACATGTTAGAAACATACATACATATAGGCATATTTCACATCTAGCTCATCATGGCATAATAGAAAATCATCATCAAACAATACATATCATAAGCATTCCATGTACAAAACAAATGTAAATACATGCATCACATTACATCGGTATAACATCACATGTCATCTGCATCATACATATAACATCATATTGCATCTCATAATCATATAGGATCAACATCATATAGAATTATACATCACATAGAATCAACATTATCTCATTAGCTGCATAACCATCATAAAATACATATACTCATCCACCACATAGGCATGGCATATAAATATCACATGTACAAATAAAGACTCCATAGTCAATAAATAGAAATGCATATCATGAGAATCACCTCAAAATCATATATATATATATATATATATATATATATATATATATATATATATATATATATATATATATATATATATAATATATATATATATATATATATATATATATATCGCTCAACTATGTCACATCATAATGTCATAATGTATCAATAATACATGGAAGCCCACAGGCTATAAGATCAAAATACAATGTCTCAACAAATGGTACCCCTATCCTGAGCTGCCACTGCCATCATGTCGGGAGTGTGTGGGGGAATGCTGATGAGAACCTGATGATCTCGGAGCTGAGAGAGGTCTGTCATATGGCCCTACTCTACGTGGTTGATCCACCCCCTCTGTACTAATTGTCCGTGTGTGGGTCCTGGTCTGGGACCTGCTACTGTGTGCTGCTGAGAAACTGGGAGCTCGTCTCTCTAATGGAACCTCTACCTCATATAGGTCCTGATAGTACCTCTCCCTCTCCCCAGCTCTGACTAGCTCTCTGGCGAATGCAGCTGATGGTCCTATGCACAATGGCCTGAGCTCTGTGAATCTTTGCTCAGTCTCCTGTCATCGAGCTATAGCCTGATCCCTATCCATCAAAGCTCTATCTCTCTCCATCCGATAGGCGTCCCTCTCAGCCATCAACACTCTCATCTGCTCCTCCAAGGATGCAACCTATGTGCACAATGTATCTATGTTTGGATCCTCGGCCCCTGTATCATCCTGTCTGGCCCTGTCTATCCCATCCTCCTCCTCATCCAGCTCCTCCAGGATCTGATCTCAAATCTCTCTCTCATGATCATCATCCTCATCATCGTCCTCCTGGTAGGCACCTAACAACCCCAAGGCATCAACCTCAGCCTCCTTTCTGCATGCCTCCTCTCTGCCTGCCTCCTCCTCTACTGGGATATCTGGGATAACTACCTCTGCCGGCTGTGCCTCCTCTCCACCTCTGGCAATGTCCTCCTCTCCTCTCCCAACATCTGGCATAGCCAAATCCTCCTCTCCTCGTCCCTCCTCCCGGATCGGTGACAAAGGTGGTCCTCGTCCTCTTTGCCCACGTCTCCCTCTCCTACCTCCACGCCGTCCACCTCAGCCATCATCCCCTCCATCACCACTGCCTCCTCTGCCTCCTCGGCCTCTCCCTCTGCCTCGCCTACCTCGTGGACCTGTACCACGCCGCTCTGTCGAGCATGTTGAAGGTTTGAGCAATGGAAACTGGGTTGAGATTTGCAATAATTCTCCCTTGAGGACCAACTATCCTCTGCGTGTCCTGATCATAGTGCCTGGTGCACTCAAGGACCAGCTCATAGCATTGCACTGTTGAAGGGAAACTGGCCACATGGGCCAAACCTGACTCTTTCATTCTTCTAGTCACCGAAGGAGGATCCTCAGTTGACGTCCTTGCTTTGAATTCTTCATAGTTCCAGAGGCCAACGTTGGTGTCAATAATTTCTTACTAGACAGAGGTGATCTTACTCTCAGGGACCTTGCTCTTAATGTCCAGCTTGATTCTTTTTGCATCAGATAACGAGGACTCAGCTCCAGCCTTGCTTGATTCGGTTTGCATTAAACATGAAAACACAATAAGAATCCCATGAAAGCAAGGTCAATCCATCAAAACACCGTTAGAATGCATCGCAAATAAACCAGGTGTTATTAAAATTCCTATAAAATGTCTACAACAAATTTTGGGTTTCAAAGCCACCCACGAAATTTGGGCCAGAGAGGAATTTCAAAAAATTCCAGTCCACTCAGATTCCAATGGAGTAACCAAGAAACACCTACTTAATCCTTAAATTCGATCACTTTCATTAGTAGACCACGTGGGAGATCCAAATACATCATGAATAAACCAACAAATGCACTAAAAATCATCAACAGGTCACGTTATTCAATATTCCTTTGCATTTCATTAAGTTTCGAGAAAATTCGTGAGGGATGGCTTTCCGCGGAAATCAAGCCAAAAGGATCTTCGGGAAAACAGGGGAACACCGCTCTGAAATCCGGTCTTGACGGACATCCGTGGGTAGGGAATATTTCCAGACCAAAGGAGACTTCATAGTGAAGGCCTTGGCAAAGGTTTGGAGTCTCGCAGAGAAGTCTCAGTGAAAGGAAGATGTTACGCCGAAAGATCATCAGAAAAGCGGGTCTCGCCAAGACACGGTAGCTTTGGAGTGAGGTCCCAGCGAAAGGGGACATAACATTCAAATTGGGATGAGCCAGGGGTGATCGAGGTAAGGTCTTTGTGAAGATTACATGTCTCACCGATCGGCGAGCCCAAGCAAACACCTCGGTATGACTTCAAGCTTCAGGTGGGAGGTCCCAGAGAAATGGAAATGCTATGCTGACAGACAAACTTCAGAAAAGGCTGTGGTACTCGGTAAAAGGTCTTGCTGAAGGCAAAAGTTACAGCAACAGAACAAGAATTGGCAAGGCCTTTTAGGAGTCACTATGACATCTCAGCGACTTAGTTTATCCTGCCAACAGGAAGACTTCGGCAAAACGTAGGGTGATCAGCATGAGGTTTCCCTAAACTCAAAGGGTTACGATGACTTGGAAAGCGTACAACATGGGGAAAGAAAACACGCTCGGTGGGAGGTCTCGCCAAAGGACAAATGTCCTGGCGAAAAGTGAATATCGGCAGAGCTGCCAGACCTCGTCATGACATCTTGGCGAGCTAGGGTGTGTCTTTCCGAAGGAAAACATGAACAAGCAGGTCGATGAGAGATCTCCCCGTGGGGTGAGGTCTTGGCGAAGGTAAAGATCCCACCGACTGATGGGCACTCAAGATCCTGTCGGTGTAAGAACAAAAATACCATGGCGACCCGACAGAGCAAATAAAGACCATTTCGGTAAAGCCCTAGGTGATTGATATATGGTCTCGCCGAAGATGAAAGGTCACAGCGAAGAAAGCTCGGAAAGGATGGAGAGTCCCAGACTGTGACACCAAGACATGATTTCATCTAGACACTGAATTAATATGCAGATTTTGACGAGACTAAACCGGGGCAAACTAGGAATGGGCCGCTTATAAATTCCCTGGTATTCTTGGTCAATCTTAAGTTGAAATCTTCAAACACAACATTGCCCCAGGTTTAAACCTATTCACCTGCCATTAGCACACTGGCTAGGAATTAGTTATTTCAATAGTTTAGTCACCGCTAGGGTTTACGAATTACTCTTAGGCAAGACCCATCAGAATGCAGATGAACATGTGAATTCAAAACTCGCCTGGGAGATAACAAGGACACAACATTGAATAACCCAAGCACGAAACACATAGGAAACCAAAGCCAACAAGCCCTAATCGTGCCATTCATAAATCAAATCAAAGCAAAGCACTTAGGCACATACCATTATGAAGCATAAATTGGTCGCAGCAGCAACAAACGTGAAGCTCAAGGATTTCCCCAACGAACATAGGCGAGGACACACCAAAAACCACCACCAAATCAAATGAAGCAAGCCCCAAACAGTTCAAAATGAAGTCAATTAATCGCAGAGAAAGCACATACTAGCTCAAATGATGGCAAATAGTGAACATAATGGCACAAAAGATCTCATAAATCAAGTAGGATCTAGCCTTCAAAGCACATACGAAGCCATTAATGCACTCGATAAGACAGTCATGAAGCCTGCGAAGCCGATGACAGGGCAGAATCCAGGAAAGTCCG
Source organism: Sequoia sempervirens (assembly GCA_007258455.2). Lineage (NCBI taxonomy): Eukaryota > Viridiplantae > Streptophyta > Pinopsida > Cupressales > Cupressaceae > Sequoia > Sequoia sempervirens. Next base: position 33,096,307 of record VDFB02000013.1, on the reverse strand, counting down.
GACCACGCAAAAATCCGTGAAGACCCAAAATTCTCGAACAGCAAGATCCAGCCAGAGGTTCAAGTAGGATCCAGGAAAATCCGACCAGGGTGGAAAATCCCGAATCTGGGCAAAAGCCCGAAACTCAATCAGAACTCAAGATTTTCAACGAATAACCTAGGAAAACACTTAGGCAATAAAAATAATCATTCAAGCATCGTGCCCAAGTGAGACAAAACCCCAAAAGAAAGGGCCATAAAACCAAAAACCAAAGCGAAAGAGGGTCCCTGCTTTCAGCGGGGCGTGTGTGCGAAAAAACTGCACAACAGAACCCTTATAAATAAAATCTTACAAAGAAATTGTAACTTTCCAACTTATCACAAAGTGGATGATGACTCTACTAGAGGAATACTAAAGTCAGTAACTAGACATTTGAAAAGTATATCAAAAAGATTGAATTCCAACATTTTAGCATTTTATGAGATGGATGGAAGAAGATCATTACATCAGAATAATCAACCCAATAAGATAAAAAGTGGACAGATGGAAAAAGGGATAATTCAAAGTCCCCTTCCTACCTCAAAATCTAAAGGAAAAGACCATAACACAAACATAATCACACATACAGAAAATCAAGAACAAAATAGTATCATAGGACAAACATTAAATGAAGGCACTACCAACTCACATGAAGAGATATTGCAAAGTGGAATGGGTACCCCTCAACAAAATCAAATTGAACATGATCATTCATAGCTTGGTTTCCACACATATCAACCTGAAACCCAATGGCTGGCAGCATTTGAGACAAGAAATGACTAGGAAATAGTATATAATACAACAAAAAGGGATTACAAGGATAGAATAGCCCAACTACATCCGAGAAATTATTTTCCACATATAGTACACTTTACAGAAAGAGACAATAGCCCACCCAAGAAAAGGTAATTGACTATTGAAGAGCTAAAACAAGAAATAGAAGAATTAAGCAAGGATCTTACAAGAAAGGAATTGATAAAGTAGAAGGATGAGTTGGCTCAAAAAGTGCTTCAAAATAATACTTAGCCTACAACAAGTGGGCCAAGATATGTTCCCCCTCATAAACAAACTGGATTTGCAAATGTTGGCAGCTCATCTATGTCCCTCAAAATACAAGAGGAAGCAATGGCATTATCTCACAACCTCAGTGCAATATTTCTAATGCCTCAAATACAAACAATACATCCCATAACCAAGGATTGACCCACCAAAGTGGACAAAAAAACTCAAGACCTAGTGGTAAAAGACACACCAATCCCCCTAGACAACATAACCAAGGCATGCAACAAAATATTCCACCTCAAAATACAAGACCATAAAATACTCCTCAAAATTCCCAACAGTCAACTTACACTTACCTGCCCCCTAGCCAGCGATACATCCCACCCCACCAATAGTACCTACCTCAGCAAAACAAATAGGGAAATGTGTACTTTCACAAAAATGTACAAAAAAATGTGCCTCAATATCAATACCAACAAGGCCCTCAAGGACAAGACCAACAACCAAACCAAAACCATTTTCTAAGAGGACCTTCAAGTGGATATAGACAATTGGACTTTTCTGTATATTAAATTTGTCCTGAACCAATTAGCAGTGATTGGAGGACTGCCATCCCAAAATTTACAGGGACTCATGCCATCACAGCAGAGGAAAAAATAGAGAGTTTTGACACCGTCATGGAAAATCTTGAAATAGAAGTTGAAGATCTCAAAATGAAATTGTTCATGCAATCCCTTGTAGAGGATGCTAGGGGTTGGTACATAAATTTTCCATATGCATCAATCATCTCTCTAGCTAATTTCAAGGATCAATTTTTAGAGCAATATAGGAGTAATTACAGTTCACATTTCACCCTAAGGGACATAGCCAATATTTGCAAAAATTACAATGAGTCAGTGGTTGATTTCAATATAAGGTTCGCTAAAGTATACAATAAGATGTCCCCTAAATTGAAACCAATAGAAGCAATGTGTGCAGATTTCTACATTAATGATTTTGATGCCAAGATAGGATATGAACTTAGAAATAAAGCCCCTATATCCCTAGCAGAAGCTAAGAGAACTGCATTAACTATAGAATGAAATAGAAGAATTTCTGGAAAATTTGGTAGAAGAGGGAATGTTAGAATGCAACCAAATCCCAACAACAATGTACACAAACATAATACCTATTACAGAAATGACAGACAAAGGCTCCATGACATGCCTTACTACACTAACTAGAAGGATGGGAAGCCGGTGGATGAGAATTAGAAACACAATTTTAAGGAAACCCCAAACCCGCTAAAGAAAAATAAAACACATCTTGTAGAAAGTATTCCATGGTGTGTGGCATGCAGACTCCCACATCCACCTGAATATTGTGTAGTGGCCCAGGCATTTCAAAAGAAAGACATCCTTTATGACCAAGAGGTTGAGCATCACACTATTAATATGTTGTCAATGAAACCTAGCCATGTTGATAATGAATATTCCTCATCAAATTAGGATGGGTATGAATATGATGTATAACGTCCACATGGCAGAGCAGGAGTTCTTCTCTAATCAAGAAGATGAAAGTGATGTAGAGCCTAATCTGCCCAAAGCACCATAAAAAATGAATCAATGTCAATTAAGGAGACCAGCATAAGAGGAAATTAAGGCTTTGGCTATTGTTGTAGTGGCACAAGCAAAGAGTAATTACAAACTAAGAAATAGGACAGAAAATGAAGATGAAGGCAAGCCTGGAGGACTATTTATAAAAGAAAAAGGAGTAACTCGAGAAACACATAAAAAGGAAGAAAATAAGGATTCTCAAAAGGTTAATCAGAAATATGTATGTAAAGAGATAACTAAGGTTGATCAAGGTGAAATTAAACCAAAGGATTTACTTGAGGAGAAGAAACTAGCTATAATGGAAAATCTAAGTGTGGAATAAGTAATGAATAAAATAACAAACAACACTTCTTAATAAGACATTATATCAAGAGAATCAACAATAATTAATCTAATTAAAACAGGAAAACTTTTGAAAGGCATCATAGTGCTCTCTATCTCCAAAGATTTATTAAGTCGCAGGGCTCTCAGATTTTGTAAACATTATGATTGTTAAAATTCCAATCTAGAGAATGAGATGTTGCTAAATGCAATAATCTAATCCTATATGATGATGTTTGAAAGATATTGATGAATCTATTGTAATCTAAATTGACATGAAACTTGATGAAAGAAGCTACAATAAACTATGATGCAGCTAAATGAAAATCCATGATATTGATTTTATGTTAAAATTCTTGCTATTGCTAAATGATAATTGCTAAGATGCTTGATTTCTCAATTGGTATTTTTGCAGAGTAAGTTTGCACAAAGTTGGGATCCTTTTCTTGTAGACGGAGGCTATATTTATAGATTCCTGGCAGCACATTTGTGAAGGGGCAACAAAGAAAAGGTCTAGATTTGATCTAAAGAATTGAATGGTGAAGGATGAAGAAGCCTGAGATGATTATGGAGATTGTTCCTCCCCACAAAAACACTCAGCCAGATGATAGGAAGAATCAATGGAAGAAGATGAAGAGGATTGCCTACAAATTTGTCTCTAATTTGTCTTCAAATTTTCCCGTGAAGGTTGAGATGAATTAAATTAGATGTTTCATATCTAATTTGGTAGGTGGATATGATTAGCTGTAGAATATATTTCAATTGAATATTTAGATTTATTCAATTTAGGAAAAAGAAGATATTTAATTTAATAAAAAAAACTATAGAAGTCTATGTTTATTAAATAAAATATGTGATTAAGATGAAAGATAATTATAGAAGAATTTGATAATGATAATTAAATAAAACAAAGTATGAAACTTGTTTATTTAATTAAGAGGAAATAATATAATAAAGATAGAAGAATTAAATGTGAACTATATAAATAAATATTTCTATTTATTTAATAGTAGAGGAATTAAAGGTTAATTAATCAAATAAATTGTATTTAATTAATTAAATTTATCCAAACCATTCTTAGGTGTATACATTTTTTCCCTCTTTGAAGTGACGTGTTTATGCATTGCTTCAAAGAAAATTTTGTTGATGCTGCTATTATTGACGAAAATTTTTCAGTATGCCCAAGATGTTGATTTTGTTGTGATGATGAATATATGCCCCCTCAGGAAATAAATTGATGATTTTTTTATTTTCTGGATTTTTCTTATAATTTTTCAATTTTTTTATGATTTTTGGATAATTTGATGATGTTATGAAGATTTGATGATGCACAATTTATCTCCCAACAAATAATTGTGAAAAATGCCCCTGCGATGAAATTTGAATTAAGCCTCTTTGAAAGAATTTAAATAAATCCCACCAAAATCCCCTTTTAATCACTCTCTTAAAAAACTAAAAAGGTTGATTTTGAATTAATTTGTGCATGTTGTGTTTTGAAATTTGAGAGAGAGTGATTTGGAGCCAAAATGTCAATTCCTTACCACACTCACTGTTTTGAGCGTGTGCATCGACACAACTGCCCAACCTTCTACGGACCTTCGGTATGTACCTGTGAACCTCCTCGTTATTCATGTTTTTCATTTTTTGAGTGTTTATTTCGGATTTAAATTTTTTGAATTCTTTTAGCACAGTTGTAGATCGCAATAGTGCATATAAGTTCTATTTTAGCACATTTACCAGAATAGCGCATAGGTCAAAAAGTGTAGCACATACGTAGGGTAAAGTAGCACATCTAATGATATTGTGCATTGACTGTCTAAAGTGGTGCATTTGCCTCTTGAAATGGCACATCTGATGAAATAGTGCTTTTACCGCCTGTTTTAGTGCATCCAAGTCAGAATGATGAAATTTGTCATTAACTCCCTAGTTTTGATGATTTTCGGTCACATCAGCCTTTGAGTTGCTATTCATTGATGATCCCGATAATTTAGATGATGGTCAACCTCATGATAGGTGAGGTTTGATGATTGATTGATAATAATTATCCTCATGATAGGCAAGGAATAATTATAGTTGGATTGTTAAACCTCATGATAAGCAAGGTTGATTTGATTAATTGACCTCATGATTGGCGAGGTACAATTTTAGATTGATGATTGACCTCATGATAGGAGAGGTACAATTTTAGATTGATGATCAACCTCATGATAGGCGAGGTTCAATTTTAGATTGATGATTGACCTCATGATAAGCGAGGTACAATTGTAGATTGATGATTGACCTCATGATAGACGAGGTTCAATGATAATTGCTCACAATATTTGAGTGAAGTCTCACTAGAGCTAATTAGATTTGATAGGCTGATTGATGTTGATGTTTGAAAAAGATTTTTGACTTTTTTTTTTCATGATGATAGGATTCATTTGTGAACTTACAGATTAGAGAGTGGTTTCCTAAGACATTTGATTTGATACCATAGCTAGTGTAGCTTGAGACAACAGTTATCGCCAGATGTGGGTTGTCTTCTCTTTTATTGATGCCCTAGATTAGGATTAATCAAGGTCTCTTGACAACTCTAGCAGAGAGATGGAATAGTGAGCACAATACCTTCACCTTCCTACTAGCGAGATGACAGTGACTCATGAGGATGTGTGGCAGATTTTGTGGATACTTGTTGTTGGAGAGGTTGTTGTTTATGATTCTTTAGAGCAGGGCGAGACTGACTCTCTACGTCGAGTTTTCCAGGATGATTCGATTTGTGGATACGAGATCAGATGGAAAGAGATGGTGGATACCTATGCTACATTGCCTTCGGTTCTTATTGGTTTCATTGGAGGGTTCCTTTGTCCTAATTGCAGGTCAAAGGGACTATCTATTAGGTGGCTCGGACACATTTTGGAGAGCATGATCGTCCATGGTATCAGATATGCATGGGTTATGTGTATGCTCGCTCATCTTTACCACGATTTGCATCAGGTGGTCTACCTCTGAGGTCATAGTTTGTCTTCTGGGGTTACATTGCTTCAGGTGTGGGCGTGGGAGCATATAGTTGTTACACGTCCAATGACAATTAGACAGAGACCGGCCATGAGGCCATATGTTCACATATATATAGGTCATCTTACTCAGCCCAGACTGGGTAAGTTGGAGCATTGGAGGAGAGTTTTAGATGATTTAGAGGCCATTACATGACGGCCCTATCTATATTGTGATCACTAGGATGAGGATGATACAGAGATGGGATACCTCTGTCAATCTATGTTCCTGATTGGTAGTACTCATTTTGTTATTGAGATATTTTTGCTCAGGAGGGTGCTCAGAAAATATTGCATTGTATAGGGCATTGCACATTATGCCCGGCATCAGATAGATTCTACTGAGTGGGGACCCGACCTTTCATATGATATTGTTGTTTAGGAGTACCTAAACCTACAGCCTTTAGATTGGGATATTCGTCCTAACATTATTAAGGTCTGATTACTACAAATTATGCTGAGTACCTTGCCTTACATCCATTTCGACAGATATTTGTTCCTGATGAGCCAGTTCCACTACCCGGTGAGGAGGAGATTGTAGTTACACATGGTCACCGAAAGAGGAGAGAGGAGGGTGTGGAGGAGGAGTAGGATATCGAGGGGGAGCAAGATGTGGAGGAGGATGTGGGGAGCAATGATAAGGATGAGAGTAGTGATGATGAGGAGGTATACGGAGGTGGTGGAGATGGGGGTGGAGATGAATGAGGTGGAGGAAGTGGAGGACTAGGTGGAGCCAGTGGGTTAGTTCCAATATTGGATGTTAGAGACATCATGGTGCCTCATAAGAGGCAATCACTAATTGCCCCTGTAGAGTAGCGTGTTCAAATTGGGATACCTTCTCAGCATCATTAGACTCAGATTGCAAGTTTACAAGTGTAGGTACAGACCTTACAGGGTCAACTGGGTCAGGCTCATGGTTTATTAGTTTAGAAACAAACTCAAATGCAAACACAGTCTCAGGCCCATGCACAGGCTCTTGCTCAGGTATAGACATAGCTGACAGCTGCCCAGGCACAGATAGCCTCATTGACAGCCGAGAGAGATGCAGCTAGATGGGCTATAGAGAAGGCACAGTTGATAGTTGAGGGATTGCAGAGACTAGCTGATGGTACCTCTATAGTGATTACATGAGAGAGGTTCTCTGTATAGGTAGAGAGGAAGAGTATTATAGGGGTTGTTACCATGATGTTGTTCCCTTCAAGTAGAGAGCCAGTTATTCCTAGTCTCAATTAGGTAGGACTCATTCCAGGACTGTTAGTGCAGGTGTGACACAACCTCTACAGAGAGATATGAGAGATCCTGGTACGTCTGGTGGAGGTACCGGTCCTGAGATGTCAGCACCATCTGGGGCTAGCACTACATAGCTCCTTGATTGGATTCTCTGATATATTTTGAGATCTTATGTATACTCTAGTGTTTTGATTCACAACCATTTTTATGTTGTATCCCTCTTATATTTCAGACATCATTGTATACTTGACATTATAATTTTTGAGATTTATGATATGCAGCAGATTGATTGATCTATATGTGTTATATGGTTCTATGATGGATTCAATTTATGATCATGATGAAATGTTATGATTTACATATGATGTTATATGTGATAATGCCTATAATGATGATGTATGGATGCATGATGATAGTTATATGATAATGGATAAATGTAAATGATATGAAAATGCATCTATATGTATGATTTTAGATGTGTTCTTTTAATGATATATGACAGAATGATGAAGATGAAATATAATGCACTATATTTTTTAATTTTTTCAAATTCAAATATATGATGCCATGAATGGATGAATGAATGATCAATATAATGTTACATCAAATGTATGATATATGGTATGATGAATGGATGAATTAAAATGTAAATACATGTAGATTTATTTTTGATTGTTTTCTCATGCAATTTTATGATGTGATGCAGAAATGAAGAAAATGATAATATAAATGCAAATTATTTGATGGAATGTATGAATGATTTAAATGATATAATAATGCTTTATAATGTATGTAAATGAAGATGGTTATGCATTATATGATAATGATGATGTTTTTGTTAATTTCAAGTATACACAATCCATTAATGAGAAAAGATAACATCAGTTTTCAATTTTTCATCAATATTTGTAACAAATACTTTGCAAATGTAAAACTGACATGAATGTTATCTAAATTTACTATGAAAATATATATGCTAGCATTTGCATCTTAACATTCCATTTATTTTTATTTTTATCATCACTAAGCTTTTAAAATGTTGAAAGTGAGTACAAGCATCAATGGTATAATTTAGACCAATGATGACTTGAGTACTACTTTCATGATTTTTGATATTGCAAGTTAACACAAGAATCTAGGTATAATTAAACCGAGATGACCTAAGCATTTCTTGCGTAAGCAGACAAGAATCAATCATTTTACTATGTGAATTCAGAATGTCATCAGTGATACCTTGTAGAGCACATCTCATGACATTTCACACAATAATAATGATCAATTCACAGACATCACACAAAGAAAATACCATTCTCCTTCCTAGCTGCCCTAGTTTAATACATCATCGAGTTGCTCCAAAGAAATGATAACAAAAATCAAAGTACAACATTTGAACATTCAAGCTGAAAGCGATAAAATCATTATTCAAAAGAGTATCATCCATCTAGAGTCATTTTGATTGGTTTGATTTCAACTGTTTTGATGTGGATGGTTGATTTTCTAAAAAAAATTGTTGTTTGATGTATGTTCAATGTTGAGTTTCCCAATGATCATTGTGTTTGTTGTGTTGTCATACTATTGTTTGTCTATTTGTTTAAGCTCAAGTTTATTGCCCCCAGTGAGATCAGGATTTTTCCCCCAAGCTAGGGTGTGACACGACCACTTTTCCAAGATATATACATGATGTTCTCTTTTCAAATGAGAGGTGGAAAAATGATGGTGAAAGTGAACAACTGAGTCATGCATCTAATAGATAGAAAATTTGGTTTAAATCACAAGTAGCGCCTGCTTCGAAGTTTTTCACTACTTGTTTTTATTGCACTTTTTAGAATTTATGATTTTTTTGTATTTTTCCCTTTTTTCTAATTTTTTTGGACTTTTCTATTTTTTTTTTACTTTTTTGTCACCATGACACCTTTTTTCTAGGTTTTCATCAAGGTGACCATTTCAACTGTGAACTAGATGATTCAGGTATAGAATTTCTTGAGATGAATATTGTTGATAGGTTCATTGAATGAATCCCCTTTAGGTGTAGACAAGCGATAGGCTCCAGATCCATAGATTGATATGATGACAAAGGGACCTAGCCAATTAGGTTCAAACTTCCCTTTCTTTTCTCGATCTTGTTGATTCTAAGGGTTTTCTTTTAAGACCAAGTCACCAACCTAATATGTTCTAGGTTTTACCCTGTGATTGTAGCTCTTGGAAATTCTCTGTTGATATGCCTTCAAATGGTTCACATCTTGTTGATGACGTTCATCCAACAGTTCCAACTCTTGAAGTCTAGACACTCTATAATTCTCATCTAAAATATTCCCCTTTAGTGACACACAGATTGATGGTATCTCAACCCCTATACATAGTATGGCCTATGATCCATATACCAAGGCATATGGTGTAGCTCCTATAGGTGTTTTGATGTTGGTTCAGTATGCCCAGAGAGAAGGATTTAAGTGAGTGTGCCAATCATGTCCAACATTGTTGACAATATTCTTCAAGATTTTTGAAATAGTTTTGTTTGTGGCATCTCCCTAGCCATTCCCTTGAGGATAGTACAGTGTTCAAAAATAATGTTAGATATGAAACCTTTCACATGGTTCTTGATCATCTTGATTCTTAAAAGTTCAACCATTGTTTGTGACAATGGATTGAGGAATTCCATACCTACATATGAGGTAATTCAGTATGAAAGAAGAGATGTGTTTTCTTGTGATTTTTGTTAAGGGAACCACTTCTATCCACTTTGTAAAGTACTTTGTTGTTGTGATTATAAATTTTTGCCCATTGGATGAAGACAGATTAATCTTTCCTACTAGGTCTAGTCCCCATTGACAAAAAGGCCATGTTGAAGTGAACGGTTGTAATTCTTGTGCCAATGCATAGATTAGATTACCATGTATTTGACATTTTTCACACTTCTTCACAAATTGAAAAGACTACCTCTCCATGTTTGGCCAATAATACCCCAAACAGAGGAGTTTCTTCACTAAGGTTAGTCTGCTTGAATGGGTTCCACAAATACCTTCATAAACCTCATGTAAAGTTATCTCAGACTCGTTATGTTCTAGACACTGAAGAAGAGTTTCATCTAGACCTAGATGGTAAAGTATTTCAGCAATTAAGGTATGTCGTGTGGTTTGGCGAATGAAGTTGTGTTTTTGGTTTCTAGAAAGATCAGGAGGAAGGATATTGTCTTTTAGGTAAGGTCTTTCCATAAATTGAGGATTCAATGTCGACTAAATGGCATATGGTTTGAGATTGTGGATTATCATAAGTAGGATTAGACACTTGTTCCACCATAAAATCATAACGACCTCATTTTTCTAGCAACTGCAAGAGAGAAGAAATTATTGCCATAGCATCCGTAGCTTTGTTTTATGCCCTTGGAATATGTTCAAACTTGATATTCACAAAGTACTTTTTGAGATCATCTATCATCTTCTTATACAACATCAACTTCTCATCTTTTTTTTGATATTCATCATTTACCTGATAGATGACTAGTTGTGAATCTCCATATACTTGTCTCTGTGATTTTCCATTCAACTGTTACTTTGATGCCAATAATCAATGCCTCATATTCCATCACATTATTTGTACATGGAAACATGAGTCTATAGGACTTTGGGATAGTATGTCCTTGAGGTGTAACAAACAAAATTCCTGCACCAAACCCATGTTGTGTGTATGACCCATCAAAATAAAGCCTCCATTGTTGTGTTGTCACAGTAAGAATGTCTGCATCAAGAAACTCAATGTTCATTGGATGATCATCTGATAATGAAGCTTCAGCTAATTGATCGGCAATCACTTGACCTTTGATGGCTCTCCTATCCACATACTAGATATCAAATTCACTCAAGATCATGACCCACTTGGCTAGTCTTCCTGTTAAGGCAGCCTTGTTGAGTAAATACTTTAAGGGATCAATCTTTGCTATGAGTTTAACCATGTGGGTCAACATGTAATACCGCAACTGTTGGGTAGCAAATACCACCACCAAACAAGCTTTCTCAATGAAGGTGTAATTTATCTCATAACCATTCAAAGTCCTGCTGATATAATAGATAGCTTGTTCCCTTCCCTCGGGATCTTCCTGTGCTAATAGAGCTCCTAAAGAAATGTATGTTGTTGCAATGTATAGTAACAATGGTCTCTCTTTTGTAGTTGGCATTAATATGGGTGGTGACATTAGATATTTCTTTATTTGATTGAAAGTTGTTTCACATCCTTCATCCCATTTGAAAGAGACATTCTTATGTAGCAAATGAATGAAGGGATGACTTTTGTCTGCTAATTAGGAGATAAATCTCCTGATTGATTGTAGCCTTCCTTGTAGAGATCTTAGTTGACTAATATTCTTTGGTGGCGGCATTTCCATTATTGCCTTGACCTTGGCAGGATCTACTTTGATGCCTTTTTCTGAAACTCTGTAACCTAGAAGTTTTGGTTATGTAACCCCAAACACACATTTCTTAGGATTTAATCTGAGATTAAACTTTTCTAGTTTGGTAAAGATTTTGCCCCAAATCTCCAGATGTCCTTTGGTATACGATTTTTCTAATATATCATCCACGTAATCTTCCATAAAAGTATGCATCATGTCATGGAAAATAGTGGTCATTGCATGTTGATATGTTGCACCTGCATTTTTCAACCCAAAGGGCATGCCATTCCAATAGAATGTGCCCCAAGGACATGTGAATAGTGTCTTTTCTTGATCTTCGAGTGCTATCTTGATTTGGTTATACCTTGAGAAGCCATCCATTAGTGACAACATGGCATGTCTCGTTGTTAAGTCCATAATAATATCAATGTTTGGTAAAGGAAAATAATCCTATGGACATGCCTTATTTAGATCTTTGAAGTCAGTGCATATTCTGATACTATTATCTAGTTTGGATACAGGTACAATATTAGAAATCCACTCAGCATAATCAATAGACCTAATGAATCCTGCATCTAACAACTTTTTCAGCTCAGCCTTTACCATCAAGGCAATATGTAGATGCATTTTCCTTACTTTTTGTTTCATAGGTTTTATCCCAAATGGTAGAGATAAATGATGCATTAGAAGATCTGGGTCTAAACCTAGCATATCAGAGTAATACCAAGCAAATTTAATGTGTCTTTCTTCAAAGAACTTGGTGAATTATGGCTTTTCTTGTTCAGTCATAAATGTTGCCAAATGTAAAGTCTTGCCTTTTTTGTTGTGTCGATATTAATAGGCGTAAAGGATCCACTGAAATGCGGTGATCTTTCATGATAGTATTCTGGAAGGGTGTCAAATCTCCCATATTTTGGTGCCTTAGAGAGGTTTTCACCATCAGATGTTTTCTTTATTTTTACTTTTTTGAGATTTAATGCTGCCATTAAATGGTTTTCACCATTAGATCCTTTATTCCTATTTTCAATTTTGGAACTGAAATATTTCACACCCTCCTAACTTGGAGCGTTGTTATGAGATTTATGATTAGAACTTGTGTCAGGCTCATCACAAAGGAAATTTATGATAGCATCATCATTCACAAAGATAGGAATATTGATAGGTTCAGTTGGTTCCCAGTTGATAAGTTCAGGATGTATTAAAGGTAAAAGGTCATCATATTGGCTAAGGTCAATGACAATAAGGGTTCAGATAGCAATGTTTTCAAAGTTTTCAATGGTGATGTCGAGTTCTATAATATTACTCTCCCCAAGTCATCTATCTCACTCGATATTTGTCCATCCTCACTTGATTCATCGATATTTTGTGATCCAAATACAAGGGTTCTAGTACCTGAGCTTTGTCCCTCCTTGTGTGTGGGTGCATACTCTTTTATGACATCAATTTGTATGTACTTGTATGATGTTTCTAATAAATAATCCCACTCATACTCATTAGAATTAGTTTCAAAACTATCCTACATTTGAAGGATTCTTTCAACAACTCTATGAGTGTTTTCTTCTTTTGTTTCCCCTGTGTAACCTAATCCTATTTTGTCTTTTGACTAAAGTGTGAGAGGTTGAATGGGTTCTACAATGCCTTCTTTCCTTTTTCCAATAGGTCCTTGTCCTTCATGTCCCATTTTCTCTAATATTTCTTTTCCCTTTCCATATTGATCTATCTTTATGCTAATGTTTGTCGATGTAGAGGCTTCCTCATCTTTGTAGAGAAATTGAGAATGGCCTTATCTTCATATTCTTCTTCTAGAGTACTTGCCTTTACAAATCTATCATCCAAAACTGTGGTAGGTTGTGATGATTGTTGTGTTGATGTTGATGGATTTCCATATGTTCTTGGAGATGGTAGCAATTGTGAAAAACATAAAGATTGCTCAATGGAATACTCTCCCATGCCCTTGTCTTTTAACTGGATCTTGTCTTTGAATTTGTTGTGATAGAGAATCCAAGTTGAGCTTCATTGTTTGATGGAGTGGAGTCAGCAACAATTGTTTCTTTTGACTGGTCCTTTTTCTCAACCCATTTAGATACAACATTTAGTTTCCTTTCACCATTGGAGGAACTAGAAGTGTTTTCTTCCTTATTATGGGGCACCAAAGTGTCTTGAGTTGTTTTAAGCATGTTACAAGTTTGGGGATTATTGTAATTAGCTGAAATAGTGACTTATTGTCCATTGATAGGAAATTTTAAGCATTGATGATAGGTTGAAGGCACTTCCTACATTTCATGAATGCACGAGCGTCCCAAGAGTATATTATATGTCAGCTCTTTTTCTAACACTTGGCAAACTATATTCTTGACAATTGGTCCCACTTGAATAGGAAACACGATCAACCCCTTGGAGGATCTCTCTTCTTCATAATAGGCTTTTATTGTGATCTTCCTTCTAGCATCAATAACATTATCACAATATCCTAGTGCATAGATCAATTTTAAAGTGCAAATGTTTAAACCAGCTCCACCATCGATTAAGACATGTTTTACTCGGTGTTTGTGGATTAAGACTTCAATATGAAGGGTGGCATTGTGTGGATGAGTAAGTGACACATCATCTTGTTTTGAAAATGATAGGAAGTGAGGCATGGTTAAGTGTCCCACCATAGCCTGGAATTGACAAACATCCAGATTATTGGGTATTGTTGTGGCCATGAGAGCTTGTTCCAAAACCTCCTTATGAGATGATGAGATTTTAAGGAGTTCCAAAATTGATATTTGTGTTGGTATTTTCTATAGTTGATTGACTATGTTGTATTGATTTGAAGGGGTAGCAATGATTTTAGATGAAACTCCTTTCAATATTACCTTGGATTTCCCCCTTGTTGTCACGTTGACTGGTTGATAATCTTGGTTTTCCCTAATTTTTATGACATTGATCTGATTGTTGGATGTATCCATGTTTGGGATTAGATCTATGGGTATGATGTCATTGATTTCAACATTATCAATTTGATTGTCAGTAGCATCATTATTCTCATCTGTAGAGATACAATGAATAGTGTTGTCATAAATGTAGTTTTTTACCTTTACTGTTTGCAGAAGAAGATTCTCCCTTTTCAAATTTGGTAAAGGATTTTTAAATGCACCATGATCATTGTTCATTTGATTTCCTTCTGTAATACCTTCCTATTGTCAATCAAATCTTGCACTAGATGTTTCAACTGTATACAATCATTCATTTTATGTCCTTTGTTTTTATGAGAGTCACATAAATTTGCATCATTCCACCAAGATGGTTTTACTTTTGGTTCCCAATTTCTTCTTCAGGTAATGTAATAAGTCCATGTGCAAGAAGTTCTCTTGTTGTTGATTCTAGTGTTTTTCCCAATGGTGTGAATCTTCTTCGATTTGATGGTTTGGATATGATTGTGGTTTAGATTTCCATTGTTTTGATTTGATTGTGGTTTGATTGCATTGTTAAGTTGATATGATTGCGGTTTAGATTCTCCATTGTTCTGATTGTTATTTTGATTGAAACTTTAATTGAGGTTTAGGTCATTGTTTTGATTAGTCTTTGCAGTAGTTGTTGTCAAATTGAATACTAGTTTTGCATTTTTTGTTTCATTTGCAGCATCATTGTTACCAGTATTTCTATTTTTTTGCCAAAACTTGGGTTTATCATTGTTGTTGGGATTTGAGGAGTTTGTATTGTTTGGTCCTTCATTGTAATGTTTTCTTGCCCCTCTTTTGATGAAGGCTTCTTCTATCTTGGGCCCATTTTCAATCACTTTCTCAAATGTTGGTGGACATTGTAGATCAAGCTTGTAACTCATTTCATCAGTTAGATTGTTAATGGACAGTTCCATCTTTTCCTCTTCAGGTATGGAAAGAGGATACCTAGCAAACATCCTTCGCCGTCGTTGTAGAAATGAGAGGAATTTTTCACGTTTCCTTTTTTCCATATTGTAAAGAACTTTTATTGTTACCTCATGTTGAATATTATAAGAGAATTTTGAAATAAACCTATTCACTAGTTCTTCAAAAGATCGAATTCATGGTTGTAGTTTAGAGAACCATTCCATACATTGACCTCCTAGGCTCCTTGGAAATAACCTCATTAGATAATTTTCCTCTTGTGCAAATTCTAAACTCATGGTTCTAAATTCCCTCACATGATCAATTAGATCCGTTTTACCATTGTATTTGTCATATTTTGGGAATTCACAATGTCTAGGAAATGGTATCATGTCCACACTTGGATCAAAAGGATAAGGAAAAATGTCTTGTAATGAGTACCTCTCTGTGGTTCCTTTTTTCATATCTTGAAGTTGTTGCAAGTTTTTCATTTGATGTGTTAGGGAAACCACTTGATCTATGTTTTGTGTGTTGTGTGGTTTAGTTTCAGCTATTTTAGGTGTTTCTTTTAATCGATTAATGTCAAATTATTTTGGAAGTTTTGCACCTAGTTCAACTAGAATCAAAAGGTATTTTTCCATATCTTGTTCCAAAACTTTTTCTATGAATTTGTGAAAATTAGGATCTTCTTGTGTAGTTTGGATATCCTCTTGGGTTATTTCATTTGTATCATTTTGGTGGAATCTGTAAAAGGGATTTTCTTCAGCCATGATATTTGGTGTTTCAATTTCTTTTTCTCTAAGTTTTTGTCTTTGTAACCTTGTTAAAATTGGCATACAAGTGTTTGTTATTCTCACTAAACTTTGATCTTTTGTGTTTGGATGAGTGTCAATGGATATTAACAAAGTCAAATAGAATGATAGATTCTATTGATGAGACTAAGTTAGAATTTGATTATTTTTATTTTTTTCGTGGTTGTAGGATGACAAAATCTTGATAATGAAACTTAACGTAATAACCAAGATTTGTGTTTGACAATTGGACACTTTAAAGTTGCAATATCTAGGTTTAAATTGAAAGAGTTTATCACTTGTAAGGTTCTATTTTTCCAAGTTTAAGACACTGATTGGATTGAGAAAATGTTTATGTTTTGACAAAAACCTGAGTTCTAATGTCAACAGTCTAACAGGGGTTTCAAATGGCTCTTTGTTTTCTTGTTATGTGGATGTGCTATTACAGAGGGCAGGTGCACTAAAACATACTGTGGATGCACTAAATATATGGTGAATGTGCTATCAGACAAAGTATATGTGCTAAAACAGACTGTGGATGCACCAAGATACTAGTAAATTATGGTGACAGACTGTGCAAATGCACTGTAAGATAAGGCAGATGCGCTTAAATAGTGGTTGTATGCGCTATTTGGACAACATATGCACTAAAAGACTGAGTGTATGTGCTAAAATAGACTGTGTATGTGCTAAAACAAACTATGTATATGCTAAACTGGCAGTTTGTCACAATGTTGTCTATTTGTTCTACTTTTTCTCAGTAAAAGGATCGATTTCAGGGTATAATTTTCTGAACCATGAACATTTTGAAGGTATGTTTTGTGTGAAAATTTTGGAATTTTTGATCTAATTGGATGATACCTTTGAAAAATAAATTCACACACAAAATCCAGATTGTAAACAGTTGTTTCAGATCCTATGTATTAAACATGTAGTGAGTGTTCTAGAATCTGGTCCGATTCTTTCAATTTTTGCAGGTTTTGACACAAAAACAAATAGTTCAAGCACTTTTCTATCTCAAGTAGGCCACTTAGAATATCATAGCCCACAGCTTGCAACTATGTCAGCTCACACAGCCCTGTCACCCCTAGAGGGCGCCCATGTTTTTTCCTTTCCCGAGTCTTAACCAAAGTTGAATCCTCCACTTTTGGCCAAGGTCTCTGATAGTTATATGGTGAGTGTCTTGGGGGAAAAATCTTCCCTCCCCTTGCACCGTGATATAAAAAGTGTTCGAAAACTAACTTCAATGAGATACTAACTTAAATTTTGTAGATAGGGTATCTATTCAGAGCGGAAAATGATAAACTCCCTTAGGAGACCTCCCAATCTTTAGAACAAAGATTTTGGGGATGGTTATCTTGCACACTTCTGTTGAATTGTGGGTTTGGCCAAATTCACTTTTGATTATAGTGGGTTGGAAAACCTAGCTTTGGTTGTTCCCACTTAGGTCATTCCCGTAGGGTGAGTACTTTTTCCCACTACGGCATGCCTTCTAAAGGATTTAATAAATTAGGATAGAAAGTCTAGCATTTTGATCACCCATTTAAGGGGAGAGCATAGGCCTATTGCTTTTGAAACATAGTATACATGGGGTTCAAACTAGTTGATTAATTAATCTAGATTCACTATTTTAATCAAAAGAAAAAAAATAGTAAAATCCCTGCAAACATTATTAGTAATTTGCAAGTTTTTTTTTGTCTTTGACCATCGTAAGTTTGTCTCCCAATTGTCTTTGACCAGTGTGTTTGGTACCTAGGTCACAGAAAACAATGATTAGATTTCAGATTTTTAAAATTCTTCAAAAGTAATTAGATGCACCACAGCAGTGGTTAGATGCACCAAAACAGACAATAAACGCACTAAAATAACAATTCAATGCGCTAAATAATTTGATGGATGCGCCAAAGAAAAAGTTCTATGCGCCGAAAGAAAAACTCCATGTCTGGTGAAACATAAACTTCATATGTGCTAGAACAGTGGCCTTATGCACTGGGGAATTCAGTGGATGCACTGAAATAGTACTCAGATGCACTAAAGTACTTGTCGTATGCGCTACAAAAACACTCGATTGCGCTAAAAGAAAACACATCGAAAGCTGCAAATACACTTTTGAGAAGAAGATGTTAAAATTGTGGGTTCGAGCCCCACGGTGGGCGCCAAATTGTAAGTGTGGAATAAGTAATGAATGAAATAACAAACAACACTTCTTAATAAGACATTATATCAAGAGAATCAACAATAATTAATCTAATTAAAATAGAAAAACTCTTGAAAGTGTCATATTGCTCTCTATCTCTAAAGATTTATTAATTCATAGGGCTCTCAGATTTTGTAAGCATTATGATTGTTAAAATTCCAATCTAGAGAATGAGATGCTATTAAATGCAATAATCTAATCCTATATGATGATGTCTAAATTATATTGATGAAGCTATTGTAATCTAAATTGACATGAAACTTGATGAAAGAAGGTACAGTAAACTATGATGCAGCTAAATGAAAATCCATGATATTGATTCTATGCTAAAATGCTTGCTATTGCTAAATGATAATTGCTAAGATGCTTGATTTCTCAATTGGTATTTCTGCAGAGTAAGTTTGCACAAAGTTGGGATCCTTTTCCTATAGATAGAGGTTGTATTTATAGATTCCTGGTAGCACATTTGTGAAGGGGTAGCAAAGAAAAGGTCTGGATTTGATCTAAAGAATTGAATGGTGAAGGATGAAGAAGCCTGAGATGATTATGGAGATTGTTCCTCCGCACAAAAACACTCAACCAGATTTGTCTCCAATTTGTCTCCAAATTTGCCCGTGAAGGTTGAGATAAATTAAATTAGATGTTTCATATCTAATTTGGTAGGTGGATATGATTAGCTGTAGAATATATTTCAATTGAATATTTAGATTTATTCAATTTAGGAAAAAGAAGATATTTAATTTAATAAAACAAACTATAGAAGTCTATATTTATTAAATAAAAGATGTGATTAAGATGAAATGTAATTATAGAAGAATTTGATAATGATAATTAAATAAAACAAAGTATGAAACTTGTTTATTTAATTAAGAGGAAATAATATAATAAAGATCAAAGAATTAAATGTGAATTATATAAATAAATATTTCTATTTATTTAATAGTAGAGGAATTAAAGGTTAATTAATCAAATAAATCATATTTAATTAATTAAATTTATCGAGACCATTTTTAGGTGTATACAGAAAAAGTAAATCCCCCTTCATTTGATTTCACCCAAGCTCTGTCCCAAATGAAAATGTCAGTTCCTTTGTTATAAATGATGAAGATAGAAGAATATAGGAATGATACACTCAAGCTACTAACAAATATATGCCTAAGAAAACAAACAAATCATAAAAGGGTGTGACCCAAAAGGATCAAGTCAATAATTCCAAAAGGGAAGAAGCCAAAAGTCTAGAAGTGTACCTAGGGGATACCCTAAAAAAGGCCCCCTCTCAAATAAACCCCTTCTACACTACCTTGTTAATAAAAAAAAAAATTAGTGAGAAACTACATGATTGACTCAAGGTAGCAATCAACGTCATGCCAATGGCTATTATGAAAGAGTTAGGATTGTGGGTGGACACTACCTACGGAAAATATTACACCATGGACAATAGATATTTTGTTGTCATCGGTGTAATGTGGGATGTAGAATTGAAGTTGGCTTCATACCCAGAATCCACTTACAAAACTGACATAATAGTACTGGATACACCTCCTTACTTTGGTATGCTTTTATCAAGACGATGGGCTGCAATAGTTAGAGGAAATGTTCAACTAGATCTATCCTATACAACAATACCTGTGAATGGAAGAGAAGTCAAGTTGTACAGGGAGCCAAGATCAAAACAAGTCATAGAACATTTTGATCCAAATAAAATGATTTTTTTTGTGATATGGACCTTGGAAGCTTTAGAATTGAACGTTCAAACCTTGAATTGCAAAATATAGACCCAATTGCTAGAGATGTTTCTCATAATTAACAAGGTGTATGGAAAATGTATTTTGATGGAGCTTGTAGTAAAGAGGGGAATGGAGCTGGAGTTGTTTTCATTTTACCCAGTGGTAGAACATTCAAGTACTTTTTTCTTCTAGCATTTGAATGTATGAACAACATAGCAAAATAAGAATCCTTCTTATTAGGCTTAAACATTGCTAGAAGATATGGGATCAAGGTACTAACTGTATTTGGGGATTTAGAGTTGGTTGTTTCACAAGTAAGGGGAAAATATTCTACAAAAAATAAAAGGTTGAAACAATATAAACATGCAATGTGGAATGACATAAAGCTCTTTGATGCTTTTTCAATTGACTAGGTAAATAGATCTAAAAACATAATGGCTAGCTTCTTGGAAAATGTGGCATTAAAAAAAGATGATCTTATACTAGCAGGCATCTCATAAGTGGAGTTCAAGGCCAGACCTACAATTCCTGATAATATTTACAATTGGAAGGTGTTCAACGATGAAGAAGATCTAATTAAATTCCTACACTGTATAGATCAGTATAAGGCTCAAGAAATCATTTTCAATTCATTCATTGAAGAAGTGGATGGAAAGTAAACTGTGTTCGGCAAAGAAGTGGTAAACTCAAAACAAACAAATACCTAAAGGATTAGTGGCATTAGAAAGGGTATTTGATGGAAATGACTGAGCATTTATGAAACAAACACCAGTGAAAAGGGAAGACATTGAAGAAGTTAATC
Organism: Sequoia sempervirens; assembly: GCA_007258455.2. NCBI lineage: Eukaryota > Viridiplantae > Streptophyta > Pinopsida > Cupressales > Cupressaceae > Sequoia > Sequoia sempervirens. Next base: position 33,075,357 of record VDFB02000013.1, on the reverse strand, counting down.
TGGGAACAAAATTAGCTCCCAAAAAGGTGTACATTGGAAAGCAGATAAGTCCTAAGATTAGGGAGATGTTGATTACATTATTAAGAAAGTATAAGAATTTTTTCGCATGGTCGTATGAGGACCTTAAAGCATATAGAGAGGACTTATTTCAGCATGAGATTCCATTAAAGCCTGATGCTAAACCTTTCAAATAGAAATAGAGACCAATAAATCCTACCCTTGAACCCAAGATGCATGAAGAGCTCATGAAACTTAGAGGAGGTATCATTAAACCCATCAGACATTCTACTTGGGTCTCAAACTTGGTGCCTATCAGGAAGAAGAATAGAGACATAAGATTAAGGTGTAGATTTTCCAAATTTGAGTGTCTCTTCACTTAAAGACAATTATCCCCTTCCAAACATGGAATCCATGCTACAAAAGGTAACAGGGTGCGATTTATTCTCTATGATGGATGGCTTTTCAAGATACAACCAAGTAAAGGTGAAAGAATCAAAACAATACAAAACTATTTTTACTACACCATGGGGCACATATGTATATGTCAGGATGCCATTTGACCTCACAAATGCTTGTACCACCTTTCAAAGGGTCATGGATGTTGTTTTTTCTAGCTTGATCAATGCAATATTGGTTATATATTAAGATGACCTCACAACATATTCTAAGAAAGCAAAAGACCATGTTGAACATTTGGAAAAGATTTTCCTTGAAGCTTTAGAGCATGGTGTCTATTTAAACCCAAACAAATTCCATTTTGTTGTGACTGAAGGAAAATTGTTGGGCCACATAGTTTCTAAATATGGGGTAAGAATTGATCTTGAGAGAGTGGAGGCTATTAACAAAATTCATATCACAAAGACAGTGAAAGCCATTCAATCTTCCTTCGGGCAGGTCAATTTTGTAAGGAGTTTCATATCAAACTTTGCTAAGATTGTAAAACCTATATCAAAAATGTTGAAGAAAGGTGTAAGAATCAACTAGATAGAAGAAGCAACTGATGCATTTATATCCATTAAAAGAGCAATAAAGGAGACCCCTGTGTTGAAATCACCCGATTTCAGTAAACGATTCCAAATTTTCTCATTTGCATCCTATCATACCATTGCAGCAGTAATGTTACAGAAGAATGATGAAGGATATGAACATCCAATATCGTTCTTTAGCAAATCCTTTCAAGGAGCAAAATTAAAATATGACATTACAGAAAAATAGGCATATGCACTTGTGAAAATTGTTAAATCATTTAGACCTTATTTAGTAGAGGCCAAAATAATTTATTATGTTCCTAATGTTGCAGTCAAAGATGTGTTTGTGCAAACTGAAGTTATAGGGTGAAGATGTAGATGGATTAACAAAATTTAGGAGTTTTATGTTGAAATCCAGATTACCAACTAGTAAGAGGACAAGGATTAGCTAAGCTCATGGTTGAATCAAATTTTGAAGTAGCACAAATTTTTAACATAGGAGAAGAAGAAGGCATGATTGCTAGCATTGAAAACACCCCATGGTACACTAATGTAATGTATTACCTCAAACATAAAAAGTGTCCTGAAGGATTTAATGACAATCAAAAGAGAAATTTGAAACTACATGCGTCAAAGTATGTCTTTATGGATGGAGATTTATACTGGAAAAATAGAGATGGCGTGTTATTATCGTGTTTAGATGAATCACAAGAAAAACATGTGCTAAAAGAGATGCATGAAGGTGTTTGCGGGGGACATTTTTCAACAAGGAATACTACCCACAAGATTCTAGGAGTGGGATATTATTGGTCGAAGGTCTTCAATGATGCCTTTAATTATGTATGAAAGTGTGAAGCTTGTCAAAAAAATTTTGGGAAGATGAAATATCAAGGAGCATTACCATTAAGGTCCATGCAAGTTGAAGCTCCATTCCATTAGTGGGGAATTGATTTCATAGGAGAGATTGTAGATAAATCTAGTGGATGCCATAAATGGATTTTGGTATGTACTGACTATTTCACAAAATGGATAGAAGTTATACCAACAAAGCAAGCCAGCAATAAGGTTGTAATAAATTTCTTGATGGAGAATATTATCACTAGATTTGGAGTGCCTGCAAGATTAATAACAGACAATGGCATGTGCTTTAGATCAGAAGAATTCAATTTTTTTTGTCCTCATATCATCCACAAGCAAGTGGGTAGTCTGAATCCAACAAAAAAAGTATTATAAGATAATTAAGAGGATGTTGGATAACAATAAAAAAGGATGGGATTTTGAATTGAGGTTAGCAGTTTGGGTAGACAAAATTACAATAAAAAATCTACTGGGAAATCTCCCTTTGAATTAGTTTATGGAATGCAAGCAAGGATGCCTATGCATAATCTCCTACTAGTTTACAAGCTTATACTATAGGAAGATTTGGATATTCCTGAACCTATGGAGGATAGGATGGAATAGTTAGCAGAGTTGGATGAAATTAGAAGCTTTCCCCAAGAACATAATAGAAAGATGCAATCACAAATGAAGTACTTATTTGAAAAAAAGGTAAAGGATAGAAAGTTTGAAGTGAATGATATGGTTCTTATGCAGAATGCTAGAAGCCAAGACAAAGGGAAACATGGGAAATTTGAAGCCTTATGGATAGGACCATTTGTTATCACTAGTAAAGGTGGTGAAGACTCCTACTATCTTCAAAATATGGTAGGAGAAGATCATGAATTTCCAGTGCATGGTCAATTCCTGAAACACTTCTTTTCTTAAAAAATATATATCATTCCCTTTCCTTTTCCATCTAGGTCACATTCACCACTAGTCTACATCCCAGAGATCACTTCTAGATTCTTGTAATGACTTCATAGCCATTCATCCCCAATCAAAGCCACTGTTAGAGCTAAAAAATTCACCTTAATTTCTACCAACCTCCATTACCCTATCCACATCTCACCCACATCAAAATATCTACTGACTTTGGTTCTGCATTGTGTTTAACATGAAATGCAGCAATTTTTGTGATAAGATCCATAAAATCATTCATGTTACTTAACTGTTAGAACCACCTTTTGTAAATATGTTCATTTGTTCCTTTAGATAATTTATTTTTTCGTAAACATCACCTTCCCCTAGGATCAAAATTATTTTTTGGGTCTAACACTAAAAGACCTACATAATCTCAAATAATCACCAATAAACCAATCTATGCCCCTTACTACAATCCCGCAACAATAAGATGAAGCCTGAGCAGGTTGGTAATGCCCAACTTATAAAATAAAACATGAAATTGCCATGCCGCAAAGGAGTCAAGTAGCATACACGATCGAGCGATACACACTGCTATGCCACAATAAGGAGGTTTAAGTAGGGAAATAGGGCGGTAAGCATTAAGTAGACAAAGACACCGCAGTATCACATGATGTAAATAATGGAGTGGTGGAATAGCGATATGTATCCTGCTATCCAGCGACCATGAAGACTGAAGGCAACATAGATAGAAGATATAAAACCTAATACTGCCATACCACACCAATTAAAATAAGCGACGGCAGTAGTATGGTAAGACTTTTCGTGATATCATTACAGATTGTAGTAATAAATATATGAGATCACATCAATCACCTTGTGTGTGTATCCAACGGTGCATAATCAAATTCAAAGTATAGGCCTATTGTGAAAATATTTGGAAAGAGGTTGGTGTTAATGTTGATATGAATGAATTCAAATGCCATTAAAAATAAGAGCTTTGCCTAGTTGTTGAACTCATTTGCAAAACATTGTCATGAAGGGAGCTAAGGATATTGGAGCAAGAGCTCTGCAACTGTCAACACTCGGGTAAGTGTACACGTAACTCATTGAAAAGGCTTGATTGGTGTAAATTTATTCAAAAGATCTATTATTTTCGAATTTTAGTGGAACAAGTAGAATCATGCCACCTAAAAGGAAACAATCAAAAACTAAGAAGGGTAAAATTGAAATCAAGGATGAAGAACCCAAAACAAAAAAGAGGCCTCTCCATCAGTCCATTTTAGACCCAGGGTCCACTAAGGAATTTTTTAACAGATATTGCACAAGGTTGTAGAGATTCCCTCATTCCTAAATTTGGATGGGATTTATTCTAGTATTTTTACAATAAAAGAGATGGAAAATTCCCAGTGTCAAACTCGTGGGCTTTAGACTTTTCCAAAGTGATTTTCCCAAATGTGTTTATTGATGTGGAATTTATTAGAATAATAGCTAAACATTATCACCCTACTAATAAAACTATGAGGTTTCCAAATAGTTCGGTGTTGGTTGAAGTAACTGGGATAGCTAGAATTGAGTGTTTCAACTTGAACAAGTAGGCCTTAACTAAGATAGAACTACAGAAGAGTGAGGAGGAGTATACTAGGTTGAGAAGAACTTATAGAAGTGACGAGCTTCCCCTATATATGAAGAAAGGTGTTGACAACAAAACAATCCCTAGTTCCCCCTCCACTATCGAACCAATTATTGTTACAGACTTTCAGTACTATTTTATAAATACATATCTTTCCCTATCCCAAATACTGGGGTGGATGCTCAGGATAAGATGCCAATAATCCTAATGATGATGGCCATGAGAATCCAAACTCCTGAGACTAATATAGAATATGACTTTGCTTCATATCTTGAAAAGGAATTGAATGAGGAATTCCTACAGGTCATAGAAGATAGAGCACCCATTACATTCAGACATTATTCTCTTTTGTGTCATTTGATATTATACCAAAACCAAGACAGGTGGACCAAACAAATGGAATTGGCTAGAATTGATGAACAAGGGAACCCTATACCCATTCAAAAGTGGTACTATATTTGGGATAGTCGATGCAAAAACTTGAGCTTTGTGATATTCTATGATGATTTTGTGTATAGGATCTTGAGAGTTCTTGGCCACATAATGCCAAGATTTCCCACTAAAATACTACAGCTATTGAGACCTTTAGCTCTAAAACCAGAGCAGGGTCATACACATAACTTTGGTGATTGGTTCTTCCTGTCTGAAGTCATAGTAATAAGAGTTTATGGATTCCCTCTTGCTCCACACATACTACCAAAGTTTGTGCCCCTTAGACTAGAATTTCTAGAGTTTATGTGGTAGATAATGTGGATGGAGAAGGATGTGATGCATAAAGAGAAGAAAGGAACATTTTTTCCAAACCTTACTAAGTGTGAAGACAAGTCAGTATGCTCTGACACATTGGAGGAGTTGCAATATTATTTGAAGATAAGATATTCACTAGATTCAGGAAAGGAGAGAGTCTTTGATCCTAAGAATCATATGAACAATGTAAGACACAATATCCCACCAAGTCAATGATTGCTCACCAAGTAGACTATGAAGAAGATGTGATAAGAAACTATCTTACTCCTCAAGAAGTATTTTGCAGAAAGAAAAAATGGGGAATTATAAGGAAACTTGAGGAAGAAAGGAAACAAAATCACAAAGATTTCCTAAGCCACTTTGTTGAGGAGAAGGATTCTATCAAAAGAATAAATTTGATAATTGATAGATGTGAGGACTTTTATGTTAAAGCTACCACAGGAGGGGAGGCACGTCTTCAAGAACATAGTGGCATGATAATTGTAGAGCACACTCCATACACAACCTCAGAATCTCGCATGGAACAACCACCTCCTAAAAGATAAAAGACACAAGGGATTGAACCACTAATCTCTTATGAAGAAAGTGAAGGGGTGGGAGACACTGAAGAAGTAGCCAATGTGTTACAGTCATTGAATGATGATGTTGAGGTCGACCAGCCAACCCATGAAACTAATGCCCATAAACCTTAAGAAAGTATGGATGTTGAAGGGAAAGTAAAGAAATCTATAAAGATGAAATAGAGGTTGCAGCTTGACACTTCATAGAAGATGATGAGTTTATTAAAACTCCGGAATTCAAAGATTTTTGGACAAAGATGATAGTAAAAGGATTTGAGGAGAGAGTGGAGATAAATAAAATAGGGACTGAGGAATACCAACATGATCAGGTGGTGGCACAAACCTTCAAAGAATTAAGAATTTACAACATTGACAATAGTCCACATGAGGCTAGAGAAATGATTTTAAAGAGTAACATGTTTGTTTTCCCTGGTTTGGAGTTGAAAAAGATGTTTTTTCTTGACCAAGTACATGCCCAAGAAGATCCTATGCTATTTTCATAGATCGATTTTGATGGAGTGAGTGGTATAGGATATAATCCAAAGATTGAGACCCTAGCTATATGGATCAAGCAAAAGAATACACAAAATCCAAGGCTATTAGATGTAGTACAAAGAATGAAAGGGGAAGCCATTGTAAGAACATTACAAGATACAACCCTTTTAGAAGTCGCCACTATGACTATGCATTCAACCATGTTTACTCATGCTATTATTAAAGGATTAGAGAATAGACTAGGAGAATATGAGAAAGAGAAAAAATTCTTAAATGATGAAGTCAATAAGTTGTTCATGGAGAATATAAAATTAAAAGAGAAACTAAGAGGAGCAAGGACTTCACAGAGAAAAGAGATGGTGTTGTATCAGCCTCCAAGTGGCCCATTAGATGGTGTACAAAATGTTTCTACTTAACAAATAAAGGTTCTCAGGGAGGAGGTGGAAGAACTGAAAAAGACCAACCATGTAGCCCAAGAAGGAGTGAAGAAGCATATTTGTGAGGCTATATAAAAAATTCTTGAACATAGGGTGAAGTTGGTTATAGATAAATTAGAGAACATGTATATGATTTTTACAAATCACTTATATAGGCCATTGACCAAATAAAAGCACATATGCTTATGTTGGATCCCCTATTCAAAATATGGCAGCGTATACACCACACCTACTGTGCAAAGTCCTACAAATGAGTATTGATGCCCCTGTAGCATTGAAACCAACCAAACAAATGGTTAAGATGATTATGGATGAATTTCAATACATATAGGGAGAGGAAAAAAAGATCAAGACATGAATATATTCTTTCCATACTCTGAAGCAATGGTATATCTTGAAGATAGTAAAAGATGATGACCAAATAAGGGAGCTTGAAGAATGGAAAAAGGAGTTTAGTCAGATTGTTCCTCGATGTATTACTCATATAGAAAAGGATGGTGGCATTAGTCTCTACAATCTTAACTTGATTTTGGATGGATTGATTGCTTTCGACGTTGGGTATTTGAAATTTGTTACTGATGCAAAGGTGTTGTTAGATAATAGGTGGTGAGTTCATCTTGCAAATGTGCCAAAGATTCAAGAATACAGATGGTCGTCGTATTTCACAATATATTAGTGGGAAGAGAAGTATCTAGCTTCTAAATACTAATTCATTGGGATGAAGACATTTGGACATTCTATCATGGAGATAAGGACCTTTCCAGAGCAATGATCATGGGTCTTTTATGTTGATTAATAGATTTAGAATATCCTGATGTTTCACATTTTGTATATTTATTTAATTATGTTAATCAAACCCATAGTTAGATTACCGAAGAGGTGTAGTTTTGAAACATTGTCTCATTTTGTAAAAGGCTTGAAGCTTGTTTTGCTTCTCGTATAAGATGGGAAACCAAGGCTGATTTTGAAGGAATCATTAGAAAAATATAGTAATCCATCATCATAGCACCTTTCCACCATTCCACTTCCACTCGTCTGTGCTCATGTTTCCATATATCTCAAAACACTTTTGTTATTAATGTATAAATTTTGAAGTAGAATCAATGGAGAAGATTGCTCATATTTGGTGATTCACTTTCAATGTTCAACTCTTGTGTTGAAGTTAAATTTTATATGCTATTGTGATGTCTCCAAAGTGGTTTTCCCTTATTATTCAAATTAACACAATTTTTTAGGTCACACTTGTTGTTGTTGTGTGATTTTCTTGATTGGTTTTTGTCTGGAGTGAATTAAATTCCTTTCAAGTAATTCATTTTAATTGGTCCTTGCTCAAGATTAGAATCCCTTTAAGTTAATTATTTTTATTGGCTTCCCTCAAGTCAAGAATTAAAATCCTTTCATAATATCACAATAATTTGTGAATATAGCACTGAGATTAGTAAGAAGAGTACAGTGACTAACAAACTTGCACGCTTGTACAATCTACAAACATCCAAAGTTCCCAACAAGTTAGAGTTAAGCTGAGAGGTAGATTCACCCTTCTTACACATCTGACTCCATTGATCCATCATACACATTCAACTCCATCTATCCAATAGGATTAGGCACTGGTCATATTTACAATATTTTATATAAACCTTGTTCATACATCAAATTCTCAAAACATCTTTTAGTAGGATTGGTTGTTAGCCTTGCATCTATTTCACTTTTGTATGCCATTGTGAATAGATTTCCTAAGTTAGAGATTTTTCTTAAACCTTTAAATATTCTCCATCATTTAGGTACATCCACCTAGGTCTAATAGAGCTTAAAGAGCGGGGGGTTCTCAATCATATTCATTCTATTCGTTATCCAAAAATGTTCCTAAGAGCTTGGCTTCCTCTTAAGGTTTACAACCTATGTTTTTGAGACCTAACACCTACGTTATACACATAGAGACCACATAGTTCGATTGACATAGACTCATTTATTGATAAGGAATATGAACATATATGGTTTGTCAATTTATTATGGTGGACTCCTAAGGACTGACCTAATGCCTCAGGGGCTAACCAATGATTACCCTTGCCTATGTTCAAGCTGAGAGACAACATAGTTCAACATGGTAACTATGTTTTTGACTTTTTTCTATTTTTGACCTATTTTTGGATTTTTGACATGTTTTGGATGTTTTTAGATTTTCTAGTTTTATGAATGTTTTTGGATTTTTTGATGTTATGGAAGATGTCAAGGATATACACAAATCTAATCTGATGCAAGTATAAGGACATGCCCCCGGTGTGATACGATAGACTACCTCAATATAGGAAAGACAATTTGACCTTAGGAATGTGCCAAGTAGTTCTAGGATGGAACATGATACCGACGTAGGATCAATCTATGATACAAATGTGGATGGGTGATGGAAGAGATTATGGATGAATGTAATGGGTGAATGCAATGGAAAGTGATGAGGAGCAAGTTGAAGAATCGATGGTGGATGGAAAGTGCTTTATTTACCCAAGGTGCCTGATTGCCAGGTTTTCACCAAGGTGCTTTCCCAAAGCACCACAAAAGTGGTTTTCACTAGAGGACAATTTTTTTTCTTTACTATTTTCAATACTTTTTCTGAATTTTTTGGATTTAATCATTTTTTATTGTTTTTTATTTTTTATTTATACCTTGCAATTTTAGGCATAAAACTTTTTTATATGGGAGTTATTCATGGGCTCCTGCAGAAGCTCCCCTTTAGATTTTGATAACCGATATGCTCTTGAGTTGTAACTTTCCATGATGATGAAGGGCCCCAACTAGTTGGGTTCAAACTTTCCCTTGCTATCTAGATTTGGTACATTCTTTTGATTCTCCTTCAAAACAAGCTCTCCAACTTGGAAGGACCAACTCTCGATCTTTTCATTATAGTTTTGTTTGAGACGGTTCTAGTATACCTGTAGGTGGTTCAAAGCATCCATATGCCACTCATCCAACAATTCCATCTCATTCAATCATGACACCTGATACTCCTCATCAGTAATAAGATTCGGCAATGATATTCTCAAGGATGGGAGCTCAATCTCAATAGGAACGATGGCTTATGATCCATAGACTAGGGAGAAAGGAGTTTCACCTGGAGGTGTGTGAATACTCATTCAATAGGCCCATAAGGAAAGATTTAGCTGTAGGTGCCTTTCACGAGCAGCTTCATTGACTATTTCTTTAGGATTTTCAAGATGGATTTATTTGTAGCCTTAGCTTGGCCATTACCCTGAGGGTAATATGGGGTGGAGAAGTGATGTTGGATATTGAATTTTTGGCATAGCTCACGAACATCCTATTTTTTGAAGGGTGTTCCATTATCAGAGATAAGAGTTTTTGGGACACCGTAATAGAAAATGAGGTAATTTAGGATGAATTTGGAAATTTGATTCCCATTGATATAGTTCATAGGGATGGCCTCTACCCACTTTGTGAAGTATTATGTGGCAGTGATAATGAACTTGTGTCCATTAGATGAGGTGGGTGTGATTTTTCCAATGAGATCAAGCCCCCATTGTGAAAAGGGCCAAGGTGTTATAATCAGTTGGAGCTCCTGAGCTGGTGCATGGATGAGGTCGCCATGTTGTTGGAATTGCATACATTTTTATACATAGTCATGAGCTTCCTTCTCCATAGTAGGCCATTAGTACCTCGTCCTCATCAATTTCTTAGCCAAGGTCATACCACTAGAGTGTGAACCACAAATGTCACCATGTACCTTTTTTAAGGTAATCAAAGCTCCCTCGGGGTTAAGGCATCATAATAGGGTTCCTTCGATACTCCTACGGTAAAGGGTGTCACCTAAGATAACGAATTGAGATGACTTTTTAACAAAGGTTCTCTTAATATTTGGGGTGATGTCGATGGGGAGGACTCCTATTTTCAAGTAGGTGAATATTTCATGGTACCAAGGATCATTGGGACTAATGATTTCACATACAAACTCAGATTATGATACCTTAAAAGCTAGTACAAGAAGATTCTCTACAAGGAATTCATATTTAGGGATGTTCTGTGGGATATCTAGTAATGATCCGATTGTAGCCATTGCGTCAACTGCTATGTTGTTTACCCTAGGTATCTACTCAAATGTGATGTTGATGAAGAATTCCTTGAGTTCCTCCACCAGCTTTTTGTACGGGGTAAGTTTATCATCCTTATTTTGATATTCATCATTGACTTGATTGATAATTAGTTATGAATCCCCATAGACCTTGAGTGCCATGATTTTCTATTGTACTACAATCTGGAGTCCTATGACAAGAGCCTCGTACTCTGCAATGTTATTGGTGCAAGGGAAAGAAAACCTGTATATTTTGGGATACAATCCCCTTGTGGTGTGATGAATAGGACTCCTACTCCTGACCCATGCTATGTGTTTGATCTATCGAAATATACCTTCCATTGGTTTACAATGTTTAGGTTGAAAATGGACTCATTTGGAAACTCTAATACTAGTGGGTTTTTGGCATATATAAGTGCTTCGGCCAGTTGATCTGCAATTAGATTTTCCTTGATGTCTTTTCATTCCACATATTCAATGTTATATTTTTTCAAGATCATGACCCACTTAGTCATTCATCCTATGAGCATTGCTTTAGAAAGTAGATACTTTAGGGGGTCTATCTTAGCAATGAGCTTTATCTAATGAGCTAACATGTAGTGCCTAAATTTTTGTGAGGCAAAAACTACTGCAAGGTAAGCTTTCTCAATGAATGTGTAGTTTAGCTCGTGTCCCACCAAGGTTCTACTGGTATAGTAAATGGATCTTTCTTTCCCTATTTCATCATGTTGAGCTAAGAGAGCCCTAAGCATTGCCGCTATAGTTGATATGTAAAGGATCAATGGTTTGTTTTGGATTGGTGGTGTCATCAAGTATTCCTTGATTTGATTGAATGCTTGATCGCATTTCTCATCCCATTTGTAGGCCACTCCCTTGTGAAGGAGATGAGATTATGGAATGGTTTTATCTGCTAACTGTGCTATAAATATTTAGATTGATTGAAGCCTTACCTACAGACCCCTTGATTGTTTCAACATTCATGGAGCCTCCATGTCGAGGATTTCTTTGAATTTTGTAGGGTATATCTCAATTCCCCTCATTGATACAATATATCCTAGGAGCTTTTCTGATTGCATGCCAAAGACACACTTCTTGGGATTGAGTCGTACCTTATATTCTTCCAATCTATCAAAGATTGGGCCTAGCGTTGATTTGTGGTCTTGACGTTTTCTTGATTTGGCTAGTATGTCATCTACATATTCCTCTACATATTTTTGGATCATGTCATGAAAGATAAAATTCATAGCCCTTTGATATGTAGCTCCAACATTCTTTAACCCGAATGGCATCATATTATAATAGTAGGTACACCATTGACAAGTGAAGTTTGTCTTATGTTGGTTATCCTTTGCAATCATGATCTGGTTATATCCTAAAAATTTGTCCATTAATGATAGCATTTCATGCCCTCCTGTCAAATATACAATCATATCTATGTTGGGGAGGGGGAAATCATGCTTTATTCAGGTCCATGAAGTTGGTGCAGATTCAAATGCCCCCGGTGGGTTTGGAAATAGGTACAAGGTTGGAAACACATTTGGGATAATCAATGGGTCTAATGAATCCTGCATCAAGGAGTTTTTGTAGCTCAAGTTTGACCAATAAGGCAATTTGTGGATGCATCTTTCTCAATTTTTGTCTTACAAGTTTTGCCTTTAGATAAACTACTAAATGATGCACTACTACCTTTGGATCAAGGCTTAGAATGACGGCATAATTCCATGCGAAGTTCACTTTTTGTTCCTTTAGAAATGCTTCTAGGTTTTCTTATTCCTCAGTCAAAAGTGACTTGGCATAGAAAGTGATGTGCAGTGTCTCTTTGGTTCCTAAATTTACTAGAGTGCACTTCTCTGCTAGGATTGCTGATTTTTCTTGATGGATGGCACTAAGGGGGAGATCAAATCCCTCATCCTTTGGTGCCTCAGAGAGGTTTTCACCATCGGATATGTCCTTTATTTTTATGATTTTAAGATCAGAAAGTGCCACAATGTGGTTCACTTAAATATCTAGATGTTACTCTTATATTTTCAATTAAACTAAGAGATTCAATCGTTTCCTTGTAGTATGCATGCGTATCCAACTCTATGTCAAACCTTGCTTTGTGATTTCATGTGGTAGATCATCCCTTAGTCAAATGAATTTTGAGAGAGCCTCGTCATTTTCAAACATATCTAAGACAGGTGGTCGTCGTTGGTCACAGTCAATGAGTTGGGGGTAAACAAGCTTTAGTTTAGTGACTTGGTTGTTTGACTCGAATGACATGGTGGTGATCATAAAAAGGGAGGAATCCTCAAATAGCATGGGTAGGTTGGAGAGGGGATATTTGAAGGGACTACTAAGCGATACGGGTACCGATGGGAAGCTTTGATCATTTTAACAGAAGCACCTTTTCCAAGTATGGTTATCTTCATAGGGGTACATCCGAGGCCAAGATTCTTAGGTCGCTTCTTAGGAATGATGGGTTCAAACAAGTCATTGCCATTTTTCCTGAGATTCCCATTTTTGTTGTAACGCCAACCAAACATTAACTATAGACCTTTGTTGTTTTCCTCCATGGGAAGATTTGGTACGGGTCTTTCATCTTGATATAACAGGATTGATACATCCTTCTCATCTACCACCTCTTTGCTTAGGTCTCCCCAATTTTTGCAGGTGGTGGATTCCATTTTGAAGGTTTGAGATGTGTCAATTTATTGTGGTTTTCCATGAGATCTAGGAGATTGAGGTAACTATCCTATCACAAAGGCACTCTTTTTCATTTTATAGTCCCCACACCCATTATCTTGGATTACAACCTTGACATCTGGGATGTTTTGAATGGTAGGTGACTTTGTCTCAGAAGTGGAGGCTAAAGTGGATGGATCAACATAGGGGGATGTGGGTCCCTTGTCATTTTTCAGAACTTGGGGGATCTTTTAGTATTTGGCTTCTATATTTTTGCAATAATAGAACAGTTTGGGGTTGCCATGGATCATGACTTCTTGATTTTGGTAAGGAAATTTTACACATTGATGGAAAGTTGATGCGACAGCTTGCATCCCATGGATCCATGGGTGCCCTAGGAGTATATTGTAAGGGAGTTCAAGGTCAAGGACCTGGCAAGTAGTTTCCATGATTGTTGGCCCTACTTGGATAGGGAGTTGAAGGGTTCCTTGAGACACCTGCTCTTGATCATCATAGGACTTGATGGTGATACATTTTCCCTTTTCAATGGCATCCTATGAAAATACCAAATTATTTATTAGTTGTAAAGTACAAATATTCAAACCCTCACCCCCATCCACCAAGACTCTTTTGACTTTGTTCTTATGGACTAAGACTTCAAGATGGAGTGCACAATTATGAGATGGTTGGGTTGGGAGATCATGCTCCAAAAATGTAAGGACATGTGGTGTAGTGATATTTCTGACCATAGCTTGAAATTGGTCTACATCAAGGTCTATGGGAATGAAGGATGTGGCCAATGCCTTTTCTAGGATGTCCTTATGTGCAGGTGATATTTTAAGAAACTCCATGATGGAGATTTGGGCGAGGGTCTTTTTTAGTTGTTCCAAGACGTTATAACCACTAGGGTTTGATTTCAGATTGGCAAGTGGTGCCTTGTGTGGTGATGATGGTCCTGGGATAGAAATTTTGTTGCTACATGTGGTGACTCCACACTCAGCTCTAGGACCTTTGATATTAACAACTATTACCCATTAATCCAATGATGCTACAACATGGTCATAGATATGGTTCACATTGTGGTAAAAATTTCCTTTACCATTTTTCTTTCCTTTATTATGATCTGGCATCAAATTCATGTATATTTTAAGATCTTGATTCCCTACTAGTTGTTCAATCGTTATAACTTTATCGTCAATGAGATCTTGGATCATATTTTTAAGTCTCATACGACTAGTTGTGTGTGTCCCTTTATTTGTGAAAGTCACAAAGGTGATTCTCATTATACCATGGAGGTTTAACATGAGGCTCTTGGTAATTTTCGTAAACATGGAGTGTGATGAGATTTCCTGTACTAACTATTGCATGATAGATTCAATGGGCTCCCAAGTGGTGTATATTTTTATTTTGAGGGATATTTTTTCTTTGGGGGTGGCCCCCCTTGAGTGTTTACATTGTTGATAGTTTGATTGTTAGGTTGTTGTGATATTGGTGATGTTTTGTGTGGTTTGTGGTTGTGGGTATGTTTGTTGTTGTGTATTCTACCTTGGGGAACTAATAACAACCTTGGCATCAATGACACCATCATTGGTAACATTGTGTGGTCTCACAACATGCCCCAAGATTGAAAAGACTTGGGGACCCAAGTGAAAAAATATAACTCTTATGGCAGGAGCTAGCAAATTGGAGATCATTGGAAGTGAAAAGAGAAAATCTTTGATAATAAAAGTACTTTGTAAGGTAAGTGTTTTGGGCATCAGGTACCGAGTACCAAAAACATGCAAAAGGAAAAAGGTAATATAAGTTCAAGAAGAAGCTCTGGTCCAGTATGAAGTCCAGTATAATGGAGTTCCAATATAACCGAGGTCCACGAAAGTAAGTGGGTAAAGTTGAATACTGGGTACCGGATACTGAGATGCAATGTGAAGTAAAATGTTAGAATTTTAAATTTATCTAATGATCCTGGTAATCTGATATATGTGTGTGTGTGTGTGTATGAGGATTCATGATATGCTTTTGAAAGGCATGTTGATAATGGGATTTTTGTACTAACATTTGAATAATGATTTATTTACATGAGATGTTATAAATTTTTTTTTTAAAAGGGATTTAATGTATGCAATTTGTGATTGCAGGAGATGCAGATTGTGATGCAAAGCTTGGGTATGGACAATCAGGAAAATTGTATTTGCAAACAAATCTGATGATGTTTCCAGGTTCAACAATACACTTTACAAGCTCATGCTAGAACAAATTTCGTTGCAAAGATGTGCTAGATACAAAAATACGGGATGTTGGAGTTCAAGCATGTAGCGTAGAAGTGTACTCATTCCAGGGGTGGTCCATTCCTAGATTGTTCAAATTGAGGAGGAACCTAAGATATAGGAATAATACTTCCACCTAATCACTCTGATTTTATGGGAAGTTCCTATATTTTGTTTGAGCATATTTGTTTGATTTCAAAAGGAATCCTGACAAAGATGAAAAAGTAGAACCATAAGAGTTTCAACGAGTGATTGGAGTTGACTTCCATTGACTTCAATTACAATTCTCCTATTGGTCATAACATTCCACATGCCTTGACAATATTGGTCCCCTGGATTTCCTCTCATGTATTTGTCTTATCCTGTCTGAGCCTTGTGTTCTATAAAAGGCCAAAGGATCCTCATTTTTGTTTTTTAAGTTCAAAATTTATGGATGTTGGAGGAGCATAAAATTTTAAGTTTTGTTCTTTTTTCCTGTTTTATGAACCATTTTGGCACAAAACTTTGTATGCACATAGACATTAATTAATATCAGAGCTTGTTAGATAGCTACCTATCTTAGTATCTTTTGTAGTTGGTTTTGTTAGTTCGACCAAACAAGATTGTATGTTGTGTCATTTAAGGGTCCATACAGAACCTACTTGGTGTCCAAAAATGAAACCCCTCTCTTTAAAAGCTTGCACTATTTTATATGTAGTTGTGAAGTAATCTGGTGAAGTATAAAGCAGTTTGCTCTATTTTAATTAATTCTTTGGGGCATCCATGGAGAATAACCAGGAGATACTTTTAATTTTCAGTATTTTTTTATGCTTTGTTTTAGAATAGATGTTTAAATATTTTGAAAATGTTCCAAATTTTAAATGAATGGGAAGAATTTTATTGAAGATATTTTTTTTTCCATAAATTTGTTAAATACTTAATTGATAGCAAAGAATCAGTTATGTTCATGAAATGTTATGGAAAATATTTTGGTTTCATGATATTTGAACTTAACATTTCAATATGGAATTTACACCTAAAATATTCAAAGAACAACCATAGTTCCTTTGAGATTAACAACAATATCACATCAGTACCCGAGAGCAACCCTAGTGCAACCATGACCTGGTTATCAAAGACTTGGGATTGAACAAAAGCCAATCTTTGCCCTGTAATGCAAAATTCCCCCTTAGGTTGTCTTTGTTCCATATCTTTCAAGAAGGATAGGCTCTTTGCGATCTTGACTGTGAAGAAGTTATTTGCCTTGTTTTTTGCAAGTAAAATCGTCATCAACAGGTAAAATTTTTATTCTTGGCCCACATGCGAGGTTTTTCATTGTAACTTGTTGATGGTTGATTGTCTTGGTACATGGGTGTGCCCCCTTGTGCTATAAGGGCTCTTTAAATGTTGAGAGCTTTGGGTATCAGTTGGTCATATGTTGTGATGCATTGCATTTTTAGATGGAAGGACAAGCTCCCTTCAAGGTTGGAGATGATGGTCCCAATTTGTTGTTCCTCTGGCATGGACCATTTTCTCTTGCTAGCTCTAGATCTCCATTGTTGCAAGAAAGTTGTGAATGTCTCTCCTTTAGCTTGCTTAAGGCCAAATAGTTCTTCCAAGCTTACCTCCATGTCTTGGTTGAAAGAGTAGTTTTCAATGAATAAATCCATGATTTCCTAGAACTTTTTGATTTAGAGAGGTAAGCGAGAAAACCATTCCATTGCGAGTCAGCCAAGCTTCGAGGGAAAATCCACATTAAGAATCATCATATGCTACCTCCATGCAATGTATGTGAAACTCTCTGATATGGTCCTCAAGATTTCCCTTTCCAAAGTATTTATCAAATTTTGATATTTTGAATCCTAGCAGGAATGTAACCATAGCAATGCTTCTATCAAACGGATAGGGGCACAAATTTCCTTGTGTGCGTGATTTTTTTAATTTTTTGGATTGGATGTCCTATATCTATTGTGAGATAAATTTGACCTGCATGGAGAGGTCATTTTGCAGATCTGTTGGTGGGATGTGCATGTTTTGGGATGGTATGTTTTGTTGGGTGAAAGATGGGGTGGCTTGTGTGTTTGGGTTCAAGGAATTCTGTTGCATGTTCGTGGGAGGTTGCTAGAAGTTTTGTTGTGTGAGCAATGCTTGTTGGTATGCCTATTGTTGTTGTTGTGCCAACAACGCTTGTTTTTGGGCTTGTTGTTGTTGTTGTTGGGTCAATAGCGCTTGTTGTTGGACTTGTTTTTGTGTTGCTTCTTAATTTTATGCTATCAATGCATGTTGTTGTGCATGTTGTTGTAAGGCTTGTTAGTAGGCTTGTTGTTGTAATAAGGCTTGTGCTTGTACTTGTTGTGCTTGGTATTGAGCTTGTGCTTGGGCTTGAGCTTGAGCTTGGGCTTGTGCTTGTGCTTGTTGTTGTTGTAGCAAAGCTTGTGCTTGCACTTGGGCTTGATCTTGAGATTTTTCTTGTGCTTGAGCTTGAGCTTGTTGGGATTGGAATTGCTATAAGGCATTTTGGTAAGTTTGTTGTGTTGCTTGTAATGCGATATTGTATTGATTTGCTGCATTCGAATTCGAAGGTGGAGGTGGGAGATTTTGTGGGATGGTGTGAGATGATGTGATAAGTGATCATTGATGTGGTTGTTGATGTGTTTGTTGAGGGATGATAAGAGGTTGAGTGGTAGCTAGTGGATTCAGATTGGTAGTTAATATGATTATCCCTTGTGAGACTAGATTTTGGGATGTTTGAGGTGTTGTAGATGATGTGATGATTGGTTGAGAGATTTGGATTGGTGCCACTTGGTGTTGTGATATCAGTGGCATGTTTTGAGGATTTGGTATGATAGATGCATTGATTTGATTCATGTTTAGGGGGTTGATTTGATTTGATTGGTTTTGGATTGATGTGTTGGATGAATGGAGTTTCTCTATACCTTGAATTGGTGTGGATGATGATGTCAGGATAGAGAATGGTGGGAATATTTGTGATGTATTCCCTTGTGGGATTGAGGATGACTCATTTAAAGTAACCACTTGTCCTTGTGATACAGTGGGGAGAGAGCTTTTTGTATCGAGAGGGTATGTCGGTGTTGTGGAAAAGGTGGAAGGGTTGTTTGTATCCTTGGAAAATGAGTGGCACGTATGGATGTTTAGGGTCTTGTGGGATGGTGCTAATCATACCCAATATTGTGTTGGCCTCTAAATTTTTTTTGTTGACAAGTGGATTCCCTTGAAGGGGTTGGATTAATGAACTTCCCTTGGTGATCATAGGTTGACTTAGGGCATGTGATGATGTTTGAATGAGTTGAATGATGGGTTGGATGATGCTTGGGAATTAAGGTTTGAATTATGTTTGTGGCATGTTCCCAAAAGGTTGTTCAACAATAGTGCTCACATAAAAATTGGAAGGGAGTTTAGCCCCTTCCTTTTCCAATACCAACATGTATTGTGTGGGATTTAGCCTCATGACTGTGTTGACAAGCTTGCGTATTTTAGGATTTTGAACTAGTTCTAGTATTTCATCTTGGGACATCTCTTGGAAGTTTTTGGTGATATCCTCCACTTGGAAACTCCTTCTTGAGGATCTTGTGTTAATTGAGGGTGATTAAGTGGAGGGTTGATAGATTCCCTAGGGTTGAATTCTGATGTTGTTTGACTTAAATCATTTGAGGTTGATGTTTCTTTGTTTTGCTTCATGATCTTCTTGTGTTGTGACCTTGTTTGGACCATAAAATTGGGATCAACCTTTAGGAATATGGGAGGTAAACCTCTAACTCCTTTGTTTGATCTAAAATTTAGGTACAAAAAGAAAATCTAGGATGTTTAAGGATCAAATGATGATGAATGATGAGAGGTGAATGATATGGATGTTTGAACTTTTGAGAACTTTGGATGAATACTAGACCTTAAGATTTTGATTTTTTATTTGGATTGATTTGGATTTGGATAATGAAATTATAGATCCCAAGATGTTAGGTGTGATCTTTGGGTAAATTCCTCCAAAAAAGGGTGCTAATTTAACAAAATGTGTGAGAAAGGATTCATTCCCACACACCTAGCCAAACAAGGTGATTTTGATTTTGATTTAAGGATTTACCAAAAGTCTAGCATAGATGATTTTTCCATAGTTTTAAAAGTTGTTTGTGAGATGGGTTTGATGAGTGTTGTGACAAATGAAAGTTTTGGTTTTGATCCTAGATGAACCTAGAAAGACTTTATTTATAAGACCAAGGTGTTGAAGAACATGATATTCCCTATAAAGTGTTCAAATCCAAAAGACCAATGTTTGACTTAAATGAGAGGTTCAGATTGAGCATACATATCCAGATTGTTTAGCGGAATAAGTCTATAAAACCTTGTTACCTTCTTACTTATCTTGCGGTATTGTCTTAGGTTACACTTTCTAATGTATCTTCTTATGACCTTTTGAGTGTGACACCTAATTTTGAAATGACGGCATAGACTTTTGCTTTGGAATCTTGATTTTGCAGGAAATCATGAGAACAAACACATGTGTGGGGTCCAATTGTCCTTTTATCTTGATAAATTGAACTCTTTTTACCACATCAACTCATCTTGTTTAAGTTCCAAACTAAATTTATATGTCTTAGCTCCTTTTTATTCCATAAGGTCCATTATGTGAAAATCAAAGAGTCAATGCCATAGTTTCCTTAGGTTGACTTTGGAGAGAGCAAGTTGACATATGAGCCCAAATTTTTAGAAGCCTCTAAGGATAAAATCCCTAGGGACAAGCAATAATAAGTTGATCTCTTCAAAGATGTTCACTCTTTCCAAATGGTTTGAAATTTTGATGAATTGTTAAATATTTGTTTCCAATGTTTGAGATCCAAGCAATGTGTTCAACTGACTTGCAAATTGTACAATCCTAGGCTGCCAAGATACTACTTGTTGAGTCCCCACTTAGATTTCTCCAAACACTAAGACAAAGCGAACAATTAGATATTTGGCGGCATTGGCTTCCCTCCACAACACACACTTCTTGAGACCACCAAAACTCAAAATCCTAAAGATTTGAAGATCCTAAGGATTTTCCTGTTTCTACTTTGAATAGTACAAATGGGCAGATTCAGAACAACCGTTCTTGTGCCAGCAAGCATGAAGGTTTTTGATCACTAAACAAATGGTTCGTAAAAAGGGCTTTCGTTCAAGGTGTTCATACACATAGCAAGATTAGATCAGGACTATGGTCATTCAAGAGGCCTCCCAATCTCTTCCTAAGAAGAGATTTTAATGTATCACATGGATACTTATAAGGTTGACACTTGTCGGTATGACACATCCACACCTATTGTTTGTAAATTTCGTCACAAACACATTTTTATATAGCGATTTGAAAGAGCTTGGCTTTAGCCCATTACCGCTTGGGTCATTCCCTCCTTTCAAAGTGGGGAGGTAGGCCCTCTAAAGATAGACAAAAGCAAGGGAGTACATTTGTAGTTTGACCACCTAGATTGCATGAAGCGCAAGGAGGGAACACACAAAATGTCTTTTCCTCACACTAGCATGGGGTTCATTTTTAGATCTAAATTGAAATATGTGGGTGATTTAGAGAACCAATGTCAAAGGAATGCTTTTGATTGTCAAGATTGCCAAGTGGCACGAGAGAAGTGCATACACATTCAAAATGAAAAGAATTGAAAAACCACAAAACAAAGAAGGAACAAGTTATTTGTAATCCCCAAAGTAAAGGTGAGTTCTCTTTAAGCACCAAAAGCTAAGTGTGAATTTATCTTGTTCAATTTTAGCCCACAAAGCAATGTTTAGTAAGTTCCTAATGTTCAATTTTAGTCCAATTTTGAAAAACTTGAGTAGATGGTTAATTTTAAGCCCAACATAATGCTAGTTGGTCCTAAAACAGAAAATGAAAAGCAGAATTGGAAAGCCTAAGCTATTACAAAGAGCATTAAAAAATGTTTTTATTCTTCCAAGTCAATATTTTTCCTCTTCCTACAAAGGCGACACTAGGCAAAAAAATGCAACACTTTGTGGGATGACAAAGGCGACGCTGAAAAAAAAGTGATGCTTTGATGAAATGCAAAGGTGACACTTTGTAGTAGACAGAGATCACAAATGTAATGCTATAGGAACAAAGGAAATGCAGAAACAAAGGTAGTGATCTGTCAAAAAGTAGAAATAAACTAAAAAATTTGAGCAGACAAAGGTGGCACTCCTACAAAGGCGACGCAACAGAAACCCGTGACCACGGCACAATGTGACAAAGGTGATGCTAAATACAAATTCAGTGCTCCGCAAGAAACAAAGGAGATGATGTACGCACAAGCGGCGTTGTATGGAGCAAAGGTGGCGTCGCCCTCCTGTAGCTACACAAACATTAGTTTCAAGCCAAATTTGTCAAAATAAAAAGGTTAGCCCTCCTAGCACCAAAATGTGAGTGCCTAATTTGCAATTAAGTAACAAGAGATAACAAACAACTATTAATCAAGTTAGGAAACACAAACAAAGCACTCCCTATGAGATTCTTAGTGAAATAAAGATGAAAACATGAAAATGAAAGCGTAAGTAAGCTAAATGATAACATGTAATCAACTAAAACAACTAAACCTCTAGCCCATAGGGGGATTGGTGCTCCTTTGATGTGGAATTTCCCAATCCCTTTAATAAGCTCCAATTTTGTTCTTGAATTTATATTTGGTAAATAAAATTTATACAGATACATAAATATATACTCATTGTATATATTGCAACCATTGATTTAAAGTGACACAATATATTACATTGTATATAGCAACCATTACTTTAAACCTGTACAATATATTATACATAGTCAATTTTTTTTTAAATATGTGTATATATACATATTATATATACACTTAGAATGAAAAAGATATACCTAAAAAATAAAATAATATATAAACACAATTTTATTATAAAACAAATGTATAAGTTTCAAATGGGAAAATAATAAAATAGAGTAGAATAAAAGAGGAGGAAAGCCTTAAAAATAAATATATATTAAATAAAATATGATAAAAAAGGAAATTATATTAACAAATTAAAACAAAAGAAAATAACTTATTAGCTTGAGAGAGAGTTGTATCCCTCTCCCTTCTTGGTCCTCCTTTTGCAACTCATTGAATGAGAATGCAAAGGGGATTGAGTCCTTTTAAAATATAGTTTAGGTTTCCCTTGAAGTGAATTTAGTAAAATAATTAATTCCCTTAAGTGGGATTAATTTGTATTTAACCTTAGATTAATATCAACATCTGCAATAAAAAATTGTTGTTTGCTTCTGCTTATGTTGCTCTAGTAGCCCCTTCGACATTGCGAACTGTTTGATCCCTTGTTACTGGAGAAAATGCCTATGACATTTCTCCTATCCATGATCGAGATGGGGGTGGGTCATATGTTCCTAATGTGGCGAGGTTGGTATCCAAGCAACCAATACGATCATGCCCTAGCTCAACTAGGGTTTTAGGTTGCCTACACCTAGACAATCACATGACTCCTCATAATCTGATTTTAGGTGTCATAATTCCTAATATTTTCTTTGAGATTGGGCCTTCTAGTTTGCTAGTTTCAAAGACCGAGAGGCCCCTCCTTCAGGGATATTACTTTTTGTTCGTATAAGGAAAAGAAGTTTAAATCTGTAGCTTGGGATGCTCGGCCATTGAAGGGTGATTCGATTGTTGATGTGTAGGGGATCTCTATGGGAAATCCATGAACCCTCATCAAGAGGGTTGCATCCTCTCTTGTTCTATTTTTCTCTAAGAAACTCAAGAAGGAGGTCACTAAAGGGGAGCCATTTTATGCTTCCAATGGATTAATTGTCTAGTTCAATCATCTTTGGCCAAAATTACTAGATTTGCATGATTGGAAATTTTATCAACATGGCAACCTATGCTCAAAGGTAATGTAGAATTCTACCCTTGTGAACAATGGTTTTTTGTTGTGGTGCTTCATTGCATCTAGGATATGGATGCCATTCTACAAGAGAAATGGTGTTGGGGGAAAATCTTGCTCCTTCTCAAACCTTGGTTTTCGAAATTTAATCCTACTACTAAATTCTTCTTTGAGAAGCCTATTTGAATCCATCTTCTGAATCTTTCATTAAAGTTATGGTTTGTGGAGTGATTTTAGGTGATTGGATACTCTCTTGGTTGCTTCCTAGTAGCATATTTAGACACTTCTAATTTCACCCATACAACATTTTCCTGCATCCTTGTGGACATGGGTGTCACAAGGGAACTAGTTGCGGATATCACCTTCAAGTTTGTTGATTGCAGTTGGACTCAACTTCTAGATTATGAAGGTTTGTCATTCAAGTGCAGGAAGTGCTTTGAAACTGATCATATGGCCAATTCCTATTCTAGAATTATTAAAAATTCTACATAGCATTCCTGGTGGTTTGATGCCCTTCCACATCATTACTCAATTAAAGCCCCTTCAAAGATGGTGGAAGAACCAAAATCATCACAGAGACACAGATCTGCCTCAAATGAGGGGACAGGGAAAGTCTAAGAATCTCAAGTTATGGGATATTCTTTAGAGGTGAACATGGTCCAAAAGTAGCCTCTTCAATTAGACATAGAAAGTTTAAATCCATCGAAAGTGGACCCTTAGATTGTGATCTCAAATCCAATTGCCAAATCTTCAAAAACAACTAAGAGTGGTAAGAGATCATCTATATCAAGTGATCTGAGCATTTTGTGGGTTATTTCTCAAACTAATATCCCCATAAAATTGAAAAATAATGTGAATGGGGAGAAGGATTGGAAAGAAGAGCAAAATAAGAAAAATAAAAACATCAAGAATGAGTTAAATCAGATTAAAATGCAACTGCAATCTCATACATAGAATGGTGTTGATTGTAACTTAAACTGATGATAATTTGCTATCCTTAGTAGTTGGGTAGATGATCTCTATGATCTAGGCATCAAAAATTCGCAAGAAATATGGTTGTTAGAATGTTTGTAGATGTAATTTTGCATGCTAGCCATGGCTAGCGATTTATGTAAACTTTTCAGTTTTATTAATAAATTATCTCTCTTACAGATCAAAAAAATTGTATTTACCCTTAGGTATTGCAACTTTAGGAGAAACTATAAATTTACTGATGTGTGCAAGACTAAGATTATAAGATTGAGTGTTTAAATGTGTTATGCATTCATTTTTAATCATGATGTGAATTCATGTTTAAAATAGTCTATTGAATGGGTTTATTAAGTTAATTGTGAATGGGTGATGATAAATAAATTATTAATTTGAGATTAAATTATAATATTGATTTAATTTCAAAAAATGACTTTTAGAGAAAATTAAAACAGTATTTAGGGATTCGTTAAATTTTGAATTTTCATTATGTTAAAATATTTAGAAGAGTGAACCAATCAGTGTATTAGACATTATTAAATTGAAGGTTAGTATAGATAATTATTGAGATTATTTTTATAGATAAATGTTGTTATCTATAAAGTTGCATGTAAATGTTTTATTATCTTTGGATTAATTAGTTAAACATTTTAATTATTTAAATGTAATGTACCCTAGTCAAGAGATAGATGTTATAAGATATAGGTTTTACCTTAGAATCTTGACCACTTTACTTTTTCTTAGAAAACCTAGAGGTAATGTACCTTAAGGATTCCTCTCTTGAGGTGTATTGCATATGAATGTCAAACCCTATTTAGGTTTCACTCATTGTTGTAGGTTGTGCAAAATTAGCTCCACAACACCCACTTGTTTTATCCCTTCCCTCGCCTTGTGTGACATGATTTTGGTGACTTTGCATGCACATAATGTCAACAAGTGCACACATTACTCTACCATGATGAAGATGGTAGAATCAAATGGATAGTGTTTTATGTGATGTTTTTGGTTCATGTTTTATTACCATGTACAAATATGGGCATGACATCTCACAATAGCAATACAATGAAACATCCAACATCTCATAATTTATGGAGATTTGGAGCTCATTATCAACCAATTTAATAATGAATATCAAAATAAATATGATAAGCTATCTCCTTATAAATGGATGGTAGATAATTTCAAAGAATTAATCTCTATTCAATTTGAATTGGTGTTGAAAGTTAATTATAAAGGAGAAGATGACATGGCTATAATTAGATCCCTTTTGGATATGCTATAAAATAGTCAGTGCTTTGAATTCTTAGTCAAGAACCTTTTGATCCCCATGTATTATTCCCCAAAATTATATCTTTTCTATGAAATTGGTGGTCCCAACAATATTTGGTATCATGACATTTACAATTACCTCCATAATCAAGCATTACCACCCAACTTATATCACACACAATACAAAACCCTTATTTTTCACTTTTCTTATTTTAAAATTCTTGGAAAAACATTATATCAAAGAAGATTCAATTTTACCTTACTTATATGTCTTAATTTGGAAGAGGATTAAATCTCATAATAAAAAGGGTGTATAATAATATCAGTGGTGTACACACTAGCAGTATTATATTGGCCAAAAAAAAATTGAGAATAGAATACTAGTGGCCCGCCATGGATTAGTACACGTTAATTTGTAAATAAATGTCTAGCTATCAACAATATGGAGATTTGATTCAGGTTTCATCGCAAGCATTGTAACCCATCACCACTCCCTAGAACTTTTCACATTAGGGCCTTAATCTTGTTGTAAGATCCACCCACTTTCATCCATTTACCACAAATACATAATCACTACCATCAAGTACTTCGCCAAATGGGTTGAATCTATTCCTCCTATCTATACTAATGGACAATGTATTTCCAAATTTATCCTTCATTATATTAAATTTTTCTATGGTATCCCTTTTACAATTGTCACTGATAATGAAAAATCATTCAAAAATAATGAATTTCACACTCTTTGTGAATGCTTCCATATCCAAAATTTCTAGTCCACCTCATACTACCCACAATATAATGGTCAATCAGAGGTGTCTAATAAAACCCTCTCAAAAATCCTCAAAAATATAGTCAATGACGTTGATCATGAATGGTACTTACAACTTAATCATGTCCTTTAGACATATCAAACTAGCATGCACACACCAATTGGTGTAACTCCATATTCCATTGTCTTTGGTTGTGAATCCATCTTACCAATTGATATCAAACATTCATCTTTTTGTGTCTCCTTACAACACCTACTTCATGGTGAGGACTATCAAGTTGCATGCTTGCATGAGTTCCAACTTCTTAATGAATAGTACCTTAATTCCTTCAATCACCTTCATTCATACTATAATCTCCTTCATTGTATTTAAAACAAGAAGATAGATCTTAAGAGTTTCAAGTTGGTGATCCTTAAAGGGAAAAAAAATTAATAGGACAGAGACAATATGGGTAAATTTGAGCCTAATTGGTTGAGCCTGCATGTCATCATTTTCAAGTATGTTTTAAGAGAATATCAGGTAGTCGGTACCCTTGAGGTTCAAGATCTTGATGAACTAATCAAAATTGTACACCTCAAGAACTTCCATGCTTAATATCAAGAATATCCCAATTGAAAAAATACACAAAAAAATAGTAAAGAGAAATTTTCCCTTTGGTGAAAACTAAAGATAATAAAATGGTAGAAGACAACAAACAATTAAGATAAATCAAATAAAATATTACCTTTATCCTTTAACCACCTTATCCTTTGGATTGAACTTGAAGCGGAGGTACCCTTCTTCACTTTATGTGCTCTTCAAATTCTTTTTTGATGCAACTTGGATAGAATGTGGATTACTTTAACATGAATTGACATAATCATAAAGTGTTGGATGGATTTTAGTAGTGAATTTTAGTAGCATAATTTTAGCTCAATAAGTTGGATTATCAATGAAGGAGGCTCCAATTTATAGATTTTTAGTGGCCAAAATGGAGGGTTGAAATGGATTAAGAGATGGAGGGCTAGGATTGAAGGAGAAGATGGAGCCTTAGGCTTGTGATAAGTTTCACAAGGTGAGGGATTGAAAAGGTGGCATGTAGTATGGAGAAGAGAGCTAGGTGTGCTCACACATGTGTGAGAATACCTTGAGAAGAACATGAGTTTGAAAAGTGGAAAATAAATGGAAAGTAAAATAGGGAGAAATCAATGAGAGTGACATGTGGATGGAAGAGGAAAGTGTAGGATGGGTACACATGTTTGTGAGGGTCTCACACATGTGTGAGTAACCAATAAGATGAGTGATCAAAGGACAGGGTGGAAGGTGATAGTAACTTGTGTATGCTCACACATGTGTGAGAATTGAAGAAGGTACACTTGTCACATGCTAACAAGTTTGGGGATTTGGAGGAATTTTTAATTAGAGAAAATGTTAATGATGATTAGTGGAGATTAATTAATTAAACAAGTTTAGAAGAATTAATGAGTGGGGGTTAAGGCTAAGTTAAATTAATAAACTTTTAGATGAAGAAGAAAACTTAATTAATTAAATAAAATCTAATTAATTATGAAGATAAAATAATAAATTACTTAATTAGTTGTTAGAATATGGAAAGAAGGTGAATTATGTAAAATAATTATTTAAATTAATTTAATTAGTTATGTAACAGGAAGTTGATTTTGGGGTGTCTATATTTCCCCCTCTTTGATACATCATCGCAACTAACATGAGTAACATCATCTCAAAGAAATAAAAATTTTCCCTAGTCAAGTGGAAGGAAAGGTGGACCAAAATAATGGTCCCTTTGACATTTCGATGATGCTCATCGCTCGACAAAAGGATGAAAAGAAGGGTGGAAAAGTGGAAGAAGAGAAGGGGAAGACCGACCCCCAAAGAAAACTAACCTTTGAAAATCTGAGGGAAGCCTTACCTCTTACCTTTGAAGGTAAGAGGTAAGATGTAAGGGCAAAGGCCAACATCCGAAGGCCGATAGAAAGGAAAAAAATGGAAGAAGAGAGAGATAAGTAAGGGGTAAAGAGTAAAGTTGAAGATCGAAGGCCAAAAGACTTAAAGGAAAGATGGGAAAGGAGAAGGAGCGATGAAGAAGGCATGAAGGAAGTGAGTAAGAGAGCCTGAAAACCCAAAATTATAGGACTTAGTAAAATTTAGGAAACTTCAAGGAGAAATCATGCAAGATGGTCCATGGGGAATCTCTCAAATCGGTTATCAATGATGGGACATCAAAGAGGGGCATGAAATGTCAACAATCACCCAAACATAAAACCAGGGCACCCAAACTAGGTTGAAAGGATTTTAATTAACTTTGGGTAATACGAGACCAACCAAACATAGAACTAGGCCACCCAAACTAGGTTGGAAATATTTGGGACTAAGTTTGGGAAAGACAAGGCCACCCAAACTAGGTTGGATACATGAAACTGATTATGTTTTATTTTAGCAAAAGGTGACTCAAGATGTTTTCCAATTAATATTACACATGAAGAAACTTTCATTTAGGTGTAGGGATTTTGAGGTATTTGGACAAGTATGATGCATATGGATACCAATTAGAATCAAATGCTAAAAATATTCACCATTATTTTTATTAAATAATTGCTACTTTATTAAATAATTGTTGCACTCTTGTATGAACGGTTAAAAATAATTATAACCACCCAAAAAGAAAGGAGTTATTGGTTGCATGAAATGCTACATGCATGGGAAAGTATTTTTCACCCATTTTGGGATAATTTATGGTCACTAGGCATGAAAAATGGTAGCAGAAAGTCATAGAGAAGTGGCTGGAAAAATGCAATAAGTGTCATGGGTACACATAGCAAAGGTTGTGTAAAAAAAAACAATGGAAAACGTGGAAAAATGTTGTTGCAATTTGTTGCATGTATTTGCATGTCATTGTAAAGGTTAATTGTTGGGAGATTAATATAATTTGGACCCTCTATTGGAGGATGTGGCCCAGATTTGGGTGAACCACATTAAATATTTGTGTTGTCTTCTTGTTGTCCATTATTTTTGGGTTATATAAATCTCATTTGTTTTGTATTAATGATAGTGCAAGCACTTGAAAATATACAACAGGTGTTATTTTTGTTGATGCAACATAGCATCAAACTGTTGTACCTTTACAAAATTAAAGCCCTTGTGCCTTTACAGAATAACAGTCATTTGTGTGCTGAGTGTAGAAGGATTTTACAAGATTGTATAGACCATGTATGAATAGAATTTAATGTTGGTATACAAGGAAACAACGCTATTCATATGTAGATTGCATAAAACATACAAAAATTTGTACAATAAGGTATCACAATCGCTGGGTACAAAGGGAGTCTATATTTGATTTCCTCTTTGTTGCCATGGACAATACCTTTTCTCAACAGCTTCATGAACTCGAACATGAAAGCCACCATGGTAATGATTACCTATAGCATAAACAATGGATCTATCCACAATATCTATAGCTGAAGCACCATGTACAATTTCCAATTGTTGCTACTCCTGAGAACTTAAGCCTGGGGATGTTGTATAGAACTCCATGTATACTGCAACCTATGGATGCAGTATAAAGAGAGATCCTAACTCCGAATATATACACCTGTGAACTCTACATAGGAGGAAGAACAAGGTAGCCAATGCAAAAGGGAGTCCCCTGTAGCCAACACCTCATATGATACTACTCCTGCAGCCCGGGTCAAGGTCACCCCAACCTGTAAGAGTCTTTGCCGCCAACATTTCATCCTTGGAGAAAACCTCCTCACTTTCTAGATTTTCATTTGTGTGCAACCTCGGAACCTTGACTTGGAGCTGCTCTTCATTGACCTTAGCTTTCCCATTGAACTCTTTGTAAAAAAATTCCAGTGCAGTCATAAAAGAGGCCAAACTATGTAGACCCACTTGCCAATTATGCTCGAACCTGCCTCCATTTTGATTGACAAGTAGTACCATGAGAAAATTTCCCTTTGCACTCCTCACAGTCATCACAACCTGTGAGGAAATGTTGAAAAGGATGAGTATTTTTGCAGACTCAATAAGGAGCCTCCTCTGACCATTAAAATTTTCACTATTTCTTGCCTTCCATAATTGCCACAAGATTTCATTAGAAAGACAGTGCCAAAACAAATTAATCTCTTTTCCTAGTTTTTTATCATTGCATAAAAGAACCTCTTTCTAATCAATTTTTCCAATAGTTTTCCAGATTAGTATGTTGTTACAAAAGAGCTTCCATATTTTGTTTGCATACAAAAAATCAAAGAATATATGTTCAA
Organism: Sequoia sempervirens; assembly: GCA_007258455.2. Taxonomy (NCBI): domain Eukaryota; kingdom Viridiplantae; phylum Streptophyta; class Pinopsida; order Cupressales; family Cupressaceae; genus Sequoia; species Sequoia sempervirens. The sequence continues at coordinate 33,044,641 of VDFB02000013.1, read as the reverse complement.
CAGTTTATGGGAGTCTGCAAATTTTACATATTTCAATGGCATCATGTTTCCACTTGATAGGCACTCTTTGTAATATTATTAACCATCTCAGACAAGCCTTTTGGGGTCAAGAATAGAGGACCAGTTTGAGATGAACATTTCATGCCACTCTTTATTACTTAGATTTACTTGCCAAGCCCTGTTTAGGTGTTCAACCAGGGAATTGTTGTGTATTAGTTCTCGGTAGATGGTCTTTGCCTGAAGTGATTTTAAAGGGGTGTTTCCCTTCCAAGAGAGCTATTCAATAGGATTTATGCCTAAACTATTAGGGTCGAGCGGGGGTGAAGCCTCATAGGCTTGATTTAGCACAGTATACGTTCTTAATCTGGATGGGGGCAGCTAAAACTCCATTTGCAAATCTTCCGACTTCTTTATCTTACCATCAACTAAGACATTCTCCAAGGTCTTAACTCTAGTTGTTGCCCATTTTTTGGTAGAACAACCTTGTAGTAGGGCCAAAGGCTTTCCATTATGTTCCAAATTCCACCAAATGGAGTAGCCAAGATGCCATGGATTGCCATTATATCTAGTCAATGATGTAAAAGTGACATGCTTTTTAACCAACTCCCAAACCTTCCAGATGCTCTTAAACACTATAGAACCAGTAGGGACCATGGGGTGCTTTGATAGGAGCAGATCACTGGAAGGTATATGCCTCCAATACTTGGCTTTTTTGGGGGTACCTAACCAAATATTGTTTCTAATTAGCACTTTCCAAGGTTCATTTCCCTCTAGTGCCTTACAAATCCACTTATTGGCTAGAGCAATTCCCTGTTTCTCTAGATCCTTTAGCCCAATTCCCCCTTGATCTTTTCCCATGCAACACCAATCCCATCTGACTGAGTGCTTCTTCCTTTTCCCTTTGCCATCAAACCAGAGGAAGCCTCTGATCTTTTTTTTTAGTTCTTTTAATTGATAGCTATTAAAAACCACACTGAAGCATAGTAGACAGAGTATGAAGAATTTTTTTTGACATACCTGAAACCTTCCTACGAATGACAAGTACTGCTTGTTCCATTTATCCATCTTTTTGTTAATTTTCTCTTTGATCCAAAACCACATGTCCTCTAGACATGGGTTGACTGCAAATGGGATTCCAAGGTATCTTACTTGCCTATTAGGGCCTCCCCACTGAAAATAAAATCTTTTCAACCAATCAGGTGGCTTATTTGACCACCCTAGCATTATAGACTTTGTTTTGGATATTTTTGTACCAAAGGTTTGACAATAGAGATTGAGATTGTACAATAAATTATCCACATTTTCTTCTTCTAGATCAACAAAAAGTGTTGTATCATCCACAAACTGGAAGTTCAACAACTCATTATTGTCTGGCAAGCATAGCCCCTTTACCCTTGGAGTTAATAGTATGTCTCTCAGCAAGAAGTGCAAAGAATTAGAGGCTATCATAAATAGGGTAGGTGCAAGAGGGCAACCTTGCCTTATAGATCTTTCTAACTTGAAAGGTTCAGAGAGAGTGTCATTAATGTCTACTTGGGTTGAAGCATCTTTCAGCAATGTGTTGACCATATTGCAAAACTGTTGAGTAAACCCAAAGGCCTCTAGGACCGTTCTCGGGAAGACCCACTCCACTCTATTGTAGGCTTTTTCAAAATCTAGCAAGAGTATGGCAGAGTTTTGTTTGGAAGTTCTAGACCATTCCATGGCCTCCTAGCTAGTGATGAGGTTCTCTAAAATGTATCTTCCCTTAATAAACCTTGTTTGAGTATTGTTAATGAAATTTGGAAGGATGTTGACTAGCCTTAATGCTAGGACTTTGGCCAAAATTTTATAGGATACATTTAGAAGGGTGATTGGCCTCTAGTTCTTTAGGCTAGTTTTGTCTCCATCCTTGGGGAGCGGCCTTATAATGCCCCTATTGATGTCCTTCCCAAGGATCCTTTGCTGATTGCTTCTTTGTAAACCTAGAGAAGATCCTCACTTATCCATTATGAGAACTCCTTGTAGAACTCAACTGGAAAACCATCTTCCCAAGTGATTTATCATTATTCATTGAGTTTAAAGCTCTCTTAATATCTTCCTTACTGATTTCTTTGGCTAAGAATAGGGAGTCCTCTGGGGATATTTTGGGAGGGATCATGATTTTGATGAGCCTTCTTGCATTTCTACCCTCCTCAGTATCACCGTCTGAAGAGAAGAGGTCTTTTAAGAACAAAAGAACTATTTGGAGATGTCACCTTGATTATAGAGGAGGGTTCCATTGTGGTTAATTTGGCCAATCTGCTCTCTAACCCCTTTCTCTTTTAAGAACTTGAAATTTTTTTTGGATCCCTTGTCCCCATTGTTCAGCCAATTGATTTTGGCTCTAACTTTTAAGCCTTGAACTTTGTGTGATTGGAGCCTTCTAAGGGAATTTTTAATAGAGACCAATTCCTCATTTGTTCTTTCATCAGCTGGACTATTTTGCAACCTTAATTCTACCCCAAGAGGTAATTTTCTTCCTTCCTTCTTTCCATGGTCAGGTGTTTCCCAATAGTTTGGCATAGGGTTGTCCACCCTTTGATGTTAGCTTCCCATCTTTGGATTGCTCCTTCATCTTTTAGCAAGCTGTTCTTTATTCCCCTAAGGGTGCATATTGCATCTTTGTAGCTTTCATCCTTTAATAGGCTAGTATTGAGAATAAAGTTTTGACCCTTCTTACTTTCCTTTTTTGTGGAAAAGTTTAGGATTAAAGTGGCTTTGATTGGGTGGTGATTAGATAGGGTATATGGGTGCACCACTACCCCTAGTCCATCACTCACTGGGGAGAAACTGAACCAATTTTTATTTGCATAGAACCTATCCAATCTGCAATACACCCTCTTGACACCTTTTTGAAGGTTATACCAAGTGTACCAAACTTTCTTGCTCTATTTCTTTCTCCCCTTTAGGGGGTCTAAGAGATTTAGTTTGGATTTTAACCTCCTCCAGAAGTTTTTTTCATTACCCTTCCACTCCATGTCCAAGCCTCATTTCTTGTCTTCCATGCTCTCAATCATATTAAAGTCCCCCCTAATGACCCAAGGAACATCTAGGAGGGTTGCAAGCCAATTCCAAAGCTCAATATGTTCTCTGTAGTCATTTGGGGCGTAGATTGAACATATTCCAAAATTGGCTCCATTTCTCTCAAATGTAGCCCATACTACTCTATTGTAGGGGGAGGTGCCATTGTCAACAAGAGACTATTCCCAACACTTGGCCATTAAAATGGTAGTCCCTCCCTTCCCTTTTTCATGCTTCGATGTTAGAGAGGAGGCATTGTTCCATATGAACCTAAGATTAGTTTCAAGGGTAAAGCCTATGGCTTTCACTTCTTGAAGTAGAACAAAATCCTTGTCTTTTTCAATATTGAGAAATCTCCTTACTAGGTATTTCCTATCAGGGGATTTTAATCCCCTCTCATTCCAGGAAGTGCAATTAATGTTCATTGGGAGCAGGGGTAGAGGGGTTCTCTTTATCTTTCTTGAATATTTCAAAGAACTTAGGCGAGGCTCCTTCACACTCTAGCCTTTTAGTGCTTGGTGAAGGGAGTATAATACTTGTTTTTTTCCTTTTATTTCAGCATAGCATAACGTTGTCTCCATTAATTCTGATGACTGACCCATTGTTTCTACCCCTTCTTGGGAATGAGGGGGAGGCTTGGAGGTCACTATATTTTTAGGGGTCTGCACACCATCCAAGAATCCCACAATTCATGTTGGTACCATTTCTTGAACCACAACCTTTTCAACCTTCTTACTAGAAGTAGAAACTATGCTCTTAGCCTGGCTCACCCCCTTCAATCCTAAACAGTCCAGAGAATCCTCGTTCTTTTATATTATGCTATTAATGAAATCTTGCATCTTATTGATACTATCAATGGCCTAGTTTGGTTTCAATTCCACATTTGCTCTAGGGGACTCATTTTCCTGGTCCTCCACTTGAGTGTTGGGTGCCCTCGAGGTACTATCCCCCCTTTGCACCCCAGTCTTAGATAATATTGCATTAGACCCCAAGGATAAACCATCATGTAGCCCTGGAGGCAATTGAGCCACAATGCCCTGGGGGAATCCAAACTCAAGTTGAGGACTCCCTTGTTTTAGATTGCTTTTTTCCTTGCCAACATCCTCATTTTTTTCCACTGACTTTCCTTCTGAAGCTACCTTTGGATCTATGAGTCTAAAAATTTTGTAATGGAGGGTTTTAGGATCAAAGTCTTTATTTCCTCCCTCTTTGTTCATCTCTATGTTTTTCCTTATATCTTTCATTACCAACAATTGTGCATTGAGTTTAGGTGTAATCTCCTCTAGATTGGGAAGCTCTTTAATGCCATATTTAGACTCATTTTCAATGGGACAATAGGCATTTTTGACCAGCTCCTCATTAACACCTTCCAAATCCTGCAAAGGGTTAAAGGGGTTATTCAATACCACTGTATTTGGTGCATCTGAGGTGGGGGGTGCTATGTCCATCTCTGCCTCAGGTGGGATTTGCTCCACCGTGGCCAAGATAGGGCCTAGGCCATTTGGGCTCTTTCCACTAAAATCAACTAGGGAATTGGAACCCTCGTTATGGTTTCCTTCCTTACCATCATCCTTGTTACTTCCAAGGAGCAATTCTCCATCCAACTCATTAATTTTAGGGTTTCCAAATTCTTTCTTCTTGTTTAATATAGGATAATCCCTTCTTATGTGGTCTTCACACCTACATAAGTAGCAAGCACCAAGGCCGCCCAAGACTTCAATTTGGCATCCATGCACCCCATAATCCATTTGGAGGTCTAGGACATTGGGTACCTCCTAACCAGGCATTAGGGAAATTAGTACCCTAGCGTTTAGGTCAAGGAGGGTGACCCTCAGGTTATCGATCCTCAGCACACTACCCAATAGCATCAACAACTGTGGGATAACCGCCCACAATTCATGAGGAACGTTTTTCACCAAAAGTCGCCTAGGGATGGACAGTGCCATGAGTTCTTCTAATTTCTCCTCATGTTTCCATGGTAATTCCCTAAGCACACTACTTCCTACCTTCCAAAAATAGTTTTTAACAATTTTTTGCTACATTTCATGGCTTTTCAAAAACACCAAAAAATCCCCTTTTGAATCATACGGTAGAAAGGCATAATGATTACCATATTTTTATACCACACATTCAAAAAAAAATTGTATATGAATTTCCTTGAGGGTATATTATTAGATTCTACAGCAGCGAAGAAGAAAGCAATATTTTTTAACTTCATCCTTTCTGATTTAATCACATCTTGCATTGCAGAGTTCGAAAAAATAGGGAGCCTCAATGGCAGGGTGGAGGGCTCATTACCTCTTTCCCCACCATGGCCACCAAAGCCCTTGTCACTGCAACTAGAGACAGCCTCAAACCATGCACCTACCACGTAAGGTGAAGACTCCCCAGCCACCGCGTCTTTGAAAGTCTTGGTGCTCTCTTTGCCAGTCAGATTTGCGCCACCATCTTTTACAGAAGCTTCGGGGGGTGGGGGGCCGAGTCCCCCTCCATAGAAATGGTGGAAACCTCTAGTACCTACAAGGAGTAGCGGGTGTAGGTAATAAAGGCCCCAACCCTTCATGAGCCCAAACCCTAATCTGTTCGTGAGTTGCCATTCTCATGTGTTTTCATATTTTTTATACATTTAATTATGGTGCGGGGGCACCTAGTCAACTTTTGTAAATATGGTCACATGTCATATTTTTGAGTGTTTAGAGTCTTTTTTGGTGTAATAAGGTCTATTTAGACCATTTTCAATATAATAAGTCATGTGGGGTCAGTTCTAGTTACAGTTGTCAAGTTTTGTCAAGTTGTGTAAAATGTTGCAAAAGTTGCTTTGCAACTTTGCAAATTTTGTCATGTAAGGAAGATGAATGGTCATACATTCAAAAAGTGGTTATGAACTATTATGGTTTGGTTGTACAAGTTTAAATAGACCTCAAAAACTTTGAGGCAATCTTCTGGAGATAATTTTTGTGCACAAGCAATAAGACAACTTCATTTTTTTGTGTGTTTTCTTTGTAATCTACTACTACTTCATTTTGTATAGTTCTGTACTGAGAGATTATGATCTAAAGTGCATTTTATCTTGTGAAGGAATGAACTAGATTTTTTTTTGCATTGGTTTGAGTTTATTTCATAAAGTTTGGAGTTTTTTAGAGCCAAAATATTGAGAACGGTTTGAAAACCCTAGGTTAAGAGGGTTTGGTAGAAATAATAGCATATTAGACCATTCCACTACTGTAATTCTCTACAAATCAGTGGAATGGATTTAGTTAGGTTTTTTTTTAGTTTGGTAGTGATTTTGAATGTAGGCGATGGAGTTAGAGCCCTGTTTATGCAAGCCCTAGCCTGATATCTCAATGTATTAGGCTAGAATAGATAGGTAGAGGTAGGGTTTTGATATTTGGTGAATTGGTAGATGTTTTAGTTGATAAAATACATTGCTTCAAATCCCATGTAATATGTTTAGGGCTTTGGAGTGAATTTTGATGACTTGGGAAAGGTAAATCACATACTTGCTTTGTATAAGAGGCTTAATTAGGCTTAAGGGCAGCGTAGCAGTCCATTTTTGAAGGAGATGTTTTGAAACAAGTATATGCACAATTTGGATATGTTTAAAAAGGGTATAAAGGGTATCTCAAATGGTGCCTAGTTCTTGGGTTTGAGGAATACTCTAAAATATATGCTCAAATTTCATTGTTTGATGCATTACAAGGGAATATGAGGAAATTGTGAGTTAGACACCAAGTTGGGGTTTTCAATGTTGAAAGATTATTCAAAACTAATTGAATTGTGATTGATAAGAGACCTCCACCCATACTTTGCATCAATTAGTATCAGAGCATAGGTTTTGATCTTTTGAAGGAAAGAGGTTGAAGTTTGAAGAGGGAAAAGTTGTAATTTTAAAGGACAAGATGCCTCCAAAAGGTAGTGCAGTCATTACTAGAGAAACAAGGATGATGAAAGAGTCTCAAGAAGTTGTTTTACCTAGACTTAAACATTGGAAACAAACCAAAGAAGAGGTAAGGTCACTAAAGAGGAGAGTGACCGAGAGGAATAGGAAGAGGGTGAGAATGAAAACCCTCAAAGAGGAATCCAAGGTGATGATGAGTTGGACCCTGATGAAAGAAGGATGGTTAAGATGTTGAAGGTTGTTAGAGGAGAGACTACTAAAGTGAAAATGGAATTTCCCATGTATAGTGGGAAGATTCATAGTGAAGAATTGTTGGACTGGATTGATGCACTAGATAACTACTTTGAGTACAAGGAGGTAGCAAAAGAACAAAAGGTAAAGTTTGCTAAAACCAAATTGAAAGGCCCTACCCTAACTTGGTGGAACTATGTACAGGAAGAGAGAGTGAAAAAGGGTAAAGTAAAAATAAATTCATGGGATAAGATGATGTCTAACGTGAAGAGTCAATTCTTTCCTGGTGACCATGCAATTCAAACATTCGGGAAATTGCAAAACCTAAAGCAAAAGGAGATGGATGTTATGGCTTACATAGAGGAGTTTCATAAGTTGATCCTTAGAGTAGGTCATGTTGAAGATGAAGTTGAAAAGATAGCAAGGTATATGAATGGACTAAGGTTTAATATTCAGGATGAATTGAGTCTTGCCACCCCTAGAATGGTGGAAGAGTGCTTTCAGTTGGCTGTTAGGGCAGAAGAGAAATTGAAAAGAAGGCAAGAAAAATAAAGTAGATGTAGAGGAGAGAACTTTGTGGGTAGAAGATCCTTTGGTGGAAGAGGAAAATCACAAAAAGCTAAAGGAGATTCAAATGGAAATCAAGATCAAAACTCAGAGTCAAGAGGTGGATTCAGAGGTAGAAGACCTAATGAGAGGGGCAGATTTGGAGGACAAGGTAGAGGTTCCAACACCTTTTTAGGAGATGTTATCAATGTAACCAATTTGGCCATCAAGCATGGAAGTTCTTGGAGAAACAACCTTCTACATCTCATGGTGGTAAAAGAAGAACACAGTTGGTACAAGAGGAAGATTGTGAGAGTGTTAACTTTGTGGTGAAGGAGCCTCCACAAAGAAAGTCATTGTTGAAAACAACTTACAAATCACAAGGCAAGGTATGTAAGGTTGTTGTAGATTCTGGTTCAACTGATAATTTAGTTTCTTTGGAGATGGTTGAAAAACTAAAGATAAAAAGGATTCCACACCCCATACCTTGTAAGGTTTCTTGGTTGAATAAGGGTCAACAATTCTTGGTAAATGAGCAAACATGGGTTGAGTTTAACATTGGGGGGTACAAAGACAATATCTTATGTGACATCATCCTACTAGATGTTTGTCACTTGCTGCTAGAAAGACCCTAGCAGTATGACAGAAAAGTAAAGCATGATGGGCAGAAAAACACATATGTGATTGAAAAAGATGGTGTGTCCTTTACCCTCACTCCTTTGCAAGATGACAATGTAGATACACAAGTTGGGTCAAGTGTCATGTTGGTTGGGGAGAAAGAATTCTTGAAAACCATGAAAGAGGAAGGTGGTCAAGGGTATGCAATCATAATCAGACCCCAACCTATTTTGACAACAACCATGGAAAATGTGCCCAAGGAAGTACAAACTTTGTTGAATAAGTATCAAGACATAGTTGTTGATGAGCTCCCTAGTTCTTTGCCACCTATAAGGGATGTGAGCCACCACATAAACTTTATACCAGGTACAAACTTACCCAATAAGGCTGCATACAAGATGACTCCTCAACAAAACAAAGAGATAAGGAAACAAATACAAGAATTGTTAGATAAGGGTCTCATAAGGGAAAGTTTAAGTCCATGTGTTGTCCCTATTTTGTTGGCACCTAAAAAATGTGGGGATTGGAGAATGTGTATCGATTCAAGGGAATAAACAAAATCACTATAAGGTATAGGTTCCCAATACCTAGAATGGAGGATTTGATGGATTGTTTAAGAGGAGCTTGTTACTTTTCAAAAATTGAACTCAAAAGTGGCTATCATCAAATTAGGGTAAGAGAATGGGATGAGTGGAAAACTGCCTTTAAAACCAATGAGGGGTTGTATGAATGGATGGTAATTACATTTGGATTGTCAAATGCTCCAAGCAATTTTATGAGGTTAATGAATGAAGTTTTGAAGCCTTTCATAGGAAAATTTGTTGTTGTGTACTTGGATGAAATTCTTGTGTTTAGTAAGACCAAGGAAGAGCACTTGCAGCATTTGGACATGGTGTTGAAGAGGTTGAATGAAGAAGTTGATGATTAACTTGAAAAAGTGTAAATTTATGAAGGAGGAATTGATCTATCTTGGTTTTGTGATTTCAAAAGGCACTAAGAAGATAGACCCCAACAAGGTAGAAGCCATTTTGAATTGGCCTACTCCAAAATTAGTTAGTGAGATAAGAAGCTTCCATAATCTGGCTAGTTTCTATAGAAAATTTGTAAGGAATTTTAGTCATATTTGTTCACCCATCATTGATACCATAAAAGGAGATAAGAAGAAAAGGTTTATGTGATCTGATGAGACAGAAAGAAGCTTTCAAATTCTAAAACAAAAGATAGCTCAACAACCCATCTTAGCATTGTCTGACTTCAATAAGGTGTTCATAATAGAATGTGATGCAAGTGGGTATGCAATTGGTGCAGTCTTGAGTCAAGAGGGTAGACCTATAGCATTTTTTAGTGAGAAACTTAATGAGGCCAAGAAAAAAGTACTCTTCTTATGATTTGGAATTGTATGCAATGGTTCAAGCATTGAAAAAGTGGAGACACTATCTCCTTCCAGAGGAATTTATTGTTTTTACTAACAATCATGCTTTGAGTTTCTTGAACAATCGAGACAAATTGATCCATAGACATGTGAAGTGGGTGGAGTACCTACAAAGCTATACCTTCACTATAAAGCACAAAAAGGGGTAGTCCAACAAGGTAGCAGATGCCTTGAGTAGAAGGTTAATGTTGGTGCAAGAAATTCAACTTCAAAGTGTGGGAATAGATGCCTTGAAAGGTATGTATGAAGGAGATGAGGACTTTAAAGAGGTATATGTTGTTTGTGATCAGTTTAAGGGTGCTTTTCATGATGAATATTTTGATTTTCTGTTACAAGATGGATTGTTGTTCAAGGGTGCTTAGTTTGTATTCCAAAGTGCTCCATGAGAACTAACTTGATAAAAGAGAAGCATTGTGGTAGGTTAGGAGGTCATTTTGGGGTGGATAAAATATTGGAACAAGTAAGGAGATTTTACTATTGGCCAAAGATGCAAGTGGATGTTAGAAAATTTGTGGAAAGTTGTGTAATTTTCCAAAGAGCCAAGAGTTTTAGTTCAAATGCAGGTCTTTACCAGCCCTTACTAGTACCTAATAGACCATGGGAGTCTCTTAGTATGGATTTTGTGTTAGGTTTTCCAAAAACTCAGAGGGGTTATGACAGTGTGTTTGTTGTGGTGGACCGATTCATTAAGATGGCACATTTCATAGCATGTAGAAGCACCATTGATGCCTCACACATTACAGGCTTGTTTTTCAAGGTGGTCAAAATTCATGGGCTACCATTGACTATTGTGTCAGATAGGGATTCAAAGTTTGTAGGTCACTTTTGGAGGACCCTTTGGAGGAAGCTTGGAACAAACTTCACCTTTAGTACTACCTATCACCCACAAATAGATAGGTAGACTGAAGTAGTCAATAGGTCACTTGGAAATATGCTTAGGTGCCTCACAAAGGAACATGGACAACAATGGGACTTGGTTCTTCCACAAGATGAGTATTCCTATAATGACTCTATCAATAGAAGCATTGGGAGAAGCCCATTTGAGGTGGTGTATGGATTGAAACCTAGAGGTGTGTTTTAGCTTAGAGATTTGAGTGGTATGGGTAAAATAAGTGTTGAGGGTGAAGAATTTACAATTGCAATGAAGGACATACATTGGCAAGTGAAGGAGAATAGTTAAAAGAGTGTGGAGAGGTATAAGCAACATGCAGATTTGAAGAGAAGAAATGTTTGATTCAAAGTAGGAGACTTGGTCCTAGCACATGTGAGGAAAGAAAGGCTACCCAAGGGAAAATACACAAAGCTACAGATGAAAAAGATTGGGCCATGCAAGGTGGTCCACAAATTTGGTAAAAATGCCTATCAGATAGAACTCCCTCCTGGAGTTGCTATCTCTCCAATATTTAATGTTTCTGACCTTTATCCTTTCCAAGGATTTGTGTTTGCAGGTGAAGAAGAGGGTGCATCTGAAGTTCAAGATGAAGATTGGGTCAAGGACCTACCACCAAGTCAACCTTTGAAGTTTGAAAGTATTTTGGACACAAAGGAGGTGAAGAGAACAAGGCACAAAGTGTATAATGAATATCTTGTGAAATAGAAAGGTCTCTCTATTGAAGATGCAACATGTATGATAGAGGAGGAAATTAAAAGGCATGAAACAATTTTTCAATAGCTTATCTCAGGTGGAGCCTAAGATTCTTTTCTCCCCAGGTGTATGGTGCAGGGGCACCTAGTCAACTTTTGTAAATATGGTCACATGTCATATTTTTAGGTGTTTAGAGTTTTGTATGGTGTAATAAGGTCTATTTATACCATTTTTAATGTAATAAGTCATGTGGTGCTGGTTCTAGTTAGAGTTGTCAAGTTTTGTCAAGTTGTGTAAAATGTTGCAAAAGTTGCTTTGCAACTTTGCAAATTATGTCATGTAAGGAATATGAACGGTCATACATTCAAAAAGTTGTTATGAACCATTGTGTTTTGGTTGTACAAGTTTAAATAGGCCTCACAAAATTTGATTCAATCTTCTGGAGACAATTTTTGTGTACAAGCAATAAGATAACTTCATTTTTCTGTGTTTTCCTTGTAATTTGCTACTACATTGTTCTGTACAGTTTCGTATTGAGAGATTATGATCTAAAGTGCATTGAATCTTGTGAAGGAATGAACTAGCTTTGTTTTGGCATTTTTTTGAGTTCATTTCATAAATTTTGGAGGTTTTTAGAGCTAAAATACTAAGAATGGTTTGAAAACCCTAGGTTAAGAGGGTTTGGTAGAAATAATGGCATATTAGACCATTCCACTGATGAAATTATCTACAAATCAGTGGAATGGATTTAGTTAGGTTGTTTTTCAGTTTGGTAGTGATTGTGGATGTAGGGGATGGAGTTAGGGATTTGATTGTGCAAGCCCTAGCCTAATATCTCAATGTATTAGGCTAGAATAGATAGGTAGAGGTAGGGTTTTGACATTTGGTGAATTGGTAGATGTTTCAACCATGCGATCTGTTTAGGGATTTGGAGTGAATTTTGATGATTTGGGAAAGGTAAATCACATACTTGCTTTGTAAAAGAGGCCTAATTAGGCTTAAGGGCAACGTAGCAGTCCATTTTTTAAGGAGATGTTGTGAAACAAGTATATGCACAATTTGGATATGTTTAAAAAGGGCATAAAGGGTATCTCAAATGGTGCTTGGTTCTTGGGTTTGAGGCCTTCTCTAAAAGATATTCTCAAATTGCATAGTTTGATGTGCTACAAGGGAATATGAGGAAATTGTGAGTTAGACACCAAGTTGGCGTTTTCAAGGTTGAAAGATTGTTCAAAACTAATTGAATTGTGATTGATAAGAGACCTCCACCCCTGCTCTACATGAAATTGATAATTTATTTCCTACAGTCTCTAACAAGTTGTATCAGAGCGAGTTGTGTTTAGTTATCCTCTATAGGAAGGTCTCACGATTGAGTGGGAATTATGGTAGACGAGGGTAAGTTGAAGGTAGACAAGTTCAATGGGCATAACTATTAGTTATGGAAGATGCAGATGGAGGACTATCTCTATTAGAAGGATTTATGGCTTCCATTAGAATGGAAAGCTAAGCGTCAACAATGTCTAATGAGGATTGGCATATTCTAGATAGAAAGGCACTTGGAAATATTAGAACTTATGCCTGGAACAATCGGTGGAATTTAATTTTTCAATAACAAATCCAACAACATATTTGATGCAGACCTTGGCGAAGTTATATGAAAAGCCTTCTGCTTCAAATAAGGTATTTCTTATGAAGCATTTATTTAATATGAAAATTGTAGAAGGTGGATAAGTTGTTGATCATTTAAATGAGTTTAACACATTTACCTATTAATTAACTTATGTAAATGTAAACTTTGATGAATAAGTTATGGCTCTTTTGATTTTGTGTTCTTTGCCTAAAAGCTGGAAGAGTTTGGTAGTGGCAGTTAGTAATTTTATTTTTGGTTCGAATACGCTGAAATTTGATGATGTTGTTGGTGTTATTTTGAGCGAGGAAATTTGTAGGAAAAACTCAAGTGGTACATCCACATCAAGTAGTGTTTTGAATGCAGAAAGTAGGGGTAGAACAAAGGAGAGAGGAAAGAATTATGGAGGTCATGAGAAGTAATGAGGAAAATATAAGGACAAGAGGTCCCAATCCAAAGGAAAGAAGGATTGCTAGTACAGTGGGAAGCCGAGTCATTTAAAGAAATATTGTTGATCTCAAAATAATAAAGGAGACAAAAATGAAAGCCATAATGAGGCAAATATGGTAAGTAATAAATTTGATGATGATGTTTTGATTTTACCCCTTGACAATGCTAATGATTCTTGGGTGTTAAATTCAGGGGCTTCATTTCATGCTACGCCCCATAGAAGTTATTTTATTGATTATTTCCAAGGGGATTTTGGGCTGGTTTATTTGGAAGATAATGAACCCTACCAGATTATTGGAAAGGGAAGAATCAAGATTAAGTTGTAGAATGGGAATCATTGGCTACTAGAAGAGGTAAGGCACGTTCCAAGGTTAAGTAGAAATTTAATTTCAGTAGGGAAACTACGTGATGAAGGATGTGTTATTAATTTTAATGATAAAAATTGGAAGGTTACAAAAGGTGCCTTAGTGGTAGAAAAAGGTGTGAAAGTAGGCACCTTATATCTTTGTGCAAGTCATACTATTCCTTCTACTTGTAGAAAAAATTCAATGTTCAAGAATAGTCATTGCAATTTAGCAGGCAGAAAATTAGACAATTGTTGTGAGTTCAAAAACAACACTATGGCATAATAGACTTGGGCATGAATGAAAAAGGTATGAAATTAATTTATTCAAAGAATGTTTTACCAGGTCTAAAATGTGTTAATATGGAGTTATGTGAAAGTTGTGTATGGAAAAAAAAAAAGAGAGTTAGTTTTCTCAAGGATGGGAAGCAAAAGAAAGATGATAAATTGGGGCTTGTGCATATGGATGTACAGGGAACAACTCAAGTATCTTCTCTAGGTAGTTGTAACGTACTAACCCTTCTATGAAGTAAATTTTGGAAACATAGTTTCCATTGCACCAAAAGATCGACCTATTAATGTCTAATACAACTAATAGAGTTAACAGATCCATGGGAGGTAGTTAAGCCATGTCATGAATCTCGAGGGGAGCACTGACCATCTACCAAAAATCTCCCCCTCAGTGTTACCTAAGGAGATTCGAACCCGACACCTTTGGATCTGATACCAATTGTTGGAAACACAGTTGTCGCTGCACCAAAAGATCGACATGTTAATGCCAGATACAACTACCAGATTTAATGGATCCACGAGAGGTAGTTAAGCCATGTCACGAATCCCGAGGGGAGCACTAACCATCTACCAATAGTAAAAATTTAAAATTTTACCCTAAACGAGTAAATAAACAAGTATCATGCCATTATGAATAAAAAAAATTCTTTTCTTTATTGATAATTTCCAATCAAGATACAAAAATTAATACATCATGAACTCCTTTTCATTTTATAGTTATATCAATATAATTAAACATATAATTACAAACATAGCTCAAAGAGATTTAGAACAAATAGCTGTAAGACGGTCTAGGATCCTTCATTTCAAATATTGGTTCTTTTGTCACTGTTATGGAGGAGAAGCATCACTCAAGCACTTTTCCATGAAACACAGACTCATAATGCGACCCCCCACACGTATATCATTTGATAGATGGCCCTTCTCTTCGACGAAGAGATTGGTAGAGTAACCGATAATGAAAACCAACTAAGCATAGTGTTGTTTCCTACATAACTAGAACTTGTTATACTACAATACCTATCTAGCATGTAATATTGGATCATGGTGAGTTGACAATGTTAGTCTCAGTAGTCACACAAACTAGAGTGGAGTCTCAAACATTCACACTACTTTGGCCAAAGTGTTACATTCATTAGTCTTATTGAGCATCATCTATCACATACACTACTTAGGGTCGATTTGACTTAAGGCTATCTTAAGCTATGCATAGGTATTTCCTTCAATGGATAGTCCATCATCCCAGATAACCTACAACCTTATTAATCTACTTGGGTTATACCTACTTGACTAGTAAGTACACAAGTTAGGTATTTCCTTCCATGGATAATCATTCACTCCAAAGATACCTATTTACTTGGATAACCCTACTTATTCTTAAGTATATAAAACTCTCTCTCATACTAGATGACCTCTCCTAGGACTAAATATAAGCTATACTAGTTCAATCAATAACTTAGCTAAATAAACATCTATGATTTTCATGTTGAATCATACCTAGTAATAATACCTATGATAAACACCCATCTACTATGGAGTACATAAAAATACACTATGAAAACAACATAATAATTTCACTTTCCTTTTCAAAGTAATCTAAACTTTCTAATGCATATACTAGAAAAATGTCTCAACCATACATGCAAAACATACCGTTCAAAATAATAACAAAGAAGAAGAGATCCTCATGCCTGTTATCACTTTATCCAAACTAACGATAGCAATGAAGCCCTATCCAACAACAAATGGTTTGATAATCAACTTCTCAAATATAATCTCTTCTCTCTAAATAATCTCACTCCTATCTCTCTCACAATACTATGCAAAGTATGGCTAGAAATATTCAAAAATATGGAATGCAAAAGATGTGTTCTCTCTTGAAAGAATGTGTCCCTTTCAATGAATTGGTTCATCTATTTATAGAGAAACCAAGTAGCCACAAATCCTACAGTTTAGGCATTTAAAATGACAACAAGTTTCATGCAAAGCAACTCAGCAATAAGGTGGCGATCAACTAAGCTTGGACTCAACAAAAACTCCTACAGATCAACTAGTTTCCATGACAACATTTTAAAGACTTGATTAAAATGCACATGGAGAATTCAAATTGTTTCGATGAGCAGTTATCTACAGCAAAATAAACTCAAAGGTGGCACCAACTTCTAGTCTATCTTCTTTACATTTGGCACCATCAAACTCGGTCAATTCCCAGTTTATGACAATAGATTTAAATCATTCCAATGGTGGATGAATTGACTTGCAAATTAATACAATAGACTAAGTTAGGCATGGTTTCATTTATCAGGTTGACTAAGTCAAGCTTGGTTTCATTTATCATGTCAAATAATTCAAGCTCTCTACAACTAGCATTGCCAAATGCAAAGCCAAGCTATACATCGTGTGATATTCTCAATGATAATTGATTCCTACTAGTAGTCGATAGCTATTAAATCGACTTTTAAAGACAT
Organism: Sequoia sempervirens; assembly: GCA_007258455.2. Lineage (NCBI taxonomy): Eukaryota > Viridiplantae > Streptophyta > Pinopsida > Cupressales > Cupressaceae > Sequoia > Sequoia sempervirens. Next base: position 33,028,110 of record VDFB02000013.1, on the reverse strand, counting down.
GGTCAACATCGACCCATAAACCATAGTCTATATCGACTATTAAGCAACCTTATGTATCAACTTTAATAAATGAGAGATAGTCTATCTCATTCGACATTTATATAATATGTTTAATATATATATATTATATATATATATATTTATTTATTTATTTATTTATTTATCGTAAGTCTATAATGTATGAATACATTCTATATATATATATATATATAAAGTAAAGGCATGCACATATGTACACCTATGTGTAGGTATATCTATATTGATGCATTTGTATGAGCATGTCTATTTGCCAACGTATGCTTGCATCGATATACATATACATATGGATACATGTATATACTATACTCATATATGTGTGTGTGTGTGTTCACATTCGTTTCACATATAGTCATTCATGTTTACTATCATATTGATAAGTGTGTATGTATGGTATGTCTATACAAATGTAAATATGTATCGTTAGATCCTATTGACACGCATAGGCATACATATAAACATACTTCCACATGCATCTTGGCACTTGTCCATATGGTCGTAATAGCACAAGAAAGATCTCAAAAGCTCAAACAGATAAACATCACTCAAAGCATGAAAAATAAATCAAGACTCTCAAATGCAGACATAACCACTAACGATGACTTACCTATTACCCTCAAAATGACTCAACTCAATCTTTCTAATGTGGTGTGTGTATATGCTCAAATAGTTACTTTTACCAGTTACCCAACCAAGATCTTCTCTCAAGTGATACTTCCCCTCCACCTGGAGGAATGGAACATATACCTACATCCACTAACACATGCACATGGCAGTCAATTATTCATAACAATATGCAGTATACATAAACATCTCCAAAGTTAGAATAATGATAATTCAATAACCTTTCATACACATATATGTAGTATTTCACCATGAATAACATCAACAGAGGTAACATTCAAATGAGACAATCATCAAATGAGATAACATTCATATTGATAACAAGGAACAAGCATAATTTATTCATCTTCATAATTCTCATTACATCCTTATTTACCCTATGTAGTAATAGTAAATAGTAACTCTACATTTGGGGTGTAACATATTCCCCCCTTATGAATCATCATCCTCGATGACCTAGAAGGTATTATTCAAACTTATCAACTAACATTACATTATTCAACATTCTCAAAAGCATCAAGAATATCAAGAATTTTTTTCTGAATTTTTGTATAGTCCTCCCAAGTAGTTGTGTCTTTTGTGTACTAGTCCCACTAGACTTTTCACTCAAAGACCTCTCTGTTAGGCAAGCGTAGCTTACATGTTCCTAGCACCTTAACAAGCTCGAGAGTCACTATTTTGGGGTCCTTGCTTGTAAAGCAGTCCAATCAATTACATGATTATTCCCTGGTATACACTTTTTAAGGTAGGACACATGGAAGAAATTATTCATTTTGGCAAGAGCTGGTGGCAATGCAATCCAATAGGCTACTAGATTCACTTCTTCTAGAATCTCAAAAGGTCCAACATAATGCAGGGCTAACTTAGAAGACTTTCCAAATTTAATGGATCTCTTGTGAGGTTTTACTCTCAAATTTACTTTGTCACCTATGAAAAAATTATAGGGCACTCTCTTAGCATCAGCTTAGCTTTTCTATCGATCGTTATCTTTAGCCAACCTTTGCTTAACCAATTTAACTTATTCATCCATTTCACCTAACATTTCAGGTCCAAGACTTACTCGATCCTCAAGTTTATCCCAACTTATAGGAGTTCTACACTTTCGGCCATACAAAGCTTTGAAAGGAGCTATTTTAATCACAAAATGATAAGAGTTATTGTAAGAAAAATCAACTAAGGGTAAATAGTCCTCCCATTTGTACTTTTGATCCATGTAATACATCCTAAGTAGATCTTCCAATACTTGGTTTACCCTTTATGTTTTCCCATCCGTTTTTGGATGATACACTGAGCTTATATTCAACTGAGTCCCTAGTGCAGAAAACAAGGTTTTCCAAAACCTAGAAGTGACTTGTGCATCCCTATCCGATAGTATCTTTTTAGGAATTCCATGGAATCTAAATAGTTCCAACATAGATTTTCTTGCTATGATAGGTGCTCCATTAGTTAAATTCCCTGGTGTAAAATGTGCTACTTTTGTAAGCTTATCTACTACCACCAGTATGGCATTGTGCTTATTTGCTTGACATAGGCAATCCTTGCACACAAAGTCCATACTTATGACTTGCCACTTCTTTTTTGGTATATCATGTGGATATAACAAGCCAGCAGGATGATGATGCTTAGCTTTCACCCTTTGACACTCAAGACACCTAGCCACAAAATTAGTGGCATCTTCCTTCATTCCCTTCCATAAGTATAATGGTTTTACATCAACCATCATTTTTATCACTCCTGGATGTCCAGAGTATGGTGCTTCGTGTATTTTCTTCCATACCAAATTTTTTAATTCCTTTATGTCAGGTACATACATTCTACCCTTATATCTAAGTATTCCATTAGGTTCAAATTGAAACCCTTGATACCTAGAATCATGTGGATTATTTGTGAGTGCTTGCTTCACTTGGAAGTAATACTCATCCTCCTTGCACTTTTGGAGTACTTGCCAGTTGAAATTGGTTTGAATTGTTACAATGGAAGCAATGTGTCATCTTTGACTTAATGCGTCAACTTGATTTTCTTTTCCCTTAATATAATTGATATTAAAATCATAGTCAACTATTAATTCTAACCATCTTCTTTGTCTATCATTCAAGTTAGGTTAATTAAAAGGGTACTTTAACCCATTATGGTCAGTTTTCAACTCAAAGGGTTTTCCCAACAAATAGTGCCTCCACATTTGCAATGCATGAACTATAGCTTCCAACTCTAAATCATACGGAGCATAATTCATCTCATATGGTTTCAGCTTCCTAGATTCATAAGCAATTACTTGCCCATCTTGCATTAGTACACCTCCTAATCCTTCCCCACATGCATCTATGATAACCGTAAAGCTACCTTCAAGATCTGGTACTTTTAAGATTGGTGTGGTGGTTAGTTTCTCTTTGAGTAGGTCAAAAGCTTTGGCCACATCCACAAAAAGATATAAAAGTCATGGAAAATTCTAACCTAGGAATTGGACATTCCAGCAGGTGACTAACATCTTCTTATGGTCGTTCATTTACATTGCCAAACCAGGGAACGTATACTTGAAATGGAGCGGCATTGTATGTGCACTAAGAACCAGTTTCAGTCACGATTTACCAGAAATAAATGCGTGAAAGGAATTCTACTTATGCTACAGGAATGTAATGTAAATCTTTCTTAACTTAAGTGTATCTTAATCAAAGCATAAATCATAACGACTGTTACTAAGAGACAAACTATGAATTGGCCTTATGCTGCAGGAACAAACACAGGGATGGATTCCCGATGTTGCAGGAACAATATAAGACTGAGTTTGCGTTGAGACTTCCAAGAATGAAATCTAACTTATAATCAATAGGAAATAAACAACTAACTATAGATACTCACTAAGTGGGCCCCTTAGCAAGAATCAACTAGTTTATGCAAGTATTGAACTCAAAACTTCATCAGTTGGAACCATATACATTGTTCTGCTTATAAGAAAACTAACACAAAACACTGCTTCTTATTATCATACTAACTTTTTCACACTTTGTTGCTCACTCGCGCAAGAGGAGAACTTATTTATATTAGAAAAGCAACTACCTAACTCTAACAAAGAAAGACATGGACATCAATGCATCCTGAAACCGAGGACAAACTTCTCATAAATGAAAGCATATCTGTTCAACACGATTCAGAGAGAATTTAGCATTCCACTCTTCCCAGATTAGTGATCATTTAGATTTCTTCCCAATGACCCGGTCAGAGAGTCTTTGCTGGAACAACTTCCTCGATGTCGTGCAGGAAATGGACTTTACTGCAGGGCCGAGATCTGTTGTGCTTGACTCGTTCATGCTTCCTTCAACAACCTGCGATACACAAGGCGACAAAAATGAAAGAAAGCACACATGGCAACAACACGATACACATTCATTAATCACATATTAAATCTATTTCATTATTCAAAAACCACATGCATTATATCAACCATTCAGGAGGTCAAATGGGGTAATTAATATAGACACATAGAGATGTTAAGCTGTAAGAATATAGGAATGTGTGGCTACAGGATACTACCTGATTTTAGATAAAAAGTCTTTAATCAAAGAGTTAAAAAAACAACCATTAGGAATAAGAGTAAGGGTATTAAAAATATATCATAATACTCAAATTATGAGCATATTTTAAGCTCATCATTTGCCCCCTACTTATCCTAATGATGGTCCTCCAACATTAAGCTTCCTAGTTGTCTCCCTGAAGTCAGTAGGAGTAGTATGGCTCTGAACTGAAGTTCCAAATTTGTAGTAGAAACCTCTAAAAATTTTCCATCTCTCATACCTGCGGGTTTTTGTATTCTCATTAACATCTGTATCCCGATAAGGGTAAAGTGGCCACATCAAAACCGGAGGTCGAAATGTTATTAGTAGCCATAACTCAAACCTCTTCTGAAGATCAAGTTGCATGTACTTCTCTATCCTTCCAAGGGCTGCTTTAAAGTTTAGAGGGCTATGAGGCTCAGATTTCCTCAAACCAACAGTCAATTTCTCCCATCTCTTTTCAATTCTGGAAGAGGAAAGCTTCCAAAACAAATATGATTGGCCTTTGAATTCTTCATACACTTGCTTCCTGATATCGAATATTTTTATTCTTTCTATTTGATTATTGAACCCATACGTAACAGTAAGCCAAGTTTTCAACATTGTGTAGGGATTTGAGCTTTCAGGTCACAGTGGGAGAGGCTCATCCCTTTCAGCCTCTTCATAGGCCTCCAATTTTCTACCGTAATTAGTTTCATTGGCCACCCAAGACATGAGTGACCTGAAATGAATATCACCAATATAAAGAAGTGGATTCCACTCTGTTTCAGAGGGAATTATCAAACCATGCAAATAAAATTCACATAAAGAATTTTTCAGCCAACTAGGGGCTACTTGAAATGCATCATAAAATTATTTGGTTGTATGAATAACAGGATCTAAATTCCTTGAAAATCTCATTAATTGAAACCAAAGAAATTTCTCTTTTAGGCACATAGCATAAACCCTAGGCGGTGGTCTACATTCCACAATTTTACTAGTTATTTTCATCATTTCATCCATTTTCTTTTTCATTTCCTGGATTTCTTGTTTTTGCCTTTCAATTTCTCTTTTCAATTTCTTTTTCTCCTCTTCCCAAAGACATTGTTGAATTTCAGTCTTGGCTAAGTGGTGGAAACTCAAGGTTTGAAATGTGACCGGTCTCCATGTGGTCCTAAGGTATTCCAAAAATTCAATCAAAAATGTCTTCTTATAAACAACCATTGCTTGACAAGTTGCAGGGGGTAATGAGGTTTCATTGGACACTCCCAATTGTTCAGGTTGTTCTTCCTCTTGCTAAAGGATGAATTCCTATTGCTGCGCAGAAGGAGATTGTACTTCCTCTAAAATTTTCCTAGCTGCCTCAGCCAAGTCATCAAGACTTGGCATTCCCCTTTCATTACTACTAACATGTTGTGCTTCTTGAACTTCCATTGGCTCATTTTACATTTCCCCAAGAACAACAAATGGGCTTTGTGGAACATTCTCAAATAAATCCTGAGAAACATCATGACTGAGTTCTTCAGATTCCTCATAAATTATTATAATTTCAGGCTGAGTAGAGGTTGAGGTGACTTTATGTTGTTTCTTTGTTGAAACTCTTTTTGGCAATGTTGTAGCTATAGGAGGCACTATTGTGGCTTTCCTCTTTCTGAATTTCTTAGAGGATTCAGACTCAATAGAAGAAGATGATGGTGAACTTGTAGTGGCAACAGGCGTTGCTATAGGAGAAACTGCTACAGGGGAGGATGCTGCAGGAGAGAGTGGAGTAGAACATTTTCGCTTTTGAGCATGAGGGTCAGATTCTGGGGTTTGTTCTACCCTAGATGACTCTCCTACCTTTGTTTTTCCTTTTTCTCTTCTACTAGAAGACCTGGATTGTACTTGGGTAGTTGGCTCTGGTGTGGAGGCTGTAGGACTAAGTGTTGCAGGAGCAGATGATTCTTGCTTTGCTTCCCTACTTGTAGATTTTGTTCTCTTTTTCTTTTTCTTGGGTTGTGCAGGGAGTTCTCTAGGAGGCTCTGGAAGTTGCAGACCCTTTTGGAAAAAAAATTCTTGTTAGGAAAGGGGTGATACATCTCTCAGGGAACACTCGATCAAAACTTTAATGAGGTCATGATGGGCTATAGAGTTGTCCCTACCCCTCTGGGTTTTATGGGCACATTGTTTCAAAAAGTTTAACAAAAAAATTGGTATATTGATAGCTAAACCATGCCTCATATGACTCAATAATTTAAAATGATAGGAATGTAAATAGGAAAAGCGTCCCTCACAATTCAAGTACCTAATTATGAGGATGGAATATTCTGAGTATGGAAAAGGCAGTGACACTCATTTGCATCCTTGTTTAGAAACCTCCAAGGGTCCATCAGTTGGTACTGTAAATTCTACCCTAGCAGAGACAACATCTGAAGAAAAAATTTCTCCTACCGTCGGAAGCCCAGTTACTTATGTAATCAATTCTTCTGTTATAGCCACTGTCAAACCCCACACTATAGCTTCTCCTTCTGAAAGAGTTCTCAAAAACTCGCCTGCAGCTTCCTCATTAAAGGAATCTAACCTCAAAAAATAATTCAACCATCCACAATTGTTGAATGTCTGAACCGTTTGAGGATTTTGTGTCAAGAGCTCATGAGCTACAGGCTCATGTCTTACTAATTGGCCACCCATATTCACAAATTATCCCAGCTGAGATTCCTGAAACTCAAACTTTTTTCTGAAAATTCAAAAAAACTTTTTTGCTCTATTTCTTTATGCTTTGTCATCACTTTCCTTTAATTTTCCAAGAATGACTCAAAGAATACATACATGAAATGATTGTTATGAACTACCCAAATCAAGCAGTTAATTGTTGTTTAGGATAAAAACATGAAGTCATATTTGGAAAGTACAAGAAAATAAAAATATCTTATCAGTTGTGACAGTGGCATAAGAAAAAGTTTGAAAATGGATTATCCCGCCCCCTACTTAAAATTTGGCATGTGTCCACACATGTGCGAAAGGATAGGCGAAGTTCAGGCAATAATGACTGATATCTACATAGCAATTAATGAATAAATGAAACAAATAAATGATGTGACAATAAAAGATATTGCATACCTTGGAATAAATGTGCATACATGCTTGGAATGATCACAACTCAGCATGAAATGACGGTTGGAATTGAAACCATAAATGAGGGTGGTACGACAGAATGGATGATGTGGAAGAAAAGAGAATGAATGGTGGTGATGGATGAAAAGCGAAGAAAGTGGCTCCCTTAAAAAGGAAACCTTTATTATGGGAATGCAATGTAGAATTTTAAAGAGATGTTGCAGGAGAAAGATTGAAGCCTTTTGCTATAGGAGGATCAGTGGCCACAGCCGAAACAAACTGCTTCATAAATTATTCTTTAGACGCGGGCTTATGATACAACCTAAGACGATGTCCATTAACCAGTAGCTTGAATCAGACAGGATCTATTGTAGCTAACTAAACTGAACCATTATCAAACACATTTTCTATTTCATAAGGACCAAGCCATCTTGTTGTGAGTTTACCTTGATTTTCCTTGTACCTGGAGTCATAATGCAGCGCCCAATCACCAGCAGAGAATTACTTAGTTCTGATATGATTGTCATGCCATTTTTTTCTTTGCTGCTGGATAGCTTCAGTATGTTGCAGAGCAACTTTCCCCATCTTATCCAATGCATTCAGTTGCAGGAGGTGTTCCTTTTGAGCTTCTGAAATACCAATGTTAAACTAGAGAGCAGTCCTCAAGGTCTTATGCTCAAACTCAATTGGCAACATGGCAGTCTTGCCATAGAGTAACTCAAAAGGAGTAAACCCTGTAGTTCTTTTCCATGTTGTCATATAAGCCCAGACTGCTTCGGGAAGGAGACTGCTCCAATCCCTCTTGTGTAATTGTACTATCTTAGTAAGGATTGCCTCAATTTCTCTGTTGGTAACCTCTACCTGACCATTGGCTTGAGGGTGATAGGGGCTAGACTTTCTACGCCTGATCTTGTAATCATTCATCAATGCAGTGATTAAGTTTGATGCAAATTGAGCTCCTTGATCAATAACAAGTTCCCTTGGGACTCCAAACATAGTAAAAATTTGTTCATGCAGGAACTCAGCAACTTTATTGTCGCAGGCATGTGTCATTGCTTTTACTTCTACCCACTTGGTTACATAATCAGTGCAAACCAAAATGTATGATTTCCCATTGGATGGAGGATCAATAGGCCCAACAAAGTCCATTCCCCACTTGTCAAAGGGACTAACTACCACTTAAGGATATAGGGGAATTTCATCAGACTTGGTTGGTCTCCCCATGCATTGACATTTGTCACATTTTCTGGCGTAGGCTGCAGCATCTTTGTGTAGTGTGGGCCAATAGTATCTAGTAGCAAGTACTTTCATAGATGTTCTCTTCGCTGCAAAGTTCCCACCACATGACTCATCATGACAGGCATGCAAAATGTCATAGGTCTCATCTTCCCTAACACACCTTCTCATGACTTGGTCAGGTCTTGTGTAAAATAAACAGTCTGCAATCCATAAAAAGTTAAAACTTTTATCAACCAACAGTTTCCTTTCTTTTGGTGAGAAGTGAGCTGGGATCTTATTGGCTGCTAAATAATTTGCAATATCTGCATACCATGGAGTTTGAGTAGCAATAAAAAATAGATGTTCATCGGGAAAGCTATCATCAATTACCTCAGGGGTGGTAGGTGTAGTTGTTTGAAGTCTTGACAAGAAATCAACCACCACATTAGCCCAGCCTGGCTTATCAATAATTGTGATATAAAATTCCTGCAACAATAGGAGCCATCTTGCTAATCTACTAGATATGGCAGGCTTATTCATGAGGTACCTTATTGTTGCATGATTTGTATGAACAAATATTTGGTAACCAGTGACATAATGTCAAAACTTGTTTAGGGCATACACAACTGCTAGCAATTCTTTCTCTGTGATAGTATAGTTTAATTCAGAGCCTTGAAGGTTTTTGCTAATGAAATATATGGCATGCTCTATGGAATTATCTTTCTATCCTAAAACTACCCCTATGGCATAATTAGAAGCATCTGTGTGTATATGAAAGGGCAGACTCCACTTCAGTCCTTGAAGAACAAGTGTTTGAGTAAGTAGGTTCTTAAGCTACAAGAAAGATTTGTCACAGGCCTCAGTCCAGTTAAATTTAGAATCCTTGGTCAATAAGGCATATAATGGAGTGGCTATTTTGCTAAAATCTTTGATAAATCTTCTATAATATCTAGCGTGTCCTAGGAAGCTTCTAACATCCTTTTGTTTTATAGGTGTTTGCAAAGTTAGAATAACTTCTATTTTTGCAGGATCAACTTGAATTCCTGCTTGAGAGATATGATGTCTAAAACAATTCCCTCTTGCATCATCATAAAGCATTTCTCACTATTTAAAGACAAATTTTTCTCTTTACATCTTTTCAACACTTTCTCCAGATTGGTTAATGCTTCTTCATAAGTAACTCCATAAGTAGTGAAGTCATCCATGTAGATTTCCATAGAATCATGAGAAATATCAGCAAAAATATTGATCATTGCCCTTTGAAATGTTGCAGGTGCATTACATAGTTCAAAAGGTAAGATAGAGTAGGCAAAAGTGCCCCATGGATTGGTAAAAGTTGTTTTGTCTTGATCCTCAGGGGCAATTCTAATTTGATTATACCCACTGTATCCATCCAAAAAGGAGAAATACTTTTTACTAGACAATGAGTCTAACACTTGGTCAACAAATGGCAGTGGAAAGTGATCATTTTTAGTTGTTTTGTTTAGCTATATGTAGTCTACACAAACTCTCCATTTTCCTCTTGTTTTAGGAACAATCACCAATGGAGACACCCATTGGCTGTCTGAAATGGGGTAGATAAAATCAGCATCAAGCAATTTTTGGAGCTCTGTTTTAACTATTTCCCTGAGTGCTAGGTTTATCCTTCTTTGAGGCTACCTAACAGGTGAACAGTCTTCCTGAATGTAGATCCTATGAGTACAGAGTTGAGGATCTATTCCCTTCATATCCCCATAGTCCCATGCAAAAGCTTTGTGTTGATCTTGCAACATTGTGACTAGGGCAGCTTGTTAAGATTGAGGCAACTTATTATTGATGTTCAGACAGTAGCCTGGAGACACTTCTACTTGCTTGATAAGATCATTCATGGAGGCTGCTGATAAAGGTGGTGTATGTATTTCATGTGGAAGAAAATTATGATAAACTGTAGGAAATTCAAGTGGCAGACTCTCAGAATTCAGTTGTTGTAGGAAACACTGCTGAAGACAGCTATTTGGAACTGATGGGCTACTCAGAACAGAGTTGGACTGTAAAATGTGTAAAAGTAGGTCATCATCACTCTAAAGTTGTGAAAACGGATTAGTTTGCAGCATCATTAGTTGAGCCAATGAATTGACTTCTTTAGTTTCCTCTCCTAAATCTGGCCAAATTGGTTGAGACAAGTCTGGCTGAGGCTGGGAAGGTGGGTATAAAGCCAATTTCTTTCATGACTGACCATCAGAAATTGTCATGTCTCCTGAACAACATCCTATAAATGCATCAGTTGTGGCTAACTATGGTCCACCTAGGATGATAGGATATCCTCCTAAAGTTGCCTTAATAGACAATATGGTGAAATCTGTTGGGTATTCCCAAGACTCAAGGATGACAATGACATCTTCTACCACTCCATTAGGTGTTACTATGGAACTATCAGCAAGTTGCAGGGCAGTAGGTGTGGACCGAATGGTTAGGATATTCAAATACTCCATAGTATGCTTGGTCATTACATTGATGGCTGCACCAAGGTCAATCAAAATATTCTTTACTATCTGGCCATTAATATTTATTTGTACCACAGGACTCCCAAGGTCAGTATATTTTAGAATGACTACTTTTCTCTAACAGAATATCTACCAACTGTCCTAGAACATGGATAGTTTGGGGATCATTTTTCTTTCTTCCTGGTTTCTTTAAACAGGCCTCCTTAATGACTTTTCCATAAATTGGGACATCTTTTATGGCTTGAAAAAGGGGAATTTGAATGTGTACATTCTTTAGTTGATCTAAAATATCAAAGGTAGGCTCTTCCATAGACTTGGATGTAGTAATTTTCAATCTCTGAGGAAAAGGTGGTTTGGCTGATGCTGCAGGACAAGCTCCTTAGAGACAGTATCTGATATAGGTATATGTTCTGCAGGATCAGTAGGTTGTTCAGAGGCAGAGTCTAGAATCTCTGTAATTACAGGTGGCTATGGAGCAAGGAGAGTGGTTCCAGACCTGAGATGGATATCATGAATATTTAGGGCATAAGCTAGATACTGATTGGCTTCTGCAAAATACATAGGTTGTTGTTGTTACTGCTACTTATTATTAGGATTTGGCAATGGTTGAGTAGGCATAGGTGTTTGTTTTGGAGGGCCAGTATTTGTTGCAGGTGCTGCAGGAGGTGGCATGAGAGCCACAGGTTGTGGCTACTGAAGCTACAGGGATCCAGGGGATTGGTTTTGCCATTGCTGAGAACCTCTCCATTGAGGATTCTACTACCAGTTACCTTGGGGTGGAGTCCATTGTCCTTGTGGCTGCTACCAACCTCCTTGAGGAGATTGCCATTGAGGACTCTGATAGTTAGGCCAATGTGGTTGTGAAGTATTCCAAGGTGGTGATGGGCCATATGTAGGTTGCCATTGGTTATTGTAATTAGAATAAGTATTACCAAAAGTCAAAGGGTCTTGAGGCATACCTTGTCTTTGAGCCCATGGTCGCCTTTGTGCAACGAAAAATACTTGGTCATCATCACCCTCTACTATCTTAAAATCAGTAGGTAAATTCTTAGCCTCCAGGTTAGCCACCATATTACATCTACAGTCATGTTTCTTCTGTCTGCAATATGGACAGAACTCAGCCAAGATTGCTTCAGCTTCCTCATGTTTCTTCCGAGCATGCATAGTATCCAACTGTGTAGCCATGTTGTTTATGATATCCTACTTGAAGTCAGATAACAAATTTGTGATCTCCATCCATGAAACTCCACTAGTAGAATACTTTCCCACTGTGGCTTGATGACCTCTACCCTTCTTAACAATTGCTTGAGAGTAGTTAAGACATTTTTTCTTTATATCATCCCAAGACACTTGGGTTATATCTCCTCCTCCCATTAGGTCTAGGGCATCAATACAGGTATCACTGATTCCTCTTAGAAAAATTAGTTTCTGAGATTCTTTATTGAGAGTATTGTATGAATTTTTTTTAGAGAAAACAAGAATCTTGAGATATAGTCTTCTAGGCTTTCATCCTCCTTTTGTTGAATTCTGAATATATCATCACCCTTACTACCACTCTTACAATATTCCTTGTATTTCTCAAGAAATTTTGTTTGCATGGCTGCCGAACTATCAACAACTCCCCTTCCCAAACTCATAAACCATCTAAGAGCTCCCTCCTTCAAAGTAGCAGGAAACAACTTCGGCCTGTGAGCATCTGAAGTATAATCATAGCTTCGATAAAGGATGTCAAACTCAAACAAGAAAGTTTTTGGGTCCTTTGTAACTAGTCCATAGAACTTGGGAAGTAATGAAGAAGGAATATTTTTAAGGTTATCATTATCTTGTTGAGCAATGATGGGGAATTCAAAAGCAGGAAGTCGATTAGGTGGATTACATGCCATAGTTGCTTGATGGAGTATCAAAGCAAATGGATTTTCTTGAGGTTCTTCATCAGCTGGGTCAAATGACAATTCAACAAGCAGGTTTTCAGCAAATGGATTATATCTTGGTCTCCTCCTTCCTCAAATAGATTATAGGTTGGTTCAGAATTGTTGTCAATGAATGGAAAGTTAGGGAGGAATCTTCCCAGAGTGTCTCTTCTTCTATGCATGCAATAGAATGAATGGTAAATTGAAGGAATTTGGAAAATGCTTGAATAACAGACTAAACTATTGCTAACAATGACTATGATAGGTTCTTAGCTTGACACCATCCCCGGCAACGGTGCCAAAAATCGTCGTGTCCACAAAAGGATATAAAAGTCATGGCAAATCCTAACTTGGGAATTGGACATTCTAGTAGGTGACTAACATCTTCTTATGGTCGTTCATTTACATTGTCAAACTAGGGAATGTATACTTGAAATGGAGCGGCATTGTATGTGCACTAAGAACCAGTTTCAGTCATGATTTACCAGAAATAAATGCGTGAAAGGAATTCTACTTATGCTACAGGAATGTAACGTAAATCTTTCTTAACTTAAGCGTATCATAATCAAATCATAAATCATAACGACTGTTACTAAGAGACAAACTATGAACTGGCCTTATACTGTAGGAACAAACACAGGGATGGATTCTCGATGCTACAGGAACAATATAAGACTGAGTTTGTGCTAAAACTTCCAAGAATGAAATCTAACTTATAATCAACAGGAAATAAACAACTAACTACAGATACTCACTAAGTGGGCCCCTTTAGCAAGCATCAACTAGTTTATGCAAGTATTGAACTCAAAACTTCATCAGTTGGAACCATATACATTGTTCTGCTTATAAGAAAACTAACACAAAACACTGCTTCTTATTATCATACTAACTTTTTCACACTCTGTTTCTCACTCGCTTAGGAGGAGAACTTATTTATATTAGAAAAGCAACTAACTACCTAACTCTAACAGAGAAAGACGTGGACATCAATGCATCCTGAAACTGAGGAACAGACTTCTCATAAATGAAAGCATATCTGTTCAACACGATTCAGAGAGAATTTAGCATTCCACTCTTCCCGGATTAATGATCATTTAAATTTCTTTCCAATGACCCGGTCAGAGAGTCTTCACTGGAACAACTTCCTTGACATCGTGTAGGAAATGGAAATTATTGCAGGGCCAAGATCTGTTGGGCTTGACTCGTTCATGCTTCCTTCAAAAACTTGTGATACACAAGGTGACAGAAGCGAAAGAAAGCATGCATGGTAACAACACGATACACATTCATTAATCACATATTAAATTTATTTCATTATTCAAAAACCACATGCATTATATCAGTCATTCAGGAGGTCAAACAGGGTAATTAATATAGACACATAGAGATGTTAAGTTGCAAGAATATAGGAATGTGTTGCTACAGGATACTACCCGATTTTAGATTAAAAAAAAATCTTTAATCAAAGAGTTAAAACAACAATTAGCAATAAGAGTAAGGGTATTAAAAGTACATCATAATACTCAAATTATGAGCATATTCCGAGCTCATCAAGCTTCTTGACAGTTCTTATTCCATTTGAATCTCTTCCTTTTCTTTTGCAAAGTTATCAAAAAATCTATCTTAGAAAAGTTTGTGACAAACTTCCTATAATATCCTACCAAACCCATGAAAATTCTTACTTCTGATACATTTTTAGGTATAGGCCACTCAATTACTACCTTGATCTTTGTTGGATCTATGGAAATTCCATCTACTGAAATCACATTGTTGAAATAATGGATGTTGAATCATCCAATGAAGTTGTGCATACTTCAAAGGATTTTTTCCAAAAAGAAATTCACCTACACAAAAAGTGTTGCAACTAAGGGTATGCAAATGGAGATTATCTGATTGATAACTAGAATATGATTACAAATGTACATATACCCTGATTATATAAGCATCAGAGAGATACAAGATGCATTAAGATGTTGCCAAGTGTCTTAATCACACTACATGTGACAACATGAAAACCCTAACAACCTACCGAGGGAATGATAAACTGATTGAGATAAGTTCTAGAAAAGACAACTCATCTTCTAGAAGGAATCTTATCTCCTACAAACATGGAAAGGGTAATTACCCCATTATTTATGATTTTCTAATGATGCAACCTAGGAATTAAATAAATAAATAAAAGACCTAAGTTAAACTTATGCTAGTGTAATAAATAATTAATTACACTGACACCCCCCATAAGTGCAACTTAGGGAGGAAATGAAAAATGCAATGATGATGATGATGGATGATGGGTCCCGACTACATAATGGCAATATTAGGTACCCATTTAGAAATTAAAATGTAACTAATCTCCCACAAACGGAGAAAAGGGGAAAACCTAGTGGGAGGAAAACCCCTCTCCAAAAAGGAGATGAAATGCAAAAAAAATGAGAAAGGATGGGAAGGATGGAGGACTCCATGATACCCCCCAAGGATAATCTATCACATGGATACAATACAATCAGTAACCCCCCTATAGGGAGGAAAAGGAGAGACTATATAGCCCCCCAGAACATGAGATCACTTGAAAAAATGGTAAGTGCTTGTAGACAAAACATGATCCAATGTCGAAAAACATCTTGTCTCCCTTTTGGAAGAAACAAAACCAAGTGCAAGTGCAGGGATGCTTCCCATTCCAGATAGGAATTTAAGGAAGGTAGGATGAATATGGATGTTGATGTCTCTGAAGACTACTCGTGTCTCCTTGCCTGATGAAGATGAATATGCCACAATCAACTTAGGTACATACCTAATCAATGAAGAAAGTGAAAAATTAGGACAATGTGGAAACTGATGTTGAACAAGATCCAACTACTGCAATACAATAGTCCTTCCATTGAAGGAATAGATGAAGACTAGATTTCCCCCCCAGAATGAAGTGTCCTCGAAACCACTAAAAGAATTCTGAAGCAACAAAGATGTCCAAACCACATGTCTCCCGCTAGGAAGAAGCAAGTCCAATGGTAGATGTTGAAGAAACTCCAACTCCTGAATGGAATGGGAGGGAAGAAGTCTAATGTATGAAATTTTTTAAGAGAAAATAAGTGTCTCCAAGAATTTCCTCCAAACCTGCAGAAGTAGCCAAGTCAGTAATCCTTGAAACAAAGCCATCTTGTGATATCAAGTTTGGAAAAATGAATGTGTCCTGATTGATGATGGAGATGATGGAAGCCTCAATCAATGAATCTACACAAGGAATCATTGAATTTGAAGGGATACCAACTATCTTTGATGGAGAAGAAGGAACATCTGAAGAAACCTTGTCAACCTCTTCAGAAGATTCAAGGAAATCCAAACAAATAACCTCCTGCATAGCAATAGCATCATGGGGTATCTGATTTGAGGAATGACATTCTGAATGATGATCATTGGAGAATGGTGGAGTGTCACGATCTCCATATAGCTCCCAAATATTGGTCCAAAGGATGCGAGGACAATTGCAATGATCAACAGCACTCAAAAAATCACAATCAACTTACATTGAAATGATCTCTAAGATAGTATATCTGCTACAACTCCAAGAAAATTCATGAATACCTTCACTCAGATGGGGAACTATACCATATAGATGTGGCAATAAATCAAGTGATTGGAGATGGTGTATGATCTCATCTCTCCATTGTTTATAGTTTCCCTTGTGCAACATAACCAAAGAAGGAGTATATGCAAACCCCATAATGTACTATCAAATTTCTCCCAAAATACAAAGACAATGACCTTCAACAACAAATAGAAACTTCCAAATGTGATATGCAACTGAAGAGATGCCACCCAAATCAAAAATTATTTTCCCAATCTTTAGGATATCCAAGTGATTGAACAAATGCACCAAATTGAAAAAATCTAATGCAAGAGTACCTAGAGCTGAAACTAATCAAAGTTACTGAACTGATGAAAAATGCTCTAAAATATCTTCCTGATGCCACTGGAATCACTGAATTTCGATAAACAGTTGAAGAGATATGAGTCTTTAAGTCCAGAATGGAGGGTTGACTTTAGTTGACTGGAAATTTTGATGGCAGCAAAATTCTACAAAATGGATGTCACCACTAGAAAGTAGACCAAATCCTCTTTCAGATGATATCTTGTTTGTCGATTTTTGATGTCGTGGGTGAAAGTTATGAAAAAATGAAAAAAAGGCCTATATTAGGAAATTGGCAGGCTAATCAAGAGAAAAAAATAAGCCCCTCCGGGATTAGGTCTCGGTCTTTGATGTGACCTCAAAGCAGGCTGAGGCAAAAAAAAAATGGATCCCCTCCTGGGAGTGGCGGCGGGGTGGAGCAATTAGGGTGGAGCGAATAGCTTGGGTTGTGCCACCAGATCAAGCGGGCTCGTGGAGGAAAATGTCAGCGTAGAAGTACCAGTGTCGAAGGAGAGGAGACATCGGTGGGAGGGAAAAATGATCAATAAGAAGTTAGGTGAAAAAGCAAACAACGATTGATGGAGGGTCCCACGATCGGTGGTGTAATTAGGAGTGCGTGCCAAAAATCAAGCTGATAAGACCCCTGCAAAAGAATTGAATGCGACCGGAAAATACTATTTTGCATATAGATTTTGAATGGTTGACTAGAAAAAATTTAAATACTTTTTAATATTGCTTAAAAAGCAATTAAAAAATCAAAAAGAATTTGATGCCAACACAAACAAAAAAAGCCCGATTATGTATAATCTAAAAAATAAAATGATGCCGACTGAAGAATTTTAAAAGTTGATGATTAAAAATATTTGATGGAAATGATTTAAAAAAAATAAAACCCCTAATGTATATGCCAATGTTGACCAAGTATTTTAATGTCGGGTCACTTCTGAATTATTTTTTTTCTGCAAACTATAGAAATTGTCAAATATGTTTTTTTGTCAAACAATATAGAGAACTAATTTTTTTCTGAAATAGAAAATGGCCTATTGCTAAAAAAAAATTCCATAGAGGACAACTACAAGGGGTGATTTTTTTTACTACAAATTGTACGGATCGTACGATTGATTTTGCAAACCCTAAAATACCTCTTATGGCTTTCAGGTTGATGAATCTAATTTTGATGAATGGATAGGAAATCCTAGGGTTTCAAGGCCTTCTAACGAGCTCAGATATGACTCAATTTGCTTCAGAAATCAGCTTGGTCCCTGGGTGGAGCCAAGTAGCCTGTAAAGAATCTCACTAGCCCAAATTTCTTGATCCTAGGATGAACTCTCAATGGAATGGATTTGATACCATGTTGAAATAATGGATGTTGAATCATCCAATGAAGTTGTGCACACTTCAAAGGATCTTTTCCAAGAAGAAATTCACCCACACATAAAATGTTGCAACTAAGGGCATACAAATGGAAATTATCTGATTGATATCTAGAATATGATTACAAATGTGCATATGCCTTTATTATATAGGCATGAGAGAGATAGAAGATGCATTAATATGTTTCCAAGTGGCTTAATCACACTACATGTGACAACACAAAAACCCTAACAACCTACCTAGGGAATGATAAACTGATTGAGATAAGTTCTAGAAAAGACAACTCATCTTCTAAAAGGAATCTTATCTCTTACAAACATGGAAAGGGTAATTACCCCATTATTTTTGATTTTCTAATGATGCAACCTAGGACTTAATTAAATAAATAAAAGACCCAAGTTAAACTTATGCTAGTGTAATAAATAATTAATTACACTAACACACATGACCTAAATAATGTACCCTCTTTTGGAAGAATGTACACTTGGAAAGTTTACCATACAACCTATGCTCTCTCAAATGTTGTCGGACCATTTCTAAATGCTTGCAATGTTCTTCCTCATTTCTAGAATAGATCAAAATATCATCTCGAAAAACTAGTGCAAATTTGTCAAGATAATCCCTAAACACACTATTCATTAGGTTCATGAATGTTGTAGGTGCATTTGTTAAATCGAAGGGTAAAACAATGAACTCATAGTGCCCATATCTAGTTCTGAATGTAGTTTTAAAGATATTTTCATCTTTAACCCTCAATTGGTGATATCCAAATCTCATATCTATTTTAGAGAATACAATGACACCCCTCATTTGATCAAATAGATCATATATGTGTAGCAACAGATACTTTTTCTTAACTATAGCTTTGTTAAGCATACGATAATCAATGCACAAACGCAATGTACCATCCTTCTTCTCAACAAAGATAACTGGCACTCCCCAAGGTGAAACTTGGTCTTATCAGTCCTTTCGACAACAATTCGTCCAATTGTGTCTTAAGTTCTATAAGTTCAGTGGTTGTCATCCTATAGGGTACCTTAGAAATAGGTTCTGACCCTAGCACAATATCTATAAAGAAATTGAATATTCTTTTCAAATGCAACCTTGGTAACTCTTCTGGAAACACATCTGAAATTTTCCTTAGTATTGGATACTTCTCCATATCTATTTTTTCCAGTTTCATCTATTTTACCATCTTCTAGTTCCTATAAACTTTAGAACTCTAAATCATATATATCCTTCTCTAGTTCTTCAATCTTTACAATGAAGAGTTTACACCCTTTCTTCTTAGCTCTTATAAGTTGCATTGCCATAATTTGTCGAACCCTAACCTCTCTAGGTATCCCTTGGAATTTAACTTGATTTCCATAATCATCTAGGAATTCTATAGTCTTTGCATGGTATTCTACTATAGCCCTATGTTTCCACAACAAATTCATTCCTAGGATAACATCATACGATCCTAGAGGTGTAACATAAAGGTTAAATTTTGTAGTAAAACTAGGTAGTTCTATCCTAGCCTCGAATAGGCATTGATCCACCTTTTCTCTTGTCTAGTTTGCATACTCTACATTCCAAGACATTGCCATGTGTCCTACCTTTTTAGATAATTGTTTAGCTATTCTAGGTGAAATGAAATTCTCAGTTGCACCCGTATCAATAAGAATAGAAATAGGTAAGCCAAATAAAATACCTAGCATTTCTACTAGAGTTACTTGGTACTCTACTTGATGATCATCCACTGTTGCATGTATCTTATGCTGAAAAATTGCTTGTTGAGTGGGTAATGGATTACCATATGGTCATGATCCAAAAAAATTATTGGGACACTCACTTGCAGAATGATCCCCTCTACATAAATATCTTTTAGGCAGTCCTCTTTTCCCTATGGTTTCTCCAAATTTATTAGTATTATCACTAGCCGTATTGGTATTACCCATGCTAGAATCGTTCTTTTTTTGCTCTCTCCTAATCTCCTTTCCATTATTGCAGAATCATTTCCCCTTTTTCCTTCAAAATTTTTACATTGATTCCTCCTTCTTTGGAACTATCTTACTAGGAACTTCAACACCCTTCTTTTGCTCCTTTCTTTCTTGACAAGTGGAATTAGCCTTAAGCTTTTGCTCCTGCTTAATTTACTTCTCATATACAAGATCTATTGTTGTTGGACCATGCATATCCACTTCTCCTCCAATTTGACCATTGAATCCCATTATAAATTTCCTAATATGGAAGCGCACTCATCCTTATGATATATGGGGACATAGTGCAGAAGTCAGGTAAACTTCTCCAATATTCATTGATTTTCATGTTACCTTGCTTCAAACCTTGGAAATACGAGAGTTTTTGGTCATAATAAAGTTGTGGTAGCCATATTTTGAAGAAAATCTTCACAAATTCTCCCCATGTCAACTTCCATGAGTTGATGCTAAGTTCCAACTTCTTGTTTATCCACCAGTTAGAGGCTTCCCCTGCTAACTGATACACACCCCATGCAGCTTTAGTAACCTCAACATAGCTTCATATTTCAAAATACTTTTCCATTTGTACAAGCCACACCTTAGCCTCATCACCTCCAGCACTTCCATCAAACTTAGGTGGAATATCTTCTTCATGTCCCTGGAAAGTTTGAAAGCCACAAGCTTCTTATTCCTTTCCACAAATGGCGTAGGTGATTTTTCCTTCTCATGATTATGGTTTCCATTATGCTCATGGGAAGAATTTTCCCCCTCATGATCATTAACAGGTACTTCCTTTTCTACCCTATCCTTAACTCTTTGTTGTTCAAGGTTACTCAACCTTGCCAAGATTTGGTCAAGCTTAGCCTCTACTCCAGTGGTTCCTTGTCCAACCTCCTGACTTCCACCGGGATTAGTTCATGTCCTCACCATGCTTATGTGATTGGTCTCTACCTGAATGTTTTATCCATGTTAGCCTAAATTATGTTATCAATTATCTTATGGAAAGCATAAAAGTAAACATTCAAAAGAATTCCACATAAGATTAAGCACACTCTTCTTTTGACAAACACATAATTTTATTCATTTCTTGAGGATTTCAATATCCTTTCGATTACATGGAGTGACTATTCAGATAGTCGAGTGGAGAATATCCTTCCAATTCACTCTCTGACACATAATTTAAAGGAGTATAACCTCAAACTGAGAAAATTGTTGTTCCCTATCTTTTTGTTCGTCTCTCATTTGTTCATATCTATCCCAAAAAGGATAATAACCCTCGGATTTATCATTCAATACACAGTTACGAGAAGCAATGTCAATATGGTGTTCATCAACAATATAGTCTACACTTTTCATAGGAATTTGTTCATGAGACCATTTCTCATCTGGTGGTGTCCTCGGTACATATCCCTCAGACACTTTACTTGAAGAAATTGTTATTACTTCTACCAATGGTAGAACTCTGGGATCCCTAAAGATGAGTGTTGGGCTAACACTTTCTTTTGAAGGCATATCCCTGGAAAGTGGTAATGACTTGGACTTTTCTGGTGAGATGGTTGGTAGGTAATTGTACATAGCCTCCATCTTCATCTTCCTCTTCACATCACTGATTTGAGAAAGTGTGTGACTAAAAGTTTCGGTGTCACTCGACCAAATAGCATTATCATAGTTGGTTCCCTCTACGGACACACCAACTTCGAATTCTTGGGTAGTCACTTCCCAAGAACTGCTATCTCTACTCAAGGGAGTCAGTAGTGAGTATCTTTGGGCATGATACTGTACCCTGCACTATACCAAGCAACGGCTGAACATGATTGCCTTCTAAAACAATAGGTGTCTAGTAAGGGCATCCGTTCAAGTGGCCACACATGGGGCGAGAGATTAATCACCAATTAGGTGGCACTCCAACCTGAAGAGGTTACGCTCAATAGGGTTTATGGGAGTACTACTCCATCCGTGTGACACATCCACACTCATGGTACTTGAACTTTCC
The DNA here is from genome assembly GCA_007258455.2 of Sequoia sempervirens. Classification (NCBI taxonomy): domain Eukaryota; kingdom Viridiplantae; phylum Streptophyta; class Pinopsida; order Cupressales; family Cupressaceae; genus Sequoia; species Sequoia sempervirens. The sequence continues at coordinate 33,005,987 of VDFB02000013.1, read as the reverse complement.
TCAAGCACCCATTTTATATCCAGGCTGGAAGTGGCTTGGCTTTAGCCTGTTACCGGTTGGGTCATCCCTTAAGGTGAGTACTTTTTCCCTTAAGGTAGGCCCATTTCTAGAAATAATAATCGTTTCTCTTACACCCAGGATTGCTTGAAAGAGCAAGGGGAGAGGATACTTCAATTATTAAGTTATGAGGGTGACAAAAAATAAGGTGGGTCTAGTTTTCTGATCACCTAGTTTTCACAAGGTGGGAGCATAATCACCTACCACCTTCAAGCACATTCAGACAGAATCAAACACATGTTCATTTTAATGCACCAATGGAAGTGTTTTCTAAACTAGAAATCGCAAACACATTGTTTAGGAAATGATTCTTTGACTAACGGAGCTGCAAAATCACAAGTTAGTAATTTCATAAATGTCTTGGACAAACAAGAAAGCTACAAAAAACTAAGTTAGGACAAGAGATTAAAAACCAAACTAAAACTTAAAAGTCAGTAAATAACTAAACTAGAAAATGAAGAGACTAAACTAAACTAAGAAAAGGAAATCAAAGAAAACTAAAAACTAAGAGCTCAATTTTTGTGTTGCTTCAAAAGAAGCAGTTTTTTGGGAGCCCCACTCCAAAGCCACACACTACAAACAGAAGATTAGTAAAAAAAACTTGAATGAAAACAACAAACTAAAATAGTGATAACTTTCTCAAAATTAAACAAAATTTTAAACCATAGATATCTATGGAAAGTAAGACATAGACCTTCAAAACTCAAAAAACATTTTGCAAAATCCTGCAAAACAAGTGTTATAAACAAAAGAAAATTTGGGTCTTAACAACTAAATCTTAAAAAGTTGTGATCACTAAAACGGCCATAACTTTCTCAAATATTAACGAAATTTTAAATTGTTTGAAGTTCTGGAAAGCTAAGAATGAGGTCTACAAAACCTAGATAATGGTTTTAAAATATTTTATGCACCCATTTTTCTATGCTCAAAAGAAGATGACTAGATTTCATATGAATTCTTGGTTGTAACCTACAAAACAGCGAAAACAAACAAGAAAACACACAAATTTCTCTACAAAATTGTCGGGTTCACCAATGTTAGATAGGGTCAGAAATCAAATAGCATAGACAAAATGACAGCCAACACTTCTAAGCTATTATCCTCATCTAAACAAGAGAAAACAATGAAAGCATAAGGAAAATAAAACATCAAATCAAAATACTCCCCATGCTTGAACTTGAATCACTTCTCTTGCTCTCCTATTTCTCCTTTTGCAAATATGCCCTCAGATTTGTAGTCTAACTTGTTCAAATGCCTACAAATTGTAAGTAGAAAATTAGAGAAGAATAGTTGTTAAGCTGAAAATGGAGAAGGAAGGTTATTTTTATAGACAACCTTTCAAATGGACGGCTGAGATTAATCTTCTAGAAAGATTCCAAGATCAATGGATGGGAATGCATGAGAGGGATGTTACGAAATGGATGGTTGAGATTAAGTCTCAAAAAAGATGCCAAGATCAACGATCCAGAATTGATGCACCAAAAATATGCCATGCATGGAAAAGCTATGACGCCTGATAGCTATGACAGACATGCAAGACATGCAGGCTATGACAGAAATGAATGTTATGACAAGGGATTATGACAGAGCATCTTTGACCAGGTGGTGCATAAATAATTTTATTTTAAATTATTTATTTAAAAATGGAGAGAGTGGAGGAAATGGACAAATGGAAAATAAATTATTTATTCAAATTATTTATTTTAGAGAAAATGAAAAGAGGAATTAAATGGAGAGATGAAAATTAGACCTTAAATAATTAATTTAGATTAATTATTTAATAGGGGAGGTGGCATGTGATAGTTAAATAATTTTAATAATTATTTAAATATAGAAGAATTAAAGGACCATGAATAGATGAATAATTAATGGTAATTATTTAACTACAGATGAAAGGTGAAAAAATAATTAAATAAATAATAATTTATTTAACTATTGAAGAAGAGGGAGAAATTAGTGACGCAATTAGTTTATTTAATCGATCAAGATAGAATAAAGATTAGAAAGTGAATTAATTAAATAATTATTAAAAATTATTTAATTAATAGAGGAATATGATAAAACATAATTGAATATCTAAAATTATTCAATTATCGAAGGACAAGGATGAAGAAAAATGACACTCGCAGGCTTAGGACATTTTTCAATGTCTACAATACGTACTTGATTAGTAAGTACACAAGTTAGGTATTTCCTTCTATGCATAATTCTTCACTCCAAAGATAACCTATTTACTTGGATAACCCTACTTATTCTTAAGTATATAAAACTCTCTCCCATACTGGATTACCTCTCCTAGGAGTAAATATAAGCTATAGTAGTTCAATTAATAACTTAGTTAAATACACATATCTGCTTTTCAAGTTGAATCATACCTATTAATAATGCCTATGATAAACACCCATCTCCTACTATGGAGTACATAAAAACACACTACGAAAACAACATAATAATTTCACTTTCCTTTTCAAAGTAATCTAAACTTTCTAATGCATATACTAGAAAAATGCCTCAACCATGCATGCAAAACACACCATTCAAAATAAAATAACAAAGAAGAGATCCTCATGAATATTATCGCTTTATCCAAACTAATGACAACAATGCATCCCTCTCCAACAAAAAATGGTTTGATAATCAGCTTCTCAAGAATATCTCACTTTCACTCACTTGTTGGTAGTTTACTTCTCTCAAATATAATCTCTTCTCTCTAAATAATCTCACTCCTATCTCTCTCACAATACTAAGCAAAGTATGGCTAGAAATATTTAGAAATATGGAATGCAAAAGATGTGTTCTCTCTTGAAAGAATGTGTCCCTTTCAATGAATTGGTTTAGCTATTTATAGAGCAACCAAGCAGCCACAAAGCCTACAGTTTAGGCATGTAAACTGACAACAAGTTTCATGCAAAGCAACTCAACAATAAGATGGTGATCAACTAAGCTTGGACTCAACAAAACCTCCTATAGATCAACTAGTTTCCATGACAACAATTCAAAGACTTAATCAAAATACACATGGAGAATTTGAATTGTTTCAATGAGCAATTATCTACAACAAAACAAACTCAAAGGTGGCGCCAACCTCTACTCTATCTTCTTTACATTTGGCACCATCAAACTCAATCAATTCCGAGTTTATGACAACAGATTTAAATTGTTTCAATGGTGGATGAATCAGCTTGAAAATTAATAGGATAGACTAAGTCAAGCATGTTTTCATTTATCATGTCGACTAAGTCAAGATTGGTTTCATTTATCACGTCGAATAAGTCAAGCTCTCTACAGCTAGCATTACCAAATGCAAAGCCATGCTATAGATTGTGTGATATTCTCAATGATAATCAATTCCTACTAGTATTTGATAGCTATTAAATCAACTTTCAAAGAATAATGTAGTAAGAGGGATTGACACACACAAAACCCTCTCCAAACTCTCAAAAAAAATTCTCAAATAAAGTAGAGGAATTGTAAATTAACACAAAAATTTACTTGCACAAGAAATTATTGATTTTCTTCATTAAAATAATCTATATACAAAAGTTTCCAGTCATATATGGACTTATATGCAAAAAATTATTCTCCTACAAGCATCACATATGTAACTATAAATTAATCTCAAACAAACTATGCTCAAACATATGAGCTTTTACAAACAAAACCATCTCCCAGCTCTTCTAGACCACCTGCAACATTTGCAAATTCAAACTAGTTGTTTTGGAATCCTCATAGGCTATTGTTTATTAGACCCAACCTACAATAAACAGGTCCCAAATTTTTCTCCAAAGGAAAGCTACGCCCTCTCACCTGTCTCTCAAAAATTGCCCTCAAAACTCTCTTCAACAATTCTTCCATGAAAGTGGCTTCCAAATTCTTCTCACCCCCTTTCATGAAATTAATTTTTCATACTTTATTTGGGTCTCTCCAATATAGCACGACCCTTTGTTTTTTATTCACACTAAATCCCTCAAAAATTAATTAAAACTCATTTAAAATACATTCCCAGGAGCCCTCTAAAGATAGGGAAAAAAATAGTTTTAAATTCTTCTCTTTTTGACTCCCGAAAAAGTAAAACACAAAAAGCAGGTTTGGGCTCCCACTTTCATAGTCCCTATTATTTAGGAATAATGATTTTGAGTGTTTTTAAAGGTCCATAAATCAATCCCAACACCTCATAATTATTTTCAAATTTTTTGCAATAAAATGTTTTAAAATTGTTTTTTTTGCTTTTTCACCCCACTAGTCAACTTCAATGTGCAAAGGAGATTAATTTGGAAAATTTAATTATTCAAATTCATTTGCCACATTTTATTATGAATTTCAAACCAAAAATTGACTCTCACCAAATTCAAAAATGCACAACAAAAATTAAATCTTCTTGATAAACATAGGATTGCTAATTTCCATGGATGCTCCTGCATCAGACACCTATGGTAGAAAAGAAATATTTCATGAGTTGCACTTAGAAATATTTATAGAACTCGTGTTTGTCCTAGATCCACCTCACTGCCTTGTCCACTGGGATCTTCCCATTCACCAAATTCTGCAACCTCACAATAGTATATCCTTTCATCTTTACTCCTCTACCCTTCATATATTTCAAAACTTTAAATCTAACCTCCCACCAATATATTCCATCAGAATTAACAATCAAACATATGCCTCCACCTTCAACAAAACAAATGTACCATATTACCTCTATTGTTTTTGTACCTTTTTCCTCCTCCTTCACCTGGTTTGCAATGTGGTTTGTCACTCCTATTATTCCTTTAGAAAGACATATTGTTGTTGCAATTATCTTCAACACCTAATTCAATGTTAGTACAACAATCCATAGATTCATTCTCCATATTTTGTAACAAATGGTCAAGCTCCATTATCAAGGAATCTTCATCTTCAATACTTTCAATGAGACAATCATAAGAAAACTTTATTTTCACCTCAGTTTGTTCACTACTCTCATCTACTTCCAAAGTATTCATTGTTGCAACCTTTGACTCTACTTTTACATTCTCAATATCATCAAAACATGTACTAAAATTTGAAATTACCTCTTTACCTTTGGCTGCAACCTTCACTCCACTTTTCATCAACACTTTCCATTCCTTTTCTACCACTGAAATCTTTTCATCTACACAAGATCCACTCTCATCCTCATCATAAAAATGAAACATATTATGCATTACCTCTTTCTCTTCAACCTTTTCTTCACCATTGTCTACTGCCATATCGTCTTCACCTCCACTCTTAACTGCACTTTCATTTTCCATTACTTTCAAGTCCTCCAAAGGACACTCATCATCCTTAATCATTGTTGCACTTTCCTCTTCTTTTCCCTCTTTATCTTTTTGAACAAGGATTTCCATATTTCTCTCTTCATCCTTTTTCCCTACACACAAAGTTTCACTTGCAAACATATCAATACCAAAAGAACAATAAGATTCAACCCTTCCCATTTTATTTTCCTTTCTATCCTTATTATCTGCTACAACTTTTTTGCCACTTCCTCTTTCCTATCCTGTAAAGAATTCAAAACATATTCTTCCCCACCCTTTATGATGCTATATGTATTATTCTTATCATCATGTAGAGCTCTTCAATCATACAACCATGGTCTACCCAACAAAACATGGCATATATCCATAGGTACTATATCACATACAATCACATCCTTATATCTACAAATTTGAAAATCAACCACACATTGCTCACTTACCCATATTTGGCAATCCCCTTGCAACCAAGAAATGTAGTATGGATTATGATGCTTGATTCTTTTCAATTTTAGCTTTTCTACCATCTCTTTAGATACAATATTATTGGTGCTGCTATTGTCCACAATGACTTTGCAACATTTCCCACTCACTTTACACCTTGTTCGGAATAAATTACTCCTTTGGATGGGCTCTTGATTCTTTGTTTATGGCTCTAGAATTTATTTCTTCATCACAAAAAATTCTCCTGGTTTCCAAGAATTTTTTTCAAACACTTTTCCACACTCTCTTTACAACTGCTTCACTCTCTACCCGCAGGTCCTGGTGCAAACTGCCCCACATTGGCATATTTTTCTACACACTCAAGAACAACCAACTCTAATACCACTGATGTAGTAAGAGGGATTTGTTATGCCTTACATAACCACCCCATTTTATTTTATTTTGGAACAAAATGGGTCCCCCTTTTCTTTTCTTTTGTTTGCCTTTGGTTGTTTGGTTGGGTCTTAGGAGTTGTTTGTTTTGCTCCTAAGTCTGTATTTTGCTCTGTCTGAGGCGGGTCCGGAACCACATCACAACATGGAACTCTTTCAAAATTTCTAGTTTGGATATCGTTCTGACTCCAACTTCGTCTTCTCTTTTGTTTCTCCTTCTTTGTTCTGTTGGTTGTTTTCAACAAACACTTGGGTTGGTTCATCCTCTTGTTTGTTGGTCGTTGTGGGTTTTGTTCATTTGCTCGCACGAAAGCAAATACGAGATTGGAACGAAAGTATGAAATTTCAAGTTTCCATTTTATGTCCCTGTCCCAACTCTGTCTCTGCTCATTTCCTTTCTCCTCATTTTCTTTGTTCATTTGGGCCAGGTTCGGGTTTTGATATGATCCCGCTTCCCTCGTGCTTGTGTTTTGTTCTTTGCTTTTTGGTCGGGACCGGATCCGGGGTTGGAAATTAAGTAAGGAACTTTTTGTGGGTTTATTTATCTTGTATCCGACCCGGATCCACATCCGCCTTACCTTTTGATGTTCAATGGACTTGACTTAACTATTTGTTCACGTTGTTGGCTTCGTCCCCGAACTACTGCATTTATGGCATTAAATGCTGCCTGTTTGCATGCATGAATTAATTTTTAAAATGTTTTATCATGTTTAAACTGGATCATTATCATTATTATTTGAATTGTTTAAGCAAACCATGGCTAGGGAAGTTTTGAAAGGATTGATTTGATCATAGAGGCAAGTTGCAGAGTGAATTTTGGCTAAAATATGGTCTATCCTGAGGAGCGTTTTGAGGTAGGTTTCTTTGCTTTTCCGTCTCCCGTTTTGTTCTTTTGGGTGTGTTGTTTTGGTGTATTCACGAGAGGGTTTTTGTTCTGTGAACTTCTCTGCTTTTTTTTGTTTGTGTTTTTTTTTCTTTTCTTTTTTTGTTTGTTTGGTCCTTTATTTTCCGTCCCGTTCCGTTTTGGGTTTGTCTTTCATTTGTCATTTTGTTCTGTTGTTTGTTCTGTTGTCACTTTCGTGACAGGTCTATTTTTTCGTGCTCTAGTTTTAACTAAGGTTTCAATTTTTGAGGAGTTTCCTTGCTTAGGTGATGGAAGTTCGTCTTGAAACCCTATTTCTGGTCTTCCCGCATTGATTCTGTGTTGTCCATGTGGGATTCTTGTTATGCTCTAGTTTTCAGAAACGTGTCAAACGAACTAGGGTTTTGCTCGACAACATTTGCAAAATGACCTTTTCAAGGGTTTAAATGACCTTTTGTACGGAGGATTTGTTGGAGGATTAAATTATGCTATTCTTGGTTTCCTTTAAGCCCATGTGACCCAGGGTTTAAAGTTCATATGATTGTACCTTGTTTGAAATACTCTCTGTTTGCTGGAATTATTCTACTCCTGTTCATTATGATGTGTCTTTATAACTTGTTCTTGAGCAGAACTAGATCCGGAGTGGAAGTTGAATTTGGGAACTAACAATTAGTTCTAGTCCAGTTCCTGTTTCGGTCCCGCTTCTGACCCCATTTTGGTTCTTATCCAGTTTTGATCCCAGCCCCGCCACATGATGAGAAATATCTTGTATGTCTAATACTTCTATGGTTCTACCTCTGATAAAGGCAGAGTTTGAATAAGTAAATATTATCTTAGGAGGATGGAGAAGGGATTATATGATTTACTAACCTGGATGTTGTGTTCATCTAATACAAGAAGTTGTTGCAGGTACCACCCAAGGATATAAAAGGGAAAAGAGAAGGATGGCACCTAAGGAACCCTTAGAGTTTATGCCTTCTAATACACAAGAGGATGTGGTTCCTCAAGACCTTCTAGAGGTGCAAGAAGATAAAACAATTGCGGAGGTGGGGACTTCTACATCTGCTATAGGGGAGGTATCTACTCAGCCCTCTGATACATAAAAACTAGGTCAAGAATCACCAAAGGGAGCCCTCCATGATGAAGCAGAGGTCCTAAAGAAAATGGAGGATGAAATTGAGATACATAATGTAGAAACAGATTCAGAAAAGACTCCATCTAATAAAGAGCATCATGTATTAAAATCTTTTGATATGACAGATGATGCAGGGACCGAACACATATTGACTGAGGAAGATCAGTGGAAACTCTTTGAAGATGCAAAAAGAGAAGTTGATGCTAAGGCACAAGCTGAGGCGTCAGCTAAGCAACAAGAGGAGGAAGCCAAGGCACAATTTGAATTGGCGGTCAAGCAGAAGGAATTGGAAGATAAGGTCAAGGCTTATGAATTAGTTCAACAGCAACAACAAAAGGAGCAGGAGCTCAAGATACAAGAAGAGAGAGATAAATTGATGATGCAGCAGAAGATTCATAACCTTGAAGAGGAAAAGGCCCAGCAAAGAAGAGAAAAAGAAACTATTGAAGATAAGCTCAAGGCACAAGAAGAGGCTTATAGGAAAAGGGAAGAGTAAGAATGTTTGAAAAGGGAAAGAAAGGCTGTTGAGATTGTTGAATATGAAAAGAAGTCCAAGGAGGCATGGGACTATGTTGAAGAGCTGAAGAAGCAGTGGGATAAAATGTTAGAGAAAAAGAAAGTGGAAGAGGAATTTTTAAAGCAAGAGATAGAGGCTAAAAGGCTGCAAGAGCAAAAGAAGAAATAGGAAGTAGAAAAGTTAACACAGGAAAAGGAACAAAGTGATCAACAAAATGTGCAGGAAGTTGATTCTCAACCGAGGCTTACATTGTTACAACCCTTGTCTTCCACTATTGTTGCTTCTTCTTCAGCCCAGGTAGCCACTACTCCTATTGCTCCTACTTGGTTAAAACTAGACTTGGAAAGAAAACAAGTTGTTCAATCACAGCCGTTGAATTGGGAGGAAATTATGAAAGAAATTGGGAAGGAGAAACCTAAAAAGAAGGCCCGGGTTCTTCACTCTACTAGGCTCACTAATGCTAGAGAGATTGTTGTTGAATGTGCCATACTCATAATGGAGAAGAGTCGTGATCATATGCAAATCACTGATTATCAGTTGGGGGCGATAAATTTGGGAAAGCCTACAAGAAACCAGCAAATGAGTTTGATTGATATTGTGGCCTCTTCAACTAAATCTCGGATGATCAAAGATAAACAAAGGAAGGATGAGCTTAAGGCTCAATTGGATCAGCTCCATAGTTTTTTGAAAGATGTTTCAAGTCCCATTTCCCAACAAGCTGCTCTTCCTGAGTTCCCACTTTTGTTAACAAAGAAGGAAGCAGATGATTTGGTTCAAATGAAAATCAAGGTAGGAATGATGGATAAATGGTTGGATAAGCTCAACTAGGAGGTTGATGTTGTTCTTGTTGAGGGTTCTAAAATTCATAAGGCTGCTCTTGAATTGGCAGAGGATCTAGATCAGCAGGCCAAGGATCTAGATAAGCAAGATGATGAATACAAGGAATGTGTTAAAAGGCTTGAAGATATTAGCAAAGTTCCCAAGTCCACCTTGCTAGAATATTCAATTCTTGAGCATGGTAATGTATATTTTATGGAAAAAATTGTGAGCATCATAAGGTATAAGTCTAGGACTATTCACGGGCATCAAGAAGAAGTTCGAGAAATGAGCAAAGATTTGAATCAACATATGGTTGAATTAGATGCAATTGTGGCCATTTTAATTAACCTAGATTCCTCAAACAAAGAAGGCCTATCTTTGGATAAACTAAGGGAGAGATGGAGGGGTAGGTTTGAGGAAATTATATAAAAGGGAGATGATGGGGAGAATCTATTATTAGATCAATTTATGGATATCAGGGAGGAGGTAAGAACTACTAGAAAGGAGTTAATCAAGTTAAAGGAGATGCAAAGGTTGGTTTCTGTAGAATTTGAAAGGATCATATTTGAAGATGATTAGTTGGATGGACCTGATTCGAGTACTCTTCAACAAGTGTTCTCTAGTTATGATGAATACATCATTGAGCATTCAGTGCAGAAGTGAACCGACTCTTGTCATCACATGCCATATTTTTCTTGTTTCTCCTCTTTTTGTGGGTTTTGACATAAGCTCAACTCTGAGTTTGATTTGTGGGTTTCACTTTCTTCTTGGAATATTAGATTTCTTTTTTGTACAACAAAGTGATCAGCCTTGAAACAAGGGTTCATTAGTCTACTTTTGTGTTCAGTTTCGGCTCCATTAATTGTGGATCTTGATTGATAATTGAGAAACTTGTGCATGTGGCCCCCTATATGTATTATTAGGTTCTACTTTGTAAAGGTTGGCTAATTGAAGGAAGATCAGCCACCTAATGATAGAAAATAGAGATTAGATCTAGGATTTCTATGTTTTAGGAGAGATACTCTAAAAGTTCAGTAAAACTTGGTTATTTTATAGTTTTTCATACATTTTTATGTTATGGTTTTAAAGTTTGGATCTATTTTGATAAGGTTAATGGTACATGATCAATCCATACGCCAATGATTTTTTTTGTGCTTAATTGTTTCTTATTTGATGAAAGTCAATAGAAGGAACTGGATTCAAGATTATATCATTGGATTATCTGTGGATGAAGTTGTTATCGTATTCATTTGATTTGTGTTTTAGATGATGAGTGAGTGATTTGTTTGAAGCGAGTTTAGTGAATTTTGATGGTATTTGAATTAGCATTATGGATGTATGCAATAGCATAGTTTATTCTATGGCTTGCATCTTGCTATAGTTATGGTTATGTGGAATAAATACTCATTATTGGTATGCATGTCTGGATATGTAAGAATTTTACTCATGTTTCTTTGATTTGAAGCTCTTATTCATATTTTTTCTTTTATTTAAACCCCCCCCCAACATAGACTAATTGATGCTATGTAGTCATATTCCTTGTTACTAGCAAAGGCCCCTTGAATATTACAGTTATATCAACCACTGAGTGATATCAACATAATTGAGAACCAATTACCAGGACCTTGGGAGTTAGGTCACCATGTGTTATCTTTCTCTTTCAGGGGAAATAGAAAAGCAATATTATGTTTAATGTTGTTGTGTTGCTTTGACCCTCAACAGGATTGACACACACAAAACCCTCTCCAAACTCTCACAACAAATTCTCAAATAAAATAGAGGAATTGTAAATTAACACAAAATTTTACTTGCACATGAAACCATTGATTTTCTTCATTAAAATAATTTGTATACAAAATTTTTTAGTCATATATGGATTGATATGCAAAAAATTATTCTCCTATAGGAATCATATATGTAACTATAAATTAATCTTAAACAAACTATGCTCAAACATATGAGCTTTTACAAATAGAACCATCTCCTAGCTCTTCTAAACCACCTGCAACATTTGCAATTTCAAACTAGTTGTTTTGGCATCCTCATGGGTTGTCCTAACCTACAATAAACATGTCCTAAACTTTTTTCCAAAGAAAAGCTACCCCCTCTCACCTGTCTCTCAAAAATTGCCTTCAAAATTCTCTTCAACAATTATTCAATGAAAGTGGCTTCCAGATTCCTCTCACCCCCTGTCATGAAATTAATTTTTCATACTTTATTTGGGCCTCTCCAATATAGCATGACCCTTTTCTATTGCTGCACATTAAATCCCTCAAAAAACAATTAAAACTCATTTAAAATCCATTCCCAACAGCCCTCTAAAGATAGAAAAAAAAACAGTTTTAAATTCTTCTCTTTTTGACTCCCGAAAAATCAAAACACAAAAAGCAAGCCTAGTCTCTCACTTTCAAAGTACCTATTATTTAGGAATAATGATTTTGGTTTTTCTTAAAGCTCCATAAATCAATCCCAACACCTCATAATGATTTTCAAATGTTTTGTAATAAAATATTTTAAAACTATTTTTTCTGCTTTTTCACCCCACTAGTCAACTTCAATGTGAAAAGGAGATTAATTTGGAATATTTAATTATTCAAATTCATTTGCCACATTTTATTGTGAATTTCAAACCAAAAATTGACTCTCACCAAAATTCAAAAATGCACAACAAAAATTAAATCATCCTGATAAACACAAGATTGCCAATTTCCATGGATGCTCCTACATCAAAGACATGGTCAACATCGACCCATAATCCATAGTCTATATCGACTATTAAGAAGCCTTATGTATTGGCTTTAATAAATGAGAGATAGTTGATCTCATTCGACACATATATAATATGTTTAATATATATATTATTATATATAAATATATATGTAATACATATTATATACATATATATATACTTAGATACTTAACACCTATATGCACACATTTAGTATAATGTGTTTATTATATACTGTGTATGTATGTATCTATGTATGTATCTATGTATGTATAAATGTGTATATATATATATATATGTATGTATGTATGTATACATGTATATACCTCTATGTACATGTATGTGTAGGTATATCTATATCGATGCATTTGTATGAGCTTGTCCATTTTCCAATGTATGCTTGTATCAATATACATATACATATGGATACATGTGTGTGTGTATATCTATATGTGTGTGTGTGTGTGTGTTCACATTCATTTCACATATAGCCATTCATGTTTACTATCATATTGATAAGTGTGTACCTATGGTATATCTATACATATGCAAATGTGTATCGTTAGATCCTATTGACACACATGGGCATACATATAAACATACTTCCACATACATCCCACTTGTCCATATGATTGTAATAGCACAAGAAAGATCTCAAAAGCTCAAATAGTTAAACATCACTCAAAGCATGCAGAAGAAATCAAGACTCTCAAATTCAAACATAATGGCTAAGGATGACTTACCTATTACCCTCAAACTGGCTCAACTCAATCTTTCTAATGTGGTGTGTGTATATGCTCAGATAGTTAATTTTACCGGTTACCTGACCAAGATCTTCTCCCAAGTGATACTTCCCCTCCGCCTGAAGGAATGGAACATATACCTGCATCCACTAATGCATGCATAGGGTAGTCAATTATTCATAACAATATGTAGTATACATAAACATCTCCAAAGTTAGAATAATGATAATTCAATAACCTTTCATACACATATATGCAGTATTTCACCATGAATAACATCAACAGAGGTAATATTCAAATGAGACAATCATCAAATGCGATAACATTCATATTGATAACAAGGAACAAGCATAATTTATTCATCTTCAAAATTATCATTACATTCGTATTTACCCTATGTAGTAATAGTAAATAGTAACTCTACATTTGGGGTGTAATAGTGGCTCTCAGTATTATGTCACTTTTATTGATGATGCAACTAGGAAGGTATGGATTTATTTCCTTAGGCATAAATCTGATGTTTTTGAAACTTTTTAAAAAATGGAGAAGTTTGGTTGAGAATGAGATGGGTAAAAAGTTGAAATGTCTTAGATCTAATAATGGTGGTGAGTATTGCAGCAAAGAGTTTGAAGATTATTGTTCCTCTAATGGAATTCGTAGGAAAAAAATGGTTCCAAGGACTCCACAGGAAAATGGGGTGGTTGAGCGCATGAATAGAACAATAATGGAGCATGCATAGACTATGAGATTTCATGCTAGGCTACATTTAAACATGTGGGAAAAGGCTATAAATACTGATGTTTATTTAATTAATAGAGGTCCTTCTAATCCTTTGGGTTGTTTTATTCCAGAGGAAGCATGGATAGGTAAGAAGGTGAGTTATTCTTTTTTCAAAACCTTTGGTTGTGAAGCATTTGCACTTGTAGATTCTGAAAATAGAGCCAAGATTGATGCAAAATCAAAGAAATGTATATTTTTTGGATATGACATTGATGAATTTGGTTATAGGCTTTGGGATTTTGAAAATTAAAAAATTATGAGAAGCGGGATGTCATATTGTGATGAGCCCTGCTGGCTCTCTACCTCAAACCCCAATTTTCTTAAGTCTTTAGGTGTCTTTTAAGTTTTTTAGAGAATTCTTAATAGACAGAAGAGAAGGGGCACATCATATTTAAGCTTGTAAATTGAAATATATAGCAATTTCTCACAGAATGGAAATGCATAAGTTTTTATTATACTGAAACAATAAGATCATGAATAACAGACATACCAGAAAGTCTCCAGTTATTTTATTTAAAACAGTAGCCAGCTTGCCAGCTGGAAATGGTGAAATAAAGCATATGAGCACGCCAAATCTCCAAATGTGGTTTCTCCTGTCTTGAAACTGGATACAATCCTCTGAAATAACTAGGCGCCAATGATAGAAGTCAAAACCCACACAAAAGGGAGGCGTTTCAGCCAAACCCTTAACATGCCTCTCTCTAGGCACAAATCCCAATGTAGGCCATACGGCTATGAAAAGAATGCAAGTAAACTCTGCTGGAAACCTCTGTTTGTGAAGAAGGATGCGCCACCAGTAGAAACCCTCATTTATTTGCAAACAACAAATAATCTCAATATAAATAATCTCTGTATGAATCTGTAGAACCTTTGGCTGAAGCTCTCAACATGCACTGATTCGACTGATCTTTCACAATCTCAAGAGTGCTCACACTGAAGAGGTATCGTTCTTCAATGGTGGTTTGTTCAAACCCTGATCATAGGAGAATGCACAGGAAAAATGCTCAAGGCAAAGTGAAATGGTCAAAAGATGAGTTTCATTTGCCAGAGAAATGCTTTATACCTAATTGGCATGCATTTCAAGAAAGTATGCCCTTTTGCATCATTTAAATCTTTTAATATTTAATTAAGTCTTTCTCCATAGTTAAGACTTAATACTTGAGCGCCCTTTTAATATTTTAAGTCATTTAAAATATTAAATCCCCTTTTGAATAATTTAAGTGATATAAAAAATATTAAAGTCGATGTGACTTTAATAAAAGGCATTAAATTAAATAATTAACTTAATCACTTAAAAATTCATAACTCACTCAAAACTATGAATATTCTTGTGCCGTCAGAAGCTGTGAACTCCTGAAATTCCAACGCTCGCTATGATCCAATCACTGGCCACTGAAAACAAGAACAATCAAACTCTCCAGAATGTAACGCTGACCCTCTAACCAATCTGGCTAGCCCACAAGGGTCCAATAAAGGGCTAACACACTATTCCCGAGAACTGTCTAGCGAGGGGACATCACAGTCCGCCCTCCCCGAATTTGCTTGTCCACAAGCAAACTCAAAGCTGCATGCTAAAGAATACTGTCACTCTCCCAAGTAGCATCCTCTGCCGGTAGATCTCTCCACTTAACCAAGTATTCCTTGATGACCCACCTCTGAAGATGACGCTCTCTGGAGTCCGGAATGGCCTCAGGTATCAAAACCAGTTTCCCCTCATCATCCAAGGGTGGCAAATCAATAGAAGGAGTTACATGTTGTCCCAATTCCTTTTTGAGGCGCGACACATGGAACACGTTGTGAACCTTACTGTCCACCGGAAGATCTAACTCATAAGCCACTTGACCCACACGTCTGACAACTCTGAAGGGTCCATAGTATCGCGGCTTAAGTTTCTTGGAGCCCTTCTTCTGAAGGGTAGACTGCCTAAAAGGCTGAAGCATTAGGTACACCAAATCATCGATCTTGAAAGACCACTCTACTCATCTCTGATCAGCATATTGTTTTTGCTGATTTTGGGCTTTCTATATATTCTCCCTGAGTGCCCTCATAATATCCTGGTTCTCCTGCAATAAATCACCAGCACTGGGAACTCTACTATCACTCAGCAATAAGTCTAGAAAGCTCAGAGCATCATATCCATATAATGCTCGATAAGGTGTCATCTGGATGCTCGTGTGATGGGTGGTATTGTAACAATACTCACATAGGTATAACCACCTCACCCATGCCTTCTACTGCCCTAAACTATAGTTACGCAAGTACCCTTCCACCCATTTGTTGACGATCTCCGTCTGTCCATCTATCTGGGGGTGGTAGCTGGTACTCGGGGTGAGCTTTGTCCCACAAAGCTTGAATAACTCCTACCAGAAGTTACTCATAAACCTGCTGTCCCTGTCACTGACTATACTGCGAGGTAAATCGTGCAGTCTGAATACCTCTCGGAAGAACAAATTTGCCACCTGGGTAGCCATGTGTGTAGTAGTGATTGCGAAAAAGTGTGCATATTTCATCAATCAATCTACCACCACAAAAATACTGTCCTTCCCTTGAGCTTTTAGCAAGCCCGTGACGAAGTCCATGGACAAACAATCCCACTTCCTCTCAGGAATAGGAAGCGGCTGGAGTAAAAATACAGGGTATGTGTGCTCTTGCTTGTTCTGCTGACAAACAAGACATTCCCTGACATACTGGAGAACATAAGACTTGAGACCCTTCCAAGAGAATCTCTCCCATACCTGCCGATAGGTCTTAAAGTACCCGGGATGTCCTGCCATGGGTGAATCATGTAATGACCTCAAAACCCTGTCCCTCATCTCAGAACCTGGAACCAATAAAATCCTCCCTTTGTAGATGATAAGGTCATCTACAAGTGAATATTTGTCATCCTGTACTGATCCATCTACTATGCTAGAAGCCCATGGGTCCTTAGCATACTCTGCTACTATCAGATGACTCCAGTCTTCTGAAACCAGTGTAATAGAACTCAAGTGAGGATGGTGAGATAAAGCATCAGCAACCACATTCTGAGTGCCCTTGACATAGGAGATGTCAAAATCGTAATACTAAAGCTTGCTGACCCATTTTTGTTGCCTCTCATTAAGATCTCGCTATCCAAGGAAATGCTTCAAACTATTATGATCGGTTTTTACAATGAATTTACTACCAATCAAGTACTGCCTGAATTTGGCCATGGCATGCATGATGGCCAACATTTCCTTATCATAGATACTGAAGCTCTGTTCAGGACCTCTTAGCTTCCTACTCTCGAAAGCTATCGGGTGTCAATCCTGCATGATAACTGCACCAATACCCTCACCACTAGCATCGCAATGTAACTCAAAGGGTTTAGTGAAGTCCGGTAGAGCCAAAACGGGACACGTAGTCATGAGAAGTTTGAACTTCTCGAAGCACGCTTGTGCTAATGGTGTCCATACAAAAGCACCCTTCTTAGTCAAATTAGTTAGTGGCGCAGCATGCCACGAGAACCCACTAACAAACCGACGATAGAAGGCACACAATCCTACAAATCCCCTGAGCTGTGTCAAAGTCTCAGGTGTAGGCCAATCGATGATGGCTCGAACCTTCTCTGGATCCATGCTGACTCCTGCACTGCTGATGACGTGTGTCAGATATAAAAGCTCTGCCATGCCTAAAGCACACTTGGACTCCTCGGTGTACAAGGACTCCCTATCAAGTATACTCAGTACCTCATCCAAGTGAACCAAGTGTTCCTCCCATGATTTTCTATAAACCAGGATGTCGTCGAAGAACACCAATACAAATTTCCTCAAGTGAGGATGGAAAACCCTGTTCATGGTAGACTGAAACATGGCTGGAGCATTGGTTAACCCAAATGGCATAACCAAGAAGTCCACAGTGACATCTGAACGCAGTTTTCTCTATGTCCTCCTCTCGAACTCTGATCTGGTGATAACCTGTTCTCAAATCAATCTTTGAGAAGTAGCAAGCTCCATGAAGCTCGTCTATCAACTCATCTATCCGAGGAATAGGATACCTATTTTTTATTGTCTTCCTGTTGAGCATTCTGTAATCAATACACATTCTAAGTGTACCATCCTTTTTCTTCACCAAAACAACTGATGAAGCAAAGGGTGACTTACTCAGTCTAATGTGCCCCATAGCTAACAGCTCCTGAATAGTTTTCTCAATCTCATCTTTTAGACACTTGGGGTGCTGGTAAGGAGTAATCATGATCGGTTTCGTGCCCTCATCCAGCTCTATAATATGCTCAATACCTCTATCAGGAGGTCTACCAGGTGGAATTGCACTGAACACCTTCGCATGTTTGATTCGAAGTTCCTGCACATCTGGATGGTAAGAAGAAGCTTGTTGCTCCAACTGTGAAGGCATTAGCTTGCACTCAGCAGCCCACTCTACCATATCATTACGAATCAAGCGTTCCATTCTTCGAAGTGAAATCTCTCTAAGGTTGCTGTCCTTGATGGCTTTAAGAATATGATTTGTGCCATCTACGGTGAATTTCATCTCCATGTCACGCAAATTAAGCGTGAACTCTCCTATTGCATGAAGCCACTTCATGCCAAGAACTATATCCGTTCCTCCCATACTCACCACATAAAAATCTGCGTTGAACTCAAAATTGTTAAGTTTCAAAGGCAAGTCAGGTATCATCCTCTCACAATTGAGAGTGTATCCATCTGCAACCTTCACTTGTATGCCTTCAAACTGCTGAGTTTGAATTCCCCGTTTCTCTACTAACCGTGAATCGATGAAGTTGTGGGTTGCACCTGTATCTAGAAGAGATATGACCCTTTGACCAGCTAGGATTCCACGAAGTCTGAAAGAACCCTCTTTCTGCATGCTCGACATATGAGCCTCCTTAAGTTCTATTTCTACTACAATTTCTGCCTCATTTTCTGACTCTTCTCCATCTGTATCATAGATTAGAGCTTGCTGATCAGAAAAATCAGTCAACGCTTCTCCCTCATAAAACCACTCCATGTGCTTGTTTTTCCCTTTAGGTTTGAGGGCGCAATCATGATTAAAATCATACGGACCTTTGCAATAAAAATAGAGTTTTCTTCTTCGTAAATCATTCATGGTTTCTCGATCTAAAGGGGCTGCAAATTTCTTTTTCTGATCTGCATTTTCAGCCTTCTTTGGATCTGATTTATTCTCCGTGTATGAGGTGGTAGGTTTCGAGCTAAATGGCTTACGAGGTGTAGATAGCTCCATGCTGCGAGCTTTCCTCATTGCCTCCTATAAAGTAGGTGGATCAAATGCTTTTATCCAACCTTTCATGGGCTCAAAAAGACCTTCAATGAATAATATGATCAGCCTTCTTTCTGAGATTCCTGTCACCATCATAGATAGTCTTTGGAATTCACCAATGTACGATTCCAAGCTACCTAACTGTTTCAGTTGTGCCAAATCTCTGAAGAAGAGCTCAGGATCCCTTCTGTCAAATCTCTCTACCAGTCTATCAGTAAACTCCTGGTACGAGGTAATCCTGTCATGATGAAGAGTAGTCATACCATGAATTCACCAGTCATGTGCCACGCCATCAAGGTGAAGTGTTGCAAAACGAATGGCATCCTCCTCTAGCATGGGGCATAGTGTCAAGAATGTGTCAAGTTTACTAACCCAGGCACGTGCTGAAACTCTACCACTACCATCATAGTGAACTAAGGTTAGTTTGTTGGTAGCCTTTCTGAGATCATTCTGCTTGTGTCTAGGCCACCTGTCATTCCTGCTTCTGGTGTGTTCTCTCGTCTGGCTCATGAATCTGTCAAAGTTAAGGTGCTCCTTAACTCTCGGTGGAAAATTATCCCACTCATCATGCATAGCCATAATGTTATCTGCAAAATTAATCTCTCCACCCTGTTCAACTTCGTCCACTTCCTCAGCATCATCTCTGGTGAACGTAGGACATGTAGCTCTCTGATAGGTACGTGCTGGAGCTATGAATCTATGAGGCTCTCTGTGGATACTGCCATCATGATCTGGATCCAAACTATGAGCCCTGTTCATTGTCAAATTTTGAACATTCGTGCTGAGTTGTTGAAGAATAGTCGCCACCTGTTCTTGCCCTGCAACCATACCTCTGAGCACGTCTTTAGCTTCTCTGTCCTCATCCTCCCAAGGATTCCTATGAGAACTTTCTCCAGCCTTGTTCGCCATATTATCCCAATCTAATTCCTCCTCCTGTTCTGCAAATGGAAATGGTGGAAAAGGATTTTGATCACCTCTCTAATTTCTAGGACCCCCTCTGAAATAGGACTTGCCAAAACCCTCTTTGTTTGACTTCATAAATTTCTCAAACCCCACAAGCTGGCAGGATGTGAGCTCTGATACCACTATGATGAGCCCTGCTAGCTCTCTACCTCAAACCCCAATTTTCTTAAGTCTTTAGGTGTCTTTTAAGTTTTTTAGAGAATTCTTAATAGACAGAAGAGAAGGGGCGCAGCATATTTAAGCTTGTAAATTGAAATATATAGCAATTTCTCACAGAATGGAAATGCAGAAGTTGTTATTATACTGAAACAATAAGATCATGAATAACAGACATACCAGAAAGTCTCTAGTTATTTTATTTAAAACAGTAGCCAGCTTGCCAGCCGGAAATGGTGAAATCAAGCATATGAGCACGCCAAATCTCCAAATGTGGTTTCTCCTATCTCAAAACTGGATACAATCCTCTGAAATAACTAGGCGCCAATGATAGAAGTCAAAACCCACACAAAAGGGAGGCGTTTCAGCCAAACCCTTAACACGCCTCTCTCTAGGCACAAATCCCAATGTAGGTCGTACGGCTATGAAAAGAATACAAGTAAACTCTGCTGGAAACCTCTATCTGTGAAGAAGGATGTGCCACCAGTAGAAACCCTCATTTATATGCAAACAACAAACAATCTCAATATAAATAATCTCTGTATGAATCTGTAGAACCTCTGGCTGAAGCTCTCAACATGCACTGATTCGACTGATCTTTCACAATCTCAAGAGTGCTCACACTGAAGAGGTATCGTTCTTCAATGGCGGTTTGTTCAAACCCTAATCACAGGAGAATGCACAGGAAAAATGCTCAAGGCAAAGTGAAATGGTCAAAAGATGAGTTTCATTTGCCAGAGAAATGCTTTATACCTAATTGGCACGCATTTCAAGAAAGTACACCCTTTTTGCATCATTTAAATCTTTTAATATTTAATTAAGTCTTTCTCCATAGTTAAGACTTAATACTTGAGCACCCTTTTAATATTTTAAGTCATTTAAAATATTAAATCCCCTTTTGAATAATTTAAGTGATATAAAAAATATTAAAGTCGATGTGACTTTAATAAAAGGCATTAAATTAAATAATTAACTTAATCACTTAAAAATTCATAACTCGCTCAAAACTATGAATATTCCTGTGCCATCAGAAGCTGTGAACTCCTGAAATGCCAATGCTCGCTGTGATCCAATCACTGGCCACTGAAAACAAGAACAATCAAACTCTCCAGAATGTAACGCTGACCCTCTAACCAATTTGGCTAGCCCACAAGGGTCCAATAAAGGGCTAACATACTGTTCCCGAGAACTGTCTAGCGATTCAATGAGAAAATGTTGTACAAAGATCAATTGTAGTAGCATGAGAAGAAAGAAAATGATTGTGTAATGTTGGATAATACTTCGAACAGTGATGTTCTAATTGTTCCTCATGCTCCACAACAACAACAACAAATACCACTAACTCTAGTGAATGTTAGACAATCATCAAGGATAAGTAGACCTCCAAAAACAATTTCTCCCTCTTTGTATTCTATTTTATGTTGAAGCTATGCAAGTGGATGCCAAGGTTTAGTGAGAGCATGGAATGGAATAAGAAATGGACTTCTTGCTGAAAAATTAGACTTGAGAATTATGCAAGTTGCCTACAAGTAAAAAGGCTTTACCAAACAAATGGGTTTATAGGATGAAAGAGGAAGATGGAGGTAAGAAAATATTTAAAGCAGGTTAGTTGTAAAGGGATTTATACAGAAAAAAGGCATTTATTTTGATGAAATCTTTTCTCTGGTTGTTAAAATGACTTCTATTCATACTATTTTAAGTATTGTGGTTGCTGAAGATTTGTATTTGGAATAGCTAGATGTTAAAACAACCTTTCTCCATGGTGATTTGGAAGAGGAAATATATATGGTACAACCACAAGGACTTGACATCAAAGGTAAGGAGAAATTGGTGTGCATATTGAAGAAAATTTTATATGGCTTGAAGCAAGCACCTTGACAATGGTATATTAAATTTGATAGTTTTATGATTGAGCATGGCTACAGTTGGTGTAATTCAAACCATTGTGTTTATTTTAAGATTAGATGGTGATACCTACAATATTTTATGTTTATATGTTGATGATATGCTTGTAGTGGGGTCTAACATGGATCACATTAAGGATTTAAAAGAATAGTTAGGAAATTCATTTGCTATGAAGGATTTGGGGGTAGCAAAACAAATTCTTCATATGAAGATTACTAGAGATAGGAAAAATAGAAAATTGTTTTTATCTTAGGCTGATTATGTTGAAAAGGTGTTGCAGAGATTTCCCATGGTGAATGCAAAAGCTATCAACACACCTTTGCCTGGTCATTTTGTCATATCCCAAATTTTTATTGTATTTAAATTATAATATGTTAAATTGAACAATTGAGGAAATTCAATATGTTGAATGATAAATTTGATATTTTGAAAATGTTTGAAAGAAGTTGACTGTCTTTTGACTATGTGATCTTTTGAACTATCTTATGCTTTATCATGATTGAACGTTACTGATGAACTATGCAAGTGCAAGTGTGTGTAAATGCAAGAAACAGGTTGAAGGACGAGAAAATGGTTGAGGTAGGATTTTTTAGCTGGATTGAATGGTAAGCTTGATGGAATCTAGGTGCACACACCACTAAACAACATGATATTCACATTTAAAATTTCATTTAGAAGATTATATTGATCTGATTAAAAAATAATCCAATGATTGAAAAAAAATAGGCTTTTGGAATGTTATAAATGTGTTTTCTTATTCAATTTATCTATCTTGATCTCATGTGTTCAAAATTTAAAAGAAAATGATAGCATGGTTAAACATGTGTGCATGTATTTAAAAAGGGCATACCTAAAGGACAAGAAAACAACTTCATTTAGAAGTTATCATTTGAGTAAAATAAAACTTCATTCTTTATTTAAAAGTGATTAATATATATATACATATATAAACATATATATACATATATAAACATATATATTCCTTATAAAAATAATATGGGATCAAATTTATCAAATATCATTGTCGAATTCAAATAACATACGTAAAGAAAATAAAACTTTTAATAATATCATAAAGACGATATTATGGTAGAGTGGTCTACATTCGAATTGAAGGCTAAGATTTTTGAATGTAGAAGTGGGTGGCTAATTAATGGTAATAATAAAGTGAAACAACCCCCTTAATGGAGCGAACAGGTAAGGGAGGACATGTTACCATTTTGGGTAGTACGAAATTCTTGCAAGAAAATTGAGGAGAAGACTGACTGAGGCAATGAGGATTGAGGAAAAAAGAAGGCAAGAGAATTGACCCAGTTGGGAAGGAGGAAAAAGCCCACAAATCAGAGGTAAATCGATGACTTTTGTGTATGCTTGATTTCCTAGTATATTCTATTTGCAAACTTGCATTTCCATTCATATTGTTGATTTCATTTGAAATGGTATTAACCCATTAGATGCCCATTTATATGCAAGTGTATCATGCTTCAATGCTAGGAGGTTATTGTATGAAATCATTCATATTTTTTGTCTTGTTGCAAGGTCCTTATTGGGCATCCCTTGCATGCACAAGATTCATGCATGCTCTATCTATCAGCATGTTAGTCGATCATGTTTATACACTATATGTTATATGTAATCGCCCTTCTATTCGTTTTATCTCTTGCATGCATGTTTCATTAGCCATTTTCATGGCTATTCAATTGAAACCAATAGCGAGAGTATTCTTTGATTTGTAACAATTTTAAAATCATTTACCATCTCCCTCCAAGGGAAGTGGCGGCTTCTCCACTGTTATCCTCCATATTTTTGTTGTTCTCTATGTTGACAAGACCGAACAGGTATACCACACCATATGGGTGTGTGGGTTTTAGTAATTGTTCATAGTGTTAGCATATGGCTTATATGTTTGTCATTTATGTCAAATGGGGAGAGAGAGTAGTGAAAAATGCCTTATCATTCTAAGGGGGAGTTGTGTTTTGAAATTTTGAACTCTGGCAGCGTAATCATATTGGTTATGACACTTAGTCATTTTTCACTAAGTGTTGCCAATGATGGCAACCTAAGTCATTATTTTGGTCCACATATTAGGATTTGTTCATACCGACAGGCAATGTAATGAACAAAGTTTTACCAGAAGAGAGAATGAAGAATAGGGTATTTGGTTAGTATGTCGATTTGTATGCTTCACCGGATTATCATTTTGATTTGTGGATCTTGGAGAAGGTTGTTAAGTATCTATATTATCTTATTGCTAAGTTTTGTGTTGTCTCATTAATCAGTGTATAAGTTAGGAGATCCGACATGATGATTTTCTATTTATTAGTCCTCGATGGCTGACTTGATATATGTAGCATGTAGTGGATGTATAAGGAGTAATTGTTTAATTGTTTCTATGTTCGAGCATTTTGATTTGGGGACACAACATAGCATAAGCTGACTTTGATGGGTACGCATCAAATATTAAATGTGGATTGAGCCGACTGTTGGAAAATATTTTTATTTTGCTGAAGCTGACATGGAGCGATTGAAATCTTAGTAGTGGATATATATATATATATATATATATGAGATCGGTAAATTCATTTTTTGTGTAGGTGTGTGGTGTTCGATATGTGTAGATGTGTGCAAATATTAGAAGAGTAGTTGAGTGATTCTCATTTGTGTAGAAGAGGATTTTTGTGAAGCAAATTAAGGCAGAGCAGAGCAAAGTGCATAATCAGATAGAAGGTCCAGAATTTGATCTATGAGCTTAACTGAAACTGTAACCAAGTATTTGTAGATGCTATCTTCTCAGTTCAATATTTTGATTGTGATCCAAATCTCTTGTAAGGTAGTGAGCCTTCCTATTTTGAGTAGTGAGCTCTAGGCAGTGTGCTTGAATGCAAGTTCATTCACATTTTGTTAAACACTATATTTTGAGTACTCAAATTGTGGATTGACCTCCACTCTGATTTTTCCCCTAACAGGGTTTCCACGTAAAAATCTTGGTGTTATAGAGTTTTGATTGTTTCCTTCATGTGCTTGCATCTTTAATTTTGTTTAAAGGTTGTAAATGGTTTAAGATCTAGATTGTAATTTAATATTGTTGAACACTGATTCACCCCCCCTCTCAGTGTACCTTGAGTCCAACACATAGAACGATGGGCATTCGTCGTTGTTCTTTAACCATGTCGCATTGTTCACAATGAATGATGGCCAAATGATTGTATCATTCCACTTTTATTTATGTTGGCACGATCACTAAGATTGTATAACAATATGCCATTAAAACAAATATTTAACCATTCTTCAAAACGATTACCATCATCGTCGATCCCAAGTGATGCTTGTAATATTAGAGTTCTCTAGTCTTTCTTGCATGCACATTATCGTACCCTATGACGATACTTAAATTGTTCCTTAAAATAATTACCATGAGTAATCCTTACCAACATTGTCGTTTGAGCAATGAAGGCCGATGATCGACATTCATAAAGGTTTCGGCTATAGTTACTATTAAGAATAAAAAGAAACAATCGTTCGATTGTTAGTCATTCCTTAGAACGACAGTGGCATGAATATGTTTAATAATTGTCAGAAATATGAAAGTGGGTTTCTCCATAACTTGAACAATAATAAAATTATTCCATCTTTATATGTGTATTATTGTTTTAAAACAAAAAGCATGTCGTTTGATTCCTTTTACTTTGCACAAAACGATACTAGAATTGTTTAACTTCTTTATTTATATTTATATTTTTTCAGAATGATAGTACCTTTGGTTGAATACATGTAAAATTGGTTAACTTGAAACTATTTATAGGACACATTGTCATAGTAACATATAAACTTTTGTAAACAACATGGTTATGATACAGACAGTGTACTAGTATGAAGTAATATTTTTAAACAAAACTATTCTTCTACTTTCTTTGAAAAGGGAAAATTTACACTTTGTATAACTATCAATTGATATGACAAAGATCTAAAGCAATAATTTGAACGAAAGCAATCTGTTATAATGGATATTCATTTCAAAATGTATACATAAATATATTAACTAAATTTGGCACATATGTGTATGCACATAGACCTTCATCTACATACATACACATACTTGTGACATACCTTCTTTTATTACTTATCTTATTCATTTTCTTCTATAATGTATATTGATTTATGTTAAATATAAAGTGGTAGAATACATAGAATGTAATCATGGGACAAGTTAATGCATGATCTGAATAGATAGTGAAATGAATAGAACCACTTGATTTTTCCCTCTGAATTTCTCAAGTTGTTGAATAAAGTAGACTGAATTACTTTTTTGTGGATATGTGTTAGAGAATATACTCTTTGTTTAGTAGAATAGTAATACCTAAGTAGACTAGAGCACCTCAGGGTAGATGCTGCTAGAGGGTACATAGTTGCTAAGGAATAAACTCATGTTGTTGAAAGTTACTTTTTGGGATGGGTGCAGAAATGGAGTATAGAGTGTATAGGTTTTTCTTTATCCAAAACCTATTTTTTGTTGTTGCAACTTTTCTTTATGCTTGGCCAAGCAGTTAGCCCATTATGTATGTATGGACTTAAATGTGATGACACTCTCTACCATTCTCAACATAGATCTTGCATTTTTCTAACCATAGATAAAGATGCATGTTGATGTTAGGCATGCACCAGTTTTCACCTTGTAGATTGTTCTCTTGCTAAAAATTTTGTGTAGAGTCTAGTATTCTTTGAGTAGGAAGAATTTTGGGGAAGCGTAAGCTTTGTGGTTTGGTGGTAAAGCGCTTGAGCCATGTTCTCGTCCACTAGTGGAGGCGAGCGTCAAAAGGAAACCTTGGAAGTTTTCAAGTAATCAAAGTATTATGATGTAACCTTGATGTAATTAGTATTTGTATTGACTTTGTGGCCAAGTGAGCCAAGTCAACTTTGGTATTGTAATTGAAATTTGGAAATGAATATATATATTCATGTTTTAATTAGGCATGTGTTTCTATGATAGAAAATAGTTGCTTAAGTTGTGTATTTTTAAAATTCAATATTCATAATGTCATTTTCAATTAATATTTAAGTAATAAATAGAATGGGTTATTAAATTTGGTATCAGAACTTAGGGTTCAACTTTAGGCCTTTTGAGTCCATAATGACCATGTCTAGGGGATAGTTAACCATTTGATCAAATTTGAGTTGTCCTAAAGATTGACCAAACTTGGATTGAATATAGGTATGGGAAGGTCTAAGTCAGGAAGAAAGAAAGGGAAGGTCAGAGAGGGGAAAGAATATTGAGGAGTTGAAAATCCTAAGATTAATAAGCTTTTCTCAATCAGAGATTGGCCTCTAAGGTGCAGACCAAACACACCCTTACTAACCAAGGAGGAAAAGGACAACTTGCGTGCTCAACCCTCCTCTTCTAAGAAAATTGATGTAAATTATTTTGAGGACCCAAAGGAGTGTCCTCCCTCTGATAATGATAAAACTAACTAATGTAAAGAAGAAGCTTTTGTAAATAAGGTCCCATGTGACCCATACTTAATATAAATAAAACAAGATTTTTTTTTGGTGTGTTCAAGTGAAGAACTCAAAAACATGTTATTATGTGAAAGAATGTGTATATCTTTAATGAATGAGTGATATATACATGTGTATGTAGAGTTATGTGAATAAGAACGTTTACGTGTAGAACCCTGTGTTAATTTATGGTAGACATGAAATGTGATGCAGGTCGGGTGTGAGTCAGTATGGTGACCACCAAACAAGAAGCAAGTTGTAGTGGGTCAGAAAATGGACCAAACAAAAGGAAAGATCAAATTCTAGAACTTCTGAACAGGAAAGAGGCTCATATGGACCACCTAGAACATGAGGTCCAAGTGGTACGCAAGGACCAAATTCCCAAGAATGTGAAAGTCAATTAGGGAGAAGGCGGTCTAGGAGAAGGCCACGAGGTTGAATTGAGGAAGAACTAGGAAAGGATCTGAAAAGAGTAGCACTGCCTAAGTTTTATGGTAAAGCCATCAAAGTAGGAGCTGAGGCATGGATCATTGAGATGGAGAAATATTTATCTGACCAAACTAAAGCTGTGTGGGCTATGTAACAGCTTTCAAGAGAAGCAACTACTTGGTGGGACAATGAAAAGATAGAAATGAATCTTCAACTTGGTGAGATTACTTGGGAACTCTTCCTCAAAACTTTAAGGAAGAGATGGTTACCACAACTCTTTTTCGACAAGAAGATGACAAAATTCCAAAACCTAACTCAGGGGAGCATGACTTTGACCCAATACTAGGAAATTTTTTCCAATCTACTAAAGTACGTGCCTCAGTATCAAGGAGACAAACATTTCCATATCTGAAAGTTCATATTGGGACTTAGACCCCACATTAGAGTAGAAGTGGACATGCATGATCCTCTCACCATGAATGAATTCTTCTAGAAGGCCACCAAACAAGAGCATAAATTGCAACAGTTATCCAATTACTACAACAATTCAAATCTTAAGTCATGGTTTGGGAACAAGAAGTTTCAAAAAGGAGACAAGACCCACCAAATCTGTAATGTCAAGAGGGGAAGTGAGTCATAGGAGGAAGGTGAAGATGGTAGTGGTGGAAAGAGAAAGAAGGCAAACAACAACAAAAGCAATGATGACCAAAAGTAGAAGGGCTTCAGGGAAGATAGGCAAGGAGGTCGCAAAGGGCCTCACAATGGGTACTATACTTGTGGAGGAAATCATTATGCCTCTAATTGTTTGCAACAATAAAAATTGCAAAAGGAAGGAAACTATCGGCAGTCTCAACATCATCAGATCCATGCTGCAGTAGATAGCAACTAGGCAGAGTATTAGGCTTCGCTAATCCAGTTGACGAGTAAGCTCTATGGCCAAACTATCTCAATTTTAATTGATATTAAAGCTACTGAATGTTTCGTAGACCCTAGAGTAATATCCGAGATGCCTATTAGACCTAGATGCATGGAAAACTCATGGATGGTCTAGTATGGACACCGAGTAGAGAGAAGGGTAGATACCTTTCTCTTTTGCAGAGAGTTAGAGCTTTCAACCTTCTAGACCCAAGTTAACCTGTATGTGGCATGCTTAGGCTCATACGATGTAATTTTGGGGATAAACTGGTTAATCGAGCATAAGACTATAGTGAATTATGATGATAAGATAGTTAGTTGTTTGGATGATTATGGGAACCCAGTCGAGATTTGTGGGATGTAAAGATCCTTATAGATTAAAAAGATCTTAGCTATGCAACTCAAAAAAGGTTCATCGAAAGGGATGTGCTATTTATTCCATGCATATCAGTGACCTTGACAAGAAGGAACCGTATCTAGATGACTACCCTATCCGTCAGGAGTTCTGAGATGTATTCCCTGATGAACTCATAGAGTTACCTCCGAAACAGGAATTTGACTTCTCTATTGACCTAGTACTAGGAGTTGAGCCATAGTCCAAAGAACCATATTGGATGACCACCATCAAAATCTATGAGTTGAAAACCTAGTTAATGGAGTTGTTAAACAAAGGGCTCCTAAGACCCAGTGTGTCTCCTTGGGGAGCACCAATTATCTTTGTGACAAAGAAGGATGGAACCTTGCATCTATGTATAGACTATCGAATGTTGAACAAGGCAACCATCAAGAATCGATATCCACTCCCAAGGATTGATGAGTTGTTTGACTAGATGAAGAGAGCAACAATGTTCTCCAAATTCAATCTCAAGTTGGGATACCATTGATTGAGAATAAAGGAAGAAGACATTCTGAAGATTGCATTTCAAACTCGGTATGGACATTACGAGTTTAGTGTGGTACCTTTTGGTTTAACCAACACACCCGTAACTTTCATGAATCTCATGAATATTGTGTTCAAAGACTACTTGGGTGAATTTGTTTTGATTTTCATAGACAACATCCTAGTTTACTCAATGTCTATTAAAGAGCATGATAGGCACTTAAGGATAGTGTTACAACATCTGAGAGAGAAGAAAATCTTTGGGAAGCTATCCAAGTGCTCATTTTATGAAGACAGGGTGCACTATCTAGGCCATATTATTTCAGTTGAGGGAGTCTCTATAGACCTTGAGAAGATTAAGATGATCATGGAATGGTTGGTGCCTCAAAATGTGACAAAAGTTCATAGTTTTATGGGCCTCACAGGATACTATAGAAAGTACATGTAAGGTTTCTCCCAAATTGTGTCCCCAATTAGGTCACTCCAAAGAAAAGGAACACGATTTGAAGGGATCAAGAAGTGTGAACAATAATTCTAACTCCTGAAGGAGAGGCTCACGACAACCCCAATGTTGACCATCCCCGATCCTAACAGAATATTCATTGTAATCACAGATGCTTTAGGAGAGAGAGTGGGAGTAGTACTAATGTAGGATGGACAAGTGATAGTGTATGAATCAAGGAAGCTTAAACAAAAAAAGGTGAATTACATGTCGCATGACTTAGAATTGGCCGCAATAGTTCATGCTTTGTAGATGTGGAGACATTATCTCTTGGGAAATTTTTTTGAGCTCAAGACAAACCACTTGGGATTGAGATACAATTTTACTCAACCAAACCTTAATGTGCAGCAAAGAAGGTGGTTGTAATTCCTTAGTGAGTATGACTTCAAAATTGAATATATAAAATGAAAAGAGAACAAAGTGGTTGATGCCCTTAGTAGACGAAGACATATGGCAGCCATGATCTTGACAAGGTCTAATCTAAGACAGTAGGTGACACAACATTTGCAAGGGGATGAGCACTATGAAAGGGTGAAGAGCACCCTAGCAAAGTATCCATTAGATCATCAATTCGATGGGTATGAATTTGAACTAGATGGGATTTTGAGATACTAGAGAAGGATGTACATTCCAGACTCTAAAGAGATGAGGAAGTTTGTTCTAGAAGTTCATAATGCACCTTATTTAGGATACCCCAAAGTCTCCAAAATGATCACAGAATTGAAAACTCTGTACTTTTGGCTTAAACTCAAGAAGGGTGTAGTGGAGTATGTATCCAAATTCTTAGAATTTCAATGAGTCAAGGCTAAACATGCACATCCAACAGGGCTTTTGTATCCTCATGAAAAACCTGAGTATAAATGAGAGGTGATCAGTATGGACTTTGTACAGGGGTTACCTTTGAGCAAGAACCGACATGATATTATCTTGGTTGTGGTCGATAAGTTGACCAAGGTGGCGCACTTCATCCCAAGGAACCTTAAGGATGATCATTGACCTTGGCCAAGAAAATTTTCCAGGAGATCTTACACTTACATGGAGTGCCAGAGACTATCATTTATGATAGGGACACCTGAATGACCTCAAGATTTTGGATGACCTTGAATGCCGCATTAGGAACCAAGCTAAATTTCACCTCAGATTACCATCCTTAGATCGACGGATAGACGAAGAGAGTGAATTAGGTAGTTGAAGACCTCCTCCAAACATTTACTACATAGACAACCAATATAAGTGGGAAGAATACTTACCATTGGTAGAGTTTGCTTACAATAACTCCTATCACACATCTCTAGGTATGACACCATTCAAATCTCTTTTATGGGTAGAAGTGTCATACACCCATCAATTGGGATAGATTGCAAGACAAGATCATAGTAGGTCTTGAAATGCTCAAGGAGATGGAAGAACAAATGAGAGTTATTAAGAGCAAACTAAAGGAGACGGTAGACAAACAAAAGAGTTACGCCGACAAGAATAGAACCTCTAGATAGTTTGCGGTAGGCGATGAAATATTTGTGAGAGTTAGGCCTCATAAAATTTCCATTGCCTTTGGGAATTCTTCTAAGTTAGCCCTGAGATATGTGGGTATGTTTGATGTCTTGGAAGTGATCAACCCATTTGCTTATAGTCTTGCTCTACCACCTGCTCTAGCTCAACTTTATAATATGTTTCATGTTTCCTTGCTTAAGTCATATCATCCTAATGTAGCTCATGTGCTCGATTGAAAAAAATTGTAGGTATAAGACCTAGGAGTGGTGCTAGTGGATCCCTTTAGAATCCTAGATAAATGCAACGTTAAATTGTAGAGTAGAGACATTACTTAGTTTAAGGTCCAATGGGACCAATATTTAGAAGACAGTGCTACTTGGGAGGATGCAGAAGAAATAGAATGCTCCTTCCCATATTTGCTTTCTTAGAAAGAGACTCTTGTTATTTTCTATATAGTTTTTCTTAAATGTTTTGGATTGAATGATGTGATGTTTTGGCTTGGAAACAATATAAAATGATGTTGAAAGAGACATATGATCTAATTTTGATTAATTAGACATTGGGACGATGTCTCTTCCTAGAGGGGAAGGATGTCATATCCCAAATTTTTATTGCATTTAAATTATAATATGTTAAATTGAACAATTGAGGAAATTCAATATGTTGAATGATAAATTTGATATTTTGAAAATGTTTGAAAGAAGTTGACTATCTTTTGACTATGCGATCTTTTGAACTATCTTATGCTTTTATCATGATTGAATGTTACTAATGAACTATGTAAGTGCAAGTGTGTGAAAATGTAGGAAACAGGTTGAAGGTCAGGAACACAGTTAAGGTAGGATCGTTTAGTTAGATTGAATAGTAAGCTTGATGGAATCTAAGTGCACACACCACTAAACAACATGATATCTGCATTTAAAATTCATTTAGAATATTATATTGATTTGATTCAATATAATTCAATGATTGAAAAAAATAGGCTTGTGGAATGTTATACATGTGATTTCTTATTCAATTTGTCTATCTTGATCTCGTGTGTTTGAAATTTAAAAGAAAACAATAGCATGGTTAAACATATATGTATGTATTTAAAAAAGGGCGTGCCTAAAGGATAAAAAAACTTCATTTAGAAGCTATCATTTGAGTAAAATAAAAGTCCATTCTTTACTTAAAAGTGATTAAACACCATATTGTTATAAAATAAAATAGTGATAAAATAGTGATATATATATATATATATATGCATACATATATAAACATATATATTCCTTATAAAAAGAATATGGGATCAAATTTATCAAATATCATTGTCAAATTCAACTAACATACGTAAAGAAAATAAAACTTTTAATAATATCATAAAGATGATATTATGGTTGAGTGGTCTGCATTCAAATTGAAGACTAAGATTTTTGAATGTAGTAGTGGGTGGCTAATTAATGGTAATAATGAAGTGAAATGACCCCCTTAATGGAGTGAACAGGTAAGGGAGGACATGTTACCATTTTGGGTAGTACAAAATTCTTGCAAGAAAATCAAGGAGAAGATTGACTGAGGTGATGAGGATTGAGGAAAAAAGAAGGCAAGAGAATCAACCTAGTTGGGAAGGAGGAAAAAGTTGAGGAAAAATCCCACAAATCAGAGGTAAATCGATGGTTTTTGTGTATGCTTTATTTCCTAGTATAGTCTATTCACAAACTCGGATTTCCATTCATATTGTTGATTTCATTTGAAATGGTGTTAACCCATTAGATGTCTATTTATATGCAAGCAAGGCCTTATTGCCCATCCCTTGTGTGCACAATATTCATGCATGCTCTCCTTATCAACATGATAGTCGATCATGTTTATGCATTGTATGTTATATGTAATCACCCCTCTATTCGTTTTATCTCTTGCATGTGTGTTTCATTAGCCATTCTCATGGATATTTGGTTGAAACTGATAGCTAGAGTATTCTTTGATTTGTAACAATTTTAAAATTATTTACCATCTCCC
The DNA here is from genome assembly GCA_007258455.2 of Sequoia sempervirens. Taxonomy (NCBI): domain Eukaryota; kingdom Viridiplantae; phylum Streptophyta; class Pinopsida; order Cupressales; family Cupressaceae; genus Sequoia; species Sequoia sempervirens. The sequence goes on along the minus strand of VDFB02000013.1, from coordinate 32,972,210 downwards.
TCTAAGGGAAGCAATAAATTCTTCATTGTTATCTTCCATACTTTTGTTGTTCTCTATGTTAATGAGTCTAAATAGGCATACCACACCATATGAGTGTGTGGGTCATAGTAATCATTTATAGAATGATGGATAGTTGTCGTTGTTCTTTAATCATGTCACATCATTCACAATGAATGATGGCCGAACGACTGTATCATTCCACTTTTATTTATGTTGGCATGATCACTAAGATCGTATAACAGTATGCCATTAGAACAATGATTGAATTGTTCTTTAGAACGATTACCATCATCGTCGATCCCAAGTGATGCTTGTAATATTAGAGTTTGCTAGTCTTTCTTGCATGCACATTATTGTTCTCTAGGACAATACCTAAATCATTCCTTCAAATGATTACCATGAGTAATCCGTACCAACATTTCCATTCAAGCAATGAAGGCCAATGATCAATATTCATAAAGGTTTCGGCTATAGTTATTGTTAAGAATAAAAAGAAACATTTGTTCAACTATTAGTCATTCCTTAGAACGACAGTGGCATGAATATGTTTAATAACTGTCAGAAATATGAAAGTGTTAAAAAGGTGTAGGAAAACTAAGAGGGGGGTGAATTAGTTGTCACAAAAATTCAAACTTAAAACTTCAACACTTATCAATTCCACAACCACACTATTATGTTATTAAGTTTGAGCATGAAACACAACTAACAAAAAGTAAAATCAACACAATGAACACTAGATTTTTATGTGGAAAACCCAATGAGGGAAAAACCACGGTGAGGATTAATTCATAATATAAAGAGATTGTAAAATTGAATACAAAGGATCATTGCTAGGAGCTCATTTCCCAAAAGAGGACTCGTTGTCCAAATACAAAGGCTCACTACCTACAGAAAGGACTCACTGTCTAATAGGGAGGCTCACTGCCTACTGATACAAAAGAGAAGAAAATATCCACCACAAAAATTAACACACATCTACAGCCTTGATCAAAAGATTGCAGAAACCTTCAGCTCACTGCCTTTAGGAATCTAACACAATGAAGTATTGCTACCTCAACTCACTTACACACACTTCTGCTCTTTTGATTTGTGGCTTACTTTGTAACTTTTCATCTCTTTTTAAATCTTCACAATCCAACTTGCATTTATACCATCTTCAACCTAAGAAACTTTTTCCAAGGTCGGCCACATAAGCTTCATTTCATAAATTCAAATTAGGTCGACAACTCAACATTCCTGCGGTGGAAAAAGAATGAGAGTGGACCAATAAGAATACTTAACCAAGACCAAAAATAATGTCTTGGATAAACCAAACGCTTCCTTGATTAATTTTAATTCTTCAAATGAAGTGTAAACACCAAGTCAACCAAACCTAATGAAAACATAAATGAACATTGATGTACACGCTTCCCAATAAGAAGATAACACACAGACAATGCAAGATGCTTCATTATGCATGAGAAGACATCTCAGATTCCTTCAGATACATCTGCAGCAAGTGCAACCATCTTCGAACACCGAACTCCTTCCATCAGTCCATCCAGATTATGCGAACACATACAATAACTTCTGAAACTTGACTTCTGGATCGCCAAACCACACACATTTTTGCCAAAACCAACATAACACCATTATAAGACATATTCTAGATCTGCAAGATCTGAAATAGAATAGTGGAGGACTGCAAAGTAGAAACATTTCTCCCAATCCACAGAATACCAACTCTGCCAAAACAATTCGCACACTGGTGAACATAAATTTCACATGTCATCAAACCAGAAGTTACAACTCAAGAGATATCACCACTAGATCACCATTAGCAAACTTGCAGATCCGCACAAGCATAGGATCAACACAGGAGAAATGCGGAGCACATTCTGAACACATTCATCACTCTGACTTCTCTCTTTATTAATTTTCTCAAAAGCACTTGGAAACTTGTCAATTCAACACATCTGCAACATCATAAAGATAGCTCTATGTACTCACAACATCTCAACTATACATGTACCATCTGCAACGTACTAAATTTTTTTGACATCAATGACAACATTAATGACAACACCACCAAACTTGCTCATACTTGCAACAGAAAGTGGGTTTCTCCATAACCCAAACAATAATAAAATTGTTCCAGCTTTATATGTGTATTATTGTTTTAAAACAACAAGCATGTCGTTCAATTCCTTTTACTTTGCACAAAATGATACCAATATTGTTTAACTTCTTTATTTATATTTATATATATCAAGAATAATAGTACCCTTGGTTGAATACATGTAACACTGGTTAACTTGAAATTGTTTATGAGACACATTGACACAATAACATACAAACTTCTGTAAACAACATAGTTATGATATAGATAGTGTACCAGTATGAAGTAACTCTTTTAAACATAACTGTTCTATTTTCTTTGAAAAGGGAAAATTTACACTTTGTATAACTGTTAATTGATATGTGAATCTAAAGAAATAATTTGAATGAAAGCAATATGTTATAATGGATATTCATTTCAGAATGTATGCACAAATATATTAACTAAAGTTGGCACATATGTGTATGCACATAAACCTTCGTCTACTTACATACACATACTTACGACATATCTTCTTTTGTTACTTATCTTATTCATTTTCTTCTATAATGTATATTGATTTACATTAAATATGAAGTGGTAGAGGACATTGAATTTAAGACAAGTTAATGCATGATCTGAATAGATAGTGAAATGAATAGAACCACTTGATTTTTCCCTCTAAATTTCTCAAATTGTTGAATAAAGTAGACCGAATTACTTTTATGCGGATATGTGTTAGAGAATATACTCTTTATTTAGTAGAATAGCAACACCTAAGTAGACTAGAGCACCTCAGGGTAGATGCTACTAGAGGGTAGATAGTTGCTAAGGAATACTCATGTTGTTGAAAGTTACCTTTTGGGATGAGTGTCGAAATGGAGTACAGAGGGTATAGGTTTTGCTTTATCCAAAAGCTATCTTTTTTTTGTTGCAACTTTTTTTATGCTTGGCCAAGTAGTTACCCCATTATGTATGTATGGAATTATATGTGATGACACTCTCTGCCATTCCTAGCATAGATCTTGCATTTTTCTAACCATAGAGATGCATGTTGATGTTAGGTACGTACAAGATTTTACCTTGTAGATTGTTCTCTTGCTAAACTTTTCATGCAGGGTTGGGTATTCTTCAAGTAGGAAGAATTTTGAGGAAGTTTAAGCTTCGTGGTTGGGCGGTAAAGCGCCTGAGCCATGTTCTCATCCACTCTTGGAGGTGAGCATCAAAAGGAAACCGTGAAAGTTTTCAAGTAATCAAAGGATTATGATGTAACCTTGATGTAATTAGTATTTGTATTGAATTTGTGGCCAAGTGAGCCAAGTCAACTTTGGTATTGTAATTGACATTTGGAAATGAATATATATAATCATGTTTTAATTAGACATGTGTTGCTATGATATAAAATAGTTGCTTAAGTTATGTCTTTTTAAAATTCAATATTCATAATGTCATTTACAATTAATATTTAAGTAATAAATAGAATGGGTTATTACACATTTCAAATTGACAAAGCATATGTGTCCAAAGACACAAGAGGAGGAGGATCAAATGTCCAATGTTCCATATGCTTCAGTTGTAGGCAGCTTAATGTATGCCATGGTATGCACGAGACTAGAGATATTGCACATGTTGTAGGAGTTATTACTAGGTGTATGAGTAATCCTGGAATGGAGTATTAGAATGTGGTAAAATGGATTCTCAGGTATTTGAGAGGTACATCCAATAAATGTTTATGTTTTGGGGGCTCTAATACTAATTTAAGGAGCTATATTGATTCAGATTTGGCATGGGATATAGATACTAGGCGGAGTACCATAGGTTATGTATTTATAATTGGTGGGATAGCAGTGAGTTGGATTTTTCAATTGCAGAAGATAGTTGCTTTATCTACCATAGAGACAAAGTATGTTGCCACAACAGAGGCATCAAAGAAGATGATATGGCTATAATTATTCATGGATGAATTGGGAAATAGCAGGCTAAAAATTACTTGTTTATGGATAACTAGAGTGCTATACATCTTGCAAATAATTCTGCCTTGCACTCTAAAACCAAACGCATACAACTGAGATATCATTTTATTCGGTCAGTGTTGGAGGATGGACAACTAAATCTAGAAAAGATACATACATATGAAAATCTAGCATATATGTTTATGAAGGCGTTGACAAGGGAGAAGTCGAGCTCCTCTTCAGCTTCAATTGGTCTTTGAGGTTAACAATAAAACAGAGCAACAAGGTCCATGGTACTTATTTCCATTAGGAGTTGTAGGGGCAACGGTGTTATGATCAGTCTCCAAGTGGGAGATTATTGTATTATGGAGACCAATCAAAATTAGATGCTAAAAATATTCACCATTATTTTTATTAAATAATTGTTGCACTCTTTTAGGAATGATTAAAAATAATTATAACCACCCAAAAAGAAAGGAGTTATTGGTTGCATGAAACACTACATACATGGGAAGGTGTTTTCCACATGTTTTTTGGGTTATTTATGGTTGCTAGGTGTGAGAAATGGTAGCAAAAAATTGCAGAGTAGTGGTTGGAAAAATGTAATAAGTGTCACAGGTACACGTAGCAAAGGTTGTGTAAAAATCAGCAATGGAAAAATGTTGTTGCAAGTTTTTGCATATCTTTGCATGTCATTGTAAAGGTTATTTGTTGGGAGATTAATATAATTTGGATCCTCTATTGGTGGATGTAACTCGGATTTGGGTGAACCACTTTAAATCTTTGTGTTGTCTTCTTGTTGTCCATTATTTCTAGGTTATATAAATTTGTTGTGTTTTCATATTTTTTATACATTTAATTATTAATTTATTGCCTGCAATCTCTAACAAAGTACTGTCATAAACAAGAAGACACACCAAACATACTCACATTCCCTAAAATTAATCAAGTATGAGTGTTAAGTTAGTGTGGGCATGTTGTCACATGAAATTGCACCATGTTGAGCACGAAGCTCAAAATTCCAATGACATAATGGAAATGACCTCAAGGTGTGGGACCTTTGCGCATATGAGGTTGAATCTTTAGAGAAGGTTGGCTTCCTTTTTCAATCCTAGTGCAATGTGTTGGTCCAACCAAAAACATAACCTACCACAAATAGCTCGCAAGGAAAAGGGGAGAAGGAGAACATGAAAGGGAAATGGAGGTGATACACAAAGATGGAAAAGTCGTTTCTTCCTGACCTAGACTACACAATACATCATTGAAGAGGGGCAAGGAGAATTTCACAACTCTCTTTTTGGTTGATTCTTAGAGGCATACAAGAAGGCTAGGGTTTGACAAGGTGCTAGAAGGAAAGCAAGGTTTCTCAAACCAACAACTGTAAACCATTTAACACAAACATACATGCATGAAAATACAATAATCACTCAAATATGCAAGGTAATAAACTTACTCAAACACAAAAGAATTAAGAAGAGGAAAACTTGATCAATTTCATTGATGTAGAGGCAAGAATCCAATCTTTATAATAATAGGGATGTAAAAATGCAAGTATGGCAAAGAAAAACCCTAGAGGAGCTAGAGGAAGAACCCTTAAAATGAATACAATTTTTTCCTTTATAGATCAGGCATAATTGAGAAATACAAACCAAACCCTAACCCTAACCAAGGTTAGCAATGAAGCCTGTGCGTGCAATAATGGAGCCATCCCATGAAAAAATATGATTAGGGCATAGATTTGCCAAGAAGTCAACAAAGAGCAATAAATGGGCTTGGGAACCCATGAAATCTACCTGCAGAAGGTAAGGGATGTCATAAATTTCATCCTTGAAGCCCAAGAATCAGATATGGTAGCTCAAAAGTCAAATTGAGCCTAAAAAATGTCACCCAAAAAACATGTCAAAATGTAAGATGCTCAAGGTGTCGAGCCTAAAAAATAGCCTTTACAAGCATGAAAAGAATGGTGTGGACCCCCGAAAAACATTGTCGGACATCGACGATCAAACGGTTGGGAGTCGGGCGTCAGCCATACCGCTTACCAAATGCCTAGAAGAAAGGAGGAATAAGGACCCGCAAAGAAGAAAGAAATGTCTGTCGTTGGACCTTAGATTGTTGGAGGTCAGAGGTTGGCAGGATGAGATACCTCTTACCAAAGAAAGGTAAGAGGTAAAGGGGAAGGTTGAAGGCTGAAACCCGAAACCTCAACACTTAGATTTTGGAGTTAAGGCATTGGTAAGAAGGAAAATGGAGGGAGAAGGTCAAAGAAGAGAAAATTTTGAAGATTTTTGAGGTTGGAGGGAAGCCTTACCTCTTACCTCCAAAGGTACGAGGTAAGGTGCAAGGGCGAAGGCCAAAGGCTAATAGAAGAAAGGTGCAAGGGAAGAGGGAAGAGGGAAGGCTGAAGGACAAAAGGAGAATGAAGAATGGAAAAAAATGGAGGAAGACCGACCTTTAGAGATTAGAGGGAAGACTTACCTCTTACCTTTGAAGGTAAGAGATAAGATGCAAGAGGGAAGGCTGAAATCCAAATACCGATGAAGAAAGAAAGAAAATGGAAGAAGAGAGGGATGGTAAGGGGTAAAGGGTAAGGTGAAAGGCCAACACCATAAATACTTAGAAGAAAAAGGGGAAGGAAGGGAGAGATGGAGAAAGCATGCAAGGTAAGAAAAGAAGAGACAACCCGAAAACCCAAAATTTTGGGACAACAAAATTTAGGAAACCTTCAAGGAGGAAACATGCAAGATGGCCCATGGGGAATCTCTCAGATTGGATATCAGTGATGGGGCATCAAAGTGGGGCATGAAATGTCAACATTAATGGCGACTTCTGCGGGATGATTGTCTGCTAATCATGGAATCTAGAGGCCTTATCAGTCCATTGGGCATAGAGTCATGAGGGTAAAAATTCAACAGTTGGGCCTCCTCAAAGCAAAAACAAAACACGTGCAATTGTACTTGGAGAAAAACATGAAAGCTAAGAGCATACATTCTCTTAAGGGGAATGCAGGGTGTGCAAATGTACTTCATGGAAAGCAAGACATTTACAATATATATACAAGCTAATAGAAATCAAATAATGGAAGCTTGCCTTTGTCAAAGATGAACCTTTTGAAGGAGTTGATCTCCCTCAAACCATAGTTGCAAACCTCACCCAGCTGCAACCACTGAAAACTGTTGCCAACATGCATGTAACTGCATAAAACGCTTGCGAGGTGAAGGATCGCTTCACTATGAATTTTGTAATTTCAAGGGAACCATATGTTGCAAGTGTTAGATTCATCTAACACTAGTGTCTCAATTGAACACACAACATCAGGGGTGAAACTTTTTGAAGACAAGTCATCATCTGAGAGAAAACCTTTTGTAGAGGGAAGAGAACTCGCCTCACAAAAGGATGCGCCAATATTACCATCACTGACCTCCTCAATGTATGAGCTAAAACAAAAGGAGAATGTTTCTAGCTCATATGGTGATGCAAAATATGCCACATTTAATTTTTGATCTGCACAAGGAAGACCTTCCTCATGCACCTCAAAAGAAAAGCTTAGAAGCTGGGCATACTATTAATTTGAGCAATAAGGGCATCACTCTCCCAAAACAATTTGTGGCTTCTCAATGGTGTATTTTTTAGTATGTTGGTTCCATGTGAAGCACTCTAACTTAGTTACATTATCCCTAATGCCAAAGGTCATATCTTCATCTTGAATGAAGACATCATATTCAACATTGCTACATTCAGGGACAATAGAAAACCAACAAACATCATAATTACTTGTATTGATGCACACTTCATCAACACATACCTCAGATTTATGAGACACTTTGGGTGAGGAACTAAATTCTTCAAGTTGTCTCTCAGTTTTAGTTCTTTCTTTTTGGCAACAAGCTACAACAAAATCAGACCCTTGGCATGTAATGGTTGCCATGTCCTCTTTTGGTTCCTTACTCTTATGCTGCTACCCACAAAGCTCCTCTTTGGGGGTGATGATTTGGCATTTAAACCTGAATAAAATATTTCTATAACATCCCAAAATAGGTCCTCCACCTTAGAATTGCAGACCTTAATAAATTGGGGATATTCATCCACAATAACAGGGGATAAACATGTTTGCTACTACTGCTCCAAAACCATGGAGTTGTCTTCATCCATCAAGCCCAAACCAATCTATTCAGAGGCTTCAAATGATGTAGGTATAGCTGATCTATCCTCCTGATCTTCAACAAAACAAGGGAGGACATCAAATGAGAGGACCGATTCCTCTACTGTATCATATTTCTCTATCTTTTTAATGTCTTGTTGCTGCAACATTGTTTCATCTCAACTTTTTTCTTGCAACAAAGCAAGACACTCATTGTCTTGAGCACGTGAAGGCTCCACAACAACAACCTCTTCATTCCTAGCCCAAAACTGCTCATTCCCTTATTCTTTTGACCAAATAGGATCCCATACCACAAGTCCACCTTTAAAGAGTGAAATAGGAAAAGAAGGAGCAAAACAGTCAAAAGGGCATTGAAACTCTTGTTGAAGCTTTGGAAGGGGCTGCTCAATAGGAGTAAAAGGTTGAGCGTCCTCAAGTGTAGGTTCTTGTGAGGAATGGAGGCTCGCAAAACTTAGGATCTCTAACATAGAAGATCCGCTTGATGGAACAAGAGGTTGAATGGGAGTTTCAAGGGGTTGATTAGGATTCTTGAAACTATTTTTTTTTCTTGCAAACTTCTTGCACACTAGGTTTCTCTTAAACAAAAGGAGGGCTTATAGAAGTTTCAAGAGGCTTGTTAGAATTCTTGAAATTTATGAATTTATATTTTCTTACCTCATCCTTAGTAGGCTAATTTGGAAATGATGGAGGTGCTTGTTTGAAACTAGGAACACAAGGGGCTGCCTGAGTCTTAGGCACTTGTGCTAGAGCAAGGGCAAGACAAATTTTCTCTTGCCTAGTAGCAACATCATTTTTTGTATACTCTTCTTATTGGTTTCTTTGCACCTCCAAATACTACTCATACCTCCATTGAGAATCTAAATTTTGTTGTTGAGGATAGTGAGCTTGATGGACAAACTCATCATGTTGTGGGAAACAACACTGCTTCCCCTAATAGGCTTGATTTTCCCACCTTCCTACTATCTAGGTCAAGCTCTTGTTATCACTTAAGCTCATCAATTTGTCTATTGAAATCAAGCAAAATGCTCATGATTTTGCTTGCACTTAAATTATTAAAATTTTGGGGTTGAGTAGCAGAGAAACAAGGTTAATTTTGAAAATGATGAGTCTCTTGGGTTGCTGATATGAATGTGTAGGTGTTTAAGAAGATTGAGCAGGGTGGGGTGGGTGGTATGCATTTTGAGAAGGTTGAGAACCCACAACAGGAGAGTTCTTTGGAATGAAATGGGAGGCATAACCAACCTAATATGGCTAATTGGGAGGTGCAAAGTTAGCATTATCATGGAATGGTGGAGTATACATGTGGTTTCCATTAAAATATGACATTTTTATGCATGGAAATGACAAGAAACACTTTGAAATTTTGAAAGGAAAGTAGAAGAATACCCAACCAAAGATTTTGGGCACATACCAAAGAGTCACCCAAAGAGTTGCAGAGTCGCCAGATGCTTGAAGAACACCTCCAAAGGTTGAAATGTTGAAGATTGCACCAAATCCTCAACAACATGAAATGGAACTAGGCTACTTGAACTAGCTGATTTTGAACAGAGTCTCCATGGTGTTTGATGAAATGCCTCAAAAGGGAAAATGCATTGAAGAAAACACTAGATTATTCAACGGAAAGAAGTAGTCCCACCGGGCGTGCCAAAAACTGTTGTCACATGAAATTGCACCCTTCTGAGCATGAAGCTCAACATTCTAATGAAATAATGTGGGACCTTTGCACATATGAGGTCAAATCTCTAGAGAAGGCCAACTTCCTTTTTCAATCCTAGTGCAATGTGCTAGTCCAACCCAACACACAAAACCTACCACTAATAGCTCCCTAGGAAAGGGGAGAAGGAGAACATGAAAGGGAAATGGAGGTGATACACCAAGATAGAAAGGTCATTTCTTCTTGACCTAGACTGCATAATACATTGTTGAAGAGGGGTAAGGGGACTTTCACAACTCTCTGTTTGGTCAATTCTCAGAGGCATACAAGAAGGCTAGGGTTTGACAAGGCGTTGGAAGGAAAGTAAGGTTTCTCAAACTAGCAATTATAAACCATTTAACACAAACATAAATGCATGAAAATATAATAAACACTTAGATATGCAAGATAATAAACTTACTCAAGCACAAAAGAGTTGAGAAGAGGAAAACTTGATCAATTTCATTGATGTAGAGGTAAAAAGCCAATCTTTACAATAATAGGGATGCAAAAATGCAAGTCTTCCAAAGAAAAACCCTTAAAATGAATACATTTTTTGCCTTTATAGACCAGACATAACTGAGAAACACAAACCAAACCCTAACCCTAACCAAGGTTAGCAATGAAGCTTGTGCGTGCAATAATGGAGTCATCCCATGAAAAAATATGATTAGGGCATAAATTTGCTAAGAAGTCAATAAAGATAAATAAATGGGCATGGGCACCCATGAAATCCACTTGTAGAAGGCAAGGGATGCCATAAATGTCATCCTTGAAGCACATGAATCAAATTTGGTAGCTCAAAAGTCAAATCGAGCCTAAAAAATGCCACTTAGAAAACATGTCAAAACACATGATGGTCGGGGCGCCGGGCCTGAAAAATAGCCTTTACAAGCATGAAAAAAATGGTTTGGACACCCGAAAAACATTATTGGACATCGACAATCAGATGATTAGGAGTTGGGCGTCGACCTTACCACTTACCAAATGCCTAGAAGAAAGGAGGAGCAAGGACTCGCAAAGAAGAAATAAAAATTGGGCATTAGACCTTAGATTGTCAGAGGTTGAACGTCAAAATTTGGGAGGATGAGATACCTCTTACCGAAGAGAGGTAAGAGGTAAAGGGGAAGGTCAAATGCCGAAACCACGACACTTAGTCATATTTTGAAGTTAAGGCATTGATGAGAAGGAAAATGGAGGGAGAAGGTTAAAGAATAAAAAAGTTTGAAGATTTTTGAGGTCTAAGGGAAGCCTTACCTCTTACCTCTGAAGGTAAGAGGTAAGGTGCAAGGGCGAAGGGCGAAAACTGATAGAAGAAAGGTGCAAGGGAAGAGGGAAGACGAAAGGTGGAAGGCCAAAGGCGGAAAGGAGAATGAAGAATGACGAAAAAATGGAGGAAGACCGACCTTCAGAGATTGGAGGGAAGACTTACATCTTACCTCCAAAGGTAAGAGGTAAGATGCAAGAGGGAAGGCCAAAATCTGAAGGCCAATGAAGAAATAAAGAAAATGGAAGAAGAGTGGGATGGTAAGAGGTAAAGGGTAAGGCTGAAGGCCAACACCCAAAATACTTAGAAGAAAAAGGGGAAGGAAGGGAGCGATGGAGAAAGCATGTAAGGTAAGCAAATAAGAGACAACCTGAAAACCTAAAATTTTGGGACTTAACAAAATTTAGGAAACCTTCAAGGAGGAAAAATACAAGATGGCCCATGGCGAATCTCTCAGATTAGATATTAGTGATGGGACATCAAAGGGGGCATGGAATGTCAACAAGGCCCACCAACCAGAGGCTAATATCTCAAAATCAATGCAAGGTACCTATCTTTCAAGAGTCAGTAGACAGGGATCCAGTTGCACAAGGGCTCACCATTTCTCTTTCTTTAGAGGTCTCAAGACCTTGTCCAAAGAGCTCCTATCTCTACTTAGTGAAATACATGGCGAGTAGCTTCAGGCATGATACTGTAGCTTGCACCACACTAAGCAATGGCCTAAATGCCTTATCTAGGTTTTACAAGATTCTAGTGGAGTCCTCAAAATACTAGGAGCATACATGAGGCATAATCATGAACATTATCCCATCACAAGTGGGTCAAGAATATCAGTTAAATCACTTAGACCAACCCTGCACTCCTGGTTTGGTATCACCTAAACATTAGAGTTAGAGCTTCGCTAGACATGATGTGACTAGATTGGGGTACAACTTTCATTCTCCCCCTTTTTATACCTCTTTGGTAACATGTGGTTAAATTAATGTCATTCCTTGGGGTGATGAAATCCCCAAGAATACCTCCTAATGGAAAGAGTCACTAGATGCTTTTTATCTCCAAGCTCATTCAAGGCACGAGGAGAGAGCATACATGTAGCTAGTTCTCTTGGTATCAACATAACAAGACTTGAGTCAAATTGAAGTTTTTGATCTCCAAGATCACTAAATGGTGCGACGAGAGAGCATGCACCAAGAAAGACCCCAAACAAAACAAATAATTCTTTGACCCTCTAATCTACTTTAATGTCTAATCTAGTGAAAAAATATGTCTTTGATCGCAAAGCTAAAAGGCAATTGTTAGTAGTTTTCCACTTGATTCTTTGAATAGTTTGTGACCTGCAAAATAACGTTAGTGAAAACACACAACCAATCAAACATTAGTAGATTAGTCCCTTAATCAAACACAATAAATATTTTTGGAAAATGATAGAAATAGGGCTACCCCAACATAGAATGAGGTCGCCCAATGGAGTGACAAGATTGCCTAAAAAGTTACGAGGTCACCTCACTTGTAAATGGGACCACCTAATAATGAATCCTTGCACAAAAAATGGAATTTACTAAAAAAAATGTTTTTTAGGCATTAAGAGATAGGCTATATGACATCTAAAACTACAAAAACCAAAATTTGTAACAAACATTGAGGATATTCATTAAAAAGTGCAAAAGAGGATAGGTTAGAATTATTTAGTGTGACTTCTAACATGTTGATGATGAGACCACACAAACACAAAATGAGGCCGCCCAATTGTGACCTAGACACATAAAAACTTAAAAAAGCTAATTAAGATTAGTAATAAAAGTGATGTGGGTACCACTATATGTGCCAAGAATGTGTGCAAGGAAATCATTTTACAAATGGTCGATTCAAACACCTAAATTGATCAACACAAGAACCAAAAAACACTCAATTAGGGTGTTAGGAAACTAAATAAGACACAAAATTAAACCAATAATTCCATGTTAAATCACCTAGTTGCATAAATGGTTGTGCCCTTTGATGATTTTTGATGTGTGCTCACAAATCTTGTACCATAATATTACATTTCAAAGTATGATAAAATTTCTTAGGTTGAGGTTGAATTTATAAGTTTTTTTATGAGGGGAGATCAATGATGATGATTAAATGGAAAGATCAAGGGCTAGGATTGAGTGTGCTCTCTCAAGCCATGAAATTGTGCCAAGTGGCACAATATGGTGGCTTGAGAGGAAAATGATACCTGTGAGGGTACCTTGGAGTATGCGGAGGATCTTGCCATAAAATCAAGTTTTCCCTTACACTCTAAAGGGGGAGGGGTGAGAGGAATAAAAATTCCTTTGGTGTACTTTGAGTGTACTTTTGGTATAAGGACCCATGTGGGGTTCCTTCCCAAAAGGGGAAAGCCTTTAAGGCTATGCTACAAAGAGCGTGAGCAATAAATGGAAAGGAGTTGACCCCTTTCATAATCATGGATTAGGAATGCACAAATATTTATGGAGGGGATTATGTGGGTGATTAGGGCTAGGATTAGAGGGCAAGTCAGAGAGTTTGAGGATGTGACATGTGAGGGAAAATTAAATAAATAAAATTTATTTATTTAATTTATAAGAGTGAAGGGGTAAGGTAGGGTAGATAAATAAATAATTAAAATTAAGTATTTACCTTAGGTTAGGACTTAGGAAAATAGAAGAAAAATAGAATAGTAATTAAATAATAAAATATTATTTAATTAATAAAGGCAATGAGGATTGAATAAAAAATAAGAATAAATGGGAAAATATTAAATAAATAAATATGATTTTATTTAATCAATATATGGTCGAGGACAAATGAATAAAGGATAAATTGACCAAACATAATGATCAATTTTAGGTGTCTACAAACTCTATGTAGATCAACGACATATTGAAAGAGTAATTGAAGTTGGAGACATGGTCCACTCGAGGCTACAACCCATAGAAAATATTCATCGAGGAAGGAGTAGAAAAGTTGTTCAACCCATATTCTATGGCTCCTATAAGATCATACAAAATGTTGGAGTAGAGTATGAGCTAGAGCTACTTGAGAACATTGGAATTCATAATGTCTTCCATATTTCTTACCTCAAAAAGGCATTGGGATAACACATTGCACCTTCCAAACATTGCCACCTTTGGATGATGAAGGAAGACTCATTCTAATATAAAAAGCTATCATGGATGCTCAAGAAATAAAGTTGAGGAACATAACCATTATCGAGTATTTGGCACAATGGAAGGAATTTCTACCAAAGATGTTATATGGGAAGGAGCTAACATTTTGATGCATCCAAATTTGCATTTCTTGTGGGAAAATACTTTTAGGGAGGGAGGATTGTCATATTCCTTTTTTTGGTAAGATTTAGGGATGTTCTGTAAGCCTATTTCCATTCC